>JARQOD010000006.1:82912516-83050573 GCA_033576555.1 Oophaga sylvatica
ATTTCTGGTTGATAACATGACAGGTAAAGAGAGAGGCTAAATCTAGTCTTCAGGATAACGTATATTGTTCTGCCAAGTGTGCAAGAAGCTTTAAAAAATGAATTTAATTTTATACGACAGTTATAAACACATGCACTTTTACGGTAAAAATTCCCAATTGCCTATTATTTTGGCTTACCGAAAAGTGTCTTGGTTTTCCACTAAAATCTTCATTGTGTCAATAATTAGATGTACACATTTTGTCCTTTATTGCATCTGGATTTGACAGTTTATGTGAATGAAATCTATTTCAACATAACTCAATAATATTGTGTTGTAAACTAGCTATTAAATATGTCAGTGCACTCTCAGTAAACACTATAATGTAAAATTATACTGAATACTTATTAAATTTAGCAATATAACAGCAAAACACATTACTATTGAGCAGTGATGAGGATGAGCATTGGCCACATTTTGTATTATATGTGCATCCTATTATGGCTACACTTGGGGCTAGCAAGGACAATTGGGCATTTACAGCTATCACTATATTTGATCAATTTATGACATGCTGCCATTTAATTTGTATTACGTATATTGACCTCTTAGCTGGATTCTGCAAAAGCACCTGTTAGTCGTCTGCTGGATCTGAAGTGGAATCTGAGTCATCAGTGGTCTCCCATTCTGGTCCAGCTGGGGCAGATGCTGCTCAGCTTCGCCGTCGGTCCCAACGCCTGGCTAGTACATGGGAAGTACAAGCTGTCTCTAGGGTCTTTGTTCCTAGTAGATTTAAACATAGGTTACAGAAGGGAACAAGGCTGTCATAGCCTAAGTCCTGGATTTCCTGCACTGAGCATGCCCGTGACTTGGCGGACCGTGATTGGTGATTTGGTGTCAGCTGATCCGGTGACCTGGCACCGCCTGATTGGCCACGGGTGATGTCACCAATGATGCGGTCTAGGGGCAGGGCTTAGCCTTTAAATAGGCCAACCGCAAGCATGGCGGCGCTGTCAGATCATACCATATGGGTCGTGTATGTGTGCAGACGCCTGTCAGTTTGGGCTCCACGTGCTCTCTAGTTTCGCTCTCTGTGACCTGCCGATGCCAGAGTTAGTTCGGCTAATTAGCACAGGGCACTCAGGCAGGTTAGTAGATGCTAGGCATGTAATGATTGTGGTGCAGTCTGGCTCCGATAAAGGGTAAGCTATACACCCTGAGCAGACTGCGGGGCGCGTAACCTGGGCATCGCCTGCTATCTAAAAGGAGAGTTGCTTCACAGTCCGGTCGCACACCGGCTGGCAGCACATACGCCCGTCGTGAGTCGCACTCACTTCCTAACGGCTGGTGTGTAGCTTCTGTGCAGTCAACAGAGCTACGTCTACGCCAGAACGCAGCACATCTTCCGTGTTGTCAATGGAGATAGTGCGAATCCTTGCCTTTCCTTGTGTGAAGTAACACAGGAGAGATCTTATATTTTACTCATTATCTTTCCTAGTGTGAAGTAACACAGGAGAGATCTTATATTTTCTTGTCAGTTTCCCCCTCATACCCAAGGGGTGTTCGGCTGCAGTCTCTCAGGCTGCACCGCGGACCCCGGGTTCGGTTGCAACCCATTATTTAATAAAGCTAGTACAACTGTCCCCTTAACAACACCTTTGGAGTCAGGATACAGAAATGTATTCTGCATGCTGTACACTTGCATTTAACCATTGCCATATGTCTTCTCAGCCATAATTCCAAAAGATAGAAATTTTGGAATGTGCTAAAAAAAATGGAGGACCATGGAACACCACTGTTAAAGATGTAGCAAAGCTAACAAAACTAATTGTGTCATATCAATAAATAGTAAAGGAAAAAGATAAAATACACTGGCGCTACCTAGGGATCCTGAAAAATCCCAGAGCTATGAACACAAAACGTGTGTTTAAATAGATGAATATGGAGGCTGCTGGAGTCTGGGTCAGTTGCTGTGCAATCACTGATCCTAAAATGCCCAAAAATTGGTGCAAGTATGTATAAAATAAATAAAATAAAAATGACAACCTGCGCCTCCAGAGTGATCCAGTCAGGACTAAACCCTTGCACTAAAGATGTGTAATGGGTACATATAACTACGACAACTCAATGAAGTGAAAGCATGCTTACATGTGATGACAGTATGCTTGCTGGCAGAGGTGCAGGGAAGTGAATCCGAAGAGGAGGGAAGTCCCAGCTTCGTGCAAATGTTCCCCGATCTGCACACAGAGATGAAAGACACAGTCCGTGTTCAAAGCAGGGAGCGTCCTCCCTGCAGTTGGAGAAAACTTGCTGTGTGAAGTCGTTCAGAGTCCGGGTGCTGGGCGGCGTTCTCAGGCCACGAGACGCCGCTGTTCTGAAGCAAACAGGACGGGGGATGGGACAAAAAATGGTGACGTCACCTGGGTAATGGAGGCAAGAAGGGTCAAGAAATATCCGACGCGTTTCAAAGGTACACGGACCTTCTTCATCAGGGATCTGAACGACTTCACACAGCAAGTTTTCTCCAACTGCAGGGAGGACGCTCCCTGCTTTGAACACGGACTGTGTCTTTCATCTGTGTGTGCAGATCGGGGAACATTTGCACGAAGCTGGGACTTCCCTCCTCTTCGGATTCACTTCCCTGCACCTCTGCCAGCAAGCATACTGTCATCACATGTAAGCATGCTTTCACTTCATTGAGTTGTCGTAGTTATATTTACCCATTACACATCTTTAGTGCAAGGGTTTAGTCCTGACTGGATCACTCTGGAGGCGCAGGTTGTCATTTTTATTTTATTTAATTGTATCATATCATTTATCATCATTTAAGACTGTAATCAGACAGTGGAGTTTCAAAATGTATAGAAAGGTGACTATATGTCTATTCCATATAAAGGCTCATGCAGACGTCCAGGCAGCACGGTCTGAACATGAACCAGAATGTACAGACTGGCCGCGGGACTGCTGAACTCAGTTGTGACAGCTGCATATAATTCTATGAACCTGTCAAGACCTGCGGCCTGCCTGTACATTGCGGTTAGTGTTCGGGCTGTTTCATAATACCCTTAGATTACTATTTAGAATTTTTTTTTTACAGTAGAGTAATTTACAACAAAATAATTGATTACTTTCTATAAAACAATAAATACTAATTATTTAAATCAAATTAACTGTTGGTTGCACCAAATACATTTTTTATGAAGGTTCTGTGATTTTCTGAGCCAAGATACTTTATTTTTTTCTATATTTACTATCTGATAGCTTGGCAAACTATACTTTAGACATAGGTTTACTTATCAGATATATGCCTTTTTAATCACAACCACCGAAAGTTGAGAACATTTTTCACTCTGGCAAATCCCCAAAACTTGAATTTGATTGGGCAGTTTATCAAAACAGAACCCAGAAAACTGAGAAAAGCATTCTTTCACTCGGAGTTTTTGTCCTCACTTATTTCCTATTGACCTAACCATAACCTTATGTTAGGCACAGTTCCAGTTTGTTAATATACGCTATATCAAACGTAAGAATTCAGTTCAGCAGTCTACTTGTTGAAGTAAAATAGTTTGTTTTTTTAGATTAGTAATTTCAAAGTACAAAGTAATTTATATGTGCATGTTAAATCATTGCTAGTATTGTATAATATGATATGGCCTTATGGCTTAAATATACAATCTGCTTTATAGGGGATGAAGTGTTAATTTGATTTACATAGCCTTGTTTATTCCAAAGGGATTATGTACATAGTTCAATTATTTAAACCCATTTATCAAGTTTAGCAAATGAAAAAAAAAACTATTAATATTTCTATCAAAATAATTGACATTTTACAATTTTTTGTACTCACATAATTGCTGAGCCTTTAAAAAATATTCATACTATGTGAACTTTTCCACATTTTTCACATTATACCCTCAAACTTAAATGTATTTTATTGGGATTTTATGTCAGGTACTAACACAAAGTAAGTATTTGTGAAGTCAAAAGTAAATGATACTTGATTTTCCAATTATTATAAAAATATAAATCTGAAAACTGTGCTATGCATTTGTATTCAGCCCTCTGTAGTCTGGTACCCGAAAAAAAAAATCCTTAGTGACCAACTGCTTTTAGAAGTCACATAATTAGTAAATTGAGTCCACCTGTGTGTAATTTATTCAAAGTATAACTACTGCTGTTCTGTCAAGGCCTCACTCAAAGATTTGTTTGAGAACATTAGAGATCAAGCAGCATCATGAGAACCAAGGAACAGGTCAGGGATAAAACTGTGGAGAAGAGTAAAGCAGGGTTAGGTTATAAAAACTTGCCTAAGTTCTGAACATTTCATGGAGCACTGTCCATTTCATCATCCAAAAATGGAAAGAGTAGGGCACTACAGAAAAACTACTAAGACATGGCCGTCCACCTGAAATTACATACCAAGCAAGGAGAGCAGTAATTAAACAAATATCTAAGAGACCCACGGTGACTATGGACGAGCTGCAGAGATCCACAACTCAAGTGAGAGAATCTGTCCATAAGACAATTAGTAGTCGTATACTACAAAAATCTGGGGTATATGGAAAAATGGCAAGAAGAAAAATATTTTTTAAATCCACCCATAAGAAGTTGTTCGCAGTTTGCAAAAAGCCTTGTCTGTGACATTTTGATATTAATGGTAATGTATGGGTGAAGATTAAGAACCTTGTGCCACGGGTGTGTTGATAGTTACGGACAGTGCACTCCTCTTTAAACGTAGTTTTTCCCGAGCATCCATCAGTTTGTTTGGTTTTCCTCCAACGCTGATCTGCTTTCTCTAATTCAGCATCTCACAAACATGTTGCACTTTGGCATTTATACGGACACGTGCGTCTTTGGCAACATATTTTTTACGGCCATTTTTCATGCCAAGCTTCACACACACATCTGTTACACCAAACTTCTGACGGGCATGAAACACATTCTGGTACTGGTGGTGGGCTGACTAAACAACTAATCATTGTAGGCTGTATCCTGGATCTCAGACCTCCCATAGCCACCGCTGTTATTAATCCTGTACGTTACCATTCCTGTCATCACCATGCCACTTTTCTTGATCAATTCATCCAACGATTTGTCCACAAGATTTTTACTAAAAACCTGCACCTTTCCAGCAGAAACTGTGTAGGAAACCATGTTACTGTTTTCCAAGGTGTTTATGATGCCACTAAAAAAAAATTACACACTATGTTGATATGTACCCCCCAGGGGGAAATGTTTGTCAACCCATACACTCAGTGTATGGGCATTCCAAGTTTAGGAGACCCGCTCCTTAAAACTGGGAAGACCTTTTTCGTAGGCCACACTTCCTACACCATCCGTAGATCACCAGGGTGACCGTGTTCCATGATGAAACAGCCACATTATTGTTTTGCCAGTGTGTTTAGGATGTCCATAAAGACAAATATTTACACAGTCAGTTGAAGTGCCCCCCCAGGGGAAAATGTTTTCCAGCCTATGCACTTAGTGTATGGCCATTACAAGTTTAGGAGACGTGCTCCTTTGTAATGGAATCTGATTTTTATGAGGACTTCATACACGTCTCTTCCAAGTGGTATTTTCGTTTGGCAAAGTTTGGGCAGGCCTTCCATTCAATGCATAGGCAAATAGTATGGGAGACCCATTTTATAATAATTTGAACTTTGTTGGTTTTTAACCCCTCTCTGACATTAGACGTACTATCCCGTCCATAAAACCCGTGCCATTCTGCCCATGGACGGGATAGTACGTCATAGGCGATCAGCTGCGCTCCTAAGGGGAGCGCAGCTAATCGCCGCCGGGTGTCAGCTGATTATCACAGCTGACACCCGTGACTGTGTGTCAGGAGCGGTCACGGACCGCTCCCGGCACATTAACCCCTAGCACACGGCGATCAAACATGATCGCGGTGTACTGGGGGCACAGGGGAGGATCGCGCAGGGTGGGGGCTCCCTGCGCGCCCCCCTGAGACCCTCAGACCAGCGCGATGTGATCGCGCTGTTCTGAGGGCTTCCTCCTTCCAGGACCCGGATCCAAGATGGCGCCGGGGTCCTGGAGGGAGGCGGCTTCCTCAGTGCCTGCTGAGAGCAGGCACTGAGAAGCCTGCAGCTATGCCTGAGCGATCGCTGGTGTGACAGAGTGCTGTGCACACTGTCACACCAGCGATTTGATAAAATACAGTGATGTCCCACCCTGGGACAAAGTAAAAAAGTTAAAAAAATAAAAATAAACATGTTATAAAAAAAAATCCAAAATAAATAAAAAAAAAATATTCCCAATAAATTAATTTCTTCCTGTAAATAAAAAAAACAAAACAATAAAAGTACACATATTTGGTATCGCCGCGTCCGTAACGACCCCCCCTATAAAACTGTTCCACTAGTTAACCCCTTTAGTGAACCCCTTAAAAAAAAAAAAAAACGAAGCAAAAAATCAATGCTTTATCATCATACCGCTGAACAAAAAGTGGAATAACGCGCGATCAAAAAGACTGATATAAATAGACATGGTACCGCTGAAAACGTCATCTTGTCCCGCAAAAAACGAGCCACCATACAGCATCATCAGCGAAAAAATAAAAAAGTTATAGCTCGCAGAATAAAGCGATGCAAAAATAATTATTTTTTATATAAAATTGTTTTTATTCTATAAAAGCGCCAAAACATAAAAAAATGATATAAATGAGGTATCGCCATAATCGTACTGACCCGAAGAATAAAACTGCTTTATCAATTTTACCACACGCGGAACAATAAAAACGCCTCCCCCAAAAGAAATTCATGAATTGCTGATTTTTGTTCATTCTAACCTCCCAAAAATCGAAATAAAAAGCGATCAAAAAATGTCACCTGCTCAAAAATGGTACAAATAAAAACGTCAACTCGTACCGCAAAAAATAAGACCTAACATGACTCTGTGGGCCAAAATATGCAAAAATTATAGCTCTCAAAATGTGGCGATGCAAAAAACTATTTTTGCAATAAAAAGCGTCTTTTAGCGTGACAGCTGCCAATCATAAAAACCCGCTATAAATAGTAAATCAAACCCCCCTTTATCACCCCCTTAGTTAGGGAAAAATAATAAAATTAAAAAAATGTATTTATTTCCATTTTCCCATTAGGGTTAGGGTTAGGGTTGCGGCTAAAGTTAGGGTTAGGGTTGGCGCTAAAGTTAGGATTAGGGTTAGGGTTGGGATTAGGGGTGTGTTAGGGTTAGGTTTGTGGTTAGGGTTGGGACTAGGGTTAGGGGTGTGTTGGGGTTAGGGTTGGAGTTAGAATTGGGGGTTTCCGCTGTTTAGGCACATCAGGGGCTCTCCAAATGTGACATGGCGTCTGATCTCAATTCCAGCCAATTCTGCGTTGAAAAAGTCAAACGGTGCTCCTTCACTTCTGAGCTCTGCCATGCGTCCAAACAGTAGTTTATCCCCACATATGGGGTATCAGCGTACTCTGGACCCCAAGAGTTATTGTGCAATTTGTCCTATTTCTTCTGTTACCCTTGGGAAAATAAAAAACTGGGGGCGAAAATATCATTTTTGTACAAAAAAAAATATTTTTTTGTTTTTACGGCTGTACATTATAAACTTCTGTGAAGCACTTGGGGCTTCATAGCGCTCACCACACACCTAGATAAGTTCCTTGTGGGGTCTATTTTCCAAAATGGTGTCACTTGTTGGGGATTTCCACTGTTTAGGCGCATCAGGGGCTCTCCAAATGCGACATGACGCCCCCAGACCATTCCATCAAAGTCTGCAATCCAAAACGTCACTACTTCCCTTCCGAGCCCCAACGTGTACCCATACAGTAGTTTTCTGCCACATATTGGGTATCAGCGTACTCAGGACAAATTGGGCAACAACTTTTGGGGTCCAATTTCTCCTGTTACCCTTGTAAAAATAAAATATTGGGGCGAAAAAATCATTTTTGCAAAAAAAAAAAAAGATTTTTTATTTTTACGGCTGTGCGTTATAAACTTCTGTGAAGCACTTCGGGGTTCAAAGTGCTCACCACACATCTAGATAAGTTCCTTGTGGGGTCTATTTTCCAAAATGGGGTCACTTGTGGGGGTTTCCACTGTTTAGGCGCATCAGGGGCTCTCCAAATGCGACATGACGCACCCAGACCATTCCATCAAAGTCTGCAATCCAAAACGTCACTACTTCCCTTCCGAGCCCTGACGTGCGCCCATACAGTAGTTTTCTCCCACATATTGGGTATCAGCGTACTCAGGACAAATTGGACAACAACTTTTGGGGTCCAATTTCTCCTGTTACCCTTGTGAAAATAAAATATTGGGGGCGAAAAAATCATTTTTGTAAAAAAAAAAAGATTTTTTATTTTTACGGCTGTGCGTTATAAACTTCTGTGAAGCACTTCGGGGTTCAAAGGGCTCACCACACATCTAGATAAGTTCCTTGTGGGGTCTATTTGCCAAAATGGGGTCACTTGTGGGGGGTTTCCACTGTTTAGGTGCATCAGGGGCTCTCCAAATGTGACATGACGCCCCCAGACCATTCCATCAAAGTCTGCAATCCAAAACGTCACTACTTCCCTTCCGAGCCCCGACGTGTGCCCATACAGTAGTTTTCGCCCACATATTGGGTATCAGTGTACTCAGGACAAATTGGACAACAACTTTTGCGTTCCAATTTCTTCTGTTACCCTTGTGAAAATAAAATATTGGGGGCGAAAAAATCATTTTTGTAAAAAAAAAAAAAGATTTTTTATTTTACGGCTGTACGTTATAAACTTTAGTGAAACACCTGGGGGTTCAAAGTTCTCACCACACATCTAGATAAGTTCCTTGAGGGGTCTAGTTTCCAAAATGGTGTCATTTATGGGGGTTTCCACTGTTTAGGCAGATCAGGAGCTCTCCAAACACGACATGGCGTCCAGCCAATTCTGCGTTGAAAAAGTCAGATGGCGCTCCTTCCCTTCCAAACTCTGCCATGCACCCAAACAGTGGTTTACCCCCACATATGGGGTATCAGCGCACTCAGGACAAATTGCACAATAACTTTTGGAGTCTTGTTACCCTTGGAAAAATAAAAATTGTGGTGAAAAGATCATTTTTGTGGAAAAAATATGATTTTTAAATTTTACGGCTCTACGTTATAAACTTGTGTGAAGCACTTGGGGGTTCAAATTGCTCATCAAAAATCTAGATAAGTTCCTTAGGGGGTCTAGTTTCCCAAATGGGGTCATTTGTGGGGGGTTTCCACTGTTTAGGCACATCAGGGGCTCTCCAAATGCAACATGGCATCCAAACTCAATTCCAGCCAATTTTGGTTGGAAAAAGTCAAATGGTGCTCCTTCCATTCCGAGCTCTGCCGTGCGCCCAAACAGTGGTTCCCCCCCACATATGGGGTATCAGCGTACTCAGGACAAATTGTACAACAACTTATGTGGTCCAATTTCTCCTGTTACCCTTGGGAAAATAAAAAATTAGTGACTAAAATATAATTTTTGTGGGAAAAAAAATAGGATTTTTTATTTTCATGCCCGGGCATTATAAACTTGTGTGAAGCACTTGGGGGTTCAAAGTGCTCACCAAAGATCTAGATAAGTTCCTTAGGGGGTCTAGTTTCCAAAATGGGGTCACTTGTGGGGGGTTTCCACTGTTTAGGCTCATCTGGGGCACTGCAAACGGAACATGACCCCCATTAACGTCTGCATTCCAAAACGTTACTACTTCCTTTCCAAGCCCTGCCGTGTGCCCAAACAGTTTCCCCCCCACATATTGGGTATCAGCGTACTCAGGACAAATTGGACAACAACTTTTGGGGTCCAATTTCCTTGGGAAAATTCAAAAATTTGGGACTAAAAAATCATTTTTGTGGAAAATTGATTTTTTTTTTTCACACCCAGGCTTTATAAACTTTTGTGAAACACTTGAGGGTTCAAAGTGCTCACAACAGACCTAGATAAGTACCTTAGGGGGTCTAGTTTCCAAAATGGTGTCACTTGTGGGGGTTTCCACTGTTTAGGCGCATCAGGGGCTCTCCAAACGCGACATGGCATCCAATCTAAATTCCAGCCAATTTTAGTTTGAAAAAGTCAAACGTCGCTCCTTCCCTTACGAGCTCTGCCGTGTGCCCAAACAGTGGTTTTCCCCCACATATGGGGTATTGGAGTACTCAGGAGAAATTGCATAACAACCTTATCTGTCCATTTTCTCCTTTTACCCTTGTGAAAATAAAAAGAAAGTTTGTAAAAGATCATTTTTGTGGCTAAAAAGTAAAATATTCATTTTTTCCTTCCACGTTGCTTTAGTTACTGTGAAGCACCTGAAGGGTTAATAAACTTCTTGAATGTGGTTTTGAGTACCTTGAGGGGTGCAGTTTTTAGAATGGTGTCACTTTTGGGTATTTTCTGCCATATAGATCCCTCAAAGTGACTTCAAATGTGAGGTGGTCCCTAAAAAAAATGGCTTTGTAAATTTTGTTGTAAAAATGAGAAATCGCTGGTCAACTTTTAACCCTTATAACTTCCTAACAAAAAAAAATTTTGGTTCCAAAATTGTGCTGATGTAAAGTAGACATGTGGGAAATGTTATTTCTTAACTATTTTGTGTGATATATTTCTCTGTTTTAAGGGAATAAAAATTCAAAGTTTGAAAATTGCAAAATTTTAAAAATTTTCGCCATATTTGCGTTTTTTTCAAAAATAAACGCAAGTTATATCGAAGAAATTTTACCACTAACATGAAGTACAATATGTCACGAGAAAACAATCTCAGAATCGCGAAGATCCGTTGAAGCGTTCCAGAGTTATAACCTCATAAAGAGACAGTGGTCAGAATTGTAAAAATTGGCCCGGTCATTAACGTGCAAACCACCCTTGGGGGTGAAGGGTTAATATTCTTTAACAATGCAATTTTTCTATGACAGTTCTTCAGCCTCAACACTGTAATGCTACAATGCAGGGTCTTCTGACTCACCACAGCAATTGTTCAATGCAGGTTCTTAAGCCTCAACAGTGCAATTATCCACTGATGGTTCTTCAGGCTCAACACTGAAATGCTCCACTGCAGGGTCTTTAGCGTCAACATTGAAATTGTGCACTGCCAGTTCCTCAGTGTCAACAATGCAATTTTAAACTTCAGGGTCTTTTGCGCCAACACTGCAATGGTCCACCACTGGGTCTTCAGCATCAACACTGGAATTGTCCACCGCTGGGTTTTTAGCATCAACACTGCAATTGTCCACGTCAGGCTCAACTATTCACTGCGTAGCCAAACAATATGGGAGTAACAAATTAATAGGAAGAATGCTTTCAGGTGGCCATCAAGTACGTGGGTTCAAAGGCTTAATGGGGTGTCTTTGAATTTGATGCAGGATGGGACTTGAAGTCAATGCATAGGCTGACAGTATGGCAGAACAAAATGAATAATGTGAACTTGGTTTTCCTGTGTACAGCCACTAGGTAGGTTCTAAGCCTTTATGGGGTGCGTTTGAATTTGATGCAAACTGGGCCTTGCATTCAATGAAAATGCTAACAGTATGGCAGTGGCAAAAGAGTAATGTGAGTGTGGTTTTCCTGTGTACATCCACTAGGTCACTTCTAAGCCTTTTTGGGCTGCATTTCAATTTGATGAAGGCAGGGCCATGTATTCAATTCATAAGCTAACAGTATGGCAGTGGCAAAAGAGTAATATGAACTTGGTTTTCCTGTGTACATCCACTAGGTCGCTTCTAAGCCTTTTTGGGTTGTGTTTAAATTTGATGCAGGCAGGGCCTTGTATTCAATGCATAAGCTAACAGTGTGGCAGTGGCAAAAGAGTAATGTGAACGTGGTTTTCCTATGCACATTCACTAGGTCGCTTCCACGCCTTTTTGGGGTGCATTTGAATTTGATGCAGGCAGGGCCTTGTATTCAATGCATAAGCTAACAGTATGGGAGTGGCAAAAAAGTAATATGAACACGGTTTTCCTGTGTACATCCACTTGGTTGTTTCTAAGCCTTTTTGAGGTGCATTTAAATTTGATGCAGGCAGAGTCTTGTATTCAATGCATAAGCTAACAGTATGACAGTGGCAAAAGAGTAATGTGAACGTGGTTTTCCTGTGTACATCCACTAGGTCGCTTCTAAGCCTTTTTGGGGTACATTTGAATTTGATGCAGTTTTTTAAGCCTCAACAGTGCAATTATCCACTGATGGTTCTACAGGCTAAACACTGAAATGCTCCACTGCAGGGTCTTTAGCGTCAACACTGCAATTTTCCACTGCCGGTTCTTCAGCGTCAACAATGCAATTTTAAACTGCAGGGTCTTTTGCGCCAACACTGAAATGGTCCACCACTGGGTCTTCAGCATCAACACTGGAATTGTCCACCGCTGGGTTGTTAGCATTAGCTCTGCAACTGTCCACGTCTTCAGGCTCAACTGTTCACTGAATAGCCAAACAATATGGGAGTAACAAATTAATAGGAAGAATATTTTCAGGTTGCCATCAAGTACATGGGTTCAAAGGCTTAATGGGGTATCTTTGAACTTGATGCAGGGCAGGACTTGAAGTCAATGCATAGTATGACAGTATGGCAGTAGAAAATGAATAATGTGAACTTGGTTTTCCTGTGTACAGCCACTAGGTCCGTTCAAAGCCTTTTTGGGGTGCGTTTGAATTTGATGCAGGCCCGCCCTTGTATTCAATGAAGACATTATGTTAGGGTTCAAGTTCCCGCTGCTGCACAAGGGGAGTCTCGAACCAGTCCCACTGCGGTCTCCCATTCATCTCCGGCCGCAGTGGAGCCTGCTCAGCAGAGACGTAGGTCCCAGCGTCTTACCCATTCCAGTACTGTGCAGTGACTTGCTGCTGCCTCTCCTGGATCTGCTATTATAGCCAGTGCTGGAGCAGACGTCTTTGGGACAAAGTCCTGCGTTTCCCCTTCTGAGCATGCCCAGGGTGAGATCTCTCATTGGAGATCGGGGGTCACGTGCTCAGGTACTTCAGTACTCCTATTGGTCTGCCAGAAAGGTCCTGTGACTACTGGAATTCTGGATCAAGTTTCATTGGTCCTTGTTTCTGGCAGGTCCTGTAGCTGTTATTATAAAAGGGTGGCAATGCTGAGCCGCCATGCGCTAGTATCAACCATTATATGCTTTGCGCCAGTGTGGTCATGCGTGTGTGTGGTTAGGGACCCAGCTGAAATAAGCCCCTAGAATACCGACTTAATCGGTGAGGAGTTTGGTATGCTAGCTGGTCAGGGTCGGTGTCCTAGATGCCCTAGATTACCGGCATAACCGGTGAGGAGTTTGATTGCCGTATTCTGGGCCTGGCATTCAGACGCCATAGATTGCGGGTGACTCCCGCGAGGACATTAGCGCATGATCACGTTCGATGTTCGCTTAGCACTTAACTGTGTACCTGGATGCCTGACAGGACACAGAACTTTTTCTCAGCGGCTCTGTGACGTAACAGGGTTCGCTTTCAACGCTAGACAGCGCCCTAGCGTGTTTACTTTGCGACTCAGTTGTGTTTAGTGAGTTCGCACACATCGCCATATAGCGCTGCGGCACTCCTTTTAGCGGCTCTGTGGAATAACAGGGTTCGCACTTATTGCCACAGCGCGTTACGGCGTTTATCTTGGCGACTCTGCGGGATAACAGAGTTCGCTTCTTGCGCCATTTTACCAGCAGCAGGCTCCGCCTGCACGGTGGACCCCGGGCTGCGAACGCACCTCTCTACATCAAATATTTGGTGCGTTCCGCAGACCCTTACACATTAACAGTATGGCAGTGGCAAAAGAGTAATGTGAACATGGTTTTCCGGTGTACATCCACTAAGTCGCTTCTAAGCCTTTTTGGGGTGTGTTTGAATTTGATGCAGTCAGAGCCTTGTAGTCAATGCATAATCTAACAGTATGGCAGTGGCAAAAGAGTAATGTGAATGTGGTTTTCCAGTGTACATCCACTAGGTCTCTTCTAAGCCTTTTTGGTGTGCGTTTGAATTTAATGCACGGCAGGCTTTGCATTCAATGAAGAAGCTAACAGTGTGGAAGTGACAAAAGAGTTCAAAGGCTTATTGGGGTGCGTGTTACTTATCTGCAGGGCAGGCCTTGCATTTAATGCTTAGTCTAACACTATGGAAGACCTATTTTCTTATAATTGGAACACTTTTTCATGAGGCCCTCCTGTACATCTCATCACAGGGGTATTGGGGTGCATCCTAATTTTTGGCAGCCCAGCCACTCAGTGACTATGCAATAACAGTATAGGAGACCCAATGTTTAATATTGACCCTTTAAGAAGATTAATGCTGCCTGATGCCCCTGTAAAAAGTGGCTTTGTGACTTTAAGAGTCCCTCCTTCATAAATGAAACAAGATGTGTCTGATGATTTGTCACATTCCACATGGCCAGCTACGGTTGTAGCTGCAATGACATTTCACAGTAAATGCATTTGTGTTGGTTGAAAGCAATGGTAACATTGAAAAATGCATCAAAAATGCTACGTGTGAACATAGACAAATTGGTGGAGGAACTTTTTTACTTTTGGTTAATTATTTTGCCTTATATAGAAGTCATTAGCCTGGAAAGGATGTTCCTTGACATATTTCCCAGGAAAATTCATTTTGTTTTTGTTTTTGTATGTTTTTTGTTGTGCTTGTAAAAATGGCACAAGACTTTGACAACATTGCTCACAGCTGTGACCTGGGAGTCAGAAATACTTCCAGGGGCATTCCCCATGATGTTCCCATGTCATTTCAGCTGTGTTTTCATCATTTACAGATGTTTTTAGACTTTAAAATGACCCCCCGGGGGGATCGTGGCAAAAATGCTTGGTTTTCCCATAGATTTACATTGGGCTTGTTGCTCAGGTCAAGTACCCGAGTATTCCAATTTGATTGACCCGAATAACGAGCACCCGAGCATTTTAGTGCTCGCTCATCACTAGTCATAAGTATTCAGACCCTTTGCTCAGTATTGAGCACCCTTTTGAGCTAATACAGCCATGAGTCTTCTTGGGAATGATGCAACAATTTTTTCACACCTGGATTTGGGATCCTGTGCCATTCTTCCTTGCAGATTCTCTCAAGTTCCATCTGGTTGGATGGTGAACGTTGGTGTACAGCCATTTTCAGGTCTCTCAAGAGATGCTCAATTGGGTTTAGGTCAGGGCTCTGGCTGGGCCAGTCAAGAATGGTCACAGAGTTATTCTGAAGCCACTGCTTTGTTATTTTAGCTGTGTGTTTGAGGTCACTGTCTTGTTGGTAGGTGAACCTTCAGCCAAATCTGAGGTCCAGAGCACTCGGAAAGAGGTTTTCATCCAAAATATCTCTGTACTTGGCCGCATTCATGTTTACTTCAATTGCCACCAATCGTCTTGTCCCTGCAGCTGAAAAAAACCCCGATAGCATGATGCTGCCACCACCATGTGTCACTGTTGGGATTGTATTGGGCAGGTGATGAGCAGTGCCTGGTTTTCTCCACACATACCACTTAGAATTTTCACTAAAAATTTCTTTCTACATCTAATCAGATCAGAGAATCTTATTTCTCATAGTCTGGGAGTCCTTCATGCTTTTTTTAGCAAACTCTGTGCGGGCTGTCATATGTCTTGCACTGAGGAGAGGCGTCCATCGGGCCACTCTGCCATAAAAGCCAGACTGGTGGAGGGCTGCAGTGATAGTTGACTTTGTGGAACTTTCTGTCATCTCCCTACTGCATCTGTGGAGCTGAGCCACAGTGATCTTGGGGTTCTTCTTTACCTCTCTCACCAAGGCACTTCTCACACGATTGCTCAGTTTGGCTGGACGGCCAGGTCTAGGAAGACTTCTGGTGGTCCCAAACTTCTTCCATTTAAGGATTAAGGAGGCCACTGTGCTCTTAGGAACCTTGAGTACTGCATAAATTCTTTTGTAACCTTGGCAAGATTTGTGCCTTGCCACAATTCTGTCTCTGAGCTCCTTGGCCAGTTCCTTTGACCTCATGATTCTCATTTGGTCTGACATGCACTGTGAGCTGTGATGTCTTATATACAGTAGATATGTGTGTGCCTATTCTAATCAAGTCCTATCAGTTTAATTAAACAGAGCTGGACTCCATTGAAGGCGTAGAACCATCTTAAGGAGGATCACAAGGAAATGGACAGCATGTGACGTAAATATGAGTGTCTGAGCAAATGGTTTGCATACTTATGATCATGTAATATTTTGCTTTTTCTTTTTTAATAAATTTGCAAAAATTTCGACATTTCTATTTTTTATCAGACAAAATGGGGTGCAGAGTGTACATTAATGAGAAAAAAATGAACTTTTTTGCATTTACTAAATGGCTGAAATGAAACATAGAGTGAAAAATTTAAAGTTGTCTGAATACTTTCCAAGCCCACTGTATATCTGCTGACTTACATAAATAAAATAACACACAAATTATGTGATCCAATCCGACGTGCTGTACACAATATCCAGATATCATAATAAATATATAATTAGTTAATTTACCAGTCAGCCAGAGAAGCATCCATGGTATATCAATCCACTTTAGATAACAGTTGCAGACTAAGTTATTTTATCCATTCTGTCAAGGGCAAGGTCAGAATTATTGTTCGTTCAATAATTGTATGAAAAAGGTATTGAGATGAATGAAGAATAATATGACAGAGTAAATTGACCCTGTACAACATGATGTTGACAATACATCATTATATCACTAGTAGAAAAATATCAGCACTATTCTCATACTTGTCTGTATAATACGGATTCACAACTCATGATTTTTTATGTTTTGTACACCTTTCAGTTAAGTTTGAATGTTTACTTTTTTTCACCTGCATTGACATCTACTATACATATTAGTTTAATGGCTTCGGTAAATGTCATTATACTCAGAGAGAAGGCATCACCTTTTGGTTCTTTGATGTATCACTAAATAATAAATATGCTCTGTGGTGAGTTAGATGTGTTTCAGTGCATTAAAGTACATTTTTTTTGTTTCCTGATATTATTGTTGCTATTTATAGATTTATTTCTAAATTTAAAGAACATATATATTTTATAAATGCATTGAGTCTTCCTTTTAGTACATAGTACAAGCTCAATATAAATACCCATATACTGAACAGTAATCATGGAAGCCCGTGTCTAACTGTATAATACTGCGTTACTGTGAGTAACACTGCTGCATAGATGTTAGACTGCTCAGTGTATCCTCCAAGTGCTGCATCTAAGTGTACCTCATTGAATTAGACCAGAATTGAACCAGAAAGGAACTGAAAGTGACTTGATAAATAGTCACTATAAACAATGCTTCTGTTTGTTTCCACTCTCTCCCTATAGTCCTTCACTTTCTAATAACCCCTCTATTCCTTGCACCTAGTAATAAACTGGTCATTTATCTCTCCATCCTCCCCATGCTTCTCACATCCTTCTAAGAACTGTTCCTCAACATAAAATCCTTTGTCTCCAAACAGACATCCACCTCATGCCCTCTCCCACTCTCACCTAGTTACACTTATTCTGCTCTCCCTCATTGCCGGTGATATCTCCCCAAATCCGTGTCCTCCTCACCACATCCTCACAGTCCCTTCTACTTCCTATCCACGATCGATCACAAATTTTCACAACTTTTCTAACCTCATACCCATTTACCCAGCCCCTGCTTCCCCTTTAACAGGAGCTCTATTAAAAGCTTGCTCTTTCTGCAACAACCTTTCATACAGTGGGGGAAATAATTATTTGATCCCTTGTTGATTTTGTAAGTTTTCCCAATGACAAAGACATGAACAGTCTATAATTTTAAGTGTAGGTTAATTTTAACATTGAGAAATAGAATATCAAAAATAAAATCCAGAAAATCACATTGTATAAATTGCATAAATTTATTTGCATTTTGCAGTGAGAAATAAGTATTTGATCCCTCTGCCAAACAAGACTTAATACTTGGTGGCAAAATCCTTGTTGGCAAGCCCAGCAGTCAGATAGTTTTTGTAGATGATGATGAGGTTTACGCACATGTCAGGAGGAATTTTGATCCACTCTTCTTTGCAGAACATCTCTAAATCATTAAGTTTTGAGGCTGTCACTTGGCAAATCGGAGCTTCAACTCCCTCCATAAATTTTCTATGGGATTAAGGTCTGGAGACTGGCTAGGCCACTCCATGACCTTAATGTGCTTCTTTTTGAGCCACTCTTTTGTTGCCTTGGCTGTATGTTTTGGGTCATTGTCTTGCTGGAAGACCCAGCCACGACCCATTTTTAATGTACTGGTGGAGGGAAGGAGGTTGTCACTCAGGATTTTACGGTACATGGCTTTGTGTTTGAATTTTGTGGGTCACTGTCTCTTCACTGCATAAGTGTGCTACCGCTGCACTACACTATTTAACCAAATTGGGCGATGCACGGTGTTGGGCTGCGCTGACGATAAAGATCTTAATGTCAAGTATAGGTTGAGCGGTTTTTATTCCATAATCCATTACAACACTGATTGGCATCTTTCTCAAGTGTACAAACTGGGTACAGTTGGGCACCAATCGGGTACAGTTGTTTTTTAACACTTGAGAAAGATGCCAGTATGGCATCAAAACGTGCTCTGGAATAAAAAACTGTTCAGTGTATACTTGGCAGTAAGATTAAATTTCGGCTAATTTGTTTGTATCTTCTGGAGATTTGCATTCCCTAGCAACGGGGTAGAAGCAGCTGATATACCTCTATATGAGTTGAGCCTCACACAACTTGCTCAGGTGAGCACATTCCCCTGAATTCTATAGTTCTTTTAATGGGAACCTGTCAGCAGGATTGTGCTTAGTAACCTACAGACACTGTCAGGTTGGCACTGTTATACTGATTAAAATGATACCTTGTTTGATGAAATCTGTCTTGTGGTTGACACTGTCTGTAGGTTACTCAGCACAGTCCTACCGATAGGTTCCCTGTAATGGGGTATCACCCTATGGTCTTGTGCACTCTGTTCCTCTTACAGTTGTTTAATCAAACTCACCATATTGGAATCTCATCAAATTTGCCAATGCTGTGCATGAGATCTGCCCATGGACCTGCAACAGCCTGCCTCAAACTATTAGGCAAGCTCCTGAAGTTTTATGTGGAATACATGCATAAGGTAAATATAGTGAGATATGTCTATGAATCTTAGTGACAGTATAGGGCTCACAGATCCTCCCCTGTGCAATTCCCCATGGTTGATAGCTGAACTCTGGCTCTAAGACCTGGGATTGGAATAAAAATATTTTTATTATTATTTGGAGCATTCAACCCCAAAAATACTTTGATGGCACTTCTTGGGTTTCTTTTTCTGGCATTCAGTTGAAAAAAGTCATACTCAATGTTATCTAGTTCACACATCAATGCATTAATCACCATTACATGCAATTCAAACTGCTAAATGTAGAGTTGATAAATGCACTGTCCTCAATTAATGGTCAACATTGAAATGGAAAATCTTAAGGGGGTTGTGTGCTAATTGGACAGCCTCTTCTTATATCCTATAGTCATCCCCTTGCCACCCGTGTTTAAATTAAAACAACTATATTCACCTCCCGCAAAGCTGCTGTTCCAGTGATATCAGGGTTAGTTCTCCAGCATTCCAGCACTGCAGCCCAAACATGGCAAAACCATGTCACATGAGTGCCAAGAAGCTTGGTCCTAACAGCTGGAACAGGGGCGGTGCAGCAGATGTTAAGCACTTAAGAAGGGATTGTAAAGAAAGTAGAGAACCACTTTAATGTATCTTTAGTGAAGTAATCTAAGTGAAGAATCAAGACTTTTTGACAAGATATCTTCCTCATATATGCTTTTTTAAATGTATAGTCCATTATAAGAGTACTGTCTGAAGAAACTTTTGCTTTTCAACTTTCTGTGCATTAAACTTTGAAAAGAAACATGACAGCTGGATTTTCCATAGAATGTATTAGAAGCACTGTATCAGCCTCCTAATTCTGTTTTTAATAATCCTTGTATTATTATTAAGCAATAATTTCCTGCCTGCATTCCCTGCACATGCTGGGAAGTCAATTATGCCGCTGTGGGCATGATACCATCGCATTGTGGTAATGATTGACAGCAATCCCAGACTAGTAAGACATCATGCATGCTCATATTAGACATCATATTTAAACATACTGCTCCAATGCTTAGTGATAATACAAGGATCATTAAAAACAATATTAGGAGGCTGATGCAAGACTTATAATACTTTCTATGGGTAAATCCTGCTTTCAGATTCCCTTTAATGATGCAACATATTTAGGATTTTAGGACACAGCCCAATTTTTTTTAATCTCTCATGTGTTATTTTAGGTGACAAACATATTGGAACGCTTTTACTTATTGAAGTGATTCTGAGATTTTTTTTCATGATACATTGAGGAATATTTATCAATAGTGTCTAACATAGTGCAATCTAAAGACCTCATACACATTATACTAATGTTGGCAGAACCTATAGATATCAACAGGTCATATGGACACTGGCCAACTGATAGTTGGGGGTGATATTAATTGGGAATCTCTTATTTCATACTGACTACCATCACCTTATTCTCCCATAGATAAGCTGCCAGCAGAGAAGTACTGTATGTCTTCATCTTTCTCGGAGTAAATATGTTTGTTCACTGAACCAATATGGTAGAGATGGCCAAGATGGCTGTCAGGCAAATAATTGATCAAAGCATCATACAGATGACCTTCATCTAACACAGGTTTCCCCAACTCCAGTCATCAAGGCCCACCAACAGGTCATGTTTTCAGGATTTCCTTAGTATTTCCCAGGTGATAATTGCATCATCTGTGTAATACAAAGGAAATCCTGAAAACATGACCTGTTGGTGGGCCTTGAGGACTAGAGTTGGAGAACCCTGATCTAACGTATATGGACGAATTTTGACAAGACAGTCATAAAATGTGGCAGTTTTATCAAGGTGTTTCAAACTTTTTGCTGTATCTGTCTAATTTTAAGACTGTTTATGGACTCTAATAGTTGGTTTACTTTCTACTAGAAATTTTGAATGCAATTTTGGAATATTTTTTGGAGCATGATGTCACATGTCAGGCCATAAGCCTTAACTGGAAAACTATGTCCCTTTTCAATGAAGCCACGCATCGTTGTAGGACATAGCATAAAATGTCTACAGCATAAAATAAATATGGCACAAATCATGAAAGTCAATTTTTTGGCCTAAATTACACCAGAATTTTATTGGATTTTACTTCTTAAAGAAACCCACTGTACTTTAAGTTAATAAATGAAGGCTATGTTTTTAACTGTAAAATAAAATTATTATTATTATACATTTTAATAGTGCCATTTATTCCATGGCGCTTTACATGTGAAAAGGGCAAATACAGACAAGAACAATAAACATGAGCAAAACAAGGCACACACAAGTACAGAAGGAGAGAGGACCCTCTCCGCGAGCGCTCACAGTCTACAGAGGATAGGTGAGGATACACTAGGAGAGGGTAGAGCTGGTCATACGGCGGGTCAGCAGACTGAGGATCACTGCAGGTTGTAGGTTTGTCGGAAGAGGTGGGTCTTCAGGTTCAATTTGAAGGTTTCCGAGGTAGGCGAAAGCCTGATGTATTGAGGTAGAGAGTTCCAGAGTATAGGGGAAGCACGGGAGTCTTGCATGTGGTTGTGGGAAGAAGACATAAGAGGGGAGTAGAGAAAGAGATCTTGAGAGGATCAAAGGTTGCGTGTATAATGTATAAGAATGTATAAGAATGTCAATCTTTTAATGATAGTATATTTAGAATAGTGACACAAGAAATAGTTAATGAAGCCCTCCCATGATTTTTGTTTCTCTAAATCTGTGTGTATGTGTATTTACAGTGTATTAATACTGTATATTCACCTACCACCATTGTCTCTGGTATCCAGCACAGCTCCGATCCTCTTCTTAGTGATGTCAACGCTCTTCAGATATCTGGCACCAACCACAGCTTCCCAGAAAGGGTTCAGAGAGGTGTACTATTTTCCTTCTCCAAAACTCCCATTTAGAATGGTGACAAATTCACAATTGCATTTTATATTTAAGGCCTTTACTGAATAGCCAATTAGTGCAGTACTTTGATGCATGCAATGGAGCATTGTCTTGCATGAAAATCATGGTTTTCTTGAAAGATGCAGCCTTTTTCCTGTACCAATGTTTGAAGAAAGTGTCTTCTAAGTACTGCAACTAGGTTTTGGGGTTTAAGTCCATCTACAACTCGAAAAAGTCTAACTAGTTCATCTTTAATAAGACCAGTCCAAAGTAGTACCCCACCCTTTCGCTAACATGTGAGTTGAAGTCGAGTATTGATCCAACCACGGGCCCATCCATCTGGTGCATCAAAAGTCACTCTCATCTCATCAGTCCATAAAACCTTTGACATATCTGTATTTGTGGCGCCCTGCGTCTTATTCGCCACAGAAAGGGTTAAAAGTGTATTGTTTTATATGTGTGTTGTAAGCAATGGGGTTATGCTTCTCTGCTAGGCAGGTACACATATTTTGCCTCGCTCCCTTACTGGTCTGAAGCTGAGAGCTTGGTGGACATACCCTAATTGGGAAGGGGGAGGAGCTGAGTTGTTGTTCGGTGTGAGAAGAAAGAGGAACGCTGGGGACGCCATTACTCATGTGAGGTGATCCCTAAGTGTGATCTAGCAAACAGGGAGCCAGCCCCTAGATCATTCAGGCTTCCAAAGCTGGATGATAAGTTGAGGGACTGTGTGGGGTTACACAACCAGCAGTAGGTGTTTCTTTTTACCACAGAATTACAGCAGTGACCCGGAGTCAGTGAAGAGTCTTCAGTACAAGCTGCTTCACAAAGGATTCAGACTGCATGTGGCTGAAGGTGAAATACACCGTGAGTAGAAGCGATACTGGGAAGTTCTAAACCCCAGAAAGCCTTAGTCCCCGAAGGGATTAGATTAGCAGGAAGATACGCTGAGCCTGGCAGAGAAGGTTAACCCCCATTACCCGGAGCAAACTGTAAACTGTGAGGGTTGTAATATCTCATATGGACTGCAGCATAACTCCAGTAAATGTTAAAGTGACTTTCCGTGTCTTCTGCTTCATTACTCAGTGCCTTTTACTTATATCACCATCTCTGGGGGGCATCTGCCCTGGTTGGAGAGGGTTTAACATCTGCACTGCCATCACCATCTACTCCCCCAGAGATCCTCTACAGTGCCGGCTATAATACAGTCGAACACTCCAACTGGCGTCACGAATCACTAAATAAACTTTATCCCTTGTAAATATATCCCCTTTTAAATTGCCACCTGGGGCCACGGACCGGGTCGTCGCCGCCGTGACATCCCCCGTAGAGCTCAACAGGCTCGGTACCGAGTACCCCACGGCCCCTCAGGCGCGACATATTCAGGTATCTCTTGGCCCAGTCTTGACATTTCAACTTCTGCATCTTATTCAGTGGTGGTTGGGTTTCAGCCTCCCTTACCAAGGCCATTTCTCTAAGCACTGAGCACTGAAGCTTGTATTTCTGATCACTCCAGGGAAGTGGTAGTTCAGGGAGGTTGTAGTTCTGGATTATGGTGCTCTGGAGGATAATGTGTTCCTGGTCGCTCACGTTTGATTCTTCCCAAATCGTAGGCAGATAAGGTGCGTCTTTTTTTTCATCATTTTTTTTAGTGATCCTGTTGACTATTTGAATCAATTTTTTGTCCCTAGTATGCTACTTGACTGAAATTCAAGCCTTAGAGACTATGGATTTTGGAGCCTACATTACATTGTGTTTTTTCCTCAGGCACCATTTCAATGGTCAGAGGAGCTAAAACATAAGACACCAACTCAAACAGACTCAGTTTTTGAAAATGACCATGTCTAAAAGTTTATCTTGGGGTGCAGTGAGCATTTTGACCCCATAGGTGTTTCATAGATTTTTATAGCATTAAATATTGAAAATAAAAAAAAATATATATATATATACAGTGTATATATATATATATGTTCTTTATAAATATTTTGCTTAATTTTTTTTTTTCCGAGGGCACATAAGATAAAATGTACACTTCATTTTGTTACACATTTTCTGCTGAGTAGGGCATTAGTATGGTGTTGGTTGTGCACTACTGTTTTTGCACAAGACAAGGCTTAGAAGGGAAAAAGCCCTGTTTGACTTTTGGAGTGTATGTTTTGCTGGAATATTTATCAGCCACCAAATTACATATGTTGAGAGCCTGAGGTGCCAATACAATAGAAACTCCCAGAAGTGAATCTATAATGGAAACTACACCCCTCCAGCGATTTATTAAGGGGTGTAATGAGCATTTTTACTCTCTAGGTTTTTGACAGATTTCTTTACCAATAGGTTGTGAAGTTTTATAAAATACGTTTGTTGGAATAATATATACATTTAGCTGAAAGTTTTTCTTTTTTACAAGAGGTCACAGGACAAAAAGAAGCTTACAATTTGTTATGCAATTTCTCACTAATACATATCTGATTTTATGCTACTGGTAACCCCAATTCCCGAATGTATTAAAGTTAGTAAAACTTTATGTCTAAGAGCGTTAAAATGAATAAAACCATACCAAATCTGAGAATGCACCTACCACAAAGGTATAACGATATAGCTATATCCAGTTATGACTTTAATTGTGCAAATATTGTTGACAATGACAAATAAATTGCGATTTCTATGTGCTTGAATTATCTAGTAACCTTCAAGCACTGTTCCTTGATTTTCCTGGAGTGCCTGCTGTATTATCCACTGATATTACATGTCACCATGAAGGCTGCGTGATTAATTACATGGCTACAATTACACATTAATTAACTGGGTAAAAAAAAGTCTGGTTTGATGAATGGGGATATCAAAAGGCAATAGAAGAAAAAAAAGCTCCATTTTCTAAAATGTAAAAATGTAATTACAATGTTTTGACAGGCATTTGGAAGCAATACATTGTATCAACTGTGCACTTGTGATAATGTAACAATTAACTACATTTACCTGTGAGGCTGCAAATGATTCCTACGGTGCTGTGAGGCATCAGATATGGATGATATGCAACAGAAGATTGTTACCGGACAAATAATTATTTAGAAATTATCTTAAGTGTAATAAGGATGGCTGGAGACAATTGTATATAATGTCATTTTGGAGTACATCAATAATACATGAATAATTGCATCTTCTGAGATCAGAACTATAGAAACAATCATGGTGCTCCACAAGCATCAGCATCTTGTTCCTGACAGAATTGATCTGAGACAGACCACATACATCCCGGGAGGAGGGTCCTTTGTTAGTAAACCTGGCACAGTTCAAAGAGCTGTTGAGAGTCCTCTCATATGTAATTACAGAGAACAGGAAAGAGAGAGTGTGTGGAAATTAAGTATCTACCTGCTCCATGTTAATTTGAGGTAAATTTGTATGTGATATTATTATGATAATTTTGCTCGGCGCTTTTGGGATGCTTCACAACTACCATCTTAATAAGCGGCAATGAGACTGGTATATTTTTGGGGTATACCAAAAATAGTATACACACCGATTTGCAAAAGTTTATTTTTTAAAAAATTTCTCCAATTTCAAATTGAAACTTGCTTCAAAAAGTCCCCCCAAAAATGATCTAGAGTTGCTCCTGACATATCCTTCATTTTAATGATATATATAGATTCTAAAATATAAAATTTTGGACTCTATTTGCCCAAGTTTTAAGCAGTGTCCATAAATGTATCTGCCAAGCAAAAATGTTAATCTTTACTCCCTCCCCGAATATGTGTGTAGCGTTGTGTTAAAACACTTACTGATTGCCATCTTCTCTATTTCCCGACTCCACTCTATTCATCTTCAGAAAAACATACATTTTACCATTGTTTTATTTTTTTTCATGAATTAATAATACACATAAGTAAGCAACTTTGTCATATATTTCACCAGAGAAATCAGCTTCTCTCTACATGGACAGATCTTCCATTTTCAAAATTCTCAATTCACAGGAAAAATCTGGGTTCAGTGAAGATAGATTTTCGCATTCCTGAAATAGGAGATGGTAATTGCTACTTTTATGATTCTATGCAGATTGGAGGGGAGGGGCTATGATTCTAGCTCTTCCCTCCTCCTTCCACTTCAACTACTCTCCTATACATGCAATCGTATGAGTAGCAACTGCATCTCCTACCTCAGTTATGTAATAAACTGTCTTCACGAATTCCCTGGTAGATTTTACCTGGGAATTGAGAATATAGAGAATGAGTGATCAGTTCAGGAGAAGGAAGAAGCAGATTTCTTTGATAAGGTATATTAGAAAGCTGCTTATTTTCATTTGTACTATTGATTTATGCAATAAAAATTAAAACAACTGATACTCTTTTACCACAATTCTGACTAGCTGGCTCATATAGTGTCTTATGTGTGAACCTTGTTAAGAAACAATGTGCGCCCGTGCACATACAGCATCACCCATTATAAAGTGAAGAATGAGAGTAGAGTAGGTGAAAGAATCACCGAGTGGACATCAACTGAGACCACTTGTTTGTAGCTACTGCTGCTGTCAGATCCTTAATGAAATGATTCGGTCATTAGTAAAACAAAATGAAAATTAAAGCAAAGACAAGCGATCATCTTTGGGCACTGCAGATGGATGTAGAAGCGAATGTAAAACACCACTATCACAAAGCAGTAAGACGGTAAGCTCCCCACAAAAGGTAACCACACAATTTTTACACAATAAAACTATTCACAACTAGTGTTGAGCGATACTGCTTGATATCTAAAAATATCGTATCGGAATGGTATCGCCGATATCACTAAATATCGTCGATATCCGATTACGATACCGGAAGTCCCATGTAAGTCTATGGGAACAAAATATCGCAACAAAAAAAAACCCTTTCTTTCGTTGTAAACACAAAATATACACACATAGAATACATATATATATATACATGTCATTGTGACATATATATATATACATATATTTATAGTTTATACACTTCTACATAGTAAAATAGACTCTGATTCAATTTCCGGGTAAAGCCGTGACATACCCCATAGAAGTCGACGGGCTCGGTGCCGAGTACCCCCAAAACCTCTGGCTCTGTGCGACTCAACTTGGGCATCACAAACAGGATTCTGTAGCTCGCTATAAGCGAGTCCTGTGTGCCTGAATTGAACTGGTTTTGTGCTTGAGAATTGCTAAAATCATCAGAGAATGTATTTGCCATTTTTCCGCTATATCTGCGTCACTACGAGGCACTGGTGAAGAAGAAGGGCGTGCTCTTCGTGGGTGTACACTCACTCAGTGGAGCGAAAACGATGGCCGACCACTCTAAATGGTACTGCAATGTAAGATCGTGCCCCACAGCTCTTCAGTTCCGCCTCCTCATCCTCCTCAGTGTGCGGAAACTAACACGAAGGTCCCGCCTCCCTACAAAAGAGGGGCCCTCTCCAGATGCTAATGACACATGTGACTTGGCAGAGATGGCTAATGGACACGAGCAGAAGTGTGAAGGGATGGAGCAGTCAGAGCTCTCCCCCCACGGAAGCGACCCGATCGCCACAGAACCACCGTTGGGCACCCGGCCTGGAAACCCTCCTACGCTGCAAGAAGCGGAGGATACCCTAAGAGGCCTGGCCCGGCACCGGGAGGAGGTCACCAGGATGGAAGCCAGCTGGCGTGCCCTAAAACTAAACTTGGAGCGGCGCCAATCCCTCTTACCTGAAGTGTCTGTACCGGAAGGTGAGGCACCCGTTCTAGTAGAGGAGTCCGTGCGGGCATCCCAGCCCTTGCAATGTGATCCGGTTGACGTTGTCGCAGTGGAGGCACCCGTTCGTGCAAAAAACTCTGCACCGGCAGCACCCCAGATCCTGCTGTCTGCTCCCGTCGCTGAGACAGAAGAAGCGACACCCGTCCTCATGGAGGAGGCCGCGCAGGCACCAGAGCACTACCTGCCTGTACCGGAGCCCCGACTGTCATCTGTTCCAGAGCCGGCTGCTTCCTCCGCAGGTGAGCGCCGCCAGGACTGGGGGGCGCCAGGAGAGCTGCCGCAAACCGGGCATCGTAAGCTGGCATTTGATGGTGGAGACATGGAGCAGCTGGTGGAGGAGAATTACAACCGGCGTCAGGAGGAAGAGTGGAGACGTTGGGAGCGGGAAGCAGAGCGACAAAGGGAGCAGCGAGAATCCCAAAAGCTTCGGCAACGTCAACTGGAGAAGGACCGGGCAGATAAGGACCGGATGAGAAAAGATAAAGGAACCCTGTGGGAGCCGCGGCGTAAGGGTGCAGTACGGAGCTTTAAATTGAAAGGTGGTTGGGGCTTCATCCAGGAGCCTGGACTTTATTTAGAAGTCTTTGTGACCCGGCGGGACGTGGAGACTCACCTCCCAGAAGGACACCCGGGGAGGGACCTGTTGCCAGGAGACTTGGTGACCTACACCCGACACTGGGGTTACAATTGATGGTACGCCCTAAATGTTACCAGGTGCGACCCCTACTCCCCAGAGTGTCAGGAACCTGTGAGACCCTCGGAGCCTTCAGCCTCCCACATCCAGGCCTCTGCACAAGTGCCCACCCCACGCCGTAAATCTCCCCAGCCTCCCTCAGTGGTCTCCTCAGCAGCCCCAGCTATGGACATGATAACTATAGCTGGCCCGTACCCGGCGCCTGTTAGGCCCCATGGGGTTCGTTCAGTCCGTGACATAGGGCTCCAGACCCGGAGGGAGATGAAAGAGGTGGCCACACAGACACAGATAGCGGGTCACGACTTGACTGTACAGGCCACACGACGTCATCAGGTCCTGGTGGTCCTTGGTGTCTCGGATGTTTGGCAAGCATCAGAACAGCACCAGGTGGTACCTGGAACACCCCTGCCAAAGAATTATAAATAACCCGGACAGGGTCCCTGTATGTAAATAGTTAAATTGTTGATGTACCCGGACGGGTGAATGTTCATAAAAAATTTTTTTAATTTAATAAAAAACACAACACAGTTTTCATTACTTTTATTACAGTCTCATCCTGCGACGCCATCGATCTCCTGTAAAAAAATGAAAAAAAAAAACAGCAGTATACCACCTGTCCGACGCAGTCCATAGTAACGAGTGTCCCACGACGATCCAGCTCTGCTACATCAGAATGACAGGCAGAGCCTGTCATCCCGGCGCAGCACAGCTGATTACCTGCTTCCCCAGCGGTGACGTCATCGGACTGGTTTACGGCCGGGATTACCCTGCAGTCACTGCAGTTATCGCGAAAAACTGCATGTGACCACCAGGGAGAAGATAATGGTGGCCATCAAGCAGTCCAGGACGTGACCGCCGGAGATCTTCTGCCAGGTAAGTGCTGCTGACTCCTGACAGACCCGACCGACGGACACTCACAGTGACAGTGACAAATCCGATTCCGGTATCCGATATGACAAAAATATCGGTACTCGGAATCGAAAGCCCGATACAGCTAATATCGGCCGATACCCGATATTTGCAGTATCGTATCGCTCAACACTATTTACAACCTTTTGTAATAGCACGTTTTACATTCACGTCTCAGCAGATCGATTGTTTTTGCTTTCGATGCATCTTATGGAGCATTATTGTGAGTCTCACAGTTTAAGAAATCAGCCACTGCTGCAAACAAAAGTTGCTGCGTGAGCTGGAAAAACTGAATTTTGCTCAAGTGGTTAGAAGAGGATCGGAATAGTGCTGGGAACAGGAGAAAATGGCTATTGGTGAGAATTGAAAACCCATATACATTATAATTTGTTCATATTCATAATGGATTAAGCAATATAATTTTAGCTAGAAATGCTACTTTAAGCAGGATGTATTATTTAACAGAGTAACGTCACAACTTCCAAACCTTTCAAATTTATTTGCTAGGTCACACATCTCGATGTCATGACCAGTTGTTGCATATGCACAGTTACATTCAGGGCCTGCATTGAAGATCGTGGCACTCATTGACAGTTGCAAATTATTGTGTTTTATTGTAAATAAAACAATATTTTGCAACTTTTGTCAATGCTATAATATGGGATGTGACCCTACTTGAGCACCAGCCTATTACAGGAGTTCCATGATTCTGCTACATAAACACTTACACAGTTTTCAACCAAATTTGTTGATCTAAATCTAGCGTATTTTATACAATTACAATTTGTAACATGTAACCACATATCCTTCAAATGGAACACAAACAATGGAAAAAGTCAATTTTCATTGCAAGGGGTTTTAAGCAAAGGGCATAAATATTGAGCTATCTAATCCTTCACGCCTCTGATGACTGAAGATAGTAATTACAGGCCTCCCTGAGAGAGTCACAGTTTAAAATAATGCACCTAAGCTTCATACTAATCAAAGCAAATGTTTATACCCTGCTATCAAAGGTATACGTTCCATCGAGTAAACATATCTGTTGTGTTAAAGCAAGGAATCCGCAACTGATCTTGTAATGCCTCTTTGTTGCTGCTTGTAAATATTACTTAGAAGAAGCTTCTTGATTTTATTTTCATTTTCAGAAGTTTTCCTTGTGAATCAAAGTGAAAAAGCAAATAATAAATCAGTATCTCAGAGGAACTACAGCAGATTCCATCATATAAAAATGTGTATTCTCTCATCTGTTAAAATGCTTAAAATCTCTTGCTGATATCCTGCAATTATGCATATTAACAGATGTACGCAAGGGAAATTTAACCCCATATAAAATTAATGCACAGTACCGTCTTTAGCATAAAAGCTGTACATTATATTCATAAATTGATTTAAGATATTTTTAGAGCTGAGTTTTCAAATCTAACAAATGTTGCTCGATTTAAATAAAGGACTTGTTAGCTACTAAAGTACTACATGGTATACTAAAAAGGCTCAACAGTAAATATGAGTCTTAAGATTAGTATAAATCCTACATAGAACAAGAGCCTTAAGAGGAAAAATGTATTACTAGATTTTATTAATTTATATTTATTTATTAATTTCATGAAAAATATGTAAATATAGAAAAAAAACGGGCATAGATATACAGGATACAAGGACAGGACAAAAGAATAAAGTTCAATATTGGGGTATAAACACATACTGTATTACCACTATAAATATTACATATACTACAACATATACATGTTATAGCTATAAACACATGGTACAACAACAAGAATTAGAAGCTACTTGACAAATGGGCAGATGTGCTTCCTACAGGAAATTCTAAGGCTCTAAACAGTATGAATAGTAGTTACAAGATGCATGATCTCAATAGAGTAATATGAAAAAATAACACAATAAATAGTGTATGTCTAAACACATAATATAGAGCTAGTCTCAGTGCAGTTAAGATTAACAGGACCCAAAAGACTCACATAAATGATAAAATGTGCATAGTGCAAAGTCGATATCCTACCTAAGAGATGTGGAGATTGCACCTTATTTTTTGGACTATAAGATGCACTTTTTTCCCAAAAATTCTTTGGGGAAAATAGGGGTGCGTTTTATAGTCGGAATGTACTTATCAGGAGTTTGGTGGCAGCAGGAGTCAGGTGCTACTGCCGGCACTGGGCTGGGAAGAAGGGGGTGTTTGGTGGTCCAATTAAGCAGGGCGATGATCTGACTCCCATCCAAGACTGGTGGGGTAGGTTTGGCTGTTTTTGGTGGTACGTGGTCTCTGCTGACATCTTGTGAAAGCCCGGAGCCCCTGCAATGCAGTAGCCTCTGGGAAAATGGCCGCCAGAGGAGGCGAATGTGCAGATTGAGATCTCGGCCACTGCATTACAGCAATGGATGTGCAAGGGCTCAGGGCTTTCACAAGATGTCGGTGGAGACCCCGTACCACTGAGCACTGCCTATTCTGCTCCACCAGTCTGGGATGGTAGTCAGGCAATTGACGGGCTACCGAATACCTCCTGTTACCCCGCTCCACCAGTTCTGCCGATCCCTCCCCCGATATGCTGAATTCCGACTGTAAGACGGACCTCCATTTGACGCATCAATTTTTTTCCCTATTTACTTTCTGAAAATTTGGGGTGCATCTTATGGTTCAGTGAGTCTTATAGCCCAAAAATATGGCATATCTACACCTAACAGAACAGGGTGAAAGCACAAGTGTAATAAATGTATATAAACAAAGGAAAATATACTATTACTAGTGTTGAGCGATACTGCTCGATATCTAAAAATATCGGATCGGAATGGTATCGCCGATATCACTAAATATCGTCGATATCCGATTCCGATACCGGAAGTCCAATGTAAGTCTATGGGAACCAAATATCGACATAAAAAAAAAACATTCTTGCATTGTTGGTTAATTGTACATGAAGGAAAACAACAAAGACTAATGTAGAATGTATTGGGGGAGGTTGAGGAGACAATAAAGGCATACATGTTTAACCCAATGCATTGGAATAGCATTAATATATTTTTTTTTGGAAATACGTTTGGATTGACTAACAAATTGACAATGTTGTTAACCTTTTTTCTATTTTGGCAAATATGTATGTTTCACAACTTCCATGCTCTTCACCTTTTTAACTTTTGCCAGTGCCACACTTTCTCCTTCATAATCTTCAGCAGCAGCAGCATCATCTTTCTCATCAAATTATTCTTCATCTTCACCTTAATCTTCTTCTTAAACTTCTTGCTATTCATGTTTTTGTTTACATTACTCATATTGTTATTATTAAACTAATTAATCTTCTTCATATTCAAATTCTTCATCTTCTTCCTCTTCATCTTCTTCATCATATTCTTATTTGTGACAGAGATTCCTGTACTTGTAATCTGTAAAAGTATGAATTGTTCATCCTTCCGTTCTTGCTGTCACAAAAGATTTAAATTACAACAGTATTTGTCCGTGTTCAGTTTAGCCTGCAGCAGCAGCAGGCATTTTCCAGGGGCACCACGAGGAGGAACGGACTCACCCCCATACACTGCTTAGTCTTCTTCTGCTTAGAATTTAGAGCATATATTTTGCTCTTCATTTTGGTCTTATACTTCATGTTCTTCTGCTTTTTGATCTTCTGCTTATTGTTCTTCTGTCTCTTGTTCTGTATCTTGTAGTTTGTCTTAACCTTCTTTGTCCTGTTGGTGATCTTCTTCTGGGTAATCTTTTATTTTTTTCTTTGTGATGGTGTTCAGGCAGGTTGGCTTCATGCTCGTCGTCCTTGTTGTCGTCATCTTCTTCTGGGTGGTCTTTAAGGTCGTCTAATTTCCGAGAAACAGCTGACGTTACTGGAACCCTGACGGGTATCAGATGGAGCAAGAGACAATGGAAGTAACGAGGACCAGCTGACTGTGCTGGAACCCGGACGGGTAGCAGAAGGAAAAGAGGCAATGTCACAACCGAGTACCAGCTGACGTTACTGTGACACGGTTACTAAGCAGGAGGTACCTGTGCTCCAAAGCACTACCAAGGACCAGCAGACGTTGGTGGAACTCGGATACGGAGATGGAGGCACCTAGGCCAAAGGCACTGGGGAGAACCAGTTGACGGTACTGGACCCCGGACGGGTAGCAGAAGGAAAAGAGGCAATGTCACAACCGAGTACCAGCTGACGTTACTGTGACACGGTTACTAAGCAGGAGGTACCTGTGCTCCAAAGCACTACCAAGGACCAGCAGACGTTGGTGGAACTCGGATACGGAGATGGAGGCACCTAGGCCAAAGGCACTGGGGAGAACCAGTTGACGGTACTGGACCCCGGACGGGTAGCAGAAGGAAAAGAGGCAATGTCACAACCGAGTACCAGCTGACGTTACTGTGACACGGTTACTAAGCAGGAGGTACCTGTGCTCCAAAGCACTACCAAGGACCAGCAGACGTTGGTGGAACTCGGATACGGAGATGGAGGCACCTAGGCCAAAGGCACTGGGGAGAACCAGTTGACGGTACTGGACCCCGGACGGGTAGAAGAACGCACCCATGAAAATGTAAGTTGACAGGACGCAAGCCGTCCGCAGTTACCGAATCACACAGTCCTACAGTGGGTGCTTGTCCTATTGTCACAATGGAAACCGCCTTTATTTACATATCCCACAGCACACATAGGAATCACCTAAACTGCAGGCACCATAGAGTCGGCTAACCCGAATGCAACACGACAGCACAACTTATTGGAGGATAATTGACGTTCACACTGCCTGGAAACAGCTGTCGTGCTGTAACCAGGCTGGCCAGGAGTCAGTACCCCTGCCAATTACTTACGAGCAACAAATGGCGGTGTTGTAGCCCAGGGAGTAGAGTTCAGGTGGTAGAAAGATGAACATAACAGGAGACATGGAAAACGTTGCCAAACAGTTATTTAATCTGAAAACGGACAGGCAAATTCAGGTGAGATCCATGCTTTGTTCATTTTCAGAAAAGTAAGCCGGTCTACATTCTCTGAGGATAGTCGCATGCGACGGTCTGTTACTACACCACTTGCAGCACTAAAGACACGCTCAGATAATACACTGGCAGCAGGGCAAGCCAGCACCTCCAATGCATACTGGCTAAGCTCTGGCTGTTGTGAATGGGTTTGAGATTAGTTCTGAGCAGAGGCTCCCTCTGGTGGTTACAAGCGGTGCTAGTGAGGATTGGGAATCAGGTGTTACTGATTGGTCTTATTTAAGGGAATCATTTTCCCATCAGGGTTGCCGGTGATCAATTGTTCTGGTCTGAATCCTTCTTTCCAGTTTCCCTTGTAGCCTGCTGTGTCGTGTCTGCATCTCCTGCTATCAGATAAGACAATTTCTTATTTTGTGTTTTTGCTATATTTTTGCATTTTGTCCTGCACTTCTGTGGGGGCCTTCTGGGTCCCCTCCGGGGGCTTTTTGCCCTCTCAGTTTAGTCCAGCCACTGTGTTTTGTACTTTTGCTTTTTGCAGTTTTTTCAGTGGCTGCTGTTTTTGTTACACCAGAGAACTAATTTAGGTGGTAGAGGTCGTGTGATCTCAGGTGATTTTGAAATTAGTATGTTGGTGTTTTTCAGGGTTTTCTGGGATTGCAGTAAGTACCCTTCCTGTCCTTTTCTATTTAGATAGTTTGGGCCCCAGCGTTTGCTCATACTATTTTCTTTCTGTGTCAGTATTTCCTCTTGTCTAACCGCCATTATATGTTTGGGGGCTTTCTATTATCTTTGGGGTTCTGCTCCGGGGCAGATAGCTTTCCTATTTCTATCTTTGGGTGTAGTTAGTTTCTCAGGCTGTGACGAGGCGTCTAGGACCATCGTAGGAACGCTCCACGGCTGCCTCTAGTTGTGGTGGTTAGTCAGGGTACTGCAATCTCATAGATTCCAACTGCTCTGGTGTATTGCCTTTTTTACCTGCACTCCTCAGCTACCGTAACATAACATCTGGCCATGTATCCAACTTAGAGACCCAAAATTTGAAAGGGGAAGAGGCATCTGGGAGTACACTTAGAGGGAAAGCCAAGTAGTCTGTCACCATCTTACGGAAACGTTTCTTCCTGGTGACTGGAGCCATCTCGGATGGTGTAGACCTTGCTGGCGCTGTCACAAAACTTTGCCACATTTGTAACATACAGTTCTTGCCCTGTGCAGAGGCGCTGCTTCTGCTCCCTCTTGTTGTAGAGGTGTCTACACTGCCTCGACGCACAGAGCTGCTTTGTAAAGCAGTAGCAGCAGCAGCAGCTCTCTCGGCTGGAATGTACAACAGTATGGATTGCACCAGTGTGTCTTGGTACTCCTGCATTTTACGGTCCCGGTTCACCGGTGTGATGAGGGTTTGTAAGTTGTCCCGGTAGCGAGGGTCTAGGAGGGTGTACACCCAATAATCTGACGTGCTGAGAATGTGGGCAATGCGGCGGTCGTTTCTCAGGCACTGAAGCATGAAATCAACCATGTGCTGCAGACTCCCAACTGGCCAACAAAGGCTGTCCTCTGGAAGAGGCGTCATCTCTGCCTCCTCTGCATCACCCCACCCTCGCTCTACATACTGACTAGAGCGTTGTGTACCTCCCTCTGTAGGGATTTCTTCCTCCTCCATTGACTCCTCCTCCTCCTCATCCTCCTCACAAAGTGAGCCCTGCCCAGCCCTTTGTGAGGAACCACGTTGCGCTGACTGTCCTGAAGGTAATTGAATTTGTGACTCCTCATCCTCCACCTCTTCCAAAACCTCTTCCTTTAGTGCTTTCAGTGATTTCTGAAGCAGGCAGATAAGGGGGACAGTCATGCTGACTAGTGCATCATCTGCACTCGCCATCCGCGTTGAGACATCAAACGCACGCAAAACGTCGCAGATGTCCTTCATAGAGGCCGACTCAGTAGTGGTGAAGTGTGAACGGCGCAAATTGCGAGTTGATTGCGCCCGTTGCAGCTGATACTCCATTACTGCTGGCTGCTGCTCACACAACCGCTCCAAACATATGTAACGTGGAATTCCACCTGGTGGGTACGTCACATATGATGCGATGTTCAGGAAGGCGAAATCTGACTTGCAGAGCTGCAATGCGCGATCTGGCCATGCTGGAACGTCGCAAGTGAGCGCACTCTAGGCGGACCTTGTGCAGCAGTGCATCAAGATCCGGATAGTCCCTCAAAAAACTCTGCACGACCAAGTTGAGCACATGTGCCAGACATGGTATGTGAGTGAGGTTGCCAAGGCCCAGAGCTGCCACCAGATTTCGGCCATTGTCACACACTACCAAGCCTGGCTGGAGATTAGCTGACAAAAACCACACGTCGCTCTCCTGCTTGATGGCATCCCAGAGCTCCTGCGCTGTGTGGCTTCGATTCCTCATGGAAATTAATTTCAGGACGGCCTGTTGACGTTTGGCCACGGCTGTGCTCATATCGGTCGCAACAGGTAAGCGTTCACGGGTCCATGTGGAGGTATACCGTGACGGCTCGTGCAGCGATGATTCTGAGGAACTGGAGTAGGAGGAGGAATCAATGTGTACAGACTGGATTCCTGCAATCCTTGGAGTTGGCAGAACACGTACAGCGCCACTGGCAAGATCTGTACCCAGCTCCACAACATTGACCCAATGGGCAGTGAGGGAAAGGTATCGTCCCTGGCCATGGGTACTGGTCCACGCATCGGTGGTCAGGTGGACCCTGCTACTGACGGCGTTTAGCAGCGCATGTTTAATGTTTCCCTCGACATGTTTTTGCAGAGCAGGGACAGCTTGCCTGCTGAAATAAAATCGGCTTGGCACATTATATTGTGGGACTGCCAATGCCATAAAGTTCCTGAAACTGTCAGTCTCCACCAGCCTGAATGACAGCATTTCAAGGGACAGGAGTTTTGCAATGCCAGCATTCAGAGCCTGTGCTCGTGGATGGTTTGCCGAGTATGGCAGTCTTTTATCCCATGCCTGTGGTACCGATGGCTGTTTTTTGTTCTGGGAGTGTGACGATGACTGTGAACTTGCTGCTGTGGGTGGAATAACAGTTTGTCTATGGACAACAGTGACCGAGGTTCTTCCATGGAGATCCTGTGAGGAAGCCGAACCAGGTGTGTGTGAGCTGGAGGTAGAGGCTCGAACACGACCTGAAGATGTAGGTGCTGCTGTAGGTTGGCCTACATCTCCAGTGTGTCTTTGTAACTCAGCTACGTGCTTTGTCCGTACATGTTTCCACATATTTGTGGTATTCAGGTTACTGATATTTTTACCTCTTTTAACTTTTTGCTTACACAGCTTGCATTGAACATAGCAAATATCATCTACAAGTCTGTCAAAAAAGGACCACGCAGTGCAAGTCATGGGAGCGCCAATTTTGACATTTCTAAGAGAACTGTTCCCAACAGGTGCCAAACTGGAGGCTACAGGCAAGCGAGTCTGCAGCCTACCTCTCCCTCCTCTTTGTACCGTTGGGACAATCTCTTCCTCAGAGCTGCTCCCACCACCTTCCTGTTGCTCACGCCATGTTGGGTCTCGGACTTCATCATCTCCACTACCCTCTTCCAACACCTGCTGCTGTTGGATGGTCTGGGCAGCACCATGCTCCACAAAACCTGGCACCTGAGTCTCATCATCATCATAAGATGCGTTCTGCGGTGTGCTGTCCATCGGCACTGGCTCACCCGCCTCTTCAGATTAAAAGAGACACAGCTGTTGCGCATCACTGCATACTCCCTCTTCTTCAAATTGCAGAATGCTGCTTGCCTGTGCCCGTGTTTGCGAGCCAACAGATTCTGAGAACAGAAGCAGAGACTCAGCTGGCTCCTGTACAGAACTCTCTGACTGCCTGGGCAATTTGACAGGCGGTGAACAGACAGATGGTTGCTCAACAGTGTTGTGTTCCTGAGAGGAGGTGGAAGGAATTGAAGTCGATGCATTGGCTGCCATCCAACCAACAACGGCTTCAATTTGTTCTTCCCGCAGCAGGGGGGCACGCCGAGCTCCTAAAAAAAGTGCGCATAAAGGAACGCTCATGGGTAAAACTGGTGGATGCTGTGTCACTGAGGGCGGCAGCAGCCACAGAATCCCCACGTCCTCTCCCTGCTGAAACTCCACGGCCACGACCACGTGCCTTACTCACTGACTTCTTCATCTTGGTAGATTGATAAAGAAAGTCAGAAAAGTTATAAGGCCTAAGTGTGGTTATTACGCAGAGACTGAAGTGAACACTGAAACACAACTGTTCACAATCTGTGAAAGGCTACTCCTTTGTCTACTTCTATAGTGTTTGCAACAAATGTATTGGATACGGATGGAAGCGCGTCACACTAATAGATTATATTTTAAATGGAATGGACCAGAACCAATTGGAGATAAATGAAAAGGATGAGGCACTGAGACACGCTCAGCAGAGTACAAGCAGCAGTGCTTGAACAAGTAACTGGAGCGTGATGTGCACTCAAAAAATAAAAAACACAGACTGAAGTGAACACTGAAACACAACTGTTCACAATCTGTGAAAGGCTACTCCTTTGTCTACTTCTATAGCGTTTGCAACCAATGTATTGGATACGGATGGAAGCGTGTCACACTAATAGATTATATTTTAAATGGAATGGAGCAGAACCAATTGGAGATAAATGAAAAGGATGAGGCACTGAGACACGCTCAGCAGAGTACAAGCAGCAGTGCTTGAACAAGTAACTGGAGCGTGATGTGCACTCAAAAAATAAAAAACACAGACTGAAGTGAACACTGAAACACAACTGTTCACAATCTGTGAAAGGCTACTCCTTTGTCTACTTCTATAGTGTTTGCAACCAATGTTTTGTATACGGATGGAAGCACGTCACACTAATAGATTATATTTTAAATGGAATGGAGCAGAACCAATTGGAGATAAATGAAAAGGATGAGGCACTGAGACACGCTGAGCAGAGTACAAGCAGCAGTGCTTGAACAAGTAACTGGAGCGTGATGTGCACTCAAAAAAAAAAAACAGAGACTGAAGTGAACACTGAAACACAACTGTTCACAATCTGTGAAAGGCTACTCCTTTGTCTACTTCTATAGTGTTTGCAACAAATGTATTGTATACGGATGGAAGCGCGTCACACTAATAGATTATATTTTAAATGGAATGGAGCAGAACCAATTGGAGATAAATTAAAAGGATGAGGCACTGAGACACGCTCAGCAGAGTACAAGCAGCAGTGCTTGAACAAGTAAATGGAGCGTGATGTGCACTCAAAAATAAAAAACACAAGACTGAAGTGAACACTGAAACACAAGTGTTCACAATCTGTGAAAGGCTACTCCTTTGTCTACTTCTATAGTGTTTGCAACCAATGTATTGGATACGGATGGAAGCGCGTCACACTAATAGATTATATTTTAAATGGAATGGAGCAGAACCAATTGGAGATAAATGAAAAGGATGAGGCACTGAGACACGCTCAGCAGAGTACAAGCAGCAGTGCTTGAACAAGTAACTGGAGCGTGATGTGCACTCAAAAAATAAAAAACACAGACTGAAGTGAACACTGAAACACAACTGTTCACAATCTGTGAAAGGCTACTCCTTTGTCTACTTCTATAGTGTTTGCAACCAATGTATTGTATACGGATGGAAGCGCGTCACACTAATAGATTATATTTTAAATGGAATGGAGCAGAACCAATTGGAGATAAATGAAAAGGATGAGGCACTGAGACACGCTCAGCAGAGTACAAGCAGCAGTGCTTGAACAAGTAACTGGAGCGTGATGTGCACTCAAAAAATAAAAAACACAGACTGAAGTGAACACTGAAACACAACTGTTCACAATCTGTGAAAGGCTACTCCTTTGTCTACTTCTATAGTGTTTGCAACCAATGTATTGGATACGGATGGAAGCGCGTCACACTAATAGTTAAATTGCATGGAGCTGCAAGAATTACACTGAAGAAAAAAAAAAGAGTCTGTGAGTGACACGTGCAGATGCCTACAGACAGCGTTGCATGCAGAGCAAACTGCAGAGTCACCTGCACTCACACACACCTTGCAGAGCTGTTAAAACAACACTGCAGGCAAAAGGAAGCTTTACACAGCGGTTGGTGCTAGCCTGCCTACAGCACAGTACACTAAATCGCAATCTCTAACTGTCCCTCAGAGTCAGCACAGCAGCGTTCTGTCCCTTACTGAATTCACAGCACAGTGTCGCTAAAATGGCGGCGGCGCCTTTTATAGTGCATTCTGACATCATTTCAGCATCCAATCACAGCCATGCCATTAGTTAACATGACCGCAGCAGTACAGGATGTGCCCACACTTCTTAGGATTCCTCATTGGCTGACTAAAATCACATTGCCTCTCAACGAATTATGGGAACTTCCGATTCCGGTATACGATATATGGAAAATATCGGAACTAAGTATCGAAAGGCCGATAGAGCTAATATCGGCCGATACCCGATACTTGCGGTATCGTATCGCTCAACACTATTACACAAAAAGATGCACTTGAGCACTCCTATGAGAGCATATTTTTTTTTACTGTACCTGTATCCTGTATATGTAGCCCTTTTTTATGTTTTTATATTAACATTTTTTAAGATATTACTTAATAAATAAATATCTATTAATCAAAACTAGTATTATATTTATTAAAATAATACATGGGCCAAACTGTAAACTACAGTACTTATAAATGTTACCGATTTCAGCTCAGGCTCTGGGCCTTGTTTCCTTCTCCTATAGCCAGCTCACTATATGTTACTCAATGCTAAGTTACTGCGAAAACCTGGCAAACACATTTGACATCACAACCAAGGTCTTTTAAGGCAGCCTCAAGCAGCCATTTGCCGACTGAGATTTTAGATAGAATTGCTTTCAGCAACCATGTGTTTGTCAGGAGTTGCTTCATCTTTCACTTAGTCTTCCACTCAACTACCAGTTATTGATTCCAAGCTCTGTCAAATTTACCAAGGTTTGCAATCAAGTTTACAAATTGCCAATTGCTCTCCACTCTTTTCACAACTCATCACCGCAAGCTACTTTCCAACTGAACTACAGTGGGTAAATAAGTATTTCATCTCTTGCTGATTTTGTAAGTTTGGGTATTCCCAGAATTGAAACTCATCACTTATCCATATCCTCTAGCCATAGAATAGGGAATAACTTACAGATTGTTGGGGGCCTCCAGTGATCTACAGAAAAGGCTAAGGATACTGAGAAAGCGTCTTTGCAGAACTCCATCTTGAATCGTTTGGAGTTGCACATACTTGACCTTTGAAACCTTCATTATCCCTGAACCATTGGAGAAAGTCAAATACAAAACTTTTCTATTTATTGAAATCCCACAATCAACAACGCAGAGATTGGGCATGTGCACTTCCACTTGGTTCTGCAAAGCTTCATTCTCAAGATTGCTAGGGGTCCCAGAGGTCGACTCCCAGTGATCAATAAGTCAAACCTTATGATATGTGCAGAGGTTAACTATCAATTATGGGAATACACATTAAAGAGTTATTTTGCATAGTCCGTATATGACAATTACCTATAAATGGACTTGTACTATAATAAAAGAAAGGACTACAATTCAGACTTTCTGTAAGGGCTAGCTCACAAGAGTGTAAAATTCAAACAAGAGGTGTAAATCTGTGTTTTTTTCCACAGACCAAATCCATCTGTGGAAAAATATTCCCAACATGTTGCGATTTTTTCCGCAAAGCAGATGTCACACACCCATTCAAGTTTATGTGTGCATGTACTCAAATGTCTTTTGAGTGCAGTCCGACATCCACAAACTCAAACAAAGGGGAATATGAAGAAATTAAGTTCTCCATCTTCTTTTCACCTATACTACAATTCTCTCATCCGGATGAGAGAATCAGATCACAGTTAGCCGTCAGTCAGCTCAAACTCTAATCAGAGCTTAATCGGAGCATCATTAGCATAATCGAGTTGATTCTCTCATATGAAAGAATCAACGCTCGTTTGACCTTGGCCTTAAAATCACATCAACAAGATTCCATAATGTTGCAACGTTTTGTACACAAGATTCATCTTCAGACTTTGTACATGAGTTGAGTCTCCTAGGCTGCAACATGATTTGAGTTTGGCAATAAAACATTCAAATAATGGGTTTATGATAATAACCAGCAGACAATTTGAAAGGCAGAGTCTTAGTGAAGAGGGGGGAATTAAATAAATGATAAGGAGGTAGTGTTAGGGTTCGAGTTCCCGCTGCTGCACAAGAGGAGTCTTGAACAAGTCCCGCTGCGGTCTCCCATCCATCTCCATCCGCAGTGGAGCCTGCTCAGCAGAGACGTCGGTCTCTTTTATATTGGAGGTAGATGCCTCGTCCGTTGGTGCTGGAGCAGTCCTTTTCCAAAAGGATGCTCAAGGTCATAAACATCCTTGCTTCTTCTTCTCCAAGACCTTCACACCAGCGGAGAGGAATTATTCCATTGGGGATAGGGAGTTGCTAGCCATGAAGTTGGCCTTTTCCGAGTGGAGACATCTCCTGGAGGGGGCTCGCTTTCCCTTTCAAGTGTTCACTGACCACAAAAATTTGGTCTATTTACAGACCGCCCAGCGGCTAAATTCCCGTCAGGCCAGATGGCCCTGTTCTTCTCTCGGTTCCATTTCACCCTCCATTTTCTCTCCGGGGAGAAGAGCATTTGTGCCGATGCTCTGTCTCGCTCCGTGGTGTCCTCTGAGGAGAAGCCTCGGCTGATTGTCCCCACAGAGAGCCTAAGAACTATGGCCCCGGTTTCGCTCGAGTCTGTGTCTCCAGGCAAGACTTTTGTGCCCATCAATTTGCGACCGGAGGTACTCTCTTGGGCACACTCGTCCAGGGTGGGTGGACATTTTGGGGCAAAGAGGACATCTGAGCTGCTGGCGAGGACATACTGGTGGCCACATATGGTCCGTGACGTCAGGGAATACGTTCAGGCGAGCGTCTCCTGCGCCAAGAATAAGTCCCTCGACAACGGCCAGCTGGGTTACTTTTCCCTTTGCCGGTGGCAGACAGGCCCTGGGAGATGGTTGGGATGGATTTTGTGGTGGGCTTACCCAAGTCTCGGGGCTTCACCATCATCTGGGTGATAACCGACCACTTCTCCAAAATGGTGCACTTGGTGCCGTTACCACGGTTACCATCTGCATGGGCCTTGGCAACATTATTCATTAGGCATATTTTCCGCCTACACGGTATGCCAGACAAAATTGTCAGTGATCAAGGTCCCCAGTTTGCGTCTCGGTTCTAGATAGAGCAGTGTCGTTTACTCATCATTGAGTTGAATCTCTCCTCTGCATACCATCCCGAGACGAATGGGTTGGTAGAGAGGGCCAACCAGAACTTGGTCACATACTTGCGACATTTTGTCTCTGCCAGGCAGGATGACTGGGCATCCTTGCTACCGTGGGCTGAGTTTGCTCTAAATAATGCTGTGTCTGACTCCACCGGACAGACCCCATTCCTCCTGAACTATGGTCAGCATCCGCGGGTACCAGTGCCCATGCCCATGTCTTCTGCCGATTCCAGGGTGGTAGACAGGGCTGTGTAGGCACGGGACATTTGGGACCGCACCCAGGATGCCATTCAGGCCTCCAAAGAGAGGATGAGATCTTCGGCCGATGCCCATCGGCGCCCCGCTCCTACATTTGCTCCAGATGACCTAGTGTGGCTCTGCCTGAAACATCAGGCTACGTGTAGAGTCCACCAAGTTGGCACCTCGCTTTTTGGGTCCCTTTAAAGTTCTTGAGCAGGTGAACCCGGTGGTTTACCGCCTAGCCCTTCCGCCTCGCCTTGGTATCACCGACACCTTTCACGTGTCCCTCCTGAAACCCGTGGCCATGTCCCGGTTTTCCGAGTCATCTGCCGGGACGTCGGGTTCATCTACCGATGATGATGAGGTGAACGCCATTGTTGGGTGCAAGGTGGTACGAGGAAAAAAAATTTTATTTGGTGGATTGGAGGGGTTATGGGCCTGAGGATAGGTCCTGGGAGCCTGCCGAGCATGTTCACGCTCCGCAGCTCATCGCTGCCTTTGAGCGCAGCGAGGCCCTAGGAGGGGGGGTAATGTTAGGGTTCGAGTTCCCGCTGCTGCACAAGGGGAGTCTCGAACCAGTCCCGCTGCGGTCTCCCATCCATCTCCGTCCGCAGTGGAATCTGCTCAGCAGAGACGTCGGTCCCAGTGTCTTGCCCATTCCAATACTGTGCAGAGACTTGCTGCTGCCTCTCCTGAATCTGCTATTATAGCCTGTACTGGAGCAGACGTCTTTGGGACGAAGTCCTGCGTTTCCCCTTCTGAGCATGCCCAGGGTAAGATCTCTCATTGGAGATCAGGGGTCACATGTTCAGGTACTGCAGCAGCTCCTATTGGTCCGCCAGGAAGGCCCTGAAACTACATGTGTTTTGGAACAGTTTCTCATTGGTCCTTGTTTCTGGCAGGTCCTGTAGCTGTTACTATAAAAGGGTGGCATGGCTGGGCCGCCATGCGCTAGTATCAATTGCATTATGTGCTTTGCGCCAGTGTGATCTTGTACGCATGTGGTTAGGGCTCGGCTGAAATAAGCCCCTAGAATACCGGCTTCTCCGGTGAGGAGATTTGGCTGCACGTGGTTAGGGCTTGGCTGAAATAAGCCCCAAGAATACCGGCTTCTCCGGTGAGGAGATTGCTTGATTGCGTTGCTGTCTGTATGATCACGAACTGCTATCCACACAGCAGTTATCTGTGTATCCCTGTGAGTCTAACAGGACACAGTCTTTTTCTCAGCGGCTCTGTGACGCAACAGGGTTCGCTTTATAACGCTGGTTCAGCGCCCTAGCGTTTTGCTCACTGAAGATAAGTGAGTTCTTATTTATCGCCATATAGCGCTGTGGCATTCCCATTAGCGGCTCTGGGGATTAACAGAGTTCGCACTAACTGCCACAGCGCGCTACGGCATTTATTTTAGCGACTCTGTGGGATAACAGAGTTCGCTACTTTCGCCATCTTACTAGCAGCGGGCTTCGCCTGCACGGTGGACCCCGGGCTGCGAATGCACCTCTCAACAATATCTATTAGGTGCGTTCCGCAGACCCTAACAGGTAGAATTTTTACTGTTTTCAATTATAGGCAGTATAAGTCTCAGGCTACAGTTTTTCCCTAGAAGTAGGTAAAAAGCAACCACATAGCAAAAGCTACCTGAGAAGGAATAATGAGCCCCGAAGCTACAATACTTACATTCTAGTCCATAAATAAAATAAATAAAACCAAGCGAAAAGAGATATAAGTTCAAATCTTTTTCCAAAAGGATTTGAATGGCCAAGAATATCCACAAGGCTGAGTACAAAAGATTGAACCCCCAGAATAATAAGAATTCACCATTAAATAGTCTCCTGGGTAAGATTGAGTTTTGAGCCCAGATTTATGTTGCTTATTTTGTTAACTGTTAATTTTTGTGAAGAAAGAAATCTTTTTTTGGGTATTTTTTCATTATGTGGGATGCATGCAGTAGTGTTGTAGATAAATCTGTACCTTTTGTGATTATTGTACATTAATTTACACAACCATTTTCTAAATTCTAGTGGAAAAGTGATTTAAGAAAAAAGCCTGTCCTTTGCAAACATTACAACCAATCAGATTATAGATATCATTTTTCAACAACCTGATCACTTACTACACAATTTTTTGTGTTAACCCCTTAATGTCCACTGACGTGCAGAGTCCGTCATGGCAAGGTGTCAGTTCCGGCACCAGGACGGACTCTGCACGTCATGGCTTTGATCTACCACTGCGTGTAAACACGCAGTGGTAGATCAGTGCCGACAGCTGTCACAGACAGCTTCAAGTGAATATTTATTGAACATATAAGGAGCAGCGACAAGTAATTTGACGTTTCGGCCTCCACTAGGCCTTGATCACAAAGTCGCCTTATTGTGTTGATGTAAAGGGGAATATTCTGGACATCCTAGCACAGGACTAGTCCGGAGGGGCAGAATATGATCCTTGTTAGAGTTACTTTAGAACACTAGACGCATATAGCACATGCTTGAAGTGTGATCCTGTAGGGGACGAGGTCAGGGTCAAGTAAATATGGTCAGGGTCTTAAATATAGGACCGCAGTAGTGAAATGATAGACCGCCAGCTGGAGAGTTTCTATACAATTGCTGCTCAACGTTCGTGCAGAGATGAGTGGCCAGCTATAATGCTTGTCAGCATAAGTGGTAGGCAGTAGATCCGTTGGCGGTGGTATGGGATCCGGTCCAGAGCATTGGTGGCTCAGTGTAAATGCTGGCACATGGCACATGGCACGTGCCTAAGCCACAAAAATCGGAATAGGAAACGATCAAAAAATGTTATGTGCCTGAATATGGTACCAATAAAAACGTCAGCTCGTCCCGCAAAAAATAAGCCCACAGATAACTGTCGGCCGAAATATGGAAAAATTATAGCTCTCAAAATACGGCGATGCAAAAATTTCTTACAAAAAATTATTCCAAAAAAAGCATCTTTTAGTGTGTGACAGAAGCTAAACATGAAAAAGGGTGTAAATCTGGTATCGCTGTAATCGCACCGATCCGAGGAATAAAGTCGCCTAATCACTAATACCGCACGAGGAACGGCGTAAAAAAGAAAACCAATTCTTCACCTTTTGTGGATTTGTTCATTGTGCCTCCCAAAGATCGCAGTAAGGCGATCACAGTGGTTCCCCCCCACATATGGGGTATCAGCGTACTCAGGACAAAATGCACAATAGCTTTTGGTGTCCTATTTCTCCTGTTACCCTTAGAAAAATAAAAATTTGGGGCAAAAAGGTAATTTTTGTGGAAAAAAATATGATTTTTTTATTTTCACGGCTCTACATTATAAACTTCTGTGAAGCCCTTGGGGGTTCAAAGTGCTGACCACACATCTAGATAAGTTCCTTGGGGGTCTAGTTTGCAAAATGGGGTCATTTGTGGGGGGTTTCTACTGTTTAGGCACATCAGGGGCTCTCCAAGCGCGACATGACACCCGCAGACCATTCCATCAAAGTCTGCATTTAAAAACGGTGCTCCTTCCCTTCCGAGCTCTGCCATGCGTCAAAATAGTGGTTCCCCCCCACATATGGGATATCAGCGTACTCAGGACAAATTGCACAATAGCTTTTGGGGTCCTATTTCTCCTGTTACCCTTATAAAAATAAAAATTTGGGGGCAAAAAGATTATTTTTGTGGAAAAAAATATGATATTTTTATTTTCACGGCTCTCCGTTATAAACTTCTGTGAAGCACTTGGGGGTTCAAAGTGCTCACCACACATCTAGATAAGTTCCTTGGGGGGTCTAGTTTCCAAAATGGAGTCACTTGTGGGGGTTTCTACTGTTTAGGCACATCAGGGGCTCTCCAAACGTGACATGACACCCGCAGACCATTCCATCAAAATCTGCATTTGAAAAAGGCGCTCCTTCCCTTTCCAGCTCTGCCATGCGTCAAAATAGTGGTTTACCCCACATATGGGGTATCAGCATACTCAGGACAAATTGCACAATAACTTTTGGGGTCCTGTTACCCTTTGGAAAATAACAATTGGGGGTGGAAAGATCATTTTTGTGGAAAAGATATGATTTTTTAATTTTACTGCTCTACGCTATAACCTTCTGTGAAGCCCTTGGGGGTTCAAAGCTTTCACCACACATCTAGATAAGTTCCTTGGGGGGTCTAGTTTCCAAAATGGGGTCACTTGTGGGGGGTTTCCACTGTTTAGGCACACAGGGACTCTCCAAATGCGACATGGCGTCCAATCTCAATTCCAGCCAAAAAAGTCAAATGGCGCTGCTTCCCTTCCAAGCTCTGCCATGCGCCCAAATAGTGGTTTACCCCCACATATGGGGTATCAGCATACTCAGGACAAATTGCACAATAACTTTTGGGGTCCCTTTACCCTTTGGGAAATAAAAATTGGGGTGGAAAGATCATTTTAGTGGAAAAGATATGATTTTTTAATTTTACAGCTCTACGTTATAACCTTCTGTGAAGCCCTTGGGGGTTCAAAGCTCTCACCACACATCTAGATAAGTTCCTTGGGAGGTCTAGTTTCCAAAATGGGGTTACTTGTGGGGGGTATCCACTGTTTAGGCACACAGGGGCTCTCCAAATACGACATGGCGTCCAATCTCAATTCCAGCCAAAAAAGTCAAATGGCGCTGCTTCCCTTCCGAGCTCTGCCATGCACCCAAATAGTGGTTGACCCTCACATATGGGGTATCAGCGTACTCAGGACTAATTGCACAATAACTTTTGGGGTCCTTTTATCCTTTGGAAAATAAAAATTGGGATGAAAAGATCATTTTTGTGGAAAAAACATGATTTTTTAATTTTACGGCTCTACGTTATAACCTTCTGTGAAGCCCTTGGGGGTTCAAAGCTCTCACTACACATTTAGATAAGTTACTTGGGGGGTCTAGTTTCCAAAATGGGGTCACTTGTGGGGGGTTTCCACTGTTTAGGCACACAGGGACTCTCCAAATGCGACATGGCGTCCAATCTCAATTCCAGCCAAAAAAGTCAAATGGCGCTGCTTCCCTTCCGAGCTCTGCCATGCACCCAAATAGTGGTTTACCCCCACATATGGGTTATCAGCGTACTCAGGACTAATTGCACAATAACTTTTGGGGTCCTTTTATCCTTTGGAAAATAAAAATTGGGATGAAAAGATCATTTTTGTGGAAAAAACATGATTTTTTAATGTTACGGCTCTGGTTTACCCCCACACATGGGGTATCGATGTACTCAGGAGAAATTGTACAACAAATATTGTGGTTCATTTTCTACTGATACCCTTGACAAAATTTTAAAAAATTGTGTCGAAAGAAAAATTTTGGGAAAAAAAGTTAAATGTTAATTTTTTCCTTCCACATTGCTTCAATTCTTGTGAAGTACCTAAAGGGTTAATAAACTTCTTGAATGTGGCTTTGAACACGTTGCGGGGTGCAGTTTTTAGAATGGTGTCACTTTTGGGTATTTTCTGTCATATTGACCCCTCAAATTCACTTCAAATGTGAGGTGGCCCCTAAAAAAAATGATTTTGTAAATTTTGTTGGAAAAATGAGAAATTGCTGGTCAACTTTTAACACTTATAACTTCCTAACAAAAAAAAATTTTGGTTCCAAAATTGTGCTGATGTAAAGTAGACATGTGGGAAATGTTATTTATTAACTAATTTTTGTGACATATCTCTCTGATTTAATGGCATAAAAATTAAAATTTGAAAATTCCAAAATTTTCAAAATTTTTGCCATATTTCCGTTTTTTTCATAAATAAACGCAAGTTATATTGAAGAAATTTTACCACTATCATGAAGTACAATATGTCTCGAGAAAACAGTCTCAGAATCGCCAAGATCCGTTGAAGCGTTCCAGAGTTATAAGCACATAAAGTGACAGTGGTCAGAAATGTAAAAATTGGCCTGGTCTTTAACCTACAAAATTGCTTGGTCGTTAAGGGGTTAAACTTGATCAATTCGTCCTCAATTCGTTACATAGATACTGTAGCGTTGAGCTTGTCATTGGATCGTTTCATACATATTCAGCATTTTGTATAAATTATGGTGTTCATTTAAAACATGATGCTTTATTTCCTATTTATCATAGAACACTACTGCTAAATTCCCAAGGAGTCTCTTGAGCCAAATTGAACTGTGCTTGGCACAATTTAGATCACTTGGCTGAAAGAATAATATTCTACACTAGTGTTAACCCAACCTCAAGTTTTAAATATTTGTTACTTTCCATAAATCTGCAACTGTTTTAAGTCTGATAATAAGGCTAAGTGCACACGTTCAGGAATATTTGCGTTTTTTTCGCGTTTTTTCCGCGATTTTCCACGGTAAAAACGCGAAAAAAAAACGCAAGCATTAAGCATCCTATACATGTTAAATGATTCCGCATGTTTTTGGCCACATGTTGCATTTTTTTCCGCGAAAAAAACGCTTCGCGGAAAAAATAGCAACATGTTCATTAATTTTGCGGAATGTAAGCTGTTCATGTGTGGTGGTACCCAGGGTCTGGAGGAGAGGAGACTCTCCTCCAGGCCCTGGGTACCATATCCCTGGTAAAACAATAATTAAAATAATAAATAATGACATGATATTCTCACCTTCCGGCGGCCCCCGCAGCCTTCCCGCCTTCAGCGACGCTCCCGGCAACTCCCGGTCCCAAGAGTCCTTTGCGAGAATCACCCAGATGGCGTAGCGGTCTCGCGAGATGCTACGTCATCGGTGTGATTTGTCGCAATGCATCCTTGGGACCGGGAGTTGCCGGGAGCGTCGCTGAAGGCGGGAAGGCTGCAGGGGCCGCCGGAAGGTGAGAATATCATTATTTATTATTTTAATTATTATTTTAACATTAGATCTCTTTACTATTGATGCAACATAGGCGGCATCAATAGTAAAAAGTTGGTCACACGTGTCAAACACTATGTTTGACTCGTGTGACAAACCTGTCAATCAGTTTTCCAAGCGATGCTACAGATCGCTAGGAAAACGCTAGCATTCTGCAAGCTAATTACGCTTGCAAAACGCTATTATTCTGGCGGGAATACGCTTACAAAAAACGTGCGTATTTCCCGCGGGAGAAGTGCGGGATTGCCGCGGAAATTTCCGCGGCAATTCCGCAACGTGTGAACTTAGCCTAATAATAATCCAAAGATTTAAATGATAGGGAGGAGCTGGTCCTGCAGAGTTAGTGTGACTCTGAATTGATTGTTCTGTGATACACTGCAGCAACAGCACACTAATAACAGCATTTTTTTTATTCTTCACACATTGTAAACAACGAGGGCAGTTTAATGCATGTCTGTCCTAATTTTGCTACTAAACAAAAATCCCAAAAGGAAGTCTTGTGTATTGTAGAAATTGTGCTTCCTGGCTTGTGTGACAGACAAGTCATATATTTGTTTTTTCTTTCAAAAACAAAAGAAAAATCTTCACATTCAAGAAATGTAAATGCAACTGTCTACCTAATAAAGTGATTATGTTGTAAAAGAAAATATTATTTTTGCACACATCCTTGTTGTAAAGGTCCTATATTACATCAGTACACACCACACAAATTACTATGGGCTACCATCTGTTTTCCCCAAGCTGGAAAGGTTAAAGCCACTTGGCCATCAACATGGCTGAGTTTGTGTTAAAGAGTAGAGATGAGCGAATTTGTTCAGATTTGGTTCCGAATACGATCGGATTCGAATATTGTTTTTGCAATATTCGTCGAACACAGCCGAACTTCATTAGTCAATGGGAGTGGAAATTACCGAATATGTTCGTAACTGGTCATAAGACATACATTCAGTCCGAACAGTGTTCGAATATGGCCCGAATATGTCAAAATCAGATTCGGGGCCAAAATCCAAACAAATTTGCTTATCTCTATTAAAAAGTTCCAATACAGTCAATGCAGCCCTAGGAGATCTCACAGTGTGATACACATCTTTCGTGAGGAATTAGAGAGTATGCAATATTAAGTTTATGAGCAAGTTTATTTACAGCTAATCAATTTTTTTGGGAAAATTCAGCAAAGCTGGTGAATTCAAATTTCAAAAGAATCGCTCATCTCTAATACCTAACCATCTGTTCTTTTTCCTTTCACTTGCAGATTTTTCAATTTTTAAAAGTTCTTCTAAATTATAGTGCCTTATAAAATGTTCTTTTTCAATCTGATACTTCTCTTAGATCTTCTGCTAAATTTGCTCATGCTCCATCACAAGCACTATACAAACTATTCTTTACTCTACCTTGCTCCCGTTTTTCACATCCACCAATCAGATACAGCAGGTGTCTGCTACCGGAACTTGCATCTACTGTTTCTTTATTCTTCCATGGAAATCTTTTTTTTTTTAAATGTCCCCATAATTTACATGTTAATAGTGATTAGATGCCTACCTAAGTAATGCATATTGTGGAACTATCATCGACCACTGGAAAAAAAGAACAAAGAGAACTATGAATTGCAGATCAATTTTTATTATGTATTTTTCACTCTTTCCCACAAGCATTTTAGTTTGGAAATAATAATTTTGCATTGAAAGAACATATTTTTGGTCTAAATATGTTATGAGAAAAAGACACCAGACAGAAGTAACTGCTTTATTAAATAGTTGGTCTGAAAGCACATTATTTTAGAAGCACATTGCCTTTAGCAGTGTTGGGTTTGATAAATATCTGTCTTATGCAAGCAGAAGTTATCTTTTATTAAATATAATGCAGCAAAAGAAATAGCAGATCCCTAAGCCACATGTCATTCTAAGATAATATTTGAGCTGCAGTGTCCAAACTCTGGAATTGAAAAGAACACTTTTCTTTTTTTTCTATTATCAGAAGGTAGGACTAATTAAAAAAACAGAATATATAGATGGTAAAAGCTGAGAGGTAGATGTCTTCATGCATTGTAAAAACTGAAAAGGTACAAACTTAGTGGTGAAACAATGCTAGTTATAGATGTCACGACTGTGCCCACAAGGGAAAGGAAATTGCCTGCATCCTCAGATAAACATCACTTTCATTTGTATCTACGTCCTCAAGGCCATTAGCTCCTTCCTCCACCAATTACTCTGGCAAGTTAGAGGCTACTATAGGCTGTGAGATGCAGGGAGAGGGAAAGGGACGAAGGAGCTTACCATACTGAGAATGTGTAGATGTAAATTAGCCCGGAGTTCCTCCTGAGGGTGCTGTTTCCACTGGTGATCACAGGAAAGTAGACGAAAAATGGGGCAAGATTCTGGCACAACCATCCAGGGATAAAATGGATTCTTTATTGAAAAATAGTTAAAACATTAAAAGGCGAATCCTCGTTCCTGACGCATTTCAGGTGTATACACACCCTTAGTCATAGGTTAGCTTAGCCTACGACTAAAGGTGTGTATAAACCTGAAATGCACTAAAGAGGTAAATGACGTGCACTCTGTTTATATAGTTAGGTGCAGGCTGAACTTGGACCAAGCCCAGAAATCATTACCAAGAAAAAACAGCCGCACTCAAAAAATGTTTTACCTCATTTCCCTCTCTACCTCGATAATTTTCCAGTGGTGAAATTATATTGTATACAAAATAAACTCTAGTGTTTTCTATCTACAAATTATAGAAAACATTTTTTGAGTGCGGCTGTTTTTTCTTGGTACTCCTGAAATGCATCAGGCATGAGGCCTTAGCTACTATAGGCTCATGACCTGCAGACATTGAAAGCACAGGGAGGAAGTCTGGCAGCACGATGCCATCACTTGTCTCACTTGCAAAGGCAAATTATTAATAAATGGAGGCACAAAGGGGTCATTTTAATAATTTAGAGGTACAAAGATGGCATTATTACTATATGGAGGCTATAAAGAGGCATTTAGACATGGAGGCTCAAAGAGGGAGATATTAATACATGGAACTACACAACTGTACATTATTACAATGTGGAGGAATTATTAGAATGCAGAGGTATAAAAAGGGTACCATTAAAACATATAGGCACAAAAAGTGCAATATTACAATGTAAAGGCACATATGGGCATTTCCAAAAGCTGCTGAATCAGGTACTACACTGAAATAAAAGGTTTATCTTAAAATCACAACTTTTCACCTATTCACAGTATACGTTACGTGTTTGGTTGAAGGGGTTTGTTCACTGAAACCAAATTTTAATAAGAACAGGTGCCTATAGCTCTAGATCAGCCTATAAGTGGTGGATGGGACACTCTTTAGAATCCATCACGACAGCAAGGGTTCTCCTGAGTCTCTTGTTTAAATGGAGCAGTGGTAGGCCATGTGCTTTTATGGAGGTAACTTAGTAACATAGTATTTAAGGTTGAAGGAAGACCTTAAGTCCATCTAGTTCAACCCATAGCCTAACATGTTGATCCAGAGGAAGGCAAAAAAAAAAAAAAACATGCGGCAAATACTAAGCTCCACATTGGGGAAATAGATTCCTTCCCGACTCCACATACAGCAATCAGACTAGTTCCCTGGATCAACACCCTATCGAGAAATCTAGTATGTATAACCTGTAACATTATACTTTTCAAGAAAGACCTCCAGTCCCTTCTTAAATTTTAGTAGTGAATCACTCATGACAACATCATATGACAAAGTTCCTTAGTCTCACTGCTCTTACAGTAAAGAATCTGCATCTGTGATTATGAATAAACCTTCTTTCCTCCAGATGTAGAGGATGCCCCCTTGTCCCCGTCACAGGTCTAAGAGTAAAAAGATCATTAGAAAGGTATTTGTACTGTCCCCTCATATATTTATACATTGCAATAAGATCACCACTTAGCCTTCATTTTTCCAAACTAAATAACCCCAAGTGTAATAACCTGTCTTGGTATTGTAGACCCCCCAGTGCTCTAATAACCTTGGTCGCTCTTCTCTGCACCCGCTCCAGTTCAGATATGTCTTCCTTATACACCGGAAACCAGAACTGTACACAGTATTCTAAGTGTGGTCGCACTATTGACTTGTATAGCGGTAAAATTATGTTCTCCTCATGAGCATCTATGCCTCTTTTAATGCATCTCATTATTTTATTTGCCTTTGCAGCAGCTGCCTGACACTGGTCACTAAATGTGAATTTGTCGTCCACCCATACACCCAAGTCTTTTTCAGTGACAGTTTTGCCCAGTGTTTTACAATTAAGCACATAATTATACATCTTATTTGTTCTACCCAAGTGCATGACCTTACATTTATCCCCATTAAAGCTCATTTGCCATTTATCAGCCAAAGCTTCTAGTTTACATAAATCTTAATGTAATATTAAATTGTCCTCCTCTGCATTGATTACCCTACAGAGTTTAGTGTCATCTTCAAATATTGAAATTCCACTCTATGCCGCGTACAAGGTCATTAAATAATATGATAAAAAGAAGTGAGCCCAACACCGACCCCTGCGGTAACTCTTGATAACCACGACCCAGTCCAAGTGTGCTCCATTAATATCCGCCCTTTGTTTCCTATCTCTGAGCCAGCTCTTAACACACTTACTCATATTTTCCCCTGTCCTTGTTCTCATTTTATGTATCAATCTTTTGGGTGGCACCATACCGAAAGCTTTTGAAAAGTCCATATACACCACGTCCACTGTGTTTCCTTGGGTCTCTGTCTCAATCTTTGCTGCCTTGATCTGCATTTAACAGAATTGATTTAATTTTCTCTATTTATTTAATGCCTCATCACTACCTACTTGCTTTAATTCTTTAAATGCTTTCTTTTTGTCACTTATTGCGCCCCTTACAGCTTTATTTGGCCATAGTGGTTTCCTCCTATTTCTAGCATGTTTATTCCTATAGGGTATATACTGTGCACAGGTCCTATTCAGGATGCTAATAAACGTCTCCCATTTTCTTTGTGTACTTTTATGTTTCAGGATATCGCCGCAGCTTATTGCACTAAGATCATCTGTCATCCGTTGGAAATTTGCCTTCCTTAACTTTAGTGTCCTTGTAACCCTTCTTCTACACATCTTATTAAAGGATACATGAAAACTTATTATTTTGTGATCACTATTACCCAAGTGACCCCAACCCTTATATTTGATCTGCGGTCTGGCCTGCTGGTTAATATTAGGTCTAGCAGTGCCCCCCCTCTTGTTGGGTCCTGAACTAGTTGTGAAAGGTGGCCAATATATGTGTTCAACTATCTTCATCAGTACAATAGACTTTGAATGAAGAGGATAGTGATATGCTGTCTAAACAGAGAAATAAAAACCGTTAATCCCAAGATTCGCGGGTTCAAAAAAGCAGTGACTGCACTAATAAGTTGTGTTCTAAAGACAACAGCCTTAAGATGCAGAGTTTTAGGTGACAGGCTATGCATTTCTATTAAGCTAGCATTACTACTTTATATGATGTATCCATCAAGACTTTTCCATTACTGATATAGGAAATGATAAATGACCTTATTACAAACCATGCCCATATATATACTAATGCTGATTTACTATATCAAAAGAAGAAGAAATTGAGGCATGCTTATATGGATATAACGATACACGGACAATCGCAGAACAGATATAAACAATGAACAGAAAAACGATCAATGAGTCCCAAGGTGTGGTACAAAAATATATATTTTATTAATACACATTTACTAGAAAAGCAGGACAGGACAGTGATAAAGACTCATGCCAGTAAACACTAGTGGGAAAAAGGGACATACACTGGTGAAAGTTGGCCAGATGATGTGGATAAAAGGAAAAGTGTCATAAATCTGTATATATCAAATAAAATGCTGGCCAAAGTTTGCTCCTAAACACAGATGGTTATGTAGACAAAAAAATTTTTTGTACTATAATTGTGATATCATGGGACGGTAAATAACCATTGGAATCAAATGACAACGATAATAGTCCGAGATATCACTATTACCCAAACATGAAATGCATCACAAAAGGATGCTTATAATAAACAACATTTTAAAGTACCGATATACCTGTTTGAGTAGAGAGCAAAACACCAGGTGCGTCCGCCCCGACGCGCGTTTCGGCTGTAGTGCCTTTTTCAAGGGGTGATGGGAAAGAGGAAGTGAGGGGTATAAAAACAACCAACCACCAATCACGAGTTGGCTGCACATCTGATTCATGATGTATACTAATGATAGAAATTAAGCCGAAGAAAAACGAGATATATAGCCGATGGTTAACATATATATGACCGCCAAGATCAATATGTCAAATTACCGCTAAAGATTCATTGTAGGCAGCAAGTTTAAATTAAAATACATCCAAGACAGGGGTCGTCATCCTAGAGCGCCCGAAGCAGCCTCTGATGACGCGCCCATCGTCCTGGTGACCGAGGACGCCGAGCGGCGTCAGCGTCATGTGCCCGGTGACGTCACATCACGTGACTGATCACCAGGACAACAGTAGACGCTGAAGGCCGCCGGGCATGTTCGCTCAACAGAAGAGGGCGTGTACCGGCTGTAAGTATAGTAAAAGGATGGCAGGAATAAAAGTTGTTGATACAGAAAGCTATTCCATGTTATGTAGAGGATGAAAAGAGAAAGAAATATAGTTGACATAGATCGGAATATTTAACAATTGGCAGCATATATTATATATATGAAAAATCAAAATAACAAAACTGCACAGACAATACAAAAAACAAAATAAAAATTGAAAAATAATAATGAAAAAAATAATAATAATGAAAAAATAAAAAATAAAAAATGAAGGTCATCATAATCTAATCATCATAATGATTTTAATTGTTTTTATTTCTTCTAGTCTTCCTCCACCTTCATGTCCATGTGGCTGAATGTCTGATTACGACTACGATTTTCTACTCATCTGATGTTACTACTCAAGTCGAATTAGCGAAATATTGATCACCATTGACTGCCTTTCAAGATTATGATGACCTTCATTTTTTATTTTTTATTTTTTATTTTTTCATTATTATTATTTTTTTCATTATTATTTTTCAATTTTTATTTTGTTTTTTGTATTGTCTGTGCAGTTTTGTTATTTTGATTTTTCATATATATAATATATGCTGCCAATTGTTAAATATTCCGATCTATGTCAACTATATTTCTTTCTCTTTTCATCCTCTACATAACATGGAATAGCTTTCTGTATCAACAACTTTTATTCCTGCCATCCTTTTACTATACTTACAGCCGATACGCGCCCTCTTCTGTTGAGCGAACATGCCCGGCGGCCTTCAGCGTCTACTGTTGTCCTGGTGATCAGTCACGTGATGTGACGTCACCGGGCACATGATGCTGACGCCGCTCGGCGTCCTCGGTCACCAGGACGATGGGCGCGTCATCAGAGGCTGCTTCGGGCGCTCTAGGATGACGACCCCTGTCTTGGATGTATTTTAATTTAAACTTGCTGCCTACAATGAATCTTTAGCGGTAATTTGACATATTGATCTTGGCGGTCATATATATGTTAACCATCGGCTATATATCTCGTTTTTCTTCGGCTTAATTTCTATCATTAGTATACATCATGAATCAGATGTGCAGCCAACTCGTGATTGGTGGTTGGTTGTTTTTATACCCCTCACTTCCTCTTTCCCATCACCCCTTGAAAAAGGCACTACAGCCGAAACGCGCGTCGGGGCGGACGCACCTGGTGTTTTGCTCTCTACTCAAACAGGTATATCGGTACTTTGAAATGTTGTTTATTATAACCATCCTTTTGTGATGCATTTCATGTTTGGGTAATAGTGATATCTCGGACTATTATCGTTGTCATTTGATTCCAATGGTTATTTACCGTACCATGATATCACAATTATAGTACAAAAAATTTTTTTCAATATAAACAATTAAAAAAATCAGACATACACATATTTGGTGTTGCCGTGTTCAGAATCGCCCAATCTATCAATGAAAAAAGGATTAACCTGATCGTTAAACGGTACAGTGAGAAAAAAAGTCAAAATGTCAGAATTAAATTTTTTTGGTCGCCGCGACATTGAATTAAAATGCAATTACGGGTGATCAAAAGATCATATCTGCACCAAAATTATATCATTAAATAGGTCAGCTTGGCGAGCAAAAAAATAAGCCCTCACCTGACCTGAGATCATGAAAAATGGAGACACTACGGGTATTAGAAAATGACGCATTTTTTTTAACAAAGTTTGGAATTTTTTTCACCACTTAGATAAAGAATAACCTAGACATGTTTGGTGTCAATGAACTTGTAATGACCTGGAGAATCATAATGCCAGGTCAGTTTTCGTATTCAATGAACCTAGTAAAAAAGCAGAACAAAAAACAACTGTGGGATTGCACTTTTTTTGCAATTTCACTGCACTTGGAAATTTTTTCCCATTTTTCAGGACATGTCAAAATCAATGGTGTCATTCAAAAGGACAACTTGTCCAGCAAAAAAGCAAGCTTTCATATGGCCATATTAATGGAAAAATAAAAAAGTTATGGCTCTGGGAAGAAGGGTAGCAAAAAAAGAAAATGTAAAACCAAAAATACCTCTGGTCATGAAGGGATTAATATTGTTGACTCATTTTTTATATGGTTCTATTTATCTACTCTTAGGATTTGTGTTAAAATCTAATATAGTTTTAGATCAAATTTTATGCATAAATGTGGAAAATTCCAAACATTCAAGCACCACTGCAAATGGTATTCAGAAGTAGCAGCCACACACAGACCCTGGTTTCTAATGAGGACTCTGCAGCATTAATATACAGCAGTATTAAATTAAAAATAACATGCGACGGGTGGGAGACCGTGTATCAGATTTTCTATTGAAATTCCGGAACTTTTGATTTGTGCATCTGGGTTTGCATGTTTATACAGTTGTATTGGGCTGTCAACAGTGGGCAAATACTGCATGAAGTGGCCGAACCTGGAAACTCAACTTTTAAGTATTCTTCTATTTCCTGGCGTACTCTTTATTTTCCTGACCTTTAACATTGAGAGCTAGTCACCTTATTACAAGTGATGGGAAACATTCCTCTGAGATTGGATTACCGTTTTCATCAGAATGAGGCTGAAAAGGCACTAATCAGTTAGACACAGTACTGGAAACACATTTTGTCCTGATAAATCCCGTAAAATGTACACTGCGGATGATTAAGAAAAGATGCAACATCCACTGAATTTGTTATGACAGATTGATGTGATTTTTTTTCCATTCTCTCTTAGTTTTTCAGGAGTGTTCTGGTAGACTATGATTTGTTACATTGTAAATCCAGCAGATGAACATCATGAAAAATTGTAACATTTCTCATTAAATCTTCTTAACAGAAGGCGAATCATTCATTAGCTTAGGAAGAATATCCATGTTAGGGTCTGCGGAACGCACCTAATAGATATAATAGAGAGGTGCGTTCGCAGCCCGTGATCCACCATGCAGGCGAAGCCCGCTGCTAATAAGATGGCGAAAGTAGTGAACTCTGTTATCCCGCAGAGTCGCTAAAATAAACGCCGTAGCGCGTTGTGGCAGTAAGTGCGAACTCTGTTAATCCCAGAGCCGCTAACGGGATGCCACAGCGCTATATGGCGATAGGTGCGAACTCACTTAGCTTTAGTGAGCCGCAAAGTAAAACGCTAGGGCGCTGTCTAGCGTCGAAAGCGAACCCTGTTACGTCACAGAGCCGCTGAGAAAAAGTACCGTGTCCTGTCAGGCTCTCAGGTACACCGTCAATTGCTAAGCGAGCATAATACGTGGTCATGCGCTAATGTCCTCGCGGGAGTCACCCGCAATCTATGGCATCTGAACGCCAGACCCTGAATACAGCAATCAAACTCCTCACCGGTTATGCCGGTAATCTAGGGCATCTAGGACACCGACCCTGACCAGCTAGCACACCAAACTCCTCACCGATTAAGTCGGTATTCTAGTGGCTTATTTCAGCCGGGTCCCTAACCACACACACACATGACCACACTGGCGCATAGCATACAATGGTTGATATTAGCTCATGGTGGCCCAGCCATGCTACCCTTTTATAGCAACAGCTACAGGACCTTCCAGGAACAAGGACCAATGAGAAACCTGTTCCAGAAGACTAGTAGTAACAGGGCCTTCCTTGCGGGCCAATAGGAGCTGCTGCAGTACCTGAGCATGTGACCCCTGATCTCCAATGAGAGATCTCACTCTGGGCATGCTCAGAAGGGAAAATGCAGTACTTTGTCCCAAAGACGTTTGCTCCAGCATTGGCTATAATAGCAGATCCAGGAAAGGCAGCAACAAGTCACTGCCCAGTAGTGGAGTGGGCAAGACGCCTGGACTGACGCCTCTGCTGAGCAGGCTCCACTGCGGCCGGAGATGAATGGGAGACCGCAGCGGGACGGGTTTGAGACTCCCCCTGTGCAGCAGCGGGAAATCGAACCCTAACAATCCATTTGTGAAAAACACAAGATCCAGTGCATGGATAAAGTACAGCAGTTGAAGAATAGTCTGAGTGGTAAAAGGGCCACAACCTGTGCCATTTTACAATGAAAGACATTTTTTGTAATAAAAAGGAAAAATAAATGGTCAAGCTACTAAATTCTATGTTTAACCCTTTTTATGTCTCATTTATTGCCCTTTCACCATTGAAAATTGTCATATTTTTAGGGTATTATCACAAAAATTAAATGCGTGACAGAAAATCTGACATGTATTGTGTATTTATGATTTTGTAGTTTTAATTGCCAGGAGATCGAAGGTAGATTAGAGCTTCTCAATGGGATAAAGCTACACGCTGCCGCCTGCCAAGGTTTTCTTTTGGAATCCACCTGGAAACACCTTTTAGTTATATGTCCTTTACTGAAGCACTTGTAGAAACTGCATTAGAAAAAAACGTATTGATATACATGGCGATGCATTTTTCCCATTGAAAACAATGGTGTTTTATAGCCAATTGTCAGATAGATTTTGCTGTGAAAATTGATCAAAATCAAGTACAAATCAACAATTATAGTTCAAACTTCTGGAGATAGATCTTGTCTGTGCTTCTTAGAACAATTGTGGGCATCACAGCCATGGACCAAACCTCAATCACAGGAGAATAAAACTTTCACACTACTTATCTATGAAATGTTCTTCCAATATCTATGGCCACAACTGCTTCTCCCTCCCCCATAGTGATAGTTCTGCATCACGCCACTTGTCTTATCTATTGCATTGTTTCTGTGCTGTGTTGTGTATAAATATGTGATTCTTCAGATTTTGTATTAGTCTAGCCTGATGAAGAGACCTGAGTAACCTCGAAACCTTGTTACGATCATTTCCGTTAGCCATTAAAAGGTACCAACCACTGAGGACTCTCAAATTTTAATATGTTTCTATCAATATGCTACCGTGCTACAAAGATTTTTACTTTATCTCTATGAATACACAGGTTGATGAGAAGTATCATTGTACAGGGAATTTTATTTTTTGTTTGAATATGATGATGTCTGCATAAAAAAATGTGTTTGCTCTTTTAAATGTTCTAAAATGTATAGTTTTGTTAACTTTCTCATGGGCGATGACTATATATGATATGCACTTTTTTTTCATTATGTAGGGAGTGTACTTTATGGCAACTATCACATATCACTTTAGTTTGGGTGTGAGATTCACATTGAAAGATAAGAACATTGTCAGTAGCCATCTGCCTCTAAATGTTAATGGCTAAAACAGGCTAAAAAGGCAAAGATGAAAGTGCAGAAGTAATTTCACTAGTAGGAGCAAAGCCAAGCCGTGTGTCCCAATAACACAATAGCCTAAAATAGTATAAATACATATCTTATAGCTAGAATGATCCAAGGAAAATGTGGCAGACTGATAGGAACCAGATATCTGAGGGCTGTAGGTAAAAGAAAATAGTGAAAGCCAGTATGGCTGAGGAAGCAATAAAATGTGGATGAGGCTGGATATAATATATACATGGAGTTTATCCCAATTTGTAACTTAACCAGCACCAGAAATTGTACTTGATCCTGGACTTGAACAGTAAACCTACATATGTTCAGTAACCACATAATACATATGTTCAATAAACATACGCAATAACTCAGAGAATTCATTCTACACGTTATTTGATGTGAAACATGAACAATAAAAAAACAAAAAAAAAATCAAAATTTGCAGCAAAAAGAGACATTTTATAAATCATACAATAATTTAAATGTACCCAAAAACAACTAAAAGAAATTACATCTTGTCCCACATAAAACAAAGTCTTACATAGGCACAGCAATGAAAAAAATAATATTGCAGTTAAAAAAGGAAAGAACAAATGAACAAAATAAAATATTGACCAGTCGTTAAAGCCCATTTAGGCCTTAACCCTAAGAGGTTAACTACTTTAAGCCATGTTATTGATCATTATTGATTACACTCAGGGTTAAATTAACACAGTAAATTCACCTACAGTTCTTTGTAAATCCACAGATGACATATTGTGGCATCACATTGCTACAAATTAAATCATTTTTTGGATTTTAATAAAGCCTTCAACACAATCCAAAATGAATAATGTATAAATTAATTATATATAAAACATGGTTTGGAAATATCCTTGTCCCTAGAAGTTGTTGATTATTTCAGTGCATGGATAATTATTGCTTTGTATACTCATGAATGATATACAGTTTAGCCTAAGACATTTGGTTCTGTTTTTATGTTCATAGGTCGCATAAAATTTTGTAATATAGTATGCTGTGGTTCCCGGAGGAGGTTTCAAGATACCCAATGCACATTCATTCACTAAGAATTTTACATGACAAATGAGATTCAATAAAATAATGGATAGGAGAGTAAATAATAACAAAATACTAGTATATAGCACCAGTCAGTTGCTTGCAAGGCTATCAGAATAATGACCGATATGAAATTAGACAAACATCAACCTTAGCATTCAAATCACCTTTCTAATAATGTGGAGGTCCTCGCCTGCTAATAAAACTTTAATGACTTGATCCTTTTCCCTCCTCCTGGCAGAGACGCCGACATACTCACTGACGCGGACAATATTCCCATTCACCCAGTGCGATCTCCCAGATTCTTAAATGGGCAACACACGCAATTTGGAAATGCCCCTAGCCAATAGCTGGGAGGCATCAGGTATTTAAGGCACGCTTCCCAGTAGGGAGATGCCTGACCCAGCCTTGTATTTTCCCTACTTACTTTTTGCAACTAGTATGGTGCCAGGTCCCTCTCCTTGAGTCCCATATTGTCTGAACCAGAACTTGTTCCTGAAACCCATGTTATCTGAACCAGAACCTGTTCCTGAAACCTTTGCAGTTGGAATCAGAACTTTTTCCCGTTACCTATGTTGACCGAATCTGAAACCACACCAGTAGCACCTGAGCCTGAAACCTCTCCATTGGTACCTGAACCTAAAGCCACTCTAGTGGTACCTGAACCTGAAGCCACTTTGACAGTTCCTAAACCTGGAACTGCTCTGTTGATACCGGAGTCTGCAGCCATTCTGGTGGTACCTGAACCAGTACCAGTGTGCTTCATGTCTTGTGTTCCAGAATCCGCACTGTCTGAAACAGGACCAGTATTTGAATCTTGTCCTGCCAGTGACTCTGAGTCTGTATCCATGACTGCGATCCTGACCTTTTGTGGTCAGCTGCTGCAGTACTGGGGCCTGCCCTGGAGTTATACCTGGCGGCTGCCTTCAGCACAAGGCTAAATCCACCATCAGGAGCTCTAGCAAAAACGAGGTAACCACTTAGCCAACGCCCCTCCTAGGTAAGCCCAGATCGTGGCACAGTGGGGCCATGATCCATGTGTGTGACATAAACAGCTCTGATCTATTGACACATGAACTGCACAAACCTCTGAAGATGCTATGCAAGGCCCTAAAATTAATTGGGGGTGGGGGTGTACTGTATTAGGGGCCCAGCGCCCCATTCATTATAAATCCACATATAATGCCCTCACACCTGTTCATTATAAGTCCCTAATGCCATCCTTTACCACCTCTTATTCCCGTTTCATCCTCCCCCATAACTCTCATCCCCAGAGTGTTGATAAAGATAAAATCATTCACGTCTCTGAACATCCCACGGTGGTATCACTTCCTTCTACTACTTGCTGTAAATGTTTTAAATGATGCAGATGCTAGCTTTTCCCATACACCACTATGGCATGTTCACCTTTGTCATCATGGCATACGCACCTGTGCAACAAAGAAAATGTTGAGGAGAAAGCTGAGGACATATTCATATGGCTTCTTTGCTATTTTCTACGGTAGACAGCATAGTTGAAGCATCTAAGACATCTTATGGATTATCATACTTTATACAGTGGTGGTCAATACAATCACAGATCAGCAGTAAAAATTGAAGCACAGTTTGTATGTCAGAGTCATTTTCCATGTCCAGAATCATTAGGTAAGTCTCTCTCATCTGTAGAGTGTAAGCTCTTATGATCAGAGGGGTCCTCTGTCTTTCTCTCCTGTAGAATGTTATTTCTTATAGATAGCAGGGTCCGCTCTCTCCTGTAGAGTATAAATTCTTATGGCTAGCAGTGTACTCTCTTTCTTGCAGAGTGTAACTTCTTATAGTTGGCAGGTTCTCTCTCGCTCTCTCTCACCTATAATGTATAAGCTCTTATGGTCAGTGAGGTTCTCTCTCTCCTCTCTCCCCACATATATTTACAGAGCAATTACTAGCTTTCCAGTACTGAGATTCACACAAATTTGTTGGCCACAAATCTAATTTTGGAGGAATTCGTATTTCAAAAGATCCGCTCATCACTCTTACTAACCAGTAGAGTTGAGCGATACTTTCCGATATCCTAAAGTATCGGAATCGGAATGGTATCGCCGATATCACTAAAATATCGGCGATACCCGATACCGATACCGGAAGTCCCATGTAAGTCTATGGGAACAAAATATCGCAACTAAAAAAACCCCATTCTTTCCTTGTAAACACTAAATATACACACATAGAATACATATATATATATATACATGTCATTGTGACATATTATATATATATATATATATATTATATATGTATAGTTTATACACTTCTACATAGTAAAATATCCTTTGATTCAATTGCCGGGTAAAGCCGGCTTCAGTGAAAAGACAGAAGCACCCGACATGAAATGACACTTGGTGTACATAGGGTTAACCATGTCTTTTCATGTCCTTTGCTATCTAATTTGCACAAACAATTAAATCAGACTATGTGTGCAAAATTTCACACCTGTAGGGGTTAATTAAAGGTGTAAATTCGTTGTAAAAAAAACGGACTTTTTTGCTATGAATTTACACCTTTAATTAACCCCTACAGGTGTGAAATTTTGCACACATAGTCTGATTTAATTGTTTGTGCAAATTAGATAGCAAAGGACATGAAAAGACATGGTTAACCCTATTTACACCAAGTGTCATTTCATGTCGGGTCACCCGACATGAAATGACACTTGGTGTACATAGGGTTAACCATGTCTTTTCATGTCCTTTGCTATCTAATTTGCACAAACAATTAAATCAGACTATGTGTGCAAAATTTCACACCTGTAGGGGTTAATTAAAGGTGTAAATTCGTTGTAAAAAAACCGGACTTTTTTGCTACGAATTTACACCTTTAATTAACCCCTACAGGTGTGAAATTTTGCACACATAGTCTGATTTAATTGTTTGTGCAAATTAGATAGCAAAGGACATGAAAAGACATGGTTAACCCTATGTACACCAAGTGTCATTTCATGTCGGGTCACCCGACATGAAATGACACTTGGTGTACATAGGGTTAACCATGTCTTTTCATGTCCTTTGCTATCTAATTTGCACAAACAATTAAATCAGACTATGTGTGCAAAATTTCACACCTGTAGGGGTTAATTAAAGGTGTAAATTCGTTGTAAAAAAAACGGACTTTTTTGCTACGAATTTACACCTTTAATTAACCCCTACAGGTGTGAAATTTTGCACACATAGTCTGATTTAATTGTTTGTGCAAATTAGATAGCAAAGGACATGAAAAGACATGGTTAACCCTATGTACACCAAGTGTCATTTCATGTCGGGTTCTGCATTTTCACAAAAGCCGGCAATTGAATTAGCGGCTATTATACTATGTAGAAGTGTATGAACTACAAATATAAATATATATATATATATGTGTCACAAATTCAATGACATGTATATATATATATGAGGTGTAAAATTGCTGAAAAAAATGCGTGGGCTCCCGCCCTATTTTCGCAACCAGACAGACAAAGCCAGTGAGTGGGGGCAGATAATAATAGCCCAGAGAGGGACCATTATTTTTGCCCCCCCCCGGCTACTAACATCTGCCCCCAGACACCCCAGGAAAGACAAATCTATAATTAGATTCGCCCTTTCCGGCACTTTGCCCGTCTATTCCCATTGCCCTGTAGCGGTGGCGAATGGGTTAATATGGGGTTAAAGCCACCTTGCTATTGAAAGGTGACCTTAAGCCAGGTTAATAATTGAGAGCTGTCAATTAGACAACTATCAATTATTAATCCTATTGCATGAAATAAAAATAAAACACACACACTTTAATTAAAAATCATTTTAATGAAATAAAGACATGTTTTTGACCATCTTTTATTTTACTGCAAAAACCATTTCCTGTAATAAAAATAAAATAAAAAAGCAAAATTATTCTTACCTATCCCATGCACAGTCAGGTCCCACGGTGTAATCCTTCAGAAAGGGTTAATGTTTACTGCAGGGACCGCAGCTAATGCTGCAGCCTCACAGTAAACCCCAAATGAATGAGTTCCTCTCCTGCCTGACAGGAGAGTAAAGGCTGGGTGTCACATAACGATACACCAGCGATCCCGACAACGATATGCACTTGTCAGGATCGCTGGTGTATCGCTACATGATCGCTGCTGAGCTGCCAAACAGGCAGCTCAAGCAGCGATCTGGGACAGCGACACTGCGGGTAACATTGCTTAAGGGCCCGTCTCACATAGCGATATCGCTACCGAGATCGCTGCTGAGTCACTAGTTTTGTGACGCAGCAGCGAGCTCACCAGCGATATCGCTGTGTGTGACATTCAGCGACGATCAGCCCCCTGCCGGGTATCGCTGATCGTCGCAGAAATGTCAGGACCTTTTTTTCATCGCTGGTTTCCCTCTGACAGGCACGCATCGCTGCGTGTGACAGGCGGGAGACCAGCGATCCGCTGGTAACCAAGGTACACAGCGGGTTTCCAGGCACCGCGCAGCGCTTGGAAACCCGCTGTGTACCTTGGATACCAGCTCCCTGCATCAGGGCGCTGGTATCCAAGGTACACAGCGGGTTTCTAGGCACAGCCCCGCGCCTGGAAACCCGCTGTGTACCTTGGTTACCAGCGGATCGCTGGTCTCCCGCCTGTCACACGCAGCGATGTGTGCCTGTCAGCGGGAAACCAGCGATCAAAAAAAGGTCCTGACATTTCAGCGACGATCAGCGATACCCGGCAGGGGGGCTGATCGTCGCTGAATGTCACACACAGCGATATCGCTGGTGAGCTCGCTGCTGCGTCACAAAACTAGTGACTCAGCAGCGATCTCGGTAGCGATATCGCTATGTGAGACGGGCCCTTAAGTGGAAAGCTTAATTGATTGCTTTCCACTTTCACTTCAGGTCAGCCAGGGACACAATCAGTGACGTCAGAGGGAACTGATTAACAAAAATAGGGGTTCCCTTCGAAAAAAAAATGGCGTGGGGTCCCCCTATTTTTGTTAACCAGCCAGATGAAGCAGACCGCTGAGGCCTGGATTTTCAGGCTGTTAAGGAGCCAAGATTCATGGACCTTGCCAGCCTGATAATACCAGGCCACAGCAGTCTGCATATCTTGGCTGATTAATAAAAATAGGGGATCCCCTCGAAAAAAATTGGCGTGGGGTCCCCCTATTTTTGTTAACCAGCCAGATGAAGCAGACCGCTGAGGCCTGGATTTTCAGGCTGTTAAGGAGCCAAGATCCATGGACCTTGCCAGCCTGATAATACCAGGCCACAGCAGTCTGCATATCTTGGCTGATTAATAAAAATAGGGGATCCCCTCGAAAAAAATTGGCGTGGGGTCCCCCCTATTTTTGTTAACCAGCCAGATGAAGCAGACCGCTGAGGCCTGGATTTTCAGGCTGTTAAGGAGCCAAGATCCATGGACCTTGCCAGCCTGATAATACCAGGCCACAGCAGTCTGCATATCTTGGCTGATTAACAAAAATAGGGGATCCCCTCGAAAAAAATTGGCGTGGGGTCCCCCCTATTTTTGTTAACCAGCCAGATGAAGCAGACCGCTGAGGCCTGGATTTTCAGGCTGTTAAGGAGCCAAGATCCATGGACCTTGCCAGCCTGATAATACCAGGCCACAGCAGTCTGCATATCTTGGCTGATTAACAAAAATAGGGGATCCCCTCGAAAAAAATTGGCGTGGGGTCCCCCCTATTTTTGTTAACCAGCCAGATGAAGCAGACCGCTGAGGCCTGGTTTTTCAGGCTGGTAAGGATCCAATATCCATGGACCTTGCAAGCCTGATAATACCAGGCCACAGCAGTCTGCTTAGCTTGGCTGGTTAACAAAAATAGGGGATCCCCTCGAAAAAAAAACGGCGTGGGGATCCCCCCTATTTTTGTTAACCAGCCAAGTAAAATGCAGACTGCTGCGGCCTGGTATTAAAGACTGTCAAGGCCCATGGATTTTGGCCCTCAACAGCCTGATAATACCAGGCTACAGCAGCCCCACATTTGGCGCATCAAAAGATGTGCCAATTGTGGCACTTTACCGGCTCTTCCCACTTGCCCTGTAGCGGTGGCAAGCGGGGTAATAAGGGGTTAATGTCACCGTTGATTGCACGGTGACAATAAGCCCGGTTAATAATGGAGAGGCGTCAATAAGACACCGATCCATTATTAATCCCAAAGTTATTAAATGTATAAAAAAAAAGACACAGCAAGAAAAAAGTCTTTTAATGAAATAAAAGAGACAACACAGTTTTCATTTCTTTTATTGTACTCTCATTCCTGCGACGCCATCGATCTCCTGTAAAAAAAGAAAAAAAACAAACCAACAGTATACCACCTGTCCGACGCAGTCCATAACGATAGTCCCACGGCGATCCAGCTCTGCTACATCGCAATGACAGGCAGAGCGAGAAACTGCATATGACCGCCGGGGAAAGAAGATTGCGGCCATGAAGCAGTCCAGCCCGTGACCGCCGGAGATCTTCTGCCAGGTAAGTGCCGCTGACTCCTGACAGACCCGACAGACGGACACTGACAGTGACAGTGACATCCCGATTCCGGTATCCGATAAGACGAAAATATCGGAACTCGGAATCGGAATTCCGATACAGCTAATATCGGCCGATACCCGATATTTGCAGTATCGGAATGCTCAACACTACTAACCAGTGAAGAACACCTCACAAGACCTGCTATTTTGAAGCTGGTATTGTCCAATTGTCCTGCCTTAACAATTTGGTCCTCATCTCTTACACTTATTAATTTTTAATGCTTCAAAAACCTCAATTTCTGAATCAGTTGTTTACTTGCTGATTGATATAATCCACTTCTTGACAGGTGCCATTTTAATGAACTAATAAACTTTACCCATCAGTGATTTTAATGTTACCATACAGCTGATCAGTGTATATTCAAGAAAAAGAAGAATACATTTTTAGATATCTACCTATTTGAATAGGCAGTCCAATTCTGTGAATTGGCTTATAAAAAGAGCAGGAAGAAGGGAACAGCATTGAGATTTATTGCACAGACAACCTCAAAACTCAAAATTCTAGAAAAAAAGGAGTGACCATGATCAAATTATAGGGATACTTACATGGCCCATACAAAAAAATACAGAGATCACTGCAAACAACTCAAACGTTTTGAGTACACCTACTGAGGTTTGAGAACCTTCAAAAAAGAATTTTCCCTATAGAGACTAATATTTTTAGGTGAAGAGATCATATAGCACTACGAATAAAGAATGAATGGACATAATTGGCAATATTCAAAACATTTTGAATGTATTTGTTCTTTCCTTTTGAGGAATGAGCCACCTTAGCTATAGAATGAAATAGAGTAGCAATAAAAAAGCCGTTACTAGATTTCTATGTTCAATCTTCAGTCTATCTTTTCATGCTTTTTAAAATCTCTCTATATTTTTTAATGTCCCTTGTATGACCTGCCAGATTATTTCTGTGCGTCACACTATATAAACTTCCTGTAAAAGCTAAGGAAACAAGATGAACTGGAATTGTAGATAGTGTGGCATGGTTAATGGTCAGTGCAGGTCAAAAGTGTACATCAACTAAAGCATTTAGAAGCCTGTATTTATAGATATGTAGAGTCCTGTTTTGTCCGGCTCTAGATCAGTGATGTGTGAGAAGGGATTTTTTTACTTTTACATGTTACTACTTAAAGACTTTCAATACTTAATCAAACTGTTAGGTTATGCTCCCAAGATGAGTATTTAGTGAGTTTTTGATATTGCAGATTTTTTTTCTTCATTTCTGCAATTAGTACTTAAATTAGTTTGCGCATGTTTTTTTCATTGAGTTCTCTAAGTGTGCAGTTTTTTTTACATGGTTTTTTATCACATTTTTGATGCTGTAGATTTAGTCTCTTTTTGGTATGTTATGTCAGGGCGAGTTTTCATATTTGCTCTATTGTTTTTTCCTCCCTTCTTCCAAGAGCCATCATTTTTATATTTTTCTGTCCACATATGAAGGCTTGTACTTTTCAGAACTAGTTACAATTTGGAATTATACCTTCTATTTTATGGTGTGAGGCACTGGAGAGCAGGAAAAAAATTCCACACATGACTAAAGCACAATTCAGCAACAGTTTTTTTACACTGTTAATTTCACCATAAAACTGACCTGATTACATCAACACCAAACATGCATAGTTTTGTTTTATTCAAGTGGTGAAAAAAAATTCTGAAATTTGTAAAGAAAAAAAGCTTTTGCTTGTGACCTCATTTTTCAAGAGCTGTAACGTTTTAAATTTTTGGGATATGAAGCTATGTGAGAGGTTTTTTTGTGCCCTGAGCCGATGTTTTTATTGATATAATTTTGGGATGTATACAATGTTTTTATTGCCTATTTGTAATTTGTAACCATTATTCTGTCTTTTTCAATTTTTTCTTGCCACTTATTGATCGCATTAATTAATTTGATATTTTGATAAATTGGACTTTTATGAACATAACAATACCAGATATGTGTATTTTTTAATTTCTTTAATTTCTTAATTTTTAATGGAGGGGAAGGATGGTGATTTGAACATTTATATATTTTTTTTTCATATATTTTTATTTTCATTGTATCTGTTAGTTCCCTTAGAGAACTTGAACCTGAAATCATCTGGTTGCTTGATAACAGGCATTAACAACTGGGTGTTGCAGCAACCAATCTGCACCTTGTAAACTCATCGCAGGAGCAGTTAGAGTAGCATGCCCACCTGCCAGTGCACTGTGAATACAGCTGTCACATAAACAGAAACAGGGAATAAAAAGCGATCAAAAAACGTTATTTGCCCAAAAATGGTGCCAATAGAAACATTGTCTAGGAAAAAAGTCATCTTGCAAAAAACAATCCCTAATATGACTCTGTCTCTGTCAGCAGAAATATAGAAACATTATAGCTCTCAAAATATGGTGATTCAAAAACATGTTTTTGCAAAACAATCATTTTTTAGTGTGTGACAGTGGCGAAACATTAACCCCTTAATCCCATTGGACGTAATATTCTGTCCATGTGACCTGGTACTTAATTCCCATGGACGGAATATTACGTCCAGGGCGATCAGCTGCGCTCCCGAGGGGAGAGCAGCCGATCGCCGCCGGGTGTCAGCTGATTATCACAGCTGACACCCGGCATTATGTGTCAGGAGCGGTCACGGACTGCTCCCGGCATATTAACCCCTGGCACACCGCGATCAAACATGATCGCGCTGTACCCGGGGCACAGGGGAGGATCGCGCAGGGTGGGGGCTCCCTGAGCGCTCCCCTGAGACCCTCAGAGCAGCGCGATGTGTCGCGCTGTTCCGAGGGTCCGTCCTCCCTCCAGGTCCCCGGATCCAAGATGGCGCCGGGGTCCTGCAGGGAGGCGGCTTCCTCAGTGCCTGCTGGGAGCAGGCACTGAGAAGCCTGCAGCGATGCCAGAGCGATCGCTGGTGTGACAGAGTGCTGTGCGCAGTCACACCAGCGATCTGCTAAAATACTGTGATGTCCCACCCTGGGACAAAGTAAAAAAGTAAAAAAAATAAAAATAAAAAGTGGTAAAAAAAAAATCATAAAAAAAAAAAAAATATTCCCCAATAAATTCATTTCTTACTGTAAATAAAGAAAACAAAACAATAAAAGTACACATATTTGGTATCGCCACGTCCATAATGACCCCCCCTATAAAACTGTCCCACTAGTTAACCCCTTTAGTGAACCCCTTAAAAAAAAAAAAAAAACTAAGCAAAAAATCAATGCTTTATCATCATACTGCCGAACAAAAAGTGGAATAACACGCGATCAAAAATACGGATATAAATAAACATGGTACCGCTGAAAACGTCATCTTGTCCCGCAAAAAACGAGCCGCCATACAGCATCATCAGCGAAAAAATAAAAAAGTTATAGCTCGCAGAATAAAGCGATGCAAAAATAATGATTTTTTATATAAAATTGTTTTTATTCTATAAAAGCACCAAAACATTAAAAAAATGATATAAATGAGATATCGCCATAATCGTACTGACCCGAAGAATAAAACTGCTTTATCAATTTTACCACACGCAGAACGGTATAAACGCCTCCCCCAAAAGAAATTCATGAATTGCTGATTTTTGTTCATTCTAACCTCCCAAAAATCTAAATAAAAAGCAATCAAAAAATGTCACGTGGTCATAAATGGTACCAATAAAAACGACACCTCGTCCCACAAAAAATAAGACCTCACATGACTCTGTGGGCCAAAATATGCAAAAATTATAGCTCTCAAGATGTGGTGATGCAAAAAACTACTTTTTGCAATAAAAAGCGTCTTTTAGCGTGACAGCTGCCAATCACAAAAACCCGCTATAAATAGTAAATCAAACCCCCCTTTATCACCCCCTTAGTTAGGGAAAAATAATAAAATTAAAAAAATGTATTTATTTCCATTTTCCCATTAGGGTTATGGTTAAGGTTAGGGTTGCGGCTAAAGTTAGGGTTAGGGATGGCGCTAAAGTTAGGATTAGGGTTAGGGTTGGGATTAGTGTTAGGGGTGTGTTAGGGTTAGGTTTGTGGTTAGGGTTGGGACTAGGGTTAGGGGTGTGTTGGGGTTAGGGTTGGAGTTAGAATTAGATGGTTTCCACTGTTTAGGCACATCAGGGGCTCTCCAAATGTGACATGGCGTCTGATCTCAATTCCAGCCAATTCTGCGTTGAAAAAGTCAAACGGTGCTCCTTCACTTCTGAGCTTTGCCATGCGCCCAAACAGTAGTTTACTCCCGCATATGGGGTATCAGCGTACTGTAGACCACAAGAGTTATTGTGCAATGTGTCCTATTTCTTCTGTTACCCTTGGGAAAATAAAAAACTGGGGGAGACAAAATCATTTTTGTAAAAAAAAAAATGATTTTTTTGTTTTTACGGCTGCATGTTATAAATTTTCTGTGAAGCACTTGGGGCTTCATAGCGCTCACCACACTTCTAGATAAGTTCCTTGTGGGGTCTATTTTCCAAAATGGGGTAATTTGTGGGGGGTTTCCACTGTTTAGGCGCATCAGGGGCTCTCCAAATGCGACATGACGCCCCCAGACCATTCCATCAAAGTCTGCAATCCAAAATGTCACTACTTCCCTTCCGAGCCCAGACGTGCACCCATACAGTAGTTTTCTCCCACAGATTGGGTATCAGCGTACTCAGGACAAAATGGACAACAAATTTTGGGGTCCAATTTCTCCTGTTAACCTTGTGAAAATAAAATATTGGGGGCGAAAAAAATCATTTTTGTAAAAAAAAAAAGGATTTTTTATTTTTACGGCTGTACGTTATAAACTTCTGTGAAGCAATTCCGGGTTCAAAGTGCTCACCACACATCTAGATAAGTTCCTTGTGGGGTCTATTTTCCAAAATGGGGTCACTTGTGGGGAGTTTCCACTGTTTAGGCGCATCAGGGGCTCTCCAAATGCGACATGACGCCCCCAGACCATTCCATCAAAGTCTGCAATCCAAAACGTCACTACTTCCCTTCCGAGCCCAGACGTGCACCCATACAGTAGTTTTCTCCCACATATTGGGTATCAGCGTACTCAGGACAAATTGGACAACAAATTTTGGGGTCCAATTTCTCCTGTTAACCTTGTGAAAATAAAATATTGGGGGCGAAAAAATCATTTTTGTAAAAAAAAAAAGGATTTTTTATTTTTACGGCTGTACGTTATAAACTTCTGTGAAGCAATTCGGGGTTCAAAGTGCTCACCACACATCTAAATAAGTTCCTTGTGGGGTCTATTTTCCAAAATGGGGTCACTTGTGGGGAGTTTCCACTGTTTAGGCGCATCAGGGGCTCTCCAAATGCGACATGACCCCCCAGACCATTCCATCAAAGTCTGCAATCCAAAACGTCACTACTTCCCTTCCGAGCCCAGACGTGCACCCATAGAGTAGTTTTCTCCCACATATTGGGTATCAGCGTACTCAGGACAAATTGGACAACAAATTTTGGGGTCCAATTTCTCCTGTTAACCTTGTGAAAATAAAATATTGGGGGCAAAAAATCATTTTTGTAAAAAAAAAAAAAGATCTTTTATTTTACGGCTGTACGTTATAAACTTCTGTGAAGCACTTTGGGGTTCAAAGTGCTCACCACACATCTAGATAAGTTCCTTGAGGGGTCTAGTTTCCAAAATGGTGTCATTTGTGGGGGGTTTCCACTGTTTAGGCAGATCAGGAGCTCTCCAAACACGACATGGCATCGAGCCAATTCTGTGTTGAAAAAGTCAAACGGCGCTCCTTCCCTTCCAAACTCTGCCATGCACCCAAACAGTGGTTTACCCCCACATTTGGGGTATCAGCGTACTCAGGACAAATTGCACAATAACTTTTGGAGTCTTGTTACCCTTGGGAAAATAAAAATTGGGGTGAAAAGATCAATTTTGTGGAAAAAATATGATTTTTTAATTTTACGGCTCTACGTTATAAACTTGTGTGAAGCACTTGGGGGTTCAAATTGCTAACCAAAGATCTAGATAAGTTCCTTAGGGGTCTAGTTTCCCAAATGGGGTCACTTGTGGGGGATTTCCACTGTTTAGGCACATCAGGGACTCTCCAAATGCAACATGGCGTCCAATCTCAATTCCAGCCAATTTTGGTTGGAAAAAGTCAAATGGTGCTCCTTCCATTCCGAGCTCTGCCATGCGCCCAAACAGTGGTTCCCCCCCACTTATAGGGTATCAGCGTACTCAGGACAAATTGGACAACAACTTTTGAGGTCCATTTTCTCCTGTTACCTATGGGAAAATAAAAAATTAGTGACTAAGAAATAATTTTTGTGGGAAAAAAATAGGATTTTTTATTTTCATGCCCGGGCATTATAAACTTGTGTGAAGCACTTGGGGGTTCAAAGTGCTCACCAAAGATCTAGATAAGTTCCTTAGGGGGTCTAGCTTCCAAAATGGGGTCACTTGTGGGGGTTTTCCTCTGTTTAGGCTCATCTGGGGCACTACAAACGGAACATGACCCCCATCAATGTTTGCATTCCAAAACGTTACTGCTTCCTTTCCAAGCCCTGCCGTGCGCCCAAACAGTCCCCCCCCCACATATGGGGTATCAGCGTACTCAGGACAAATTGGACAACAACTTTTGGGGTCCAATTTCCTTGGGAAAAATCAAAAATTTGGGACTAAAAAATCATTTTTGTGGAAAATTGTTAGTTTTTTTTTCCACATCCAGGCATTATAAACTTTTGTGAAACACTTTGGGTCCAAAGTGCTCACAACAGATCTAGATAAGTTCCTTAGGGGGTCTAGTTTCCAAAATGGTGTTACTTGTGGGGGGTTTCCACTGTTTAGGCGCATCAGGGACTCTCCAAACACGACATGGCGTCCAATCTCAACTCCAGCCAATTTTAGTTTGAAAAAGTCAAACGGCGCTCCTTCCCTTACGAGCTCTGCCGTGTGCCCAAACAGTGGTTTTCCCCCACATATAGGGGATTGGCATACTCAGGAGAAATTGCACAACAACTTTATCTGCCCATTTTCTCCTTTTACCCTTGTGAAAATAAAAAAAAGTTTGTAAAAGATCATTTTTGTGGCTAAAAAGTTAAATATTATTTTTTTCCTTCCACGTTGCTTCATCTCCTGTGAAGCACCTGAAGGGTTAATAAACTTCTTGAATGTGGTTTTGAGTACCTTGAGGGGTGCAGTTTTTAGAATAGTGTCACTTTTGGGTATTTTCTGCTATATAGACCCGTCAAAGTGACTTCAAATGTGAGGTGGTCCCTAAAAAAATGACTTTGTAAATTTTGTTGTAAAAATGAGAAATCACTGGTCAACTTTTAACCTTTATAATTTCCTAACAAAAAAAATTTTGGTTCCAAAATTGTGCTGATGTAAAGTAGACATGTGGGAAATGTTATTTCTTAACTATTTTGTGTGACATATTTCTCTGTTTTAAGGGAAAAAAAATTCAAAAAATTTTCGCCATATTTGCGTTTTTTTCAAAAATAAACGCAAGTTATATCGAAGAAATTTTACCACTAACATGAAGTACAATATGTCACGAGAAAACAATCTCAGAATCCCGAAGATCCGTTGAAGCGTTCCAGAGTTATAACCTCATAAAAAGACAGTGGTCAGAATTGTAAAAATTGGCCCGGTCATTAACGTGCAAACCACCCTTGGGGATTAAGGGGTTAAAAAATATATAAATCTGGTAAAGCTGTAATCGCACCAACCTGAGGAAAAATCTGTCACGTATAACACAGAAGAAACGCCGTGCAAAATAAATAAAAGCAATTGTTGACCAACTGTTGATTTGTTTATTCTGCCTCCAAAAGATCGCAATAAGTCTCTGCTGACAATTATTCTCCGCTCTGCGCTGAGTGCGGGATTTCTGTGTAAATCTCTGAAATACAGTGGAAGAAATAAGTATTTGATCCCTAGCTGATTTTTTAAGTTTGCCCACTGACAAAGACATGAACAGCCTATAATTTTAAGGGTAGGTTCATTTTAACATTGAGAGATAGAATATCAAAAATAAAATTCAGAAAATCACATTGTATAAATTATATAATTGTATTTGCATTTGCAGTTATGTTATGTAAAACATTCCAAATAAAAGCTTCAAATCAATCCAATAAAAAGTAAATTCCCACTCACGTCCATCATCTGTCAATGGAAATATAGAGGGCTTCCACGTTACTGGTAGCACAAAGGCTCTGGAAATGCGCTACGGATCCTCGCTCCCCAAAAAAATACAGCAAATTCTGAACTCCCGAAACCAAATGCCCCCTCCTACTGACCTCCAGAATTAGCGTCCAAGTCTCACATTCCTTTAGCGATGAGAGCTTGCTTTATTTATGGGGTGCATGTCTCCAGAAGCTCAAGATGTGAAAAATGTTTTGTGTACTACAATGTATAGACTCTACAATGTACTGGGCACTACAATGTATGGACACTACAATGGCAGTTTTAGCAGTTTTGCAATATTCACTCAGCAACATCCACTGCTGTTTGTTTGTAGAAAATACCCATGGAGTCAAAATCATCATCACACCTTTAGATAAATTCACTACAGCATTTTATATTCCATTAGTATGTTAAGTATTATGAACAAAATAAAGGAATTCATGACTGGACAAACCTGACACATGACAGACACTTTTTGCGCCAGATGGACGGCAATGACTTATAATGGTGTCCTTGAGGTTTTCTTCATGATGCCTGCCACTTTAATGTAAAATTAGTGCAATTATGAACCTAACTTTAACTGTATTTTTTTTTGTAAGTATATCACAGAAATTGTATTTAGTGTTGTGATTTTCAGAATTCATGAAAACGTTAAGCAACTGTGTTTGGTCTGTTTGAACTGAGACCAAAGATAGAAGTAGAGATGAGTGGATCAATCCGCAGACAATCAAATTTGAGTCAAATTATCTGAAATTTGCAATTCCACACACATTCTAACATTTTCAAAGTTGATTTGTGAATTTTTGGAAAAGCCAAAAGTTTCCTGGCACCAATACTCACTCTGCTGAACCATCAGTGAGTGGGTCAATGACATTTTGAGCTGCCATGTGGGCTTCAAGTTAATGCTGTGACATCATATTTGACAGTTCATTGAGTGGATTTTTATACCTTGTACATTTGTGGCCAATACCTGAGTCATCACAGATCAGCGGTTACTTGTGGAGCACAGTCAGGCACAAGAATGGCAGGTTGTCTATCTCGTCCTCTCTGTATCTCTCTCTCTCCTTCTCTATCTCTCTCATTCTCTCTCCATCTCCACCACTCTACTCCACTCTCAGTAAAGCCAGCAAGCTCAAACTTGAAACGAACTGCTCATCTTTAGATAGAAGTGCACACATTCATCATTATAAATCTCTGAAAAATAAGCTATTTTACATATAGTTATAAGCATCCTTAAAAAATTTTTTATTAACAAAGTCTAATAGAAAAAGTGCATAGAAAAGATCTGGACTTACGTTCTTTTAAGACAAGGTACTAGAATATGAAAATTAATTCCTAACTTTGCTCATACAGTATTTTATTCAAATTAGGTCTTTGACAGTACAGATCCAATATTTATCTTAGCTCAGACTTTCTCCTCAAGGCTAACCAAAAAAATATTTCTTGTCCTAGATTTATATTTCTGTCTTTGAAAATATCTACTTTATGTTTAGTTTTAAGAATAAAATAATGAGTGAGTAATTGAGGTCTGTTTATGGCACTGACCTCTGCACCTTTTTTGGCACAATTACGATGTTATACTCTATATGTCAATGCTGTTTCCTCTCATAATCTGATTTACGGCTCATTTGCCCAGTCACTTACCCAGTGACTATGGAAATGACATTAGCCTGCTCTCTGATGCTTCAGCAATGTGAGAAATGGTTTCCATGATTTTTTTTTCTGCAAACCGCAAATGATCGAATTTGAGTAAAACCGCAAATATAAAATTCAACTCTGTTCGATTCTCCATGGATCATTCATCTCTAGATAGGTCACAAAATTAAGTTACCTTGGAACCTACTGGGACTATACTACAGAAAATCAGAATCAGAATCTACCTTTTTCCTATTCAGATGCAGTGCTCAGCTTGTCACCGAACACAAGACAGAGTTTCATGGAACATTTTTTTAACCCTTATATGAAAGTAAGGTTAATAATTAGGGTTGATCAAATAACTTCGGATAAGTGCTTATCCGAATAGCTATAGCGCTTACCAAATAGCTGCATTGGTAACCTGGATGCCAGGAGCGCTCCCAATAATCAGGTGTTCGGCTCCGCAACTGCATCAGTAAGTAGACTGTTTCTTAGTGCCATTCTATTTTTTCTTTTTTGGTTTACCAAGACATATGAAAGCTTGCATAGGGTTTGCTGATAAACATATGAAGGACTCCCAGACTATGAGAAATAAGATTCTCTGGTCTGATGAGATGAAGATAGAACTTTTTGGTGATAATAATTCTAAGCAGTGTGTGTGAGGAAAACCAGGCACTGCTCATCACCTGCCCAACACAATCCCAGCAGTGAAACATCATAGAGGCAGCATCATGCTCTGGTGGTGTTTTTCAGCTGCAGGGACAGGAGAACTGGTTGCAATTGAATGAAACATGAATGTGGCCAATTACATATTGAAGGTTTGATCCCAGGGTGTGGTCCAAATTGAACCACACCCTGGGATCAAACCATCAAACAGAAGCGCCTCTGGAATTTTCATCCATGCCACTATATAGAGCAGTGTTATACTCTGGTCGCTGATGCAGTATCCGGTGTTTATCTAAAACTTTGTGGAGAGGGGCGTGACAGTGAAATGCATCATGCCGCATCACTTAGGGGTGGGACCTGCATGATGTGACTTGTAGGACACATCACATGTATTGATTAATGTCTGCAGAAAGCCTCCGTAGCATCATCCAACATAATTGCAGGCGGTGACGAGTTCCTGTAGACATGAACATTGATAACTAATATAGAAAGTGAATACTGAGTATGCAAAGATGTATATGTAAAAGTAGTCTGCGAAAGGTTTGTTTGGATATTATGAACAAATGAAAAAGGGGACAGAGGGATATCAGATGTGTCAGGCCTATTCATTTTTTTCCCTTTATTACATTGTAAGCCCTTATTTTCCTTTTTAGTAAAATAATAACTTTATACTTACACAATTGTTCTGTATTTCATGCGGCATCTTTCTGATGAAGATCCAATTACAGGACTGAAATGTTAACATTTTCTGGATATACTTTCTGAATTTATTGGATTGCATGAATAAATTACTTTTTTTTCTTTCACTTCATTCATTTCATCCATCTGAGTGCCACGTTTTAATTTACCTATAAAGTCCCGTTAGTTTTCAGATTTCTCAGCATGGGTTCTGGAAAAATGTGCTTTGGCTTTAGGAGAGTCTTCCTTTGTGGACACCCATGAATGCCATTCCACTGCAGTGTGCACTGTATTGTGTCACAGGAAACATTCACCCTGGTTTGTCTTTCTGCTTCTTTAAATATCTGCACTGTACTTTCATATAAATTTTCTTCAACCCATCTCATCAGAAGATTCTCGTGTTTAGGCATTAACTTCCTTGGTAGGCCTGGATGTCTCTGTGAGATGGTTGCAGTTCTATTTTGTAATATTTTTGTAGCACTTTTGCTACAGTATTCTGACGGATAAATAAAGCTTTTCTGATCTTGTTGTAGCCTTCACCTTTCTTGTGTAAATAAATGATTTTCTTTTACACTTCTCTTCCATGTGGTTCTATTGCTGGCAGCATGAAATGGGATGAGGTTTTCTTTATTAAGTAATGCCTTTTTATAGTCAACTATCTGCTGGACACCTGTTTAAAGACAAACATTTTAACAGTGATTTATTTCTAAATAATAATGCAATAAAAAAATGGGCTTGTGAGTTTTATAAACATAATTATGCTCAATAATTTAGCAGTTCTGTCTTATAAGATTACTCAAATCCTATTAATCCCTTCAAGGCGAGGCACATTTTAATTTTCTCCTCTGCTTCTTCTATTAGCTGGAAAATGGAGGGAAAAATCCAAGTGGGGTGAAATGGTGAAAGAACATAGATTTCAGCAATGTATAACAGTTTTCCTGCACTCATTACAGTAAATTTATCACAATGCTAAGCCTTGCTCCTTTTTAGAAAAAGTGCAGAGAATGCCACAAAAGTAGCTACATTTTGATACCACTTGTGACAAATTCTGTGACTTTCTGACTAATTTTCTGTCTTAGAGGAGCATTATAGATTTTTTATGTTTTCCACTAAAAATGGCTAACACCAGTAATAGCTTTGTTGCAAATTAACACTCCACCTAACCCTGTCACCTTTAAAGTCAAAGTAACAAAAGTGTTTGGATTTGGCACACACAGAAATTGTTTTGTGCGCAAAGAATTAATAAATCTGTCTGCAAATGGATATGGGAAAGATGTGTATCTTCCACTGAGGACTCTCAAGTCTAAATATTTTTCTGCAAATGGATGCATTAAAAGAGACATCAATGCTCATAACAAAAACTTCGTTTTGCCGCTATACAACAGCCTCATGCAAATTACTGTGTGCAATTTTGGGCTCCAGATTATAAGAAGGACATAGCTGATCTAGCACTGGTGCAGAGAAGAGCAACCAAGGTTATTTAAGGAACACGTGAACTGCAACACCAAGATAGAATATCAAACCTGGGATTATTCTGTTTAGAAAAATGAAGGTTCAGGGGTGACTTTGTCAGGATCCCGTCTGGGTTGGAGCCGATGTTACTGCAAACACTAGGGGAAGCAGAGACAGGTAACGTGGTCAGAAATAGCCGGGACGGTACACTGGAAAGGCGTTATTAGTAGCACTGGATCAGGTGGAGAGCGTAGTCAGAAGGGCAGGCCGAGGTCAGTTCACAGGAGAGCGGTATTGGTAGCAATGGATCAGGCGGAGAGCGTAGTCAGAAGGGCAGGCCAAGGTCAGTTCACAGGAGAGCGGTATTGGTAGCAATGGATCAGGCGGAGAGCATAGTCAGAAGGGCAGGCCGAGGTCAGTTCACAGGAGAGCGGTATTGGTAGCAATGGATCAGGCGGAGAGCGTAGTCAGAAGGGCAGGCCGAGGTCAGTTCACAGGAGAGCGGTATTGGTAGCAATGTTTCATGCGGAGAGCGTAGTCAGAAGGGCAGGCCGAGGTCAGTTCACAGGAGAGCAGTATTGGTAGCAGCAGGAACAGCAGGAAATGCTTGACTAGAGGCTAAGAGCACAATAATCTCGCAATGACACACCCACAGGGCCAGGTTTATATAGGGTGTGTAATTGGCAATCAGAGGCCAATCAAGAGAGCACTGAGTGGAGCCGATCAAGAAGAACAGTCAATGGTATCTAGGTTCAGCAAGGAACCTTGCAGCCAGCAGAATAGCTCAGATAGTAGAGCTGCTGGCCGGTGAACAAGAGGTACTGGGTTCAATTCCTGACAGTACTCCCCTCCTTCCAGGATGGCCTCTGGACATCTCAGGAGATGGCTTATCTGGGTACCTCTGATGAAAGGCTCTTGTCAGTCTAGGAGCATGGACGTTGTCCTTTGGTTCCCATGAATTTTCCTCTGGTCCATAACCCTTCCACTGCACCAGATACTGCAGTTTACCTCTGAATTTTCGGGAGTCCAGAATCTTATCCACAATGTATTCTTCTTCACCACGGATCCTTTCTGGTGGAGGAGGTGGCTGAATTCTTCCTGGAAACGGGTTTTCACTAGTGTTGAGCGATACTGCTCGATATCTAAAAATATCGGATCGGAATGGTATCGCCGATATCACTAAATATCGTCGATATCCGATTCCGATACCGGAAGTCCCATGTAAGTCTATGGGAACAAAATATCGCAACTAAAAAAACACTTTCTTTCCTTGTAAACACAAAATATACACACTTAGAATACATATATATATATATATATATATATATATATATATACATGTCATTGTGACATATATATGTGTCCTGTGTGCCTTAATTGAACTGTTTTTTTGCTTGAGAATTGCAAAAATCATCATAGACTGTATTTGCCATTTTTCCGTCATATCTGCGCCACGAGGCACAGGTGAAGAATAAGGGGGTGCTCTCGTGGGCGTACACTCACTCCGTGGCGCGAAAACGATGTCCGCACACTCTAAATGTTACTGCAATGTAAGATCGTGCCCCACAGCTCTGGAGTTCCGCCTCCTCATCCTCCTCAGTGGGCGTAAACGAACGCGAAGGTCCCGCCTCCCTACAAAAGATGTCGCCTCTCCTGATGTTAATGACACATGTGACTTTGCTGAGATGGCGAATGGACGTGAGCAGAAGTGGGAAGGGATGGAGGAGTCAGAGCTCTCCCCCCACGGAAGCGACCCGATCGCCACGGAGCCACCGTTTGGCACTCGGCCTGGAAACCCTCCTACGCTGGAAGAAGCGGAGGATACCCTGAGAGACCTGGCCCGGCACCGGGAGGAGGTCGCCAGGATGGAAGCGAGCTGGCGGGCCCTAAAACTACAATTGGAGCGGCGCCAATCCCTCTTACACCCTGAAGTGTCTGTACCGGAAGGTGAGGCACCCGTTCCAGTACAGAAGGCCGTGCGGGCATCCCAGCCCTTGCAATCTGAACCGGTTGCCAGTATCTCAGTGGAGGCACCCGTTCCAGTACAGAAGGCCGTGCGGGCATCCCAGCCCTTGCAATCTGAACCGGTTGCCAGTATCTCAGTGGAGGCACCCGTTCCAGTACAGAAGGCCGTGCGGGCATCCCAGCCCTTGCAATCTGAACCGGTTGCCAGTATCTCAGTGGAGGCACCCGTTCCAGTACAGAAGGCCGTGCGGGCATCCCAGCCCTTGCAATCTGAACCGGTTGCCAGTATCTCAGTGGAGGCACCCGTTCCAGTACAGAAGGCCGTGCGGGCATCCCAACCCTTGCAATCTGAACTGGTTGCCAGTATCTCAGTGGAGGCACCCGTTCCAGTACAGAAGGCCGTGCGGGCATCCCAGCCCTTGCAATCTGAACCGGTTGCCAGTATCACAGTGGAGGCACCCGTTCCTGCAGAAAACGCCGCACCAGCACCCCAGATCCTGCTGTCTGCCCCCGTCGCTGAGGCAGAAGAAGCGACACCCGTCCTCATGGAGGAGGCCGCGCAGGCACCAGAGCACTACCTGCCTGTACCGGAGCCCCGACCGTCATCTGTTCCAGAGCTGGCTGCTTCCGCCACAGGTGAGCGCCGCCAGGACTGGGGGGCACCAGGAGAGCTGCCGCAAACCGGACATCGTAAGCTGGCATTTGATGGTGGAGACATGGAGTAGCTGGTGGAGGAGAATTACAACCGGCGTCAGGAGGAAGAGTGGAGACGTCGGGAGCGGGAAGCAGAGCGACAGAGGGAGCAGTGAGAATCCCAAAAGCTTCGGCAACGTCACCTGGAGAAGGACCTGGCAGAGAAGGCACGTATGAGAAAGGATAAAAGTACGGTGAGGGAGCCGCGGCGTAAGGGTGCAGTACGGAACTTTAAGTTAAAAGGTGGTTGGGGCTTCATCCAGGAGCCTGGACTTTATTTAGAAGTTTTTGTAACCCGGCGGGACGTGGAGGCTCACCTCCCAGAAGGACACCCGGGGAGGGACCTGTTGCCAGGAGACTTGGTGACTTACACCCGACACTGGGGTTACAATGGATGGTACGCCCTAAATGTTACCAGGTGCGACCCCTACTCCCCAGAGTGTCAGGAAACTGACAGACCCTACGAGCCTTCAGCCTCCCCCAACCAGGCCTCTGCACAAGTGCCCACCCCACGCCGTAAATCTCCCCAGCCTCCCTCAGTGGTCTCCTCAGCAGCCCCAGCTATGGACATGATAATGATAGCTGGCCCGTACCCGGCGCCTGTTAGGCCTCCTGAGGTTCGTACAGTCAGGGACATAGGGTTCCAGACCCAGAGGGAGACAAAAGAGGTGGCCACACAGACCCAGATAGCGGGTCACGACGTCACTGTACACGCCACACGACGTCATCAGGTCTGGGTGGACCCTCCTGTCACGGATGTTTGGCAAGCTCCACAACAGTACCAGGTGGTACCTGGAAGAGGCCAGCCAAAGAAGTCTAAATAACCCGGACAGGGTCTCTGTATGTAAATAGTTAAATTATTGATGTACCCGGACGGGTGAATGTTCATAAAAAGAAGTTTATTGTTGCCTTAATATACCCATGTTGGGTAATGGTTTGATGTACCCGGACGGGTGAATGTTCAGAAGAACAAGTTTATTTTTGCCTTAATATACCCATGTTGGGTAATGGTTTGATGTACCCGGACGGGTGAATGTTCAGAAGAACAAGTTTATTGTTGCCTTAATATACCCAGGTTGGGTAATGGTGTTTCACTGTAATGAAAATGTTCAACTTTGAAGCCATGAACTGTAGTGGCTCACTAATTTTTCTGTAAATAGTTGGCACTTCGGTGCTCCATTTTGGTTTTACAAAAAACTTTACTGTGCACTATTTTCAACTACCTCAGAAACTAAAAACCCGTTTGGTGTGGCCGAAAGTGAGGTCTGCTCAAGGAAAGTCTTGCAGCCCACCCAAGACCACAGTTGGAGGTTTGGAGCGGGTCCTCCACAAGCACAAGTAAAGGACACTGTGAAGTTACCCCGGTGGGGTTGTAGTCCTAAGAAGTCTCCACGAACTTCGGCACTAATGCTATTTGCACTTTTGTTGAATATGTATTTATTAACACACATGTATAACACATATCAAGGGTATCAACAGTAACAAAACATGTCACATAATATAAGCCATTTGCACTTTTGTAATGTTATTATTAAAAATTTTATTATGCAACGTTTAACTTGAAGTGTTTCCTGCTTTCTTACTACGTCGCATAGTCCACTCTGCTACATCACTTTGCACCATTGCTCTATCTCACATCTATCTGCCCTGGAAGGATAGCGTGTTACCTGTAGAAGACTTTTCACCTACCTGCACTACACCATCCCTTCCAGAGGACCTGCACAGCAGCGCTGGACACCCTGACCAGGTACTACAGGTGGCGTCACGACAAACTACACGAACATTCTATCATCCCCTGGAAATATCCCACATTCCAGTGATCGCCCAGGTCACGGACCGAGCTGTGCTACTCGTGACATCCCCCATAGAAGTCGACGTGATCGGTGCCGAGTACCCCCAAAACCCCTGTCTCTGTGCGACTCAACTTCCCTCACTGTGCTGGCACTTTACATTTACAATGCCTCTGGGTTTTTTTTTTGGGGGGGTGGGGATTATTCAGACTTTTGCTATGGGGCCCCATGATTTATATGTACGCCCCTGCTGCTGAGGAATGGTATTTAAGGCTTTTAAGGAGCCAACATACATGGACCTTGCCAGCCTGATAATACCAGGCCACAGCAGTTTGCTTAGCTTGGTTGGTTAACAAAAATAGGGGATCCTCTCGAAAAAAAAAAGGTGTAGGGGTCCCCCTATTTGTGTTAACCAGCCAAGTAAAATGCAGACTGCTGTGGCCTGGTATTAAAAGACTGTCAAGGCCCATGGATTTTGGCCCTCAACAGCCTGATAATACCAGGCTATAGCAGCCCCACATTTGGCGCATCAAAAGATGTGCCAATTGTGGCACTTTACCCGGCTCTTCCCACTGCCCTGTAGCGGTGGCAAGTGGGGTAATAAGGGGTTAATGTCACCGTTGATTGCACGGTGAGAATAAGCCCGGTTAATAATGGAGAGGTGTCAATAAGACACCGATCCATTATTAATCCCAAAGTTTTTAAATGTATAAAAAAAAAGACACAGCAAGAAAAAAGTATTTTAATGAAATAAAAGAGACAACACAGTTTTCATTTCTTTTATTATACTCTCATTCCTGTGACGCCATCGATCTCCTGTAAAAAAAGAAAAAAAAAAAAACAACAGTATACCACCTGTCCGACGCAGTCCATAGTAACGACTGTCCCACGGCGATCCAGCTCTGCTACATCGCAATGACAGGCAGAGCCTGTCATCTCGACGCAGCACAGCTGATTACCTGCTTCCCCGGCGGTGACGTCATCGGACTGACTGCTTTACGGCCGGGAATACCCAGCAGTCACTGCAGTTATCGCGAGAAACTGCATGTGACCACCGGGGAAAGATGATGGTGGCCATGAAGCAGTCCAGCCCGTGACCGCCGGAGATCTTCTGCCAGGTAAGTGCCGCTGACTCCTGACAGACCCGACCGACGGACACTGACAGTAACAGTGACAATCCCGATTCCGGTATCCGATAAGACGAAAATATCGGAACTAAGTATCGAAAGGCCGATAGAGCTAATATCGGCCGATACCCGATACTTGCGGTATCGTATCGCTCAACACTAGTTTTCACAAAAGGGTTTGAGCAAGGATATGTGAAATACTGGATGAATCTTTAGATTGTTGGGAAGTTTTAAACGAAAAGCAACCTGGTTAATTTTTGCAGAAATTTGAAAAGGTCCAATGAATTTTTGACCAAATTTGGAGGATGGTACATGTGTCTTTAGATTTTTAGTGGACAGCCAAACTTTGTCTCCAACCTGAAGAGCAGGGGGCACTCTCTGATGTTTATCTGCTGCTTCCTTATATTCTTCCTGGGTCTTGAGTAACATCTCTGATAGTTCCTTCTGGGATTCCTGTAATTTTGCAAGCCTGTCATTAACAGCAGGAATGGGAGTGTTCACTGGCAGATTAGGGAAAAATACTGGATGTAATCCATAGTTAGCAAAAAATGGGGTTTGAGATGTAGCACTATGTATGGAGTTGTTGTAGGCAAACTCTGCTGTTGGTAAATAGTCCACCCAGTCATCCTAAAGATAGGAAATGAAGCAACGGAGGTATTGCTCCAAAGTCTGGTTCGTTCTCTCCGTCTGGCCATTGGACTGAGGATGGAAAGCGGTGGAAAGATTCACCGTGACTCCCAAGGCTGTACAGAAACTCCTCCAAAATTTTGACGTAAACTGAACGCCTCTGTCAGACACCACGCTGTCAGGAATTCCATGTAACCTGAATACCTCTTTGATCATCAGTTCTGCAGTTTTTTCAGCAGTAGGAATTCCTTCAGTTGGAATAAAGTGGGCCATTTTTGTGAGTCGGTCCACTATGACAAGGATGACGGTCATCTGTTTGGAAGGTGGTAGTTCCACAATAAAATCCATGGAAATAAATCCCCAAGGCCTGGATGGAACTGGGAGTGGTTGCAGGAGTCCTAGAGGAGACGATCGTGGGGTCTTGTTTCGTGCGCATGTTAAACAGGTTGAAACATATTTCCTCACGTCCTTCCTACAATTAGGCCACCAAAAGAAACGAAGTAGTAAGTCTTGTGTTTTTGCAACTCCAGGATGTCCTGCCAGTTTAGAATCATGGACACTTTTGAGGACTTCAAGGCGAGAAGAGTCAGGTACATATATTTTGTGTTTCTGCATCCAAAACCCCTCTTTGAATGAAAGATCGACGTCTTCCGAAGGATGGTTAAGGAAAGAGTCCTCTTGGTATCCATCTTTAATTCTATTACATAGTCCTTTAGAGTGCAATATTCCCAAAAAATTTTTAGGGCCTAGAATTGTATCGTCATTACTAGACCTCTCCTGAGGTTCCGAACACATCCTGGACAGGGCATCAGCCTTGCCATTTCTTGAACCAGGCCGGTAAGAAATTATAAAATTGAATCTTGAGAAAAATAAGGCCCATCGTGCTTGTCTTGCAGACAATCTTTTTGCTGTACGGAGGAATTCAAGATTCTTGTGGTCCGTGAGGACAGTCATAGGGTGATTAGCGCCTTCCAGAAGATGTCTCCACTCGGAGAAGGCAACTTTAATGGCTAACAGTTCTTTATTACCGATGTTGTAGTTTTTTTCTGCAGGTGACATGGTGTGGGAAAGAAACGCACATGGGTGAAGTTGCATTTTGTCCCCAACTCACTGAGACAGAATGGCTCCCACTGCAGAGTCCGAGGCGTCCACTTCGACAGTAAATGGCAATTCAGGATTTGGGTGTGCTAACAATGGAGCAGACGTAAAAAGAGTTTTCAACTTGTCAAAAGCCTCCTGTGCCTCCGGAGACCAGAAAAATGCTTTGGTCTTCTTTGTTAGTGTGGTAATTGGTAGTATGATCCGTGAAAAGTTCTTTATAAATTTTCGGTAAACATTTGCAAATCCTATGAAACGCTGGACGTCTTTTAAATTTCTTGGAACAGGCCAGTCCACTACAGCATTGATTTTGCTGGGATCCATGCTCAGACCTTCTGAGGAGAAGATATATCCCAGAAATTGGATACTGGTTTGTTCAAACTCACATTTTTCAAGTTTAATGTAAAGATGGTTCTCCTGTAGTCGTTCCAAGACTAAGTGGACGTGCCTACGATGCTCTTCCAAGGTGTCTGAAAATATAAGAATGTCATCGAGATAAGCCACAACGAATTGATCCAAGAAATCTCGAAATACATCATTAATAAAATGTTGAAAGGTGGCTGGGGCATTGCTAAGGCCAAAGAGCATAACCAGAGATTCAAAATGTCCATATCTCATTCTGAAGGCGGTCTTCCACTCATCTCCTGGGCGAATCCGTATGAGGTTGTAAGCCCCTCTAAGATCCAGCTTCGTAAAGATTTTCGCAGAACGGAGTCTCTCGAATAGTTCAGGAATCAAGGATAGTGGGTAGCGATTCTTGACGGTGATATTATTAATCTCTCTGTAGTCAATACATGGCCGCAGAGTGGAGTCTTTCTTTTCAACAAAGAACAGGGGTGCCCCAGCTGGCCTTTCTCTAAATTTTCATCCAGGAACTCTCTTAATACCTTCAATTCAGGTTCAGAAAGATTGTAAATCCGCCCAAATGGAATGGTTGTTCCTGGCAGAAATTCAATGGGACAGTCATAAGGACGGTGAGGAGGTAATTGATCTGCTTTCTTCTTACTGCAGACATCAGAGAACTGATATTGAGGTGGTAGTTTCTCTTCCTTCTCATGCGAAATCTCAGAGATTTGGACTTGTTGGAGAACAGGGGGTTCCTTATGACAATTATTCTTGCAGTAGTCAGATGGAAAGGTGATGGTCCTTGATGCCCAGTTGATAGAAGGGTTATGGACTGAAAACCAGGGGATCCCTAGGATAACCGGAAATTTCGGAGATGAAATAAGGTGGAAACTGACAGCTTCATAATGATCCGGTTCGATACAAATCTCAAGTTCGATTGTCTCATGCGTGACAGGTCCAGAAGACAAGGGTGATCCATCCACAGTTTCCATTTCAATTGGTGTGGATTTGGTCCTACTGGAAATATTGTTATCATGTGTAAATTTTAAGTCCATAAAATTTCCTCTGCTCCCGAATCCAACAGGGCAGAGCATTGTATTTTTTGGGTGCCCATTACAACCTGAATGGGGATTACAAAATGAGATGATGTAGTATGTATTTTGTCTGTTTCTGGTGTTACTGATGAGATAGTCTGCATGATGGAATCCGACTGCTGAGAAAGGTCCATATTGCTGGCAGACCTGTTGTTGGTAAAGGCTATAGTCCTTTTGTTAGGACAGTTGATGGCATAGTGTCCAGGGTCCCCACAATAGAGGCAGAGATGTTCTGCACGTCGCCTCTCCTTCTCCTGTGCAGAGAGTGGTCTTCGGATGACGTCGATCTGCATCGGTTCAGACACGCCTTGCGTCTTTTCTTGGTGGTCTGATGCTGAAAATGAGAAGCCAGGGCTATTCCCAAGTGCTCGCAGTCTCTCCTTTCTCCTTTCAGTAAGTCTTTGGTCTATCCGGATACACAGTTGAATAAAGTCCTCCAACTGGTCAGGGGTCTCAACCCTGGCAAGCTCGTCTTTCACTGGTTCTGATAACCCTCGTCGAAAATTGACTTCTCTGGGCCGCTGAATTCCAGGTGGTGTCGGCCACCCAGCGACGGAACTCCGATGTATATTCCGCAACAGAGCGACGTCCTTGGCGCAAATTATGTAATTTGGTTTCTGCTGTGGCACAGCAGTTTGGGTCCTCAAAAACTTGATTCATAGCTGCGGTAAAAGCTTCCAGGTCATTAAGGAGGTCATAGTCCTTTTCTACATAAGGTGAAGCCCAAGCAAGAGCTTCATCCGTCAAGAGATTTATCATGAAAAAAACTTTCTTCCTCTCACTGGTAAAGGGAGCAGGTTGCATCTGGAAGTATATGCGGCATTGATTGAGAAATCCTCGGTACTGCTGGCGATCCCCACTGAACCTTGCAGGCAGCGGCAGCCGCGCGTTTGATTCGGACCCTGAATTGCGCACGTCCAGAAGTTGTTTTTGTAGCTCAATTACTTCCTGTTGTAGACCCGTGAAATCCGTTTGTAACTTGGAATATTTTCCTTGATAGTTAGTACAAAAATTTTGAAGTTCTGTAACTTGCTGCCTCAGGGTGTTTACAGCGGACTCCATTTTGGCGCGAGATTATTCTGTCAGGGTCCCGTCTGGGTTGGAGCCGATGTTACTGCAAACACTAGGGGAAGCAGAGACAGGTAACGTGGTCAGAAATAGCCGGGACGGTACACTGGAAAGGCGTTATTAGTAGCACTGGATCAGGCGGAGAGCGTAGTCAGAAGGGCAGGCCGAGGTCAGTTCACAGGAGAGCGGTATTGGTAGCAATAGATCAGGCGGAGAGCGTAGTCAGAAGGGCAGGCCGAGGTCAGTTCACAGGAGAGCGGTATTGGTAGCAATGGATCAGGCGGAGAGCGTAGTCAGAAGGGCAGGCTGAGGTCAGTTCACAGGAGAGCGGTATTGGTAGCAATGGATCAGGCGGAGAGCGTAGTCAGAAGGGCAGGCCGAGGTCAGTTCACAGGAGAGCGGTATTGGTAGCAGCAGGAGCAGCAGGAAACGCTTGACTAGAGGCTAAGAGCACAATAATCTCGCAATGACACACCCACAGGGCCAGGTTTATATAGGGTGTGTAATTGGCAATCAGAGGCCAATCAAGAGAGCACTGGGTGGAGCCGATCAAGAAGAACAGTCAATGGTATCTAGGTTCAGCAAGGAACCTTGCAGCCAGCAGAATAGCTCAGATGGTAGAGCTGCTGGCCGGTGAACAAGAGGTACTGGGTTCAATTCATGACAGACTTTATTGATTGTACAAACATATGAAGGGACAGCACGTAGATGTTTATAGGGATCTTTTTATACCTATGCCTGCAACAGTGATGAGGGGACATCCTCTTTGTCTAGAGGAAAGAAGGTTTAATAATCACAGACAGCAATTCATTACCTTAAGAGCAGTGAAACTATGGAACTTTCTGTTGCATCAAGTTGTAATAGGCAATTCACTAAAAAAGCACAAGAAGGCCTGGATGCCTTTCATAAAAAATTTAATATTACAGATTATGGGTACTAGATTCTGTGATGGGACATTGATCCAGGAACTGGTGTGGTTGCCATATCATAGCATCATATAATGTTAGAGTTGGAAGGGACCTCTAGGGTCATCATGTCCAATCCCCTGATCAATGCAGGATTCACTAAACCATTTCAGACAGATGTCTGTCCAGCCTCTGATTAATACTTCCATTGAAGGAGAACTCACCACTCTTGTGGCAGCCTGTTCTACTCATTGATCACCCCCACTGTCAAAAAGTTTTTTCTAATATCTAATCTGTATTTTCTCACTTTCAGTTTTATTCCATTGCTTCTTGTGTTTCCAGGTGCAAATGAGAATAAGAAGGATCCCTCTAAATGGTGGCATCCCTTCAGATATTTGTAGACAGCTATTAAGTGCCCTCTTAGCCTTCCTTGTTGCAAGGTAAACATTCCTAGATTCTTTAATCGTTTTTTGTAGGACATACTTTGTAGTCTGCTCACCATCCTGGTAGCTCTTCTCTGACTTTGCTCCAGTTTTTCCATGTGTTTTTTTTAAGATGTGGTGCCCAGAACTGGAGACAGTATTCCAGATAAGGCCTGACCAAGGAGGATTAGAGGGGGATAATTACTTCACATGATGTAGACTCTATGCTTCTCCTAATACATCGCAGAACTGTTTGCCTGCTACATCACACTGCTTACTCATGTGCAGTCTGTGATCTGTTAGTATACCCGTATTTTTTACACAGGCTGTTGCTTAGTTCTATTCCTCCCATTCTGTAAATATAATTTTCGTTTTTCTTGCCCAGATGTAAAATCTTGCTTTTCTCCCTGTTAAATATCAGCTATTAAGACAGCTATTAAGTGCCCTCTTAGCCTTCCTTGTTGCAAGGTAAACATTCCTAGATTCTTTAATCGCTTTTTGTAGGACATACTTTGTAGTCTGCTCACCATCCTGGTAGCTCTTCTCTGACTTTGCTCCAGTTTTTCCATGTGTTTTTTTAAGATGTGGTGCCCAGAACTGGAGACAGTATTCCAGATAAGGCCTGACCAAGGAGGATTAGAGGGGGATAATTACTTCACATGATGTAGACTCTATGCTTCTCCTAATACATCGCAGAACTGTTTGCCTGCTACATCACACTGCTTACTCATGTGCAGTCTGTGATCTGTTAGTATACCCGTATTTTTTACACGTGCTGTTGCTTAGTTCTATTCCTCCCATTCTGTAAATATAATTTTCGTTTTTCTTGCCCAGATGTAAAATCTTGCTTTTCTCCCTGTTAAATATCATTCTTTTAGTTGCTGCCCATTGTTCAAGGTTATCTAGATCTTTATGAATCCTTTTTCTGTCTTCTCCAGTGTTAGCTATCCCTCCTATCTCTTCATCATGTGCAAATTTAATTAATTTACCTTCAGTTCCCTTACCTAGATCATTTTAAAAATTGTTGAACAACATGGGGGACAGGACAGAACCTTGTAGTACTCCACTTGAAACACTCTTCCAATTGGATGTGCAACCATTTATCACCACTCTTTGAGTACAATTACTGAGCCAATTATGTGAAGTCGGGAAGGAATTGTAACTATGATATGCATATATCATATGCATCTGCATATGATATCTGCATGATGGGGTTTTTGCATTCTGAATCAGTATGTAAGATTATAGGTTGAACGCAAAAGACTTAGGTGTTTTTGAATCTTAAAACTATGAAACCATGAAAAATATTTGAAACAGAATTTTGATGCAAAGTACACCAAAATAACAGGAGCAATAAAAAACTTGTGTAAAAGCGCACCTTTGCTTTTTATCATTTACTGGAAGGAAATAAAGCTTGTCTACAGTTACAATTTAGCAGAGTTCACAAATGGTTTATCCAAGGGAAACTCAGTAAGAAATCATTTAAAAAAATATACAAAATCAAAGCATTCCTAATTGTCTTTTCCATATTTATTTCTGCTCTATTTTTAATTTTCCATTTTAGCTTTTGCATTTTTTTATTTCCACAGCTACATAAAAAGATGACACTTATACTTATGGGTAAGGACTGAAACACAAAACAGTTAATATATAGCTCTACTTTTTATAGATATAATAGTACAGTACCTTTGAACACACAGTTTTTGCATGTGGGGTGTATTCTGCATACAACAACCTGCATAATAACTGATAGACATCATTGATCATTAATAGACATTGTGGGTAAACTTGTCAAGAATGATCAATCACCCCTTTACCAATGCACTAAATGCAGAGTACAGCAGGACCTAGCAACATTAGCAATATAAGGTAATAGCTTTATTTTCCAAAAATTCCTAATAAATTCTAAAATGTTATTGCAATGTGAAAAAAAATTCAAAATTTAAAATCTCATGAAATTACATGTAAATAATCAATGTCATAATGTCACATAAATCTGTAAACATTTACTATGGATACAAGTGTCTCTATCCTATTACTCTGTCCTAAGATGCATAAAAGTCAGTTGTGTACCAGTCATCGTCGTTACACTGTCACTCTGGTGGTAATGACGCAAGCAGTCCAGGCCCTAATGATAGTCTATGCTATTACACCATTAGGCCGCATGTCCCTTTTTGATGGGTTGCTTATAGCACACGTTGTGCCTGCTGTAATCTCAACTCCTGAAGCACAGTCCCCATCCCCTGTGTACCCTACTTCTGCATTTCAAGTCATGGATCTCATGAATATCCCTCTAGCATGGCCCATTTGCTTCTTGTGGCTCTGCTCCAGCTCGCTCTCCTCTGACTCTGTTCATTTAGCTCCTGTCTCTGTTCATCGGTTCTTCACTCAGCTCTGGCCACTTGATCATCAACTCAGGTCTGGTCACTCTGTTCGTCTCTTCGATCTGGTCATTTGATTCTTCTCTTGGATCTGGTTACTCGATTCTTTACTTGATTCTGTTCATTCGGTTCTCCACTCAGATCTGGTTACTCAAATCTTCACTCATGTCTGGTCACTCGTAATGGCTGTTATAAGCCAACCCTGCTTTACTACAAGTGTGTCCTGCTACTCCTGCTACAGATTTAAGTGCCAAGTCTGCCCCTTCTCTAACCTCCTGGGCCTTTTATAGTTACTAAATGTGACACAGCTATCACCTGACCTGTTGTTTCCTCCAATCTCTTCCCCCCAGGGTACATGCATCAGTTTCTACTAATGTAATTCTATCTGCCTTCTCTTTTTCTATGACCTTTGACCAGCAGATGGCGATGTTTGCTTGGAGACTCTCTGTTAGACATTAACTGTGAGTTTTCTCACTCTTGGTATCCATCTTGGTATATGTGTCTCCATGGAAGAAGACAATAAACAAAACATTTTGTTCATTCAGTCATGCTCTTTTTCTATTAATCCCTCATTTCTTACTGACATACAGAGCATAGTATGGCTGTAGAATTAAATTATACACAGGGTTATTTTTGTATCCGGATAGCAAAAGCTGTAGCACAAACATGTAGCAACTCTCAAATAATCATACTTCATTATCCAATAATAGTGCAACTTTACAGTCTTATTGTTCTTTACATCTGTGTGGATCCTAGGTAGAAATTGCTTCGGTAAATACTATAGTAGAACAAACCTCTGAATTTTTCCTGGTGACTTAATAAAATGTACCCTGGTAGGGGACAGAATGAATGTTCTGTGACTGCAGACAATCGTGTAGCCTCAATACAATTGTAGAAAATCCAAAAATATGATGTGTATTACCTCTGTACAAGTGTATAGCAGTGGGATTTAAAGGGAACCTGAATCAATGCAAGGCTGTGTGATTGAAGTTAGGTATTATTTACTGTGAAACTCTGTGGTGTTTCAGAGAAAGCTTAGTTTGAGAAACCAGCCAGTAATTGTTTAGATTAGGGAATAAAGAAAGAGACCTGACTAGTCCAATATGGTCTCTGACCAGCTTTACAGATGGCTGTACACATATGGGAGAGACCAGTCAATGAACTGGTCAGGGAAAAGCATGGATAGTCATATCTCTGCCTATGGTTCCTGTTTGGCTTTTCAATTTATGTTTTTTTCTGAAAAATAGCAGCGTTTCAAAGTAAAAAAATACTTGGATGCAATCATACAGGTAACATTTCATTCATGCTGTCTATGGTAAGGTCTGTATGCCTCTAATGACAGGCCGCTTTTGAAGATTAGAAGTTAACCCATAGCAATAATCAAAATCATTCTACATTATTATGCACAGATTTTCCACCCAAAACACAGATTGATATTTATATTCCCTTCATTCCTCCAATTTATAAAGGGAAAAGCTAAGGGATGTTAGATCCCCAACTTCTTGTTGCTAACCATGAAGTTTCTTTAGAGAAGGGGATTCGGAACTGGTCATCATCACCCAGTAAGGCTGGAAAACATAGGGTTGGACCTCTCTAAAAGATCCCATAGAAGCCTTGATGTTTGCCTCTATAATGGATTTTTGTTCTTGGTTTCCAGTCATAGTTACATGGTTACATAGGTTGAAAAAAGATCTAGGTCCATCAAGTTCAGTCTTTCAGTTTCTTAATAAAAAACAAAAATTATCCCATTCAATGACAGCAAGAAAAAAATGCTGACAGTATGTTTAATGTTAGAAAATGTAATAGCCTAATATGATTTAAATAAATTTTAATTGCATGAAATTAGAAATCCCTTAAAGTAACAATATTATGAATACTAGATTTTTGATAACACCCACGTACACTCATAGTAAATAAATGAGATGCCGCAATCAATAACCACTTAATGTCTTGATTTGCTTAAATCTCTGAAAGGGCTTTTTGTGTGCACATGGCAATGAACTGTTTGGTGTTGTGTCTGGCAGTTCTATAAAGAACATATTAGCAACGCTTTGCCTGGCCTAAATACATTACTCAGCTCCAAAGTATGCTGCATAGATGCCAATGGACGGCTGCCAATTAAAGTTGGCAATCAATAGTTGATAAATATTAGCGTGAATCCTAATTTCATCTTGTTTGGTAATTATTTGCACCACCAGACATTTTAATTGAACCAATTAACCTGATATTATATATTAATTAATGCATGTTATTGTGCAATGGCTACTATGCATGAATAAAGAGATGAAACAACATAGAGAGAAAGAGCAAAGCTTCTAATGATGACTTGGTAATGGCCATGATTTTTTGCATGGGTGGTTGATTTTTTTACAGATTATTATATTTTTCTTGAAAAAAACATATCTTAACTATAATGAAAAGATGGACAAAATAGCATGTAATTCTGACTATATTGGCAGAGCTAAAATGCCATATAAAGGAAAACAGCAATAAATATAGAAAATAATAAAATGTTCATAAAGATTTATATAACTGTATTGCATTTTAGCTCCTTTATAAAACATTTTTTAAAATTTAGAAATGCTCAAAAGTATACAGTAGGTAATGTAGAGTATATACTAGATATCAGCAAATCTTATGAAATTAGAATTCTCCATCTTCAACAATTTCTTTTTATTTGATTTGGGGCAAATTACAAGTACTTCAATTGTCCTAAAAGATCTGTATCACACTCTGAAGTCTTCTAGGATTGTATTCAACTACCGTATATACCCATGTATAAGCCGAGATTTTCAGCCCATTTTTTAGGGCTGAAAGTCCCCCTCTCGGCTTATACGCGGGTCATATACGGTGGTCGGCAGGGGAGAGGGAGCGGGGGTGTCGGATCATACTCACCCCTCCGCCTGCGCGGTCTCTGCAGCCCCCCTGCTTCTCCCTCGATCTCCAGCTCCTTCCTGCCGTAGTCACATGGCACCGCTCATTAAAGTCATGAATATGCACATATTCATGACTTTAATGAGCGGTAGCACGTGACCGCTGCAGGACTGAAGCGTTGCGGAGAGCACCGGGAGAAGTGGAGAGACTGCAGGGACACGCGGCGGAGGGGTGAGTATAGCGATATTCACCTGCCCTCTCTCCACCGCTGTGCTGCTCCATCGTCCGACTCCTCTGGCTGTGAATGATCAGGCAGAGGGCGCGATGACATCGTTAGTGTGCGTCCCGCCCCCTGCCAGATCATTCACAGCCAGAGGAGTCAGACCGAGGGAGCAGCACAGCGGTGCAGAGAGGACAGGTAAATATTTCAGGTGCCGGGGTCCTGAGCGAGCGGTGACACCGGCACCTGTCCCCCATAGCGCGCCGCTGTCACCGCCTGCTCAGGACACCGGCACCTGGCCCCCAGCGACGAGAGGTGAGTATGTCATTTTTTTTTTTTTTTTTGCAGCAGCAGCAGCATATGAGGCCTATACTATGGGGCATATGGGGCATAATTGTGCAGCATATGGGGGCATAATCTGGAGCATATGGGGCATAATATGGAGCATATGGGGGCATAAGCTGTGGAACATACGGGGCCTAATCTGGAGCATATGGGGGCATAAGCTGTGGAACATATGGGGGCATAATATGGAGCATATGGGGCATAATCTGTGGAACATATGGGGGCATAATATGGAGCATATGGGGGTATAATATGGAGCATATGGGGGCATAATCTGTGGAACATATGGGGCATAATCTGGAGCATATGGGGGCATAAGCTGTGGAACATATGGGGCCTAATCTGGAGCATATGGGGGCATAAGCTGTGGAACATATGGGGGCATAATATGGAACATATGGGGGCATAAGCTGTGGAACATATGGGGGCATAATCTGTGGAACATATGGGACATATTCTGGAGCATATGGGGGCATAATCTGGAACATATGGGGCATAATCTGGAGCATATGGGAGCATATGGGGGCATAATCTGTGGAACATATGGGGGCATAATCTGGAGCATATGGGGGCATAATCTGTGGATCATATGGGGGCATAATCTGTGGAATATATGGGGGCATAATCTGGAGCATATGGGGGCATAATCTCTGAAGCATATTGGGCATAATCTGGAGCACATGGAGGCATAATCTGTGGAGCATATTGGGCATAATCTGTGCAGCATATGGGGGCATAATCTGTGGAGCATCATATGGGGGCATAATCATTTTTCACCTTAGGCTTATACGCAAGTCAATAAGTTTTCCCAGTTTTTTGTAGCAAAATTAAGGGGGTCGGCTTATACACGGGTCGGCTTATACATGAGTATATACGGTAATTTCAAGCTCGTTTATACAAACAGGTTCTTAGTAATATCAGTGTGACCTTAACATTTGTCCCTGGGGGTGAATGGATCATAATTATCCTTCACTGCTGTTTTGATACACACTGTGACGTTTAGTCAATGTGTTATAGTTTTCTATCTCTATCTCTATGGCTAAACTATGAGATTTGACTCTTTTCACTATCCAGACTCACCCAAAATGGCAGTTGCATTCCCTGCCTCTTTTTTTGTTCAGGCTACGGTAATAGTCCCTCCTTATTGGCTGTGCTATACCATATGATCTAGTAACTGGATTGCATTATGGAGAAATCTATCTGGCTATGAGAAATGACATTTTTTTCTATTGCAAATTTATAGAGAATAACAAAGCTTGTGACTCACAATAGAAGACTTTGCAGGGTGGGGTCACATAATATCACATAATCTGGTACCTTGCTTTGTCAAAGTGTCTAATATATACAGTAGATGCAGATGAAAAAGATTATAATTTTTTTATAGCTTCTCTGCTGAAGAGGTACCTCTATGGTCTGTTCCTTGCCCATAGTAAAATACTTACCAGCTGCAATCTTTTGCTATTCCTTGTGCCGCTACCACCAAGTTGTGACAGCATTTCTTGACTGGCCGTAAGTCAGAGGTAAGTTACAAGCTCTCAATGTAAGTCTTTGAGAGCCTTGTTCTGGTCTCGTTCTAGCTCTCATAGACTTAGATTTAGAAGTGATTACCAGCCCTTCTAGCAAACACTGAAGCTCACCGGTAGGTCACAACTAGCAGAAGACCAGAGTGGTGCTAGCAACAGAAGACAATGGAGGCTTATACGACAGTCAGGAAACATATACTAGTAATACCTCTCTCGCAGTGAAATGCAAAAAAATGCTGGAGTGTTGCTTCAAATGTAGCTTAAAATAGTAATTTTGCACCAGTACCAGTATATATTTATTTTATCGCATCAAGTTCTAATTTAGAAACTCTTTGCACACCGCATATTTTTATTTTAATGGTGATCTTCATTTCCCTTGCCATTTTCTGTGTTGACAAAACTCTCAACCATGCACAGGGAAATTCTTATAATGTGACCTGCTTAGGTTGCTTGATGACCAGAGCTGACTCTACGAATTCCAGAATCTATAGTGTACTGTTTTCTAAATGCTTGCCTCTACATGTAAAGTGCTAAAGAAGCAGTAAAGCAGAATGCAGATGGAGCCTATCATCTTAATTAATACATGTTCTTTTTCATGAGCTGAGGGATGCAGAACATGTTTAGGGCATAGAAAGCAGTTAGCCGTTACTGCTGACTATGAATTGTAAGTGCTAAATTTATTTGGTTTTCCAAATAATGTACATGTTTTAATTAGTAGACAAAATTCTACCTTGCAGGTGTAATCTAGAAAAGATTGCTAACAGTAACTTAAAGGAATTATTATAGGTCTCTTATTGCTTTCAAAACAGTGGGGAGAGGCTCCTGCTGTAGTCAGTTTTCTGCTTCATGGTTTTATTTCTCAGAATATCTGATCCCATAAATGTCTTTTGTACTGTAATATAAAAGAAAGAAAAATATAAAGAAATGTATTTTTGTACACATTTTTAATGTGTTGCTTATTTTCAAGCATCAACAAGTAACATCAGAATTGCAGCCTTTAGACTAATACCTCTTATTGGAAAATTCCATTAAAAAACCTCCCATAAATGTTTTTTTGCCTATATATGTGTATGTAATATAGGGTGAGTATGTTAATATACTCACCTACCATTGTCTACTCTGGGATCCAGCGCTGTTCTGCTCCTCTTCTGGGTGATGTCACCACTCTTCAGACTGTTCAGATCACTCTATACTCTTATGTGTAAGCCGGAAGTCTCTTTTACAAATTAAGCTTATGGAATCTGGTTCTAAGCCTTGTTCTGACACTCCATAGACTCACATTGCACAGAGGGTAGTGTGACCTGGAGAGTTTGAAGAGTGGTGACATCATTCAGAAGAAGAGCAGAGCGGTGCCTAAATCAAAGAAAAGATGGTGGTAGATGAGTATATTAACAAACTGACTGTAATCAATATACTGTACATATGTTTAGGGGCAAAAAAGCTCATTTATCTATTTTACTTCCAAAGCACTTTACAGACATCATTGGCACTGTCCCAGATGGGACTCACAATCTAAATTCCCCATCAGTATGTCTTTGGAATGTGGGAGGAAACAGGAGTACCTGGAGGAAACCAACGCAAACATGGGGAGAACATACAAACTCCTTGCAGACGTTGTCCTTGGTGGGATTTGAACCCAGGACCCACCACTGAGCCACCGTGCACCTTATGGGAGGGTTTATTTTAAGGAAAACACAAAAAGATGTATAATATGGTAAAATATTGACAGTTTGCCTACTTTATAAAGTTATTTTAGACAGGCCAATGGATGAGTAATAAAATCTCGACAATCTACAGTTACACCTCAATAACTTCTACCATCTTCTGCAGTCTCAGGACAATAACATCCAGATTGACATCTTGATGATGATCTGCAGCCTTTTCATTCTGTCCAAATGGAAGAAGTATGCTTGGATGGTCGTGAATTCTGCAGACAATCAGCAGCCACTGATTGGTTGCAGGATCATACGATGCTCCCTACAGATGTTGTTCTCCCAGACTAGTGGATGAAGTAGCAAGTGATGAAAGGTGGTGTCAGTCTGGGAGGTGAGTGGGAATATTTGTCTTTTATAAACCCACTACAGGCATATTTAATGACTTTTAAAGTAGGGAAAAACTGTTTAAAAATAATTTCTAATCTGCTTTTATTTGTCTTTTTCCTACTGTAAGAGATGTATAGAGATATATACGACAAGAATATGCACGCTACACTTACCTCTGATCTCTGCCATGTAGCTCCTTGTATTCTGCACTTGGTGCTGATCATTGCATGCATAGTTTGAATCGTACCTCTTACATTCCCAAAGTTCTATTTAAGGAACATATTTTTACAGTTTGGTTGCAACGTTCTGTTGGAGCTTCTAATATTCCCTATGGTAACAATAAGGGCTCGCTCACACTGTCGAATAACATGGTTATTGGACAGCGCTCAGACAAATCTTGCTGTGTGCTGCAGGTGCATCCAATGATCAGATCATGTGCACCCATACAAGTCTATTGGTTTGTGTGAAACTTTGGACTGTCATCCGAGTGCAGTCCGATTACCGCTTACACAGGTAGTGAAATGAAGTTGTCTGTCTTCTCTGTGAGTATGATCTCAGTGACATTAGCATAGTCGCCTGATTCTCTAACATGAGAGAATTGACGGCGGTGTGACACCAGACAAATTCCTTAAAAAAAATATTCAATAACTGATTAGCTGTAAAGGCTTTATTATAACCAGCAGCAGTAATGCTAGTGTGCACAGACCCCTAGGTTAGATTCTCACAGAGCAATATTGTGGGAGAGAATTAGGAATGATCATCATTAATTAAAGAGAACTTAGTTTCCTAGTTGTTTAATCCAACTACAGTACTCAGTATTTAACTATATTGCAAGTAGCACTGATAAAAGCGCCTCTCTATGATTTATTTCTATAATGGCAGCCCCACTACTGTAAATTGGTAGTTCTTAATTGTAGATCTGATTATAGATCTCTGAATTCTATGGATTGTATAAAAGATCTTTGTGGCTTCGATGTAATTATAACCACTTAACGTCTTAGATTTTACAATGCATTGCATAGCTCTATACTTCAAGGAGGATTTTATTAGATACCATGGCGAGCTGGAAAGCCCTTAACCAAATACCTGTTATAAGCTATCACTGCAAACTCACAGATATCACATTTCTTGTAATTGGAAAAGCTAAATAATCTTGTTATGTACAACGTACATATTAAGACAATAGTGAGAAAGGAACGAAAGTACAAATTGGGACAAACAAGTCTTAACATATCAAAATAAATGAAGAAATTCCTTCCCATGAATGATAAAGGATGTGAAGCATTTGTCAAGATATCAGCCAAGGCTATATGTTACACTGAGGGCTTTCATTCCTGGTATTTGGTAGATGTCCAAAAAAGATTGGAAAGCCGTCAGTTGCAATGAAATATGGGAAGGTGAGAATAGGGCTGGAATGTAAATGCTTATTTTCCTCTTGCTGCTTTTAAGTCTGTTAATTTATAGAATATATTATTTTTGTTTTCTTTTAATACAGATGTGTCCACTATTACTTTTCCTTAAAATTGGTTAAGGATATAAATTTCTTATTAAACCAATTAAATGCAATGTCTTTGACAAGTACAATCTACATCGCAACCACTAGGTGGCTTCACATAGACATCTCGTGGCAGAGTATTTTTTTTTTTAATCTAGTTATCTTAAAACTTACTATACATCTCATAATATGATAAAAAAGAAAAGCTAATATTAATATCTGTGCCCTACAGGAAAAAATGACACAGAATCTTCTGCCTTAGCGACAACATATTTTACTGGGGAACTTAATCAATTGCGCCTTAAACTTACAGTTAATGAATTTATGAAGGTTGTGAAAATTACACAGGCATTTTTTACTTAGCTTAAAATGTGTTAAAGTAGCTTGTCTCTTTATAATAATTTCATTTCCTCATGCTATCATATGTCTGATGCAGAAATAAAACACCAGGTTATGCATCTCTTTAATATATTTGTCGCATTTTAAGAATTATTTTAACCACAACTCTTTATAGAGAGCCTCTCATGTCGTACCCCCTCTGGTATTGATGACATATCTTAAGGCTCTTACATCAATATTAAAATACCAGAAAACCCTTTCAACTCTTTCGTGACCTGACAATTCTATTTTTTTTTTTAAGTTTTTGTCTTTTCTTCTTTCTACCAAGAGCCATAACATTTTTTTTTATCAATACAGCCATATGAGGGCTTGTCTTTTTGCGTGACAAGTTGTACATTTGAAGGACACCATTATTTCTTTCATATAGAGTGCTGAAAAACTGGAAAAAAAATCCAAGTCTGTTGAAATTGCAAAAGAAAGTGCAATCCTCAATTGTTTTTTGCTTTTTTTTAATTACTATGTTCACTATAATGTAAAAATGACCTGAAAATATGATTCTCCAGGTCAATATTATTGTGGACATACCAAACATGTATAGTTTTTGTTTTATTTAAATGGTTAAAAAAAAAATTCTAATGTCACCATTTTCCGAGGCCTGTATCCTCTCCATCTTTCAGGACATGGAGCTGCGTAATGACATTTTCTGCACCATGAGTTGATGATTTTACTGATACGATTTTTGGGTAGATACAATGTTTGATTGCCTCTTTTTTCATTTCATTGCAATGTTGTGGAGGCCCAAAAATTTGGCATTTTATTTTTTTTTCTCTTTACACTGTTTATTGATCAGATTAATTTACATCATAATTTGATAGATTGGACATTTACAAATGCAGCAATACCAAATATGTGCATTTTTTATTTTTTTATTTTTAATGGGACAAAAGTGGGGTCATTCGAGCTTTAGTGTGTTTTATACTTTTTTCATATGTATTAAAACTTTTGTTTCACTTTTATATTTAAAATTCCCTTTGCTTGTACCATCGCTTGTGCTATACATAGCAGTGCATCAGCACTGTTTTGTATAAAACAAAATTACGATCTCCTATGAACGACAACTACATGATGGCTTTCACAGGAGGATCATAATGACAGACACATCCCACAGCTGTCAAAACAACCCGTCAGCACCCCACGATCACAGCGTGCATTAAATGCTGCTCAGAGATTGACAGCAGAATTTAACAGGTTAATAGCCGCAGGCAGAGATCTGCTCCACCCATGGCTGTTAAAGGCACATGATGGCTGATTAAATCAGGCATCCTTTCCCAGTAATGATGGTGGATCAGCATTCGATTCTGCACTAAAGGCAGGGACATGACCTATGACATACATTTACGTCATATGTCGTGAAGGGGTTAATACAAATCTTCAAGAATTATTATGCAACATATGAGACAAGTAATTGTCACTTTTTTTCTTCTTTTGACAAATAATTTCTTAATTTTGCAGGTTATGGATTTGTAGATTTTGACAGTCCTGCTGCTGCACAAAAAGCCGTTGCATCACTGAAAGCTACTGGTGTACAAGCCCAAATGGCAAAGGTAAGAACATAAGGTAGAATGTACTTCTCTGTCTCAGTATGAATGCTTTAGAACATGGATGGAGGAACTGTCCTGAAAAGGCATACTTGAGAAATTTTGGGGGATTAATCTGCATTTTAGGCTGGATGATAAGGAGGGAAGGCTGCTCCTGAGTGTCATTGATCACACAACTGACAGAACTGACTTACTCGACTTACTAAGGGTGTTTTCACATTGCGTTCTGTGTTCCCATTGGAGCAAACATCTGAAATCCCCTGCAAAAGGGCGTCCAAACACATGTGCTGATGGGGTCACTAGACTGCAATGATGATGCAGAGCAAACATGCACTCTGTCGTGCACTTTTTTGGGAAATGTACGCCTATAGGAGGCAGATACTCCGATGCAGTCTACTACGTGTGAGTGTCCACCTCCTGTAGACGTACACTCCCAAAAATAATGCACAGCAGAGCACACGTTTGCTCTGCGTCACCATTACAGTCTATTGGCCCGCCAGCGCATGTGTCCGGATCCCATTTTGTGGGCAATTTCAGACATATGCCCCTACGAGGGCACAGGATGCAATCTGAAAGCACCCTAACTTTTATTGGTTTCTGTGGAAGTCAAGTATTCAAAGTTATTTCTGTTATTTACTGTGGTCCAGAAGACTTCACTGTTTTGAGGGCTGTGCATCTGTGACCATTGTCGGAATTCTCTGGCTGGTCTTGTCACTTTTGGTGGTCATTGTTATGAGGGTCCTATGGCTTTCACTGTAATAAACATCCTCCTGCATTCACTGTTATAAAGTCTGTTGGCTTTCATTATTATGGTAAACTTTCCTTAAAGCATAAAAGTGAATTTGGGCTCACTGTCAATGGGGTTGCTTATCCCTGCTGTATAGTACCTTTATTCTTCTCTGCTATTTTATTCTTCTATGCTATTACTGTTAATTTGAGAGCAGTGAGACAAAAAGTTATAAATGGAAATCATAATTGTTTTACCAGGTTCCAAATTTGCAGAGAATTATATTATTTTCAGTTTGGAGAATCAATGGAGAATTATGAAAGATATACTCATCTTCATAAAACATGCATGAAGTTTTATTTTCAGTACAAATATACTTGAGGTTTTTATTTTTTACCAATTTAAGGTTCTCTTAGTTTTTTTTAGCTTTGTTCTTATATGAAATATTATTAGCATATACCACATGTTTAATTCTGTAACTATCTTTTTATGCTTAATGCATTTTAAAGACCTGTGAAATCTTTTATAAGCCGGTGACATTTAAACAAAATATTAAAACAGTATCCTTTTTTTTGTATAAATATTATTGGGCATTAAAAATGCATTAAAAATGTAAAGGACATGGACACGTTAAGTGTAATACTTTTAAATGTATTGTTCCAAGAACAAAGTACATTTTAACCAATAGATCTTGATATAATAATAAGTTACCCACGCACTCCGCGGCGTCTCCACCCTGTCATGTCTGTCACATGTGCTGAGTGTGAACCTGCTGCCTGCAACATCCTTCTGCATGACAGGTTTGGCAGTGGGTCAGTAATGGTGTGGGGTGGCATTTCTTTGGAAGGCCACACAGCCCTCCATGCGCTTGCCAGAGGTAGCCTGACTGCCATTAGGTACCGAGATGAGATCCTCAGACCCCGTGTGAGACCATATGCTGGTGCGGTTGGCCCAGGGTTCCTAATAATGCAGGACAATGCCAGACCTCATGTGGCTGGAGTGTGTCAGCAGTCCCTGCAAGATAAAGGCATTGAAGCTATGGACTTGCCTCTCCATTCCCCAGACCTGAATCCGATCGAACACATCTGGAACAGCATGTCTCGCTCCATCCACCAACATCACGTTGCTTTAGTCCAGGTCTAGGAGGAGATCCCTCAGGAGAACATCTGCAACCTCATCAAGAGCATGCTCAGGCGTTGTAGGGAGGTCATACAGACATGTGGAGGCCATACACTATACTGAGCATCATTTTGACTTGTTTCCACTTTTAATTTTGTCTTGTTTTGATTTTCATTTTGACTTGTTTCCACTTTCATTTTGGGGGTCTCTCCAAATCCAGGCCTCCATTGGTTCAGAAATTTGATTTCCATTTATGATTTTTGTGTGATTATGTTGACAGCACATTCAACTTTGTACACAACAAAGTATTCAAAGAGAATATTTCATTCATTTAGATCTAGGATGTGTTATTTGAGTGGTCCCTTTATTTTTTTGAGCAGTGTATATAAGAAAATAGAGAAACAGATGGAATTAAAAGTTTTTTTTAAAAGATTGAAAATTTGGACTATTTTTGCTTGTCTATGAGTATCATATCGTGGATGCATATTTACATATACTGTATGTAAGGAACTATTTAATATTTCTGTAACAAAAAAATTACATTTTTGCAAATAGAACTGAGAGCAAGACAAGTAATCTTTTAATAATGGCATCTATTAATTATTCATGTATGGAGCGGAATACTACTGTTAGCAATGTATCATCATGAAGATGTGCTAATTACATGTGCCACATCATAGATGAACTGAATGAAAGGGAGACATGCTGAACCCGGTGATATCAAACAATGTGGATGTTATGTCAAATAGGAAGTTAAAGGGAATCTGCATCAAACAGTGATTATTTCCAGAGATGAAAGTTTTCATGATCTGAATTTCAGTCTCAGATGTTGTGCAACAAGTACGGCTGTTATGAAATGGATATTAGTTTTGATTTACAAAGGTCTGAGCTGTATCAATTTTTAGTTATCTTCTGCTTGGCCTCACTGATGCTTATGTCTTTTTACACTACAAGAATGATAAAAATCTAGAGCAGACAGCACTTATGTGTAGTACATTGACCACGAAATATATACTTATGAACACCTGAAAAGCAGAAATGAGAAAAAACAGAAAATCTATTTTGTCATCTTGTGAAACAGTTTATAGGCCATTAGCTCTATTCTGTCTCATCACTGAGCACCCCCCGTACAACAATCCACCAATGCAAGGGGATATGAAATATGATATCTCAGTTTGTTACATGTAATGCAGTAAACAGTAGAAAGCTGCCGCAATACAGATGATTTCATATTGATATGCCGGTGATGATTGGGCGGATCTTACCCATGTGCTGCACATCAGCAATGAATGTGATTTTAAGTTGCAGTGACCCAGAAAATGCTATTGTGTGCGGTGTTCTTCATATAAAAAGAATCCTGCTTAAAATTTTAAAACAAACCTGTCACTAGAAAAAAAACACTATTAACCTGCAGATATGGGGTTAATCATTACTAGCACCCACACTTCTCTGAACGATTAGGTGAGAAAATTAACTTTGTTCCCCTGCAACATTTTGGTCTTAGTCATTGGGGCTGCACTGGGGCGGGTTCACTCACTGCTCTGAGAATACATAGCAGTAGCTGTAACCGCACCCCCGGCCCTGGCTGACATTGGCTCTGCATTAGGGAGATGCTGTAGGGGCGGCTGTAACCGCACCCCCAGCCCTTTCTGACATTGGCTCTGCATTAGGGCCAGCTGTAGTGGCAGCTGTTACCGCGCCCTCGATCCAGCTGATATTGGCTCTGCATTAGGGCCGGCTGCAGCGGCGGCTGTAACCATGCCCTTTGCCCGGCTGACATTGGCTCTGCATTAGGGAGATGCTGTAGAGGCGGCTGTAACCGCACCCCAGCCCTTTCTGACATTGGCTCTGCATTAGGGCCAGCTGTAGTGGCAGCTGTTACCGCGCCCTCGATCCAGCTGATATTGGCTCTGCATTAGGGCCGGCTGTCAGTCAGGGCAGGGCGCCGGGCACGTTAATAATGCTATAAGCCTACAGATTAACCCCATTTCTGCAGGTTAATAGCATTTTTCTGGTAATACGTTCCCTTTAATATTTTAGTTTTTCCTGGGTCACCAAAACTTAAAACCACATTCAGACATTGCTGATGTGCAGCTCATGAGTAAGATCAGCCCAATCATCACCTACATATCAATATGAAAATATCTGTGTTGCAGAAGCTTTCCACTGTTTATTGTATTACATGTAACAAATAGTGATGAGCGAACATGCTCGCCACTACTCGTTACTTGACCGAGTATCACGGTACTTAGTGTACTTGGCGAGCACCCAGCATTTCCGGGATTACTCGGCAGGAACTCGAGTCTCCACCCTGCTTTTTTGGCGGACTTTACAGCCCCAATTACGATGCAGGGATTGTCTGCCAGGCAATGAAATGCTGTAGCCATCTTTGTTGTGGTTGTGCAGTGATTGGCTGGCCGCACAGCATCATCAGGGGTATAAGAGACCAGACGCTGCCCTGCTCGGCACATTCAGCTCTGAATTGAGATAGTGTAGGGAGAGCTGCTGCAGATATAGGGTGTGCTCAAAGTTTGGCCAATTTACGGCGTTTTTCTTTTTTTATCCTGGGTGAAACTGTACTTATATACAGCACTATTTAGCCATAAAAAAAGAAAAAAAAACCACATTTGTCGGGTGGTATCTCCGTGCCAGCTCATATCTGTGTGTGCTCAAAGTTTGGCCAGTTTACGGTGGTTTTCTTTTTTGTCCTGGATGTCACTGTACTTATATACAGCAGTATTTAGCCCCACAAAAAATACAGCCCACACATTTGTCGTAGTGATATCTCCGTGGCAGCTCATATCTGTATGTGCTCAAAGTTTTGCCAGTTTAAGGCAGTTTTCTTTTTTAGTCCTGGGTGAAACTATACTTATATACAGCATTATTTATAAAAAAAAAAAAAACATTTGTCGTAGTTGTATCTCCGTGCCAGCTAATATCTGTGCATGCTTAAAGTTTGGCCAGTTTAGGCCAGTTTTCCTTTTTGTGTCCTGGGTGTCACAGTACTGATATACAGCACTAGTTAGCCCAAAAATAAAAAAAAACAGGGCACACATTTGTCGTAGTGGTATCACTGTGCCAGCTGATCTGGACTAAATTCTATAAAATAATTTGTTTGTATATTTTTTCCACATTGAATAATTTATTACAATAATTAATATTTGCCTTCTTAGGCATTGTTAAAAATCAGATTCTATAAAACCTTGTGTGACCACTGTTGTAATCTCAAATTATTATAATCAACTACCAAAATACTGAATCAAGTAGTCAATTTTTGAATATACAGTATGCTTTCTCAGCCTGCTTCCTTAACTCTGGTAGTGTGCATTTCGTGATAAATGATCTAACCAGTCAGACACTTTGGTGTGAGCAGATGGTGTTTACTAGCATTGTACTGGCACAAGCCAATGTGTTGACACTGTTTAGTTACTAGATGTTTGCTTTCAATGATTATTAGCTAAATGCGCATCTGATTATGTGTCTGCATGAGCAATGTATCCGTAGGATGCTCATCTATTGCCTAAGGAGTTTTTATCACTTGAAAATTCATACTTAGTATTATTTCTTTGCCAATTTTCATTTTCGATGGTTTTCTGTTCACCCCTATTGTTAGACTCTTAACGAGAAGGCTGCCTTCTTCGCCTGAACACTTCTCAAAATTTTATAGTAAATTACGAGTTTTCTCAAGTGTAGCTTGCCTGCACATTATATAAAAATTAGTTTGATCAAGGATTAACAGTTTAGCAATGAAATGTATCAAGGCTCCTTACTCCTAAGCTCATCTATGACATTTTTGTATCACTGCTAGTGATTATTATACCTTTAAACTTTATTTTCTACACCGTAACAGGATTTATCAAACCAGCAAATTCTGTTATTTCCCATGGGATTTATAGATTTGATACTTTTGATACAGTGTCTTCATTCCAATTTTACAGGTAGAAAAAATATAGCAGGCTAGCTTTGCTGAATATAAACTGGATTATGGAATAGAAGACAAAGAAAATAAAGTCACTACTTAAAATATTAATATAGGGGTTTGCATTTTAAAAATACATGTTATGGGCACAGCATATGCAATGTATCAATAAACATTTTTTTTATTTTTCGTCATGCAATGCTGTAAGAAGCATAGCGGCTCGGCGGTTAGTACTGTAACCTCGCATCCCTGGGAACATGATTCCAAATTCCACTAAGGACAAAATCTGTAAGTACTTTGTATGTTCTCCCAGTGTTTGCGTGAGTTTCCTCCTGGTACTTCGATTTCCTCCCACATTCCAAAAACATACCTATACAGAATTTAGAGAAGTGCTGCAGAATATGATCCTCTGTATAAGTTAGCAAAATAAGTAATATTTTAGGGGTCTTTTTACAAATAGTTTATTTGTGTTTAATAATTCTATAATCTTGCATGATAGAAAAGCTAAGACCAAAGTGATGTGCACCACTGAGACAGCCCCAATAAAAAAATGAGATTCTGATTAGTTCCTGTGAACACTGCGGAAACCGCTAAACCGCAACACTTCTATGCAACCTAAGGTTAACAATGAAGTAATGGTTAGTTTGGTCCAAGTATGACCCAACCCTCTACTTCTTCAAGGAGTTTATGGAGGAATACAAATTAGTATTAGGATTGTCTTTTCCTTCAGAGGGGTTTTATATTATTAACAAAGATCACCATTGGAGGGAGGGAAAGTTCCCTGTTTTTCGTGTGTAATTTTGCCTTCTAATCCAAGGCACACTTGGAGGGAACAGAGGATGACATTGATTTTTCTGATGATAACTGTGACTGATATGTTATATGTATAGTAATAAAAGGTTAAAAGGTTGTCCCACAAAAAGCTTTTTTGAGACTCACAATGATTCAGATTGTGTGGTAGAACCTGATAACAAGTCTTCGCAGTGCAACCAAAGGGGTAATAAAGCATTACAAGATGCCCAATACAATCAGACTCTTCATGTAATGCATAATAATGCTCAGTTCCCACAATCAAGTGATTTTCTTTTAAATTGACTAATAGATGAGGACATTGAACCTTCCTATTTAACTGGACAGAGTAGTGATGTTCGCAGCCAATTAGAGGCTCCTGATTGGCTGCAGAGTCACATGACATAATGAATAAGGATGAGCAAAGATGGCATTGCTCAACCCAGGTAGACGATCAAGTCATCTGTAAGGAGTTTGTATGTTCTCCACGTGTTTCCATTGGTTTCCTCCTGGTACTTCAATTTCCTCCCACAATCGAAAAAACATACTGATAAGGAATTTAGGGAAGTGCTGCAGAATATGATCCTCTGTATAAGTTAGCAAAATAAGTAATATTTTGAGGGTCTTTTTTACAAATAGTTTATTTGTGTTTAATATTTGCATAATATCTTGTGATAGAAAAGTTATGGCTGTGAATAGGAGCTGAGCAATTTCCTGAGTTTCCATGTTCACAGATGCTGCATTTGATTCAGTCTGTGGTACACAGGTGCCAGACTGCCAAATCATTAGGTGAGCCTGGAATCTCAGAGGTTAATGAAGTTCTCACAGCTCCTGTCAACAGCCAAGTCAGAGATCAATGACCTGGACCCGATTCAGTGGCTTTGCCAATGTGTACGGCACAAGCCCAGTGAGATCACTGTTTGGCTGCAGAAGTGCTGTATATGTGGCCTCACCACTACTGATGATGACTGGAGCAGTTGGGGATAAATACCGCTGTACCCAGGGAAGGGTGTGAACATTATATCTGCAGGTACCTCAAAAAGGTATTCCCATTTAAAAAATCATGACACATCTGCTTCTAGGACTTGGGCCTATCTCAAGAACAAGACTTCCTGACCTTTGCCCCTTCTGGCAGAATAAATGGAGAGGTGGCGGCTCATATGCATTAATCTCTTCTTTCCCTTCTATAAAAGTTACAGAAACAAAAGAGCAAATGTGTTGGGCTGTATGTCACAGTCTGTAGAATGATAGGGCATGAAAAACCAACTTTATGCCAGAAAAAAATTACCCTTCTAGTAAAATATAACATTTATTAATAATCAATAAAAAATAATCTTCAATAGATCTCTAAATATAGTAGTCTCTAAGGTGTTTTCCCCTTTCAGTAAACTTTCTTTCTGAATCTATGGTAGTTATAAAAAAATAAACTGAGAACTAATTACCCTCCATGGGTCCATTACCAGAACTTTGTCATTGCCCCAGTCTCTATTGTTTGGATATAGTGCAAGTGTCACATCCACAGCTCTGTAGCCATTCAGTGAGTTCAGTATCTTGTGTTTTTAGCTCTGCCCAGTGACTGGCTGCAGAGCTGATGACATGACAGAAGCACTGCAGCCAAACAATAGAGACTGAGGAAGCCAGAGAGAGTCAGCGCTGAACCCGGGGAGGGTAAGTAATACTCAGTTTAACTCCCTTTCACTAATGGGAAAAAGTCCTAGCATTTCACTTAAATGTTCCTTTATGGTACCCATTGTCAGATTGCCACTATTTCAGCCTTGTGATAAATTGATTAACGTCTCATTAATTTGTACAGAACAGTGATACTTGGTACAAAACACTAAACAGTTTATAGAGCCATGAAATTGACTTGGCTTATCAGCCTTTCTCCATATGGGGGTTCATGTTTATGTTTGCCCTAACGATGCTGAATATTGCATGTCCTTATACTACTGTAACAAATTATTCTTCCATCTGCTTTCTCTGTTTCGAGATTTTCAACAACAGGAAATGATGTGTGGAAGGAAATATTCTTCCAATCATAATTTTTTATATGAGTTGTTACAAGCACTTTTAATGTTATTAACTCATCTGGCAGCCGTTCCGATTTAGCAATAATTTCCTTTAATTCTAAGCATTAATGTGCTTTCAAGGTGAAACTTCTTTATCTGCCGCAGGCCATTGTGCATGCTGCCGATGATGAAATGAGATGACAGGTGCTGTCAGGTGTATGATGCATCATATAGATTTCACAGGTATTCTCTTTGAATATTTTACTACTGGTGAACTTTAGCTTCTGTTAATATGATTGAAACGGGGAAATTAATATTGTCACAGCAATTTAACAAAAGGAGCTTGTAAAATTCATTACAGACTCAGTAGTAAAATCACTTTGGAAAGCACATTTTTCAAGTTTCGCCTTTATTCAGTAAACCACATAAGAGTGTGACCTTTTAAGAGCCCCAAATTCCTTGAGGAAAAAAAGAATGCCCTTGTAAGTAACCATTTTAAATTATAAAGAGTGGAATGATTTCACTGCACAGCATGACAGATTATATGAGTACTGCAAACAGAAAGTTAAATTGGCAGCTATTTAGTCGAGCTTGATGCATTTTCCCATCATTGTGTCCTATTCTCAAGCATACAAGGACATTTTTCTATGGCATTTTCAATCGGTAAATAAATAAGGTCACTTGTAGTTTTGTAATTTACTTAAATTATATGAAGGCGGAAAAGCTACCTGAAAGCAGTTTTGGTCGTTTAGCCAAATTGACAAAATCTAAATCTACTTTAATCTCATTTGTGATTTGGGGAAATTTCTCACTGCAGCAAGAAAAAAAATATTCTCGAGATAAAAAATAACTAAATACAGGTGTCAAAATGGATCACATTACACAACAAATAAACTGGAATACAATGATTCATGTTCAATGCATCATGGAACATGGACCTTAGCCTGTGCCTTCATGAAACCTGTCAGTCGGTACATGCTGCCCAAACCATGAGCAGCATAAATCAGAGCTCGATTGAAGACACGAATGTTCTACTCTGAAACCCTGCAGTATTTGAAAGAAAAGAAAGTTTAAAAATTGGGGTTCAAATGGAGAGACTATACTAGTCTGGCACTATCCTTGCTGACTTCTCCCACATTGTTCATGATTATTGACCTTCAGAGATGAGCAAACCTGTGGATGTTTGGGTTCATGGGTTTCTACCAAACTTTAGTTCATTAGTCCATATTTCGGATTGGGTACCAGAACTCTAATCAAACACCATGGAAGTCAAAGGTGACCTGAACTTTGGTGCTTTGGTCTGTAAAATTGTCTTGTAAGGGTTAGACAGCTGCCAAGGGAAGCAGATTATTCCCACAGAGTCTCTATCTCTCTATCTGAATTCTGAATACTAAAACAGACTTTCAGGAGAAGACCATGTTCAGAGTTCAGCACCAGACACTAGGTGTCCCATACGAACCCCAAACTTTACATTTCTGGTTTGCTCATCTCAATTGATAGGTATATCCCTATAGACACTTATGGGAGAGACCTGCCAATCAACTAGAACAGGGCGAGGATAAGCCCGTTCGACCTGCGTGCTTATTTTTAAACAATGGCCTTGATTCATTAAGACTGGAATTTCATATATCATTCTTAATGAAGGGTGTGTAGGAATAAAATGCAAACATTTATTAGGAGGAGCTCAATACTTATTGAATTTTGTGCATCTTGTTGGTGGCGTGCTTTGCCAGAAATGTCACTCTAATCAGGGACTGAAGTAAGATTTCTAGCATGAGAAATACTGACACTTTTTAAAAATTTAATGGACAGGAAAGTCATTTCTCCTTCCCAGCTCTGACTATTTTGGTGGAGCTACCCAAAAGTGGCATGAAAACTTAAGAAGTTAAAAAAATGTTGGTGCAACTTCGAGTTGCGCCATCCCCAGAGGATTTCAGAGAAAAACATACCTGGCTGCAATCGTGTAGCCAGGCTCTGATTCATGCTCTCTATGGTTTGAGGAGCATTAATCGACTAACAGGTTTGCTTAAATATTTTAATAGTTGACTCCTGTCAACAAACAGGCTATCAATGTGAGGCAGCCAAAGTTGAAAACATTGTATGCAAAAAGGATGCTAGCTAATAGATCCAATCAAAAACTAGATATTATAGTTATATGTGAATTTTGTAGCAGATTTAAGTGCGGAATTGTCTCAATTTTGCTACAAATTGATAGAATATGTTTGTAAAGGAGATATATTCCACCAATTATAAATGTCGCGTGCTTTTAAGGCAGAAGGATGACTATACAAATGGCAACATCTGCATGCAGTGAGTATGCTCGTTGTATATTTAAATGGTTGTTCTCAAGTTGTCTCTTGAACAGCCCACAGTTCAGCAATGTCTTTACTTCATGGTTTCTGACATGACAAGCACTCCTCCTTGAGTGACAATTCTGGTGAGTAGCAAAGCTTTAGCATTAGTAGAAGTATAATGCTCAGGACAAATTCCGCTGTTACATATTCAGCTATCAGTGGTTTGTTCATTACTGTACTCTGCTATCACTACATTTGTGCATAGAGATAACAGGGCAATTTGAACAAGCACACTGCTCCTGACAGCCAGAGCCATAATGCTGAGATTTGGGGTACTGAATTTACAGAGGACTGATAAGAGCAGCTCATCAGAAACTGAGAGGGAGGGGGTGGGAGATGAGCAGATAACTTCTGTATAGAAATAAATGGGTTGGGGAAAACAGAGTGAAAAATGAGGAGTTAACTCTTCCCCTGGAATGCAACTAATGCCCATTCTTGGTGACGCACTAGTGGCTGAGCTCCTTGGAAACAAACTGAATCCTATGTAAGATAAATGCTTTCCTATCAGGAAAACCACAGCAGATGCAAAAAAAACCCAAGTCAGTTGCAATCTTGCTTATTTTCATGCTGTTTAACCCCTTACTGCCATCGGACGTACTATCCCGTCCATGGTACCTGGGCCCGTATGACCGGGGACGGGATAGTACGTCATAGGCGATCAGCTGCGCTCCTGAGGGGAGCGCAGCTAATCGCCGCCGGGTGTCAGCTGATTATCACAGCTGACACCCATGACTGTGTGTCAGGAGCGGTCACGGACCGCTCCCAGCACATTAACCCCTTGCACACCGCGATCAAACATGATCGCGGTGTACTGGGGGCACAGGGGAGGATCGCGCAGGGTGGGGGCTCCCTGCGCGCCCCCCTGAGACCCTCAGAGCAGCGCGATGTGATCGCGCTGTTCTGAGGGCTTTCTCCCTCCCAGAACCCGGATCCAAGATGGCGCCGGGGTCCTGGAGGGAGGCGGCTACCTCAGTGCCTGCCGAGAGCAGGCACTGAGAAGCCTGCATCTATGCCTGTGCGATCGCTGGTGTGACATAGTGCTGTGCACACTGTCACACCAGCGATCTGATAAAATACTGTGATGTCCCACCCTGGGACAAAGTAAAAAAGTTAAAAAAGTAAAAATAAACATGTGTAAAAAAAAAATCCAAAATAAATAAAAAAAAAAAAATATTCCCCAATAAATTCACTTCTTCCTGTAAATAAAAAAAAAAAACAATAAAAGTACACATATTTGGTATCGCCGCGTCCGTAACGACCCCCCCAATAAAATTGTCCCACTAGTTAACCCCTTTAGTGAACCCCTTAAAAAAAAAAAAAAAAACGAAGCAAAAAATCAATGCTTTATCATCATACTGCCGAACATAAAGTGGAATAACACGCGATCAAAAAGACCGATATAAAAAAACATGGTACCGCTGAAAACGTCATCTTGTCCCGCAAAAAATGAGCCGTCATAAAGCATCATCAGCGAACAAATAAAAAAGTTATAGCTCGCAGAATAAAGCGATGCAAAAATAATTATTTTTTATATAAAATTGTTTTTATTCTATAAAAGCGCCAAAACATGAAAAAATGATATAAATGAGGTATCGCCATAATCGTACTGACCCGAAGAATAAAACTGCTTTATCAATTTTACCACACGCGGAACGGTATAAACGCCTCCCCCAAAAGAAATTCATGAATTGCTGATTTTTGTTCATTCTAACCTCCCAAAAATCGAAATAAAAAGCGATCAAAAAAGGTCACGTGCTCAAAAATTGTACCAATAAAAACGTCAACTCGTCCCGCAAAAAATAAGACCTCACATGACTCTGTGGGCCAAAATATGCAAAAATTATAGCTCTCAAAATGTGATGATGCAAAAACTATTTTTGCAATAAAAAGCGTCTTTTAGCGTGACAGCTGCCAATCATAAAAACCCGCTATAAATAGTAAATCAAACCCCCCTTTATCACCCCCTTAGTAAGGGAAAAATAATAAAATTAAAAAAAAGTATTTATTTCCATTTTCCCATTAGGGTTAGGGTTAGGGTTGCGGCTAAAGTTAGGGTTAGGGTTGGCGCTAAAGTTAGGATTAGGGTTAGGGTTGGGATTAGGGGTGTGTTAGGGTTAGGTTTGTGGTTAGGGTTGGGACTAGGGTTAGGGGTGTGTTGGGGTTAGGGTTGGAGTTAGAATTGGGGGGTTTCAGCTGTTTAGGCACATCAGGGGCTCTCCAAATGTGACATGGCGTCTGATCTCAATTCCAGCCAATTCTGCGTTGAAAAAGTCAAACGGTGCTCCTTCACTTCTCAGCTCTGCCATGCGTCCAAACAGTAGTTTATCCCCACATATGGGGTATCAGCGTACTCTGGACCCCAAGAGTTATTGTGCAAGTTGTCCTATTTCTTCTGCTACCCTTGGGAAAATAAAAAACTGGGGGCGAAAATATAATTTTTGTACAAAAAAAAATATTTTTTTGTTTTTACGGCTGTACATTATAAACTTCTGTGAAGCACTTGGGGCTTCATAGCGTTCACCACACATCTAGATAAGTTCCTTGTGGGGTCTACTTTCCAAAATGGGGTCACTTGTTGGGATTTCCACTGTTTAGGCGCATCAGGGGCTCTCCAAATGCGACATGACGCCCCCAGACCATTCCATCAAAGTCTGCAATCCAAAACGTCACTACTTCCCTTCCGAGCCCCAACGTGTACCCATACAGTAGTTTTCTCCCACATATTGGATATCAGCGTACTCAGGACAAATTGGACAACAACTTTTGGGGTCCAATTTCTCCTGTTACCCTTGTAAAAATAAAATATTTGGGCAAAAAATCATTTTTGCAAAAAAAAAAAAGGATTTTTTATTTTTACCGCTGTGCGTTATAAACTTCTGTGAAGCACTTCGGGGTTCAAAGTGCTCACCACACATCTAGACAAGTTCCTTGTGGGGTCTATTTTCCAAAATGGGGTCACTTGTGGGGGGTTTCCACTGTTTAGGTGCATCAGGGGCTCTCCAAATGCGACATGACGCCCCCAGACCATTCCATCAAAGTCTGCAATCCAAAACGTCACTACTTCCCTTCCGAGCCCTGACGTGCGCCCATACAGTAGTTTTCTCCCACATATTGGGTATCAGCGTACTCAGGACAAATTGGACAACAACTTTTGGGTTCCAATTTCTTCTGTTACCCTTGTGAAAATAAAATATTGGGGGCGAAAAAATCATTTTTGTAAAAAAAAAAAAAAGATTTTTTATTTTTACGGCTGTACGTTATAAACTTCTGTAAAGCACTTCGGGGTTCAAAGTGCTCACCACACATCTAGATAAGTTCCTTGTGGGGTCTATTTCCCAAAATGGGGTCACTTGTGGGGGGTTTCCACTGTATAGGTGGATCAGGGGCTCTCCAAATGTGACATGACGCCCCCAGACCATTCCATCAAAGTCTGCAATCCAAAACGTCACTACTTCCCTTCCGAGCCCTGACGTGCGCCCATACAGTAGTTTTCTCCCACATATTGGGTATCAGCGTACTCAGGACAAATTGGACAACAACTTTTGGGTTCCAATTTCTTCTGTTACCCTTGTGAAAATAAAATATTGCGGACGAAAAAATCATTTTTGCAAAAAAAAAAAAGATTTTTTATTTACGGCTGTACGTTATAAACTTTAGTGAAACACCTGGGGGTTAAAAGTTCTCACCACACATCTAGATAAGTTCCTTGAGGGGTCTAGTTTCCAAAATGGCGTCATTTATGGGGGTTTCCACTGTTTAGGCAGATCAGGAGCTCTCCAAACACGACATGGCGTCCAGCCAATTCTGCGTTGAAAAAGTCAGACGGCGCTCCTTCCCTTCCAAACTCTGCCATGCACCCAAACAGTGGTTTACCCCCACATATGGGGTATCAGCGCACTCAGGACAAATTGCACAATAACTTTTGGAGTCTTGTTACCCTTGGAAAAATAAAAATTGGGGTGAAAAGATCATTTTTGTGGAAAAAATATGATTTTTAAATTTTACGGCTCTACGTTATAAACTTGTGTGAAGCAATGTGGGGGTTCAAATTGCTCACCAAAGATCTAGAAAAGTTCCTTAGGGGGTCTAGTTTCCAAAATGGGGTCATTTGTGGGGGGTTTCCACTGTTTAGGCACATCAGGGGCTCTCCAAATGCAACATGGCATCCAATCTCAATTCCAGCCAATTTTGGTTGGAAAAAGTCAAATGGTGCTCCTTCCATTCCGAGCTCTGCCGTGCGCCCAAACAGTGGTTCCCACCCACATATGGGGTATCAGCGTACTCAGGACAAATTGGACAACAACGTATGTTGTCCAATTTCTCCTGTTACCCTTGAGAAAATAAAAAATTAGTGACTAAAATATAATTTTTGTGGGAAAAAAATAGGATTTTTTATTTTCATGCCCGGGCATTATAAACTTGTGTGAAGCACTTGGGGTTCAAAGTGCTCACCAAAGATCTAGATAAGTTCCTTAGGGGGTATAGTTTCCAAAATGGGGTCACTTGTGGGGGGTTTCCACTGTTTAGGCTCATCTGGGGCACTGCAAACGGAACATGACCCCCATCAACGTCTGCATTCCAAAACGTTACTACTTCCTTTCCAAGCCCTGCCGTGCACCCAAACAGTTCCCCCCCCCCACATATGGGGTATCAGCGTACTCAGGACAAATTGGACAACAACTTTTGGGGTCCAATTTCCTTGGGAAAATTCAAAAATTTGGGACTAAAAAATCATTTTTGTGGAAAATTGTTTTTTTTTTTTTTTCACACCCAGGCATTATAAGCTTTTGTGAAACACTTTGGAGTTCAAAGTGCTCACAACAGATCTAGATAAGTACCTTAGGGGTCTAGTTTCCAAAATGGTGTCACTTGTGGGGGTTTCCACTGTTTAGGCGCATCAGGGGCTCTCCAAACACGACATGGCGTCCAATCTCAATTCCAGCCAATTTTAGTTTGAAAAAGTCAAACGGCGCTCCTTCCCTTACGAGCTCTGCCGTGTGCCCAAACAGTGGTTTTCCCCCACATATTGGGTATTGGCGTACTCAGGAGAAATTGCGTAACAACCTTATCTGTCCATTTTCTCCTTTTACCCTTGTGAAAATAAAAAAAAAGTTTGTAAAAGATCATTTTTGTGGCTAAAAAGTTAAATATTCATTTTTTCCTTCCACGTTGCTTTAGTTCCTGTGAAGCACCTGAAGGGTTAATAATCTTCTTGAATGTGGTTTTGAGTACCTTGAGGGGTGCAGTTTTTAGAATGGTGTCACTTTTGGGTATTTTCTGCCATATAGACCCCTCAAAGTGACTTCAAATGAGAGGTGGTCCCTAAAAAAATGGCTTTGTAAATTTTGTTGTAAAAATGAGAAATCGCTGGTCAACTTTTAACCCTTATAACTTCCTAACAAAAAAAATTTTGATTCCAAAATTGTGCTAATGTAAAGTAGACATGTGGGAAATGTTATTTCTTAACTATTTTATGTGACATATTTCTCTGTTTTAAGGGAATAAAAATTCAAAGTTTGAAAATTGCAAAATTTTAAAAATTTTCGCCATATTTGCGTTTTTTTCAAAAATAAACGCAAGTTATATCGAAGAAATTTTACTTCTAACGTGAAGTACAATATGTCACGAGAAAACAATCTCAGAATCGCGAAGATCCGTTGAAGCGTTCCAGAGTTATAACCTCATAAAGAGACAGTGGTCAGAATTGTAAAAATTGGCCCGGTCATTAACGTGCAAACCACCCTTGGGGGTGAAGGGGTTAAAGCAATTTACTAGCTTAAGAAAACTCCTTTTTAAGTGGGATTCCTACCTAGATCCTTTTGTTTTTCAATGAAATGTATTCGCAGCTTATTTGTCTAAAATAATAATGTAGATTGTCTCATTTGGGACTTAGGTCAGTGATGACAACCTCTAAAGAACGCTACCGATTATTGTTATTATTTTCATTATTATATAAATAATAATATTAATAAACTTAAATTATTTTTTTCCAACATATTCCACAATATTTTACAATGAAGGGATTTAGGGGGTAAGTGTACAAATAGTATTAGACATAGCTACCAAGAGCTTACAATCCATACCATATATTCAACTTTTAGTGTAAATTTATGGCTCAAATACTGATAAATCATATTTTTGCAATCTGTTTTTCTCATCCAATCTACAAGAATAAGGTGGAAAAATTGTTAAAAATACATAGGAAGAATTAATGACAGTGATGAAATACTCAACTTTTCACCATAAATGTATTTTTTTAACTAGACCTGAAAGTCTAGTGAACATTGCTACATACTTTGTTTGCAGAGGATTTGCTGAAAAGTGAGTTAAAATAACAGTGAATTGGCCTTATTTACATTCGTTTTTTTTTCAGTGTTTAACATTTTTAACATAAACTCATATTTGGAACAAGGCCTTAGGGTAAATGGACAAGACCTAACAATAGGGATTAAAGTATCTGACCAAGCCTTGGGCATGGGGCTGGCATGGCAGTGCACAGAAGCCATATGTCTCTAAAGAACACATCCGCAAAGTCTTCTTGCACTCAAAACCATACCATATTGGACTCTTATGCATGGAAATATTCAATAAGTACATATGGCGTTTGTCGGAGCATGCCCTGAATTTTTTTTTACACAGAATCCACACAGTGTAATCTATACCTACTGAATTTTCACCATGTCTTTTCAACCAAGACTGATTTAATGATGTAACATGAGAGATGAATAAACAAAACCTTTTATCTCATAATATGAAACATATCTCATTTCTTATGGTTTGTGCTTTCTTTCCTGCCTCTTGTCTCGTTCATGTATGACAGTACTCAACTATTCCCAAAGGGCTAGCACTATTTATCTCTATTGGCACATGATTCCATACTTCATTTACAATTTTTGCCTTACAAAAGCTCATTATGACCTCAGAATTATAATTTTAAGTGATCTTCAATCTAGTTTTTATGCTTCATTTCCCAAAACAAATAGCCCTTTATGTCAAGAAGAATAAAAACATTTTATGAATAATACATTGAGACTTGATATGTCTGCCTGAGAAACAATTATAGATTTTACTCTTCTGTGAAAATGGAGCCAAGGCTAATATCATTTTATCTAGATAATTTAATGATTATAGGATCACCTTACAATCATATCTATAGTAGTTGAATAGAAATATGCTTACCACTTTCATGCATCTAAAGCACGATCGAATATTGAAACATCATTTTTACAGACCTAAACACAGAGTAGACATTAGTGTTCAGATGCTGGCTGCTTTAGCTTTACTTTGCCAAAACTAATGAGAATAATATTTTGTAATTCTTAGGAATTTACAAGTACTACAGGTTCTTCTCCTGAACTTGTTAGTGCAGCCTCGCTGACAGACTGCACAGAGCTCCTGTACACAAAATGGCCCCTGATGTAGGATCATGAGACCAAAGTAGTCCATCAAGCTGTTTTCACAGTAGGAGGATGCTCACGGTTAGGTCTGGTCACATACTCCTCCTATCAGTAGCCATTTTTGTGGACAAGAGATGTGCGTACTCTGTGATGAAGGCTATAATAAGAAGGAGGAGAACCTGTAATATTTATGTATTCTTAAGTGTCCCAAAACCATGTCTCCATCAAAAATGTTAAAATATATAAAGTACACAACCCCTTTAACTTTTTTTATACATTCAGAATAGAAACTATCCATAAAATTGATGTTAAATGTTAGATTGCTTTGACCCTCATAATGACTAGTACAAATTTTCATGAGGATTTCTTTTCAACAGTACAACTGTGGAAAAGTATGAATTATTAAGTCCTATACGCTACCACTTCATTCAGCTCAATTAGTTATGGAAACTGAAAATCATTTTTTACCCTAGATGTACCCAAAACTTTTATTCACTTGGAAGTTGTATAATTTAAAGATGATCTTTCACTGGATATTTCAAATTTACAGTTAGTTCCTTTTCCAATTGGTGCTCCCCCACTGATTCTGGAACAGTTTTTATTTTTCTTCTGTGTCCCTTCATTCAAAAGTTATGCCCCCTACAAATGATAGTGCAGATTTTCCTATCAACTAACTAGGCATATATTACAGAACTTCACTGTGAACGTTTGCTTCATCACCTCTGATGCTGGCAAATGAAAACACAGCCACACCCACAGAGAAAGTCCGTGGTATACACCCAGTTAGTAGAAGGAAAAATTTGATCAATTTTTATCAGCTGTCATAACTCTGTAATGGAGGGGGCACAAAATAAATAGGAAAACTATTTCAGAACTAGAGGAGCAGCACCAATTATAGGAGGTCCTCAGTTTAAATTAAAAAATTCCAGTGGAATGTGCTCTTTAAATAAAAATAGCTAAAATATTTTTTCGATAGGTTATATTTTGTAATCACACATATACTGTTAGTACTCTATTTCACGGTACAAGATACATTTTCTGCTTATTGACATTGATTTGCTAAGCTTGACAATGCATGCTGTGATCCAGCTTAACTCGGACGAAAACTCTTGACCTTCCCTGTAAGAGAAGCTGTGAACACAGACTGATGAGAGTTAAACGCAGATAGATTATTATAAGGGCTGCACAATTTCAATCAAAAATTGTGACACCAGTTTTGGAAACCATCTAATGAAGTCTGTTTCTGCTATACAAAACTCAATAAAACTAATTTAACCTTGTATAAAAATGAACAAAAATATATTCAAGAGATTAAATTTTATTTTTAAAAAATTGTCTGACAGAGAAATCAATGAACAGGAGCGAAAAAACAAGAGATTACCTTGCCACGTCGTGGTCAGGGTAGCTCTGGGCACAACTCCCAGTTCAATATTCTTAACAGGCCACCACAATGATAACATGTTCAGTGGGTAAAACAAGTATTTGATATACTGATGATTTTGCAAGTTTCCTCACCTACAAAGAATGTAGAGGTGTTTCATTTTTATCGTAGGTACACTTCAACTGTGAGAGGAAGAATATAAAAAAAATCCAGAAAATCACATTGTATTATTTTTACATAATTTATTTCAATTTAATTACGGTATATGAAATAAATATTGTATATTTATTTGTAATTCCAGAGGTCAGACGTTTCTTGTAGATCTTGACCAAGTTTGCAAACATTGCAACTGGGATTTTGGCCCACCCCTCTATACAGATCTTGTCCTGATATTCAGGTTTCATTGTTGTTGCTGGGGTCTATGGGGTAAGGTTTCTCCTTGTGGAAAGTGACCTACCAGCTTTGGCGTGTCAAGGTAAGGAGGCTTATTCACCGTGCAATGCTCCTCTGGGAAATTTAATATGCAAATTTCCTCTTCAGAAAAAAAGAGGACTTGAACTCTATAGCGCCACCGCTACTTCCAACAGGTGGCGCTATAGAGTTCAAATCCTCTTTTTTTCTGAAGAGGCAATTTGCATATTGTTGTTGCTGGGCACCATTGAGTTTTAGCTCCCTCCAAAGATTTTCTGTTGGGTTCAGGTCTGCAGACTGGCTAGTCTTATGGAACCACTCCTTAGTTGCCCTGGCTGTGTGTTTTGGGTCATTGACTTACTGGAAGACCTAGCCACAACCTATCTTCAATGCTATTAAAATATTGCAATACATGACCCTATTCATCCTCCCTTTAATACGGTGCATTCATCATGTACTCTTTGCAGAAAAGCACCCCCATAGTATGATGTTTCCCCCACCATGCTTCATGATTGGGACAATGGTTTTGGAGTTGTAGTCATCCTTCTTCTCCCTCCAAACCTGTTGAGTGGAGTTGATACCAAAAAGTTCTATTTTGTTCTCATCTGTCCACATGACCTTCTCCCATGTCTTCTTTAGATCATGCAGATGGTCATTGATAAACTTCAAATGGGCCTGGACATATTCTGGTGTGAGCAGGGGGACCTTGCGTGCCCTACAGGATTTTAATCCATGACGGCGTGGTGTGTTACTAAGAATAATATTTGAGTCAGTGGTCCCAGCTCTCTTCAGGTCATTAACCAGGTCATCCTGTGTAGTTCTTGGTTCATTCCTAACCTTTCTCATAATCATCCTTACCACATCAAGCGAGATCTTGCAAGGAGCTCCAGACCGAGGAAACTTGACATCTTTTGTTTCTTAAATTTGCTAATAATTGCGCCAATAGTTGTTGCCTCCTCTCCATGCTAATTGCATAGTAGGAGTGCTTCTTAAAGAAAAAGTAATAGGTCTGTGAAAGCCAGAATTCTTGCTCATTGGTAAATGATCAAATACTTATTTCATGCAATAAAATTTAATTATGTAAAAATCATACAATGCGATTTTCTGTTTTTTATTTTTTAGATTCTGTCTCTTACAGTTGAAGTGTACCTGTGATACAAAATTACAGACCTCTCCATGCTTTGTCGGTGGGAAAACCTGCAAAATCAGCAGTGTATCAAACACTTATTTTCCCCACTGAACTTTGTAGTACTGGTCACCTCAAAGGTGACAGGTTTTAGATTTTTCTTCGTCTAGGGCTTGGGTTAAGAACACAAACCCTGCATGACCTATGGCTATAGTTTTATGGCTTTCGCTACTTCAATTTATCAGTAAATCACAGGAGCAAAACTGTAGTGGATGCAGGGAATGTACTTGCACCTAAAGTATGGAGCATAGGGGGATTCTAAAAGGTCCCTTTGGCTAATATAAGAAGACCAATATTATCAAAGGCACTTGATAATTAGAGGCTTTACCTGAGATTTTTCATTGAGACTCACCACCTTCACATTTCGTCATTGGTTTATCCCATATCAATTAAGAGAGAACTCTGTGTTCATCCTGCAAGTATTTGGAAGACTAAAGAATCTTGCTAGTTTCAAGGATGGATAGTTATGGCTACAATGTCCAGTTTCCCATAAATGCAACTCTGAAGTACAAACAGCTTCTCCAACAAGTGACATACAATCATACAGAGAGTGTAGTGAAGTGAATATTTTGTGAAATGAGATATATTGAAACAATTTCAATCACCAGAAAGCAGGTGAATTCCAGCAGGATCCACAGAAAAATATTTAGAGTTGAGAGTCCTCAGTGGTTGATACCTTTTAATGGCTAACTGAAAAGATGGTAACAAATTGCAAGCTTTCGAGACTACTCAGGTCTCTTCATCAGGCGTAGACTAATACAAAATCTGAAGAATCACATATTTATACACAAAGCAGCACAGAAAAATGCAATAGGTAAGACAAGTGACGTGAAGCAGAATAGTCATTATGGCAGAGGGATGAGCATAAATATTGGAACAGTTCATAGATAAGGAGTGTGAAAGTTTTATTGCCCTCTGATTGGGGTCTGGTAATGTTTTGTGATGTTTTCACAGGGTATTTGGAGTAAATTCCTTAATTGATGTAATAGGCCATAAAACCATGTGACAGGTTCATTCCAGCATTAAGAGTGTCAAAGGTCACCATCAATTTGTATTCGCAAATTCTTCTATGTCTCTGAGATGTGAAGCTGCTTCTCAGTACAAGTATTTTCATATCTGACATGCTATGATCAGGGGAGCAAAAATGTTTTGCCACAGGTAGATCCATTCTTTTTTCTCTTATTGTGTGGTGATGAGAATTCATCCTTGTTCTTAGTTTTTGCCCGGTCTCCCCCACATACAGACCCCCAGTTGGACATTTAGTACATATAATTAGGTACACCACATTAGATGTGATGCAGCTGAAAGTACCTGGCATCTTGTAGTCCTGATGTGAGTTGGGGATCTTTATCTTGTCCGTGGTCATTATAGATGCACAGGTTTTGCATTTCTTCTGGTTGCAAGGGAAGGTTCCTGCAGCTGTTGGGGGGAACAGGGAACTTCTGACAATGATGCTTCTTAGATTTGGGGGCTGCCTAAAACACAGTAGTGGGGGGTCTGGAAATATGGATTGTAATCGGGCATCTTTTTGTAGTAAAGGTTGTAGTTTTAGTGCAGCTCACCTTAGCACCTCCAGATTTGGATTGTAGGTGACCACTAGAGGCACCCGGTTATTTTCTTCTTTAGTTTTGTAATGTAGCAGGTGATCCCTTGATATTCTGGTGGCTCTTGTAATTTGGTTTTCAATTGTTCTTGGATGGTAGCCCTGATTTAAAAAGGTCTTTCTAAGGCGACCAAGGTGTTCATCTCTATCCATGGGGTTGGAACATATACGGTTGTATCTGATGGCTTGGCTGTAGACAATAGAGTTTTTTATGTGTTTTGGATGGAAACTGTCCCATTTAAGGTATGTTGGACGGTCGATTGGCTTCTGATACAGGGATGTCTCTATTTCATTGTCCTTCAGTTTAATGATGGTGTCCAAAAAGTTAATTTCAGTGCTGGAGTAGTTGATGTGTTAAATTGATGGTGGGATGAAATTGATTGAACTGTTCATGGAACGTCTTTAGCTGTTGCTCAGACTCCGTCCAGATGATTAAATATCATCAATGTAGCGGTAGTAGGCCCAAGGCCTGATGGGACATGAGGACAGAAAGTCGCTTTCAAGCTTGGCCATGAAAAGATTTGCATACTGTGGAGCCATTTTACTTTCCATAGCTGTGCCAGTCTCCTGTAAATAGATCTTGATGTCAAATTCAAAGTAATTGTGGGTGAGGATGAATTTTGTGAGTTTCACCACAGAATCAGCATCATTCGCGGTGTTTTTCATGAAGTCTTTGCAGGCATTTAATCCATCCTGGTGTGGGATATTAGAGTACAAGGATTTCACATCCATGGTGGCCAGGATGGTTCCTTCTGGTAGAGGACCTATTGCTGCTAGTTTATTCAGTAGGTCAGTTGTGTCCTGAATTTAGCTGGGTGTATCCTTTACCAGAGGTTTAAGAATACCCTCTACCTCTAGCAGGATCCACAGGAAATCTTGATTGCTTAAAAAATAACTTTTTTATTCGTGTCATAAAATCAGAACAATGCAAAATGCATGTTCAATGCAAAAGAAGCACTAACAGCACAGCACACATAGCAGCGTTATCTAACGCGTTTCGATTCTAGGTCTTAATCATGGTATCAATTTCAATTACCAGTTCTGAATACTGGCTCCCGTCTGCAGTACAGTACCAAGGAGCTGCAGCAGATAGGAGTCAGCAATGTCTGTGGATGCTGCCCTTTACTGTACTGCAGAGAGGAGGCATCATGAAAGCCAGCAATGACACAAAGTGAGATTGGCTGCTTATTCCTGTAAAACTTCTGAGTGTAGGCAGTGCTCAATTAATAAAGCGTTCATAAAAATATGACAGTGTTTCATATGCAAACTGAGGTGACATAATATTACATTGAGCCCTTCACTGCAAACTGACATAAATTGTTTTTTTTAATGGCATCTAAGCAACTAAAAGCCATGCAACAGGTTTGACTTTTTTATCGTCCACTACATACCTGCATAAGTGGTTTGATTAGCATTTTGGGGGTGACAGACCCCTTTAAATATACGATTATGAAAAAATATAAAAACTACAAATATTTAAATAATAAATAAAAGCAAGCATTGGATTTAGAGAGCAAATTAGGAACACTGCAGAAGTTTTTTTTTTCATGTGGACCAGAATTATTAATATTATTTATTATTATAGCGCCATTTATTCCATGGCGCTTTACATGTGAAAAGGGGTATACATTATAAAAAACAAGAACAATAATCTTAAACAATACAAGTCACGACTGGTAGAGGAGAAGAGAAGACCCTGCTTGCTCAATCTACAAGGGATGGGAGAGGATACAGTAGGCGAGGGTAGAACTGGTCGTTTTGCGGTTTGGTGGATCGGTGGTTACTGCAGGTTGTAGGCTTGTCGGAAGAGGTCGGTCTTCAGGTTCTTTTTGAAGGTTTCCATGGTAGGCGAGAGTGATGATGTACTACATGTTTATGCTCCAGAAGGATACAAATCGCTTCTAGATAACTCCTGCATATAATGGAGAGCATTTGTATACTATGTTACTTGAATAAAAGTACAAAAAAAGCAAGAGCGATAAATCAAGAAACAAATCATGGAGCTGAGCATCTGCTCAATATGGTATTGCACAAAGCACAGAGTTCAGAAAATAGCTTTTAGGCTGAATTACTGCATTATATGTGGTATCAGATCTGCAAAAAAAGCAATTTAAGGACTTGTCACTTTAGAAATAAGCCACACAGTTACACAATGACTATTTGAAATGGTTGCACAAATAGACAGAATACCTGTGTGCATCTTTATGAGTGCTCTGCTGAATGTTTACTTTTTCCTAGTAAACCTTAGGGAAAAATCTTGGTTTCTAAGATCTTCAAGGATGTTGGCAATGTCTTAATGATGCTGAGCAAGACCATTCATGCCTGGGTTTTGTCAAGGCCACTGAGATGTATGGAAAATGAAAATACCATACTAAAAAGCTGATATAGGAAAACACATTTATACTTTCTTATATATTTTTCTATATGAAAAAAATATTCTATGTAAAAGTTTATATTTTTAACAGGTGTAAGTGATGTATAATTTTTATGTTTTGTCGTTAGACATTTTCACAGTTGTTCTTTGCACTAATAGGTATCGTGGCAATATTATTGTGTTCCTAAAGGCCACAAAAATGTGCCGTTCTTTTTTGTGTTAGTTAAGCTATGGATGATGGGGTTCTTTTTACATTGTTTTTACATGAGTTGCTGGCTTTTGTCTCTTTTGTACATTTTTATTATAAAGACTCATGCACATGATGATAATATGGATCCCTATGATATAGAATTATAGAAAGGGGCCAAAAGACTGAAAATGTTTGACATGATCCATGCAATGCCATGTATACCAAAGTATTCTTCCCTCAAAGTTTTATTTTTGAGAGAGATCGAGGGGGATTTATAAAGATCAGCATTTTAAGCCATTTTTAATAAGTTGCATTTAACTTGTTAAAAATGTAGCAACTTAAAGAACTATAATTTACATCAGTTATAGTAAAGTTGTGGGGTCGTTTCACTAAGCCTCTCCTGGGCTTCAGGAGAATGAGAAATTGCCCTTTATCTTTGTACACACAGGAGTTGTGAGGCCTTCATACTCCGTTATACAGACTTTGTGTATAGGGAATTGCTTGAACTCTAAATATTAATATCATGTTTTACTTTCTTTTTGATTTACAGTTTTTCTTGTGTTGATATTTAAGCCATTTACAGGCAGTTCGTGGGTTACAAACTAAATACAATCTGCAACTTTGTTCGCAACCTGGATATGTATGTATGTTGGAGCAGGCCTGGGGAAAAACAAAACAAAACTAATACTCAACCCACCGCTAACTATTCAGGCTTCCCCTCTTTCATAATCTGCTCCTCTTCTTTCCACCATCGCGCATTTCATCTCGACCTTTGGTATTGTGACACATGATAGCTGAAAGAGGGGGACTAGATGGCAGGCCGCAGGGCCACAGAGAGATGAATATTTTTTTTTTAATCAGTAGTCACCTTATTTACCCCACTGCTTGCCTTCTGGTCCTCTTCTTTCCATCATCGGGCCTGGTGCATCTCCGGCTCCTTCACTATAAGCCTTGACTTATGGCCATGTTCAGACCAGAGCCTATGATGCAGCATGAAATCATGATGAAGATGCAACCTTATGACATGCAGTGAGCTCCGGCCTGGATGTGGGCATTATTCCCAACAAAAAGAAGACAGGATGGAGGGCAGAGAGGTCAGTGATAAGTGAGTATATTACTTTTAGCAACTAGGGTCATAAGTAAGTCAGATGTTCAAAAATCGAGGACTGCCTCTATAGAGATTTGCAAGACTGGGAGCCCATGCCACTTCACAAATTCCCACATTTTAGAAAAGGAATGAGAGTTGTAAAAACTTGAAAACACTCATATGGAGACTTATATTATTTTTAATGTTTCCAAATATGGCAATCATACTCCTTCTATCTGTTTCATATACAGACCAAAAGTTTGGACACACCTTCTCATTAAAAGATTTTCTTTTTTTTATGACTATGAAAATTGTACATTCACACTGAAGGCATCAAAACTATAAATTAACACATGTGGAATTATATGCTTAACAAAAAAGTGTGAAACAACTGAAAATATGTCTTATATTCTAGGTTCTTCAAAATAGCCACCTTTTGCTTTGATGACTGCTTTGCACACTCTTGGCATTCTCTTGATGAGCTTCAAGAGGTAGTCACCGGAAATGGTCTTCCAACAATCTTGAAGGAGTTCCCAGAGATGCTTAGCACTTGTTGGCCCTCTTGCCTTCACTCTGCGGTCCAGCTCACCCCAAAACAACTCGATTGGGTTCAGGTCTAGTGACTGTGGAGGCCAGGTTATCTGGTGCAGCACCCCATCACTCTCCTTTTGCCTGGAGGTGTGTTTGGGGTCATTGTCTGGTTGAAAAATAAATGATGGTCCAACTAAACGCAAACCGGATGGAATAGCATGCCGCTGCAAGATGCTGTGGTAGCCATGCTGAACAGTATGCCTTCAATTTTGAATAAATCCCCAACAGTGTCACCAGCAAAGAACCCCCACACCATCACACTTCCTCCTCCATGCTTCACGGTGGGAACCAGGTATGTAGAGTCCAACCGTTCACCTTTTCTGAGTCGCACAAAGACACGGTGGTTGGAACCAAAGAACTCAAATTTGGACTCATTAGACCAAAGCACAGATTTCCACTGGTCTAATGTCCACTCCTTGTGTTCTTGAGCCCAAACAAGTCTCTTCTTCTTGTTGTCTGTCCTTAACAGTAGTTTCCTAGCAGCTATTTTACCATTAAGGCCTGCTGCACAAAGTCTCCTCTTAACAGTTGTTGTAGAGATGTGTCTGCTGCTAGAACTGTGTGTGGCATTGACCTGGTCTCTAATCTGAGCTGCTGTAAACCTGCGATTTCTGAGGCTGGTGATTCGGATAAACTTATCCTTAGAAGCAGAGGTTACTCTTGGTCTTCCTTTCCTGGGGCGGTCCTCATGTGAACCAGTTTCTTTGTAGCGCTTGATGGTTTTTGCAACTGCACTTGGGGACACTTTCGAAGTTTTCCCAATTTTTTGCACTGACTGACCTTCATTTCTTAAAGAAATGATGGCCACTCGTTTTTCTTTACTTAGCTGCTTTTTTCTTGCCATAATACAAATTCTAACAGTCTATTCAGTAGGACTATCAGCTGTGTATCCACCAGACTTCTGCACAACACAACTGATGGTCCCAACCCCATTTATAAGGCCAGAAATCCCACTTATTAAACCTGTCAGGGCACACCTGTGAAGTGAAAACCATTTCCGGTGACTACCTATTGAAGCTCATCAAGAGAATGCCAAGAGTGTGCAAAGCAGTCATCAAAGCAAAAGGTGGCTACTTTGAAGAACCTAGAATATAAGACATAATTTCAGTTGTTACACACTTTTTTGTTAAGTATATAATTCCACATGTGTTAATTCATAGTTTTGATGCCTTCAGTGTGAATGTACAATTTTCATAGTCATGAAAATACAGAAAAATCTTTAAATGAGAAGGTATGTCCAAACTTTTGGTCTGTACTGTATCTCGGTAAATATATATGACAGGTAAACAAGTGTGCTGTTTTGCATATTATAGGCGAGATACTTTGTAGCATTTGCGCAGTAATGGCTTTCTTCTTGCGACTTGACCATGCAACCCATTTTTCCTCAAGTGCCTCCTTATTGTGCATCTTGAAACAGCCACACTGCTTTTTTTCAGAGTCCAGTATTACAGCTGATGTTATTTGTGGGTTTTTCTTTGCATCCCAAGCAATTTTCCTGCCAGTTGTGGACGAAATTTTTGTTGGTCTACCTGATCGCGGTTTTGTTTTTACAGAGCCCCTGATTTTCCATTTGTTAATCACAGTTTGAACACTGCTGACTGGCATTATCAATTCCTTGGATATCTTTTTGTATTCCTTTTCTGTTTTATAAAGTTCAACTACCTTTTCCAGTAAATCGGTTGACAATTCTTTTGCTTTCTCCATGACTCACAATCCATAAACATCAGTGGCTGAATGAAAGATGCAAGAGTTTGTCTGGATCCCAGAAACTCACTCAGCTTTTATGCACACACACTGATTACAAGCAAACAGGTCACAGGTGAGGATGTTACCTTTAGTAGCCATTCAAACCCATTTGTGTCAACTTGTGTGCATGTTATCTGGCCAAAATCACCAGGGTATGTGAACTTTTGATCAGGGATACTTGGACGTTTTGGGTTGTCATTATGATTTAAAAAGAGACAGCACAGTAGTTTTACAATAAATGGCTTACCCAACCACTAAACATGAGTGCAGAAAAAGTTTTGGTGTTATCATTCATATTCTCTGAAAAAAGGCCAAGAAAGCAAAAATTCTGCCAAGGTAAGTAAAGTTTTGAGCATAAATGTGTGTATATATATATATATATATATTATATATATATATACATATATATGTATATTATATATATATATATATATATATATATATATATATATACATATATATGTATATATATAAACACAGTGGGTATGGAAAGTATTCAGACCCCTTTACATTTTTCACTCTGTTTCATTGCAGCCATTTGGTAAATTCAAAAAAGTTATTTTTTCTCTCATTAATGTACAACTCTGCACCCCATCATAAGTGTTCAGACCCTTGCTCAGTGTTGAGTAGAAGCATGTTTTTAACCTGGTACATCCATGAGTCTTCTTGGGAACGATGGAAAAAGTTTTTCACACCTGGATTTGGGGATCCTCTGCCATTCTTCCTTGCAGATCCTCTCCAGTTCCGTCAGGTTGGATGGTGAATGTTGGTGGACAGCCATTTACAGGTCTCTCCAGAGATGCTCAATTAGATTTAGGTCAGGGCTCTGGCTGGGCCAGTCAAGAATGGTCACAGAGTTGTTCTGAAGCCACTCCTTTGTTATTTTAGCTGTGTGCTTAGGGTCATTGTCTTGTTGGAAGTGAACCTTCGGCCAAGTCTGAGGTCCAGAGTAGTGTTGAGCGATACTGCTCGATATCTAAAAATATCGGATCGGAATGGTATCGCCGATATCACTAAATATCGTCGATATCCGATTCCGATACCGGAAGTCCAATGTAAGTCTATGGGAACCAAATATCGACATTAAAAAAAAACCATTCTTGCCTTGTTGGTTAATTGTACATGAAGGAAAACAACAAATACTAATGTAGAATGTATTGGGGGAGGTTGAGGAGACAATAAAGGCATACATGTTTAACCCAATGCATTGGAATAGCATTAATATATTTTTTTTTGGAAATACGTTTGGATTGACTAACAAATTGACAATGTTGTTAACCTTTTTTCTATTTTGGCAAATATGTATGTTTCACAACTTCCATGCTCTTCACCTTTTTAACTTTTGCCAGTGCCACACTTTCTCCTTCATAATCTTCAGCAGCATCATCTTTCTCATCAAATTATTCTTCATCTTCACCTTCTTAATCTTCTTCTTAAACTTCTTGCTATTCATGTTTTTGTTTACATTACTCATATTGTTATTATTAAACTAATTAATCTTCTTCATATTCAAATTCTTCATCTTCTTCCTCTTCATCTTCTTCATCATATTCTCATTTGTGACAGAGATTCCTGTACTTGTAATCTGTAAAAGTATGAATTGTTCATCCTTCCGTTCTTGCTGTCACAAAAGATTTAAATTACAACAGTATTTGTCCGTGTTCAGTTTAGCCTGCAGCAGCAGCAGGCATTTTCCAGGGGCACCACGAGGAGGAACGGACTCACCCCATACACTGCTTAGTCTTCTTCTGCTTAGAATTTAGAGCATATATTTTGCTCTTCATTTTGGTCTTATACTTCATGTTCTTCTGCTTTTTGATCTTTTGCTTATTGTTCTTCTGTCTCTTGTTCTGTATCTTGTAGTTTGTCTTAACCTTCTTTGTCCTGTTGGTGATCTTCTTCTGGGTAATCTTTTATTTTTTCTTTGTGATGGTGTTCAGGCTGGTTGGCTTCATGCTCGTCGTCCTTGTTGTCGTCATCTTCTTCTGGGTGGTCTTTAAGGTCGTCTAATTTCCGAGAAACAGCTGACGTTACTGGAACCCTGACGGGTATCAGATGGAGCAAGAGACAATGGAAGTAACGAGGACCAGCTGACTGTGCTGGACCCCGGACGGGTAGCAGAAGGAAAAGAGGCAATGTCACAACGAGTACCAGCTGACGTTACTGTGACACGGTTACTAGCAGGAGGTACCTGTGCTCCAAAGCACTACCAAGGACCAGCAGACGTTGCTGGAACTCGGATACGGAGATGGAGGCACCTAGGCCAAAGGCACTGGGGAGAACCACTTGACGGTACTGGACCCCGGACGGGTAGCAGAAGGAAAAGAGGCAATGTCACAACCGAGTACCAGCTGACGTTACTGTGACACGGTTACTAAGCAGGAGGTACCTGTGTTCCAAAGCACTACCAAGGACCAGCAGACGTTGCTGGAACTCGGATACGGAGATGGAGGCACTTAGGCCAAAGGCACTGGGGAGAACCACTTGACGGTACTGGACCCCGGACGGGTAGCAGAAGGAAAAGAGGCAATGTTACAACTGAGTACCAGCTGACGTTACTGTGACACGGTTACTAAGCAGGAGGTACCTGTGCTCCAAAGCACTACCAAGGACCAGCAGACGTTGCTGGAACTCGGATACGGGATGGAGGCACCCAGGCCAAAGGCACTGGGGGAGAACCACTTGACGGTTTCTGGACCCCGGACGGGTAGCAGATGGAAAAGAGGCAATGTCACAACCGAGTACCAGCTGACGTTACTGTGACACGGTTACTAAGCAGGAGGTACTGTGCTCCAAAGCACTACCAAGGACCAGCAGACGTTGCTGGAA
>JARQOD010000006.1:83050673-83087441 GCA_033576555.1 Oophaga sylvatica
CATGGTGTGGTGTGGTTTTATATCTCCACATGGCAAGCGGTTCCACATTGTGGTGAGAGTTGTTAGCGGTATTGTGGCCGATTAATATGTGGGTCTGGTATTCCTATATATAGGGACCGGTATTCTAACCCTTTTTTTTGGAGATTTTAAAACTTCATATTCCCCATATATCAGAGACTCTCTTTAGATAATTTACTGATTTTGCCATATGTTTCAAAATAATTTTGAGATTTCTTGCTGCTGCAGATTATACGAAAATACAAAATTTGAAGATATTTTTGACAATAATAATGCCACATTCTAGACTACTCTGCGTGGTAATTTATAATAGTATGATAGAAAATTAGCATATGGTTGATGAGACTGTGAATTCTGTGCAAAAGAAATTGCGATATAAATAACCATTTTTGCTGATTTATAGGGATATTTACCCATGAGTTGCTATATTATAATGTCCTGTTAAAATTTCTGATTTATTACTCCTCTGGTCATTTAAGCCTGCTTAGTAAAGTTGCTCTGTTACTTTGTGTAATTTTAGTCTGTGTATAATAAAATTTGCTATTTTTCTAAAAAAAACTCTTTTGACCTGTGTTACTCTAAAAAGTATAGGGGTTTTGTATGAAATGTTGATCTGAGTTTAGGATTTGAGTATATACCATTATTTAAGGGAAGTAGTATATTCATAATCATATATAGTTGTTGTTAAATGGATGAATACCAGTGGCAACCAACAGTCTGTTCCTCACACACTAATGTTCTTCACAGCTGTGCTGTCTTGCACACAATCTGTGCAATTTGTTTAGTCTTTTATGGCTTTTTTTACCTATCTCTATGACAGAATTGTGAGCTGTGATGTCCTTTCTCTATCCAAAGTCACCATAAAATGGTTGCTGCATTCCCTGCTTCTGCTTTTATATGGGGTATAATAGTCCTTTCTGAATGACTGTGCTATACCATGTGATAGCTGTAAGACATTACGAGGAAGCCCACCTGGCTATAGCCAGGGTTATGTAAGCCTTCTCTGACTTACACAAGCTCATGCACAATGTAAAATGGTGGCACATATCGAGCTCATGTTGAATTTATAAAAATTCAAAAGGTGTTCAATTTGCACCTAACCAATTAATTTATCTCTTCTGTAGTTTTAAGGCTTTGTGGTTTTGAGACTAACAAAACATAGAAACTTTATAGGAAAAGTGCAATGAAAAATTAGTTAAAGGGAATCTGTCAGGAGAATTTTACCCCCTAAACTATTTATATCCACATGTAGCTCTTTCAAAGACAAGTCCAACACTACCGTCACATTGCTAGTCTATTTCTCATTTACAGAGAAATCAGCTTTTGAATTGATATGTAAATGAGGCTGAAGGATTATAGTAGATCTGAAGCCTCTGTCACTCCAGCTCTACTACTTGCCCAGTGCTGCTTCTAAATGTTTGACTCACAGATTCTATGGTGTGTGACTTTAAGCAAAGGAGCAATCAGTCAAGCAGGAAGAGGCAGCTCTGAATAGAAGATAGAGCTGGAGTGACAGAGGCTTCATATCTATCATAGCGCATCAGGATTATTTGAATATTAATTCATACCCTGATTTTGCAGTAACGGAAGAATGGACTGGCCCTACAGGTATTGTTGGACATTTAAATAGTATGGGGGTGATATCCTGCTAACAGATTAATTTTAAAGGTAATAAATCAAATTGATAAGTGGATAGAAGTACAGTAAAGTACAACTATAATGGAATGAAATGAAATTAGTAATAGGAAGGCTATGGCTTGTATGAAAGATGAATGAAGAGAATTTTGTAGTATATAAAGCGCAATAGCCGGCATATCAATGTTTAAGAACTTGTAATATCTTCAATAGACCATATTGTAGAAAGCAAAGAAAAGTTAAGACAGGTGAAAAAAATATTGTGGTGGCCAAGAATGGAGTTTCTAAGAGTCTAAGAGGCATTTTGTCAGTGAAGGGTGATGAGAATGAATGTACGAAGTGTTATGAAGAAGGAGGTGATGAAATGTACAGATGATGTGGTCAGATTTGAAAGAAATAGAATATTTCATAAGGTCTGCAAATTGGGCTTCAATAGTCAAGGCTAAAGAGATATGATAAGCAGTTCAGACACATAATTCTTTTTCTCTTCAATTATTTTAGCCATTTTCATCTCACATACAGGGTCTTCTCTCTTTTCTCTGAGAACAACCATCGTACTATTGTAAGCTCCTTCACTATCTCAATAATCATTTTCAGCCATTGTGATACATTAAAAAGCACCGAGATGAAATACTAAAGAATAAATCTAATATTCAGCATACACTGACCAACGTTATTTCTCACGAAGTACACAGATACACATTACCACATACCCCCCTTCTCCACCAGAACAACACCATAGATCATGTGAATTCTGAGACTCATATTCTTACATCTTAATAATAAAAAACAAATCATAATTTGTTTCATGCTAATACAAGTTTTTAATTTTAGCTCTAAATCAAATCTGAAAGCGGATAATAGCAGCGACCAAAATCACTTGCAGCTGATAGACCTGGAGAGGTGTATTTTTAATTAGTTTTGAAAGCTGACAAAGCTTAAAAATCAAAAGCATGCTCCTCTGCTGAATGTGCAGGAAGAAAAATCCACAATCTGCTCAATCCAGCACTTCTACAAATCATGGGATATCTGCCTTTTTTAGCCTTATACTGGACACTTTATGTCTGGGGGTCACCCTGATTACCGAAAAGTTAAATCTATACTAAGACATTTGAAATATTATTAACCTTTTCATGACCGGAGCGTTTTTCGATTTTGTGTTTACGCTTTTTACTACCCTTCTTCTCAGAGCCATAACTTTTTTATTTTTCCATCAATATGGCCATACAAGGGCTTGTTTTTTGCGGGACGCGTAGTACTTTTGAATGACATCATTGGTTTTATCATGTCATGTACTAGAAAACGGGAAAAAAATTCCAATTGCGGTGGAAGGCTCACTAAATGCTAAAACTGACCAGCCATTATGATTCTCCAGGTCATTATGAGTTCAGAGACACCAAACATGTCTAGGCTCTTTTTTATCTAAGTGGTGAAAAAAAATTCCAAACTTTGTTAAAAAGAAATGCGCCATTTTCTGATACCCTTAGCGACTCCATTTTTCATTTTCTTGGGTTGGGTGAGAGCTTATTTTTTGTGCGCCGAGCTGACTATTTTAATGATACCATTTTGGTGCAGACATTATTTTTTGATCATCAATTTTTGCATTTTAATGCAATGTCGCGGCGACCAAGAAAGCATAATTCTTTTTTTCTTGCTACGCCATTTTGCGATCAGGTTAATGCTTTTTTATTGATAGATTGGGAAATTCTGAACGCGGCGATACCAAAAATGTGTATGGTTGTTTTTTTATTGTTTTATTTTGAATGGGGAGAAAGGGGGATGATTTGAACTTTTATTTTTTTAATATTTATATTTTTAAAAACATCTTTTTTACTTTTAGCATGAAGCCCACATCAAAGGGAGGGACTCTGAAGTCTGCAGACTATTACGCCTGATGTCGGAAAGGGGTTAAAGCAATACCTAGAAACGGATTTTCCTATCACTTAAATACAATTGTGTCACATTTGATAATGTGTCATGTACTAAAGGCTTACTGCAAATGGATGAAATGTTTCTGTATTTTGTTCTCAGTTTAATTACACATTCCAAGTCTTTGGCTATGCAATATAAGCAAATGCTTTCAAGCAAAGCTATTTGATAAACAAATGGCAAATAAATGAAACCTACAAGAGAGGCAATCTACACAGTGCCCATTAACTATTGATCCATGTGACAGATTCTAAAATAAATATGTAGAATTTACAGAAGAAAGAATGACATGCTCTCATCTTTACCAATACACTCCCTGACAGAAGTTATGTCGCTTATCCATGTTATGTAAATAAAAGCTTATAACCTGACGTTTAATTCATCCATTGGTTGTATAAATTATTCTTTTGAAAGATGAAACCCTCCGAAATGTGGTTAAGGTTAAGAAAATAAATTGGCATCAATGCAGAAATATTGGTCATTTAATAGACACAGAATGGTTAGATTTTGCCAAGACAAAAGTTTTGTCGCCTGGACATATAATGCACCCAATCCTAGTTTACATCCTCAGCTGTGCTCAGTAAATGATCGGTTCATTAGTGGGTGTGTATAAAAAGAAATCCAGCTCCCCAGACTTTCACTTGAGCTGCAACATGAGCTCTGACAACATGCCAAAAATCCACCCTGCGACCAAAGCCTGGATTATCAAGAGGCTGAAGACCAGATCCACTTCAGAGGTGGCTGGCACCTTTAATGTGTCTCATCGTCAAGTACAAAGAATTAAAAAAAAGATTTGAAGAGACTGGAGATGTGTTTGACAAGCACAGGTCCAGCAGACCCCACAAGACAACTGCTCAGGAGGAACGTTTGTTGGTTAGAAAATCCAAAGCAAGCCCCTCTTGCACTGCAGCAGAGCTCCAACAGGCCTGGTCACCTTAAGTCCCTGTGTCAACTAGAACAGTTTTTAGGATTCTGTATTGAAATGGCCTCCATGGTCGAATCAGTGCCCAGAAGCCAGCACTAAACAAAAGGCAAATTTAAAACCGTGTGGCATTTGCAAAGTCCCACAGCCTGCTAAACAGATGGACGCTGGAAAAGTGGCAGAAGGTGGATTTCTCTGCTGAATCTTCAGTAGAATTAGACCACAGCCGACGGAAAAACTGCAGGAGACCTACTGGAGCCCGTATGGATCCAAAATACATCCAGAAAACAGTTAAATTTGGTGGTGGAAATATCATGGTCTGGGGTTACATTCAGTATGGGGTGTGCAAAACATTTGCAAGGTGGAAGGCAATATCAATAGCCTAAAATATCAAGAAGTATTAGCTACCTCTTATATTCCAAATCATAAAAGGGGTCAAATTCTGCAGCAGGATGGTGCTGCATCTCATACATCCATCTCTACAACAAAGTTCCTCCAGGCAAAAAAGATCAAGGTGCTCAAGGACTGGCCAGCCCAGTCACCAGACATGAACATCATTGAGCATGTTTGAGGTAGGGTGAAAGAGGAAGCTTGGAAGACAAAACCAAGGAATCTAGATGAACTCTGGGAGGCTTGTAAGACTGCATTCTTTGCTATTCCTGATGACTTCATTAATAAATTGTATGAATCATTGTTGAACTGCATGGTTGCAGTCCTTCAAGCTCATGGAAGTCACACAAAATATTAAATATGACTATAATAGCACCACATCTTCATTCACCAATGTTGTGCAACATATATTTGTATTTTAAGTTAATTATTTGTTTGAATATCACATTACTTTCTGTGGGCGACAAAACTTCCGTCTTGGCAAAATCTGACCATTCTATGTCCATTAAATGATCAATATTTCTGCATTGATGCCAATTTATTTTCTTAACCTAAACCACATTTTGGAGGGTTTCAGCTTTCAAAAGAATAATTTATACAACCAATGGATGAATTTAACGTCAGGTTATAAGCTTTTATTTACATAACATGGATAAGCAACATTACTTCTGTCAGGGAGTGTAAGGAAGACTCACATAAATTGACTTTATTTAAAAAGTAGGTAAAATGTAATTTTTATCAAATAATTCCATACTTTCAAATTGTTATGTATGGCTTTATGTCAACATAACCTCACCTTAAAGGGAACCCCCCCTCTTTTTCAGCACCATATGGTGCTTTGTTCTCTGTGCTGTGATTCTGTTTGTTTCCTTTTATATTGTATTTAATTTTTTATGAAAAATTTCTCATTCCTATTTTGTTACTCGTAGATATATATATATGTTATATATATATATATGTTATATGCCTGTTTGGGCTGATTCATTCTTTGAATTTTTTTTTTTTTTTTATTATTATTTTTCCTTCCTTTTTTATATATTTGATATTGATTTTTTTTCTTCTCATTTATACAGCAATAGGTACCTCTTGACAAAGGCTTATTATGCCGAAACGTTGAAATTTTGTACCTGGAAATTATGGAATTTTGTACCTGGATAATGTACCTGTATTCATGAGTATATCTTGCGCAATTTTGGAATGAGCCATTATTATATCAAATAAAGACTTTATTATTTGCATCCATTTTTGCATCTAATGATCTTTTGTGTGCCGGAGTATATGACTACTACTTGATATCTTTTTCTCCTGAGCACCTCTACATTTAGTGAGCATCTCCCCTTTTTTTTGATCTCTTAAAGGGAACCTGTCATCAGGATTGTGCTCAGTAACCTATATACAGTGTCAGGTCGGTGCCGTTATACTGATTAATATGCCTTGGTTGATTAAATCTATCTTGTGGTTGTTGTTTAATAATCTTTATTTTCAGTTTTGAGTTAATGATATGCACATGCTACGGGGTGGCCTGTGGGGGGTCTTCATGTGGTGCTCTGATTAGGTATTCATAATGCAGACTGCTGACAGGTGACTGATCCATCACTGACCTGCCCCCTAGTTTGCATAATGTGTACCTGTACATACTGAATAAAAAAAACCCTTCTGCAGGCAAAAATGTAGTTTGAAGATCTGGCTGGTGACCACTGGTCATAGGCAGTCTTCATCTTTTCCTTGCAACGCTCTAGTTGATTAACAAAGGAAGAAACTTGTCAATCACCTGGGAGAAGTACACTGTGGGTGGTGCAGGACTAGTGAGATCTTTGGCATTGGTCCCTGACTGGAAAAAATTATACCTGGCTGTAATGGTGCAGCCAAGTTCTGATTCATTCTGTTTGTGGTTTGAGCACCATGAATTAGTTGACAAATTCTCTTGAGGACTAAAGGAAAAAAAATGTCTTTCTACTTTTTATTTGTGTCAGTGTTGATGCATGGAGCCTTTTTTATTTAAGACATATTAGACTTTCTTCCCACAAATTGGTAGCATTAGCCACCGTAACTCTAACTCTATTAATTTCATTTGTACATGGCATGCTGATATAGTCATGGAAATAACAAAAATATAGATTTTTATGATTTTTTTCTTAGTTTGGATTGTGCACAAATAACTTATTAGCATTGATTAAGTGTAAAGTTGAGCAAATTTTTCAATATTCGGTTTGGATAACGATCGCCGACGAATATTGTTTTTGCAGTATTCACCGAACACAGCCGAATGCCATTGGAGTCAATGGGAGTAGAAATGAGCAAATATGTTCAGAAATGATCTTCAAATATAAATTTGGCACAAATAGGGTACCAATATGGCACGAATATGGCAAATTCGGATTCGGCGATTGTTTCCAAACATATTCGCTTAACTCTAATTGTGTGTTCTCTATCTGAAAAGGTCTGTGCAGCTTGTGATCACTTCTGAGAAATAAGCAGTACCTCTATATCTGTGCCCCACAGTTGGGGAACACCTCATTCATGAGCCCAATTAAAACTGGTAAACGCTACCTTATTTAAAAGCAAGTTTATTAAGTATCTATTAGGACAGTGAGAATTGATTGTGCCAAGTCCTGCAGTTTGAGTTTTTATATGCAATAGCTGTGAACACTATATGTCCAAAGGACCAAATGGGTTACGAGGGAAAATGGAGGGTTAACAGTAGAGGAGCAGGAGCCTACTTTAATAACGTGTGACTTTTTTTGGCTAGGTAGGTGTCTAATCATTCCATAGGCAGTGAATAGTCTAAGATATTAATATAATCAATAGACCCTAGCCTTTAAAAACTAACTAAAATTTTACCAAAATTTCAAGCAACTCGCTTTTTTTTTCATAATCTACTATATAATTGTCTTATCCCGTATGTCTGTCTGTCTGTCGGTCTGTCTGTCTGTCCAGGAAATCCTGCGTCGCTCATTGGTCCAGCAGCAGCCAATCAGCGCCGCGGGATTTCACAAAAAAATGGCGGCCGTTAGCGGCTCATCTGCGGGACGGAGGTCAGCGGCGAGGCAGCGGGGAGATGACTGGCGCGAGGCGCTCATCTCCCGGCCGCTAGCAGCAGAAGGACCTCGACTGCGTCGCTGACCTCCATGCGGAAGGGAGGACCGGGATACTTCTGCTGCGAGCGCCCGCTCATGTCCCGGGTTCTCGCAGCGGAAGTACCCACACAGGCAGAGACGCTGACATCCATGCGGCTAGGATGTCAAGAGAGGACCGGGAGCAGCGCTGCGGGTCGGGATACTTCTGCTGCGAGCGCCCGCTCATGTCCCGGGTTCTCGCAGCGGAAGTAGCCACATAGGCAGCGGCGCTCTCCGGTCCTCACAATACAATTTGATGATTGGTCGCGGTCTTTCACCGCGACCAGTCAACGATCTTGCCACTAAACTTAAACACCGCTGTGTTGATTGGTCGCGGACGCTGCCCGCGACAAATCACCGATTTGGGCGCCACATTTAAATTGCGGCCGCGACCAATCACTGATCTTGCCGCAAACGTTAAACAGTGCTGTGTTGATTGGTCGCGGACACTGCCCACGACCAATCACCGATTTGGGCGCCACATTTAAATAGCGTCCGCAACAAATCAGCACATTCTTTGTCCCGGCGTGAAAAGGAACAAATCTACAGACAAACCCACCCCCAAGCCGTCATTCACTGTGGTACACGAAACAAAATACCCCTGGCTGCAGCAGCAAATAGTCGTCATGTCAGCGGAAACAACAGCCGGCTGCAGCCGGGAAAATTACGTGCTAGCTGTGCGTCATCTGCGATGTTGTCACAAGCACTATTCACAATGTGACGTCATAACAAAATTCATTCGGTGCCCTGGAGAGATACATAGTAACGTTAATTTAAAGTAGTGCACAACCCATTTAAACACTGCTTCACTGCTTAGGCGCGCACGGTCGGCCGCATACATATTCTAGAATATCTGATGCATTAGAATCGGGCCACCATCTAGTCTTGTATATTTGGTAGGCTAAGAATGTTAAATGCCTCCATCCATATGAAAAGTGCAGATATGAGTTGAATTCATGATTACGCTATGGCAGATCAATATGAAATTTCACCAACAGGAAACATTTTGACAATATAAAGTTTTCACACACTTTATGAAGGAATTCAGCATTTATGAGCAAAACAGAAAAGGAAATAATCATTACTGTAGCTTCTTTTAATGGCATCTATAACCAGCATTAATTAAAAGTAAAAGAGCAATCTTAACTGGAATTAAACTTTACTGTCCTGTATTATATTGAAATAAAGCCTTGTAAATGAGAGATTAAATTAGCACAAATTAGCTGAAATTTGCATTTACATGAATTGTATGGTTTTTTACTTTTTTCATCTGCATGCAGATCCAATAACAGTAATTTACAGATTCCTTTAAAGTTCATTAAATTCCAGCATGGGTGAGAAAATAATATTCCAAAGATACAGAGATTGTATTTATTGAATTGCACTGCCTATAACAGTTTATCAACTTTTTTACCCATGTTACCGTATGATTATATTACTATCAGTGCTGAGTTGCTCAAGGATTTTTTTATTATTGTTTTTATTTTATGACTGGAGGTTTACCTGTACAAGGGAATATAACTGAATAATATAATTGGCAAGGTAGCAGTTTGCCTACTCGAAGGCTCTGTTAAGTGTAGTCTGCTAACAATATATTTCTCAGTGTCAGTCAAAATGAGAAATGGTGCTGACATCAAGCCCACCGGTTAGTAATGGAGAGGTGTCTGCCAGACACCCTCATTGCTAACCCTGTAGTCAAAAGAAATAAACACACAAAATAAATCTTTATTTGAAAAATAACTCCCCAACAATTTCCATCTTTAACCCATTTATAAAAAAACCCACACCAGTCCAAATGGAGGTTCCATGAATTATCTCAGTCTCCATTGTCCAGTATATGGAGCCCCGTTCAGAGAACTGAGCTTTTTAGATTGGAGAAGCAGCCACTGCCAGGTCTCACGCAGTACTCCGATGGGTCTTGAGGAGAACAGTGTGAGAGCCGGAATGATAAGCGGTGACATGACTGTGAGTGACATATGGAACCTCATTCTCAAGGCTCCATAGGTCATTCGCCATCATGTCTTATAGGCGATGATGTTACTGATGTCATCTCTGGTGAGACATGACCACGAGTGACCTATGCAACCTTGAGAGCGAGACCCCATAGGCCACTTGCATTCATGCATCATGAGCGATGGCGTTACTGACATCATGGCCAATGAGACATGACCGCGAGTGGCCTATCGGGCATTGTCCTGGAGGCTCCATAGGTCACTCATTGTTATGTCTCACAGACGATGATGTTACTGATGTCATTGCCAGTGATATATGACCACGAGTGACTTATGCATCCGCAAGAATGAGGCTCCATAGGTCACTTGCAGTCATGTCTCACAGACGATCACATTACTGACATCAAGGCTCATGACACATGACTGCAAATGACCTATTCAGCCTCGAGAATGAGGTTCTAAGTCACTCCCAGTTGTGTCTTACGGGCGATGACATTTTTGTAAGTAGTTTATATGTTTAAAGGTTTGAACATCTGTAAGAATGGTGGACTGTGCTACAGCCTTCCACCCCTGAAGACAACAATCACATGATGTGTAATATGTAATGTGAATAGTGCCTTATGTCTTTTGCATATATTGCAATTAGTATAGTTTAATGTGTTATATGCAATATTAGCAATGTATAGTGTAAGGCATAGTGTATAAGATAAGTATTATAGATTATTATTATTATTATTATGTGATCTTTGCCAAGTTATCAATCAGTAAATACTTTATTTTTGAACGATGATTCCCTCTATTGAACTGTGAAAACTATGGTTCTGGCCCACAGCCTGCACGGACGTAAGGCTCTCACAGCACAAGTCCATACAACGTTCTTTATTTTCTACATTTAGCCAGCCTGAAGCTTTAGAGTTTCTGCAACACAATCATTGATCCAAGAATAGGTAGTACAATTGGAGGTTCATGGGCATATGAGACAGGTGACATACATACCATATACAGTTAGGTCCATAAATATTTGGACAGAGACAACATTTATCTAATTTTGGTTCTAGACATTACCACAATGAATTTGAAACAAAACAAATCAGATGCAGTTGAAGTTCAGACTTTCAGCTTTCATTTGAGGGTATCCACATTAAAATTGGATGAAGGGTTTAGGAGTTTCAGCTCCTTAACATGTGCCACCCTGTTTTTAAAGGGACCAAAAGTAATTGGACAGATTAAATAATTGTAAATAAAATGTTTATTTCTAGTACTTGGTTGAAAACCCTTTGTTAGCAATGACTGCCTGAAGTCTTGAACTCATGGACATCACCAGACATTGTGTTTCCTTCTTTTTGATGCTCTGCCAGGTCTTCACCGCGGTGGTTTTCAGTTGTTGTTTGTTTGTGGGCCTTTCTGTCTGAAGTTTAGTCTTTAACAAGTGAAATGCATGTTCAATTGGGTTGAGATCAGGTGACTGACTTGGCCATTCAAGAATATTCCACTTCTTTGCTTTAATAAACTCCTGGGTTGCTTTGGCTTTATGTTTTGGGTCATTGTCCATCTGTAGTATGAAACGACGACCAATCAGTTTGGCTGCATTTGGCTGGATCTGAGCACACAGTATGGCTCTGAATACCTCAGAATTCATTCGGCTGTTTCTGTCCTGTGTCACATCATCAATAAACACTAGTGACCCAGTGCCACTGGCAGCCATGCATGCCCAAGCCATCACACTGCTTCCGCCATGTTTTACAGATGATGTGGTATGCTTTGGATCATGAGCTGTACCACGCCTTCGCCATACTTTTCTCTTTCCATCATTCTAGTAGAGGTTGATCTTGGTTTCATCTGTCCAAAGAATGTTCTTCCAGAACTGTGCTGGCTTTTTTAGATGTTTTTTAGCAAAGTCCAGCCTATCCTTTTTATTCTTGATTCTTATGAGTGGCTTGCACCGTGCAGTGAACCCTCTGTATTTAATTTCATGCAGTCTTCTCTTTATGGTAGATTTGGATATTGATACGCCTACCTCCTGGAGAGTGTTGTTCACTTGGTTGGCTGTTGTGAAGGGGTTTCTCTTCACCATGGAGAGTATTCTGCGTTCATCCACCACTGTTGTCTTCCGTGGGCGCCCAGGTCTTTTTGCGTTGATGAGTTCACCAGTGCTTTCTTTCTTTCTCAGAATGTACCAAACGGTAGATTTTGCCACTCCTAAAGTTGTAGCAATTTCTCGGATGGGTTTTTTCTGTTTTTTGCAGCTTAAGGATAGCTTGTTTCACCTGCATGGAGAGCTCCTTTGACCGCATGTTTCCTTCACACCTAAACCTTCCAAATGCAAACACCACACCTCAAATCAACACCAGCCCTTTTATCTGCTTAATTGAGAATGATATAATGAAGGGATTGCCCACACCTGTCCATGAAATAGCCTTGGAGTCAATTGTCCAATTACTTTTGGTCCCTTTAAAAACAGGGTGGCACATGTTAAGGAGCTGAAACTCCTAAACCCTTCATCCAATTTTAATGTGGATACCCTCAAATGAAAGCTGAAAGTCTGAACTTCAACTGCATCTGATTTGTTTTGTTTCAAATTCATTGTGGTAATGTCTAGAACCAAAATTAGATAAATGTTGTCTCTGTCCAAATATTTATGGACCTAACTGTACATACCTTATTTTTCGGACTATAAGACGCACCGGACTATAAGATATTTAATAACATAAATAACATACTATTATATGTGGTACTATTATATACAATAGTATGTTATTATGTTGCAAGCTACGGGTAGGAGACAGTGCTGCGGGACCAGTGTGGTGTCTGTAAAGTACTATGTGAAGACGCTGGAGGGTGAGTATATGAATGGGGGCACGGGGCTTATATTTAAAGCACCACTTCAGCAATGAAAAATAACACTGGAGTGCTGCTTTAAAATCCCATGGGAGAACTATAACTCCCACCATATCCTGCAGATCCTATGGCATGCTGGGAGTTATAGTCCACCACAGGATGGCAGAGTGATTTTTTATGTGCTGTCATTACTAACCTTTTAATTAATTCTCTGTTGTACAGTGTGTCTGCAGGACCTGTGATGACATCATGAAGAGGCAGGGCTTTATGTGGTCATGTGATGCTCCAGCCAGCCCTCTTCATGACCTCATCACAGGTCCTCCACAGGAGCATTCAGCATCGCATCAGCACAGCCCCTGTGCTGTCAGGTATGCGATGCCTCCTGCTGCACTCTGCTTCTGCCGCCTCCTTCTCCTTCCAACACACATCTCCCCAGCTGCTGCAGGAATCAGGCGCTGGGGAAACCATGTGGCTCTGTCATTTGCTGCTCCCCGCTCACCGCTCAGCTGATAGGTGGGCGGGGAAGCGGCTAATGAATATTCACTGCACTTAAGTATCGGGACCAGTGGTTTCCCCAGCGCTGGATTCCTGCAGCGGAGGGGATATTTTCCTGCCTCCTGCAATCTCACTCCACCGCTGCCCCCTGCCCCCCTCCCCACGTTACATTCCGACCATAAGACGCACCCACACTTTTCTCCCAAATTTGGAGGAAAAAAAGTGCGTCTTATGGTCTGAAAAATACGGTATATAAATAAAGCAATTACTGGGTCGTGCCCACAGACCTCCTTTTTCTGCCCAGCTGCCTTCACTCTTATTTTCATAACCTGTGAATATTGTGCTCTTCAAGCTTTCTGGATAACTAGCCATGATATAAGTTTTGGTTTGATATAGTTCTTGCAATTACTGGATGCAACTAAATTCAATAGTGCAAGACCAAGGTGCACTAACTGGTCACACTGGTTGAGATCAAACTGTATAGTACGCAGATAGCCACTAGGACTTTAAAGTGTTATCTGCTGTTAAGACAGCACAAGATACAGTAGATATGTATAACTTCCCACACAGAACCATGAGTGCAGCTAAGAGATAGCAATGATTGGATAGTGCTCAGATCGGCACTTCTATTTCAGTTCTATGATCCAGTCCTCTATGTTGCTTTGAAAACAGGATTGGTAGTGTTAGGCATCGGGAGACGGCAAGATCCGAACCTGGATCTGAGGAGTCTGTGGTCTCCAATCCAGGCCCAGCCGAGGCAGATGCTGCTCAGCTTCGCCGTCGATCCCAACGCCAAGCTAATACCCAAGCGGCACAAATTGTTACTAGAGTCTTTGTTCATAGTAGCCTTAAACCTAGGTTACAGAACAGGAAAAGGCTGTTATAAGCCTAAGTCCAGAAATGCCTGCACTGAGCATGTCCGTGACATGGCGAACCATGATTGGTGGTTAATGTCAGCTGATCCTCTGACCTGGCATCGCCTGATTGGTCACGGATGACGTCATCAGTGATGCGATTGACGAGATGGCTGGGGGCGGAGCTTACCATTTGAATGGTATAAGTTGAATGGAGCAGGTCAGATGTGACATCATTTGAAGTGTGACATCAGAAATATATCCAGAATTATAGCGCATGGTATATTCCCCTTCATGCTGTCATGTCCTGATCCATCTACTTTCATCCACAGGTACGTCTGAACCATCTCGCTATCCAGAATACTCACTGCATCCCAGAATCCTATGTACTCCTCTTTTTGTGTTTTAACTGGTATGTCTGAACCATCTCTCTATCCAGAATACCCACTGCACCCCAGAATCCTATGTACTCCTCTTTTTGTTTTTTAACTGGTACGTCTGAACCATCTCTCTATCCAGAATACCCACTGCACCCCAGAATCCTATGTACTCCTCTTTTTGTGCTTTAACTGGTACGCTGCTGTTTTTTCCCTGATTTTAATTCCATGTAGCATACTTCAGATTTACTGAATACATATTGATATGTATGTGACCCTCACTCCTAGGCCTATCCCTCCATCTTAATCTGTGTTTCTTCATCTGTGATGCTAGGCAAATGTTCTATTAACTGCAATCTGTTAATTGCTCCCTGCTGTGAACTGTCCTTCTGCTCCTTTCTCCTCCCCTCTCTCTCTCCCACCTGGCTTAATTTCTTGGACATTAGAATGGTATAATTTGAATGGAGCAGGTCAGATATGACATCATTTTAAGTGTGACATCTTTGACGTGTTACATCAGAAATATATCCAGAAATAGTCCAGAAATCGGTCAGAAGGTAAGAATAATCACTGTCTTCTAATTTTACTTCCCTTACTTTTACCCTGCTCTTTAATATGCTCACATTTGCCCTCACCGTTTTTTGCTCCACTAATCTTCACTCTCCTTCGCTATCCCCAAACCCCTGCAAGCTCCAACCAAATAACTGTCTCCCCTCTCTTTTACCACCCCACATCGCCTCATCTGCAGACCTGCTTCTTAACCTCAGACCTCTCCAACTAAAATATAACGTAAGCCGGTCACTCTCCTTCACCCATCTGCTTTCTCTTTCTCTGCTTCTTCTCACTGCTCGTGACATATCCCCCAATCCTGGCCCCCCCTGCCCCATAAATCCCACTAATCCTAACCCCTATACTTCTCACAGTAAGAGAAACAACAGCAATCCCTCACACTTAAAACCTGTGCCACTGACCCCTACCCCCAGCTTCCTCTCTCTCTGGAGCACTCTGGAACGCCCACTCCGTCTGCAACATGCTCCACGTGATCCACAATCTCTTTACTTCCCGCAACCTCTCCTTCCTGGCCCTCACTGAGACCTGGCTGACGCCCCCTGACACGGCCTCCCCTGCTGCACTGAGTTACGGTGGCCTCCACTTCACCCACACTCCTCGCTCTGGCAACAGACATGGTTGAAGCGTGGGTTTCCTTCTTTCTAATAAATGCTCCTTCAACCCTATCCAATCCCCACCATCCCTCATCCTCCCTTCTTTTGAGGTCCACTTGGTATGTATCTACTCTCCCTCTAATCTCCAAATGGCCATCATATACCGACCACCGGGCTCAGCCACTGCCTTCTTTGACAATTCTCCAGCTGGCTTCTTCACTTTCTCTCTGCTGACATCCCCACCATCATCATGGGTGACTTTAATATCCCTACTGACACCCGCCAGCCAGCAGCCTCCAAACTCCTGTCACTTACTTCATCCTTTGGACTTACTCAGTGGTCCTCCACAGCCACCCACACAGACGGACATACATTAGACCTCATCTTCACCCGCCTCTGTTCTCTATCTAATCTCACAACCCCTCCCCTCCCCCTATCTGACCACCACCTACTCACCTTCTCATCCCTTTCCTCTTCACCTGCTCCCTATGTCCAGTCACTGGCACATCCTCGCAGAAACCTCACACACCTAGACATTCACAGACTCTCAGACTCTCTTCTACCTCTGTCCTCCATATCTTCACTCCATGACACAGACAGCGCCACCGCTTTCTATAACACCACCCTCACATCTGCCATAGACTCAGTCGCCCCTCTCATGCATGGCAAAGTGCGACGAATCAATAGGCAACCCTGGCACAACAATCTCACCAAAAAACTTCGACAATCATTCAGGGTCGAGGAGCGGCATTGGAAGAAAACACGCCTGCCAGACGACTTCACTGCTTTCAAACAAGCTACACTTGCCTTCAAAATAGCCCTCACCTCTGCTAAACAGACCTATTTCACAAACCTTGTATCGTCATTATCCTACAACCCAAAACAACTGTTCAGCACATTCAACTCTCTCCTCCACCCACCACTGACACCTCCAACTCCCCTCATCTCTGTCGAGGACTTTGCCACCTACTTCAAAAATAAGATTGACTAAACAAGGCAAACCTTTACTGTTCCACCATCCCAACCACTCCATATACCAGACCTCTGCCCTTCCCTACTAACCTCCCTCTCCAACATCAATGAAGGAGAGTTTACTCATCTCCTTTTGAAATCACACCTCACCACCTGTGCGCTTGACCCCATCCCTTCCCACCTGCTCCCCAACCTCACTAACATGCTCATCCCAGCCCTAACCCATCTCTTCAACCTATCGCTATCTTCTGGTACCTTTCCCTCTGCCTTCAAACATGCCACCATCACACCCATCCTCAAAAAAACAAACCTTGACCCAACTGCTATGCCCAGCTATCGCCCAATATCATTGCTCCCGTTTGCTTCCAAACTCCTTGAGCAGCATGTCCACGCTCAACTTTCCTCCCACCTCTCATCTAACTCTCTCCTTGACAACCTCCAATCTGGCTTCCGCCCCCACCACTCCACTGAAACTGCCCTGACCAAAATTACTAATGAATTACTCACAGCCAAAGCTAACAGACTCAACAAAGCTAACAGTTCTCCATTCTCCTCCTCCTTGACCTGTCCTCTGCCTTTGACATAGTTGACCACTGACTACTGCTACAGATTCTTTCTTCCCATGGCATCAAAGACCTTGCCCTGTCCTGGATCGCCACTTACCTTTCCGACAGCACATTTAGCGTCTCCCACTCTACCTCCTCATCCCGCCCTCTGTTGGAGTCCCTCAAGGCTCTGTCCTGGGGCCCTTACTTTTCTCCATTTATACCCTTGGCCTAGGACAACTCATAAAGTCCCATGGCTGCCAGTACCACCTGTATGCGGACGATACTCAGATCTACCTCTCTGGCCCAGATGTCACCTCTCTGCTGTCCAGAATCCCGAAGTGTCTATCAGCCAGATCCTCCTTCTTCACCTCTCGCTTCCTAAAACTCAATGTAGACAAAACCAAACTCATCATCTTTCCTCCATCTCACGTATCTTCCCTACCCGATCTATCTATTATGGTAAATGGCATCACGATCTCTCCTGCACCTGATATCCGCTGCCTTGGAGTAACTCTTGACTCTGCCCTGTCCTTCAAACCACACATCCAAACTCTTGCCACCTCCTGTCGCCTCCAACTTAAAAACATTTTCAGAATCCGTCCCTTCCTCAGCCCTCAATCTACTAAAACTCTTGTGCATGCCCTCATCATCTCCCGCCTTGATTACTGCAACACCCTCCTCTGTGGCCTCCCCGTCAACTCTCTTGCACCACTCCAGTCTGTCCTCAACTCTGCTGCCCGACTAATCCACCTCTCCCCTCGCTACTCCCCTGCTTCTCCCCTCTGCAAATCCCTCCACTGGCTCCCAATTCCCCAACAAATCCAGTTCAAACTACTAACACTGACCTACAAAGCCGTCCACAACCTGTCCCCTCCCTATATCTCTGAACTAATCTCCCAATATCTTCCTTCACGTAATCTTCGATCCTCCCAAGACCTCCTACTATCCTCCACACTTATTCGTTCCTCACACAACCGCCTCCAAGATTTCTCCCGAATATCCCCCATCCTCTGGAATTCCACGCCTCAACACGTACGATTATCCACCACACTTGGATCCTTCAGACGGAACCTGAAAACCCATTTCTTCAGGAAAGCCTACAGCTTGCAATAACCATTCCGCCTTGCCGCCACCACCCTAGCTTCCGCCTTGCCGCCACCACCCGAGCTGCCGCCTCGCTGCCATCACCCGAGCTGCCGCCCTGCCACCACCACCCTAGCTGCCGCAATGCCGCCACCACCAGAGCTGCCGCCTCCTCCACCAGAGCTGCCACACCCCCGACCTTCTGTTTCTTCCCCATTATCCCGTAGAATGTAAGTTCGCAAGGACAGGGTCCTCTCCCCTCTGTACCAGTCTGTCATTGTAAACTTGTTTACTGTAAACGATATCTATAACTTTGTATGTAACCTCTTCTCATGTACAGCACCATGGAATTAATGGAGCTATATAAATAAATAATAATAATAAAAAGTTTGTCAGTCTGCGGCGCGGCGCGGTCAGATCATACTAAAATAGGCAGTGCTCATGTGTGGACATACCAGAATCTGGGCTCCACGTGCTCTCTAGCTTTGTTCTCAGGGACTTGCCGATGCCAGAGTTCGCTCGGCTAATTAGAACGGGTCCTTCAGGCAGGATTAGCTTATACCAGGCAGGTAGCCAATGTGGCGCAGTCTTGCTACAACAAGATGGTAGCAATACACCCTGAGCAGACGGCGGGGCGCATTACCTGGGCATCGCCTGCTAGCTGAACAGAGAGTTGCTCAGTCCGGTCGCACACCGGGTGGCAGCACGTACGCCTGGCGTGAGTCGCATGCACTTCCTAATATCTGCAAGTGGCTTCTGTGCCATTAACAGGGCTACATCTATGCCAGCCTGCAGCACATAGTGCAGATCTTATACCTGGCAAGTGGCTTCTGTGCCATTAACAGGGCTACATCTACGCCAGCCTGCAGCACATAGTGCAAATCTAATATCTGGCAAGTGACTTCTGTGCTGTCAACATGGCTACATCTACGCCAGTCAATAGCACATCTCCCGTGACCTTAACGGAGATAGTGCAAATTCAATGTGAAGTAACACAGGCAAGACCTTTATATTTTAGTTGTCAGTTTTCACCCTCATACCCGAGGGGTGTTCGGTTGCTCCCTTCCATTTAATAAAGTTGTGGCAACTGTCCCCTTAACAGGTAGAGCCAGGATGGAATGACTATATAACATTCCATATATAATCACAAATATCATGACATTTTATTTATGAAGCCTAAAGGAAAAATCGAAGTCCAGTGTTGAATAAAATCATCAGGATATTTACTTAGTAATAATAATAATAATAATAATAAGATGAAGTTGTATAACTCGTTAGGATATAATTCAGCATTATTTATCTACATATCTTCTATTTGGGCTATAAGGCTTCATAAATAAATGCAATGTGTAATTATTAATATTATTATTATTTCCTTGGTACAAAAGATTGTGGGTTATAGTTAAATTAGTGACAAAATGCACAATTGGTGGAAAAAGGTTGAATTTGATGGACCTGGGTCCTTTTTCAACCTATGTAACTATGCCATTTTGTAATCTTTATAATGATTTCTCATAATACTAAAACTTTTACAAATGACACCGCTGATGCCTTAAAGAGAATGACAAAATTACCTAATTAAATTTTTGTGCTTTGCAAAATTTCCATGAAGGGTGATAAACGCGTGCTCACACTACTGTCCTAAAAACATCTATTAATAGTGCTATAACTGTGGTTTCTTGTACTTAGCTGATCTAAAGCAAATATGACTTTAACAGACGCTCAGTCAATATGGCTACCCATAATTCCAGGTACAGAAAATGAAATAAAAATATATACACAATGTAAAATTAAAAACAAATAAAAAAAAGTCAGTTTTAATATATTGTTCTGATTAGTGAAAAAAGGTGATACCATTCACTTTCTCATTAATACTATTAAAGTCTTAAAAAAATCAAAGTTTTGAATATGTTTCACTGATATTAAACTATTGTTTCCAAATCACATCCATTTTGTATAGCAGTGTTCTTATATTTGCAGTATATTTTAAAACTATTAAAATGAATCCTAGTCGTGGTTTTAATTTTTTTTTAGTCCAAAAAACTTAATAATACAAAAACTGTTCTTTCTGAAGTTTAGCTGATAATTCCTAGACTGCAATGAACTCTTCTCATACTATTTTTCTACTTTTACAAAGAAGCCTTGTCAATTTAGAATTCCTGAGGCATAATCAGAAGCAATGCCAGACATTGAACACGACACAAAGCTCAAGTTCTACAAAGCGCTGCTCATTCAGCAGATATTAATTTAAAGAGTGGACACAATATGTACACTGCCTAACAGATTAATAGATCATAATCTCCAAAGGAAATGTTAAACCAGTATAAGAAAAGTGATACAAAATTAAAAATCTGTAACAAAAATAGGATCATCTTAGCCTTGAAATAAAGCATGTAGGAGCCGATTCCTTAAGGCTTTTATGCCAGAATTATAGAGCAAAACATGTTAATAAGTCACAGTATTTTTGCGCAACTCAGAAGTTGCGTAAAAATAAAGTGACTTATGGTGTGTTAGGGGTCGAGTTCCCGATTCTGCACAAGGGGAATCTCGAGCCGCCCCTGCTGCGATCTCCCATCCGTCTCCGGCCGCAGTGGACTCTGCTCAGCTTAGATGTCGGTCCCAGCGTCTCGCCCAGTCTAACATTGTGCAGAGGATTACTGCTGCTCCTCCTGGCTCTGCTAATGTAGCCAGTACTGGTTAGCGGCAAGCAGACGTCTTTAGGACAAAGTCCTTGCTTTCCCCTTCTGAGCATGCCCAGAGTAAGATCTCTCATTGGAGATCAGGGGTCACATGCTCAGGTAGTGCAGCAGCTCCTATTGGTCCGCCAGGAAGGTCCTGAAATCACTTGTGTTCTGGAGCAGTTTCCTATTGGTCCTTATCTGGCATGCCCTGTAGTTGCTACTATAAAAGGGTGGCATGGTCGTGCCGCCATGCGCTAGTATCAATCACATTATGAGCTTGGCGCCAGGGTGATCTTGCATGCATGTGTTAGGGCTCGGCTGAAATAATCCCCTAGAATACCGGCACCTCCGGTGAGGAGATTGTATGCACGTGTTTAGGGCTCGGCTGAAATAAGCCCCTAGAATACTGGCTTCTCCGGTGAGGAGATTGTCTGATTGCGTTGCTGATTGTGTTACTACGGACTGCTGTCCGCACAGCAGTTGTGTGTGCATACCTGCGGAGTTAACGGGACACAGTCCATATTTCTGCGTTTCTACCTTAGCGTAACAGAGTTCGCTTATACCGCCATATAGGGCCACAGTGTCCATAGTTGCAACTCTGTGAAGTAACAGAGTTCGCCATACCGCCATCCTACTAGCAGCAGGCTCTGCCTGCACGGTGGACCCCGGGCTGCGAATGCACTTATTATTTATATTTATTTTGTGCGTTCCGCCAGCCCTAACATGGTGTTTTCATGTCAGTCATGGCCAGCTACACTAATATGAATGTAGCATGGACGGGACGGGCATGGCTATGCCCACTTGTCAAGTTCATGAAAGTTTATGCCACTTTAATGACGTAGCTTAAACCAGATTGTATTCCAGACCAAAACTGGAGCACATTTCTGGCAGCAGTATCTTTTTTGGCATAATTTTTAATAAACCTAATTCATTAGGTACTGAGCACTAGAGATGAGCGGTGTTCGAAGCGAACTGTTCGCCAATCTCAAATTCGAGCTGTTTTGGGCGGTATTCGAATCGTTCAACGAACCCGAACGATTTGGAAAAAATCCGGCTGTTCGAGGTTATGTTCGATAACTGTTCGTGCACCTAAATCGTCACTGGATTTTTTCACAGTTATGCTGAGAATCACTGTTAATACACATTTTGAGTGTCCAGCGTGGCGGGGGGAGGGGCATGGCATAGATCTCTGCAGAGATAATGAAGATCTCCATTTTTTTTCTCTTTCCCGCATTTCCAGTGGGCGGTGCAGTCTGTCAGCCTATCAGCAGCGCTCACACGGAGCGAGGTGCTTTTTTTCACACAAGCAAGGGCATGTGTCATTGGCTGTGTATGTCACATGTCCTTGCCCTATAAGACCCAGCCATTTCCCCCCTCGCCACAATTTTCTCACTGCTGCAGCTCAGTGTTAGACGGCACTGCTGCTGTTAGCGCTATATTGTGTGTGCATTGTGCAACTGCGACTTGCAAGCGAAATCGCTGAGAAATAGAGAGGAAGGTTTAGGGAGTAGGGACTAGTTCGTAATTGCAGCCCTTTTGAGGGCTACGTTAAATCAGTTCCTAGCAGTTTTAGCAGGCAGGTCTGTGCTCACTCTTAAAGAGACAGATAGGTCAACTTGGGACAGTGACTATTTGTAATTGCAGCCCTTTTCAGGGCTAGGTTACAGCAGTTGCTATCACTTTTTGTCAGCTACACCAACGTTCAAATCACTCCTAATTATTCGCTGCATCTAGCCTGTTCAATAATTGTGTGCATAGTAGCAGTGTGTGCTACTCATTCTATTAGGGCATCTATACAAAGCTCCACCAGCCTTTAAAAAAACAAAAAATTCTATTTGCATGTTGCCTGGGCAATAATTTTGGGCATATTAGCAGTCTGTGGTACTCATTGTATTAGGCCATCTATACAAAGCTCCACCAGTAGGGTTGAGCATTCCGATACTGCAAATATCGGGTATCGGCCGATATTGGCTGTATCGGAATTCCGATTCCGAGTACCGATATTTTCGTCATATCGGATACCGGAATCGGGATGTCACTGTCACTGTCAGTGTCCGTCTGTCGGGTCTGTCAGGAGTCAGCGGCACTTACCCGGCAGAAGATCTCCGGCGGTCACATCTCGGACTGCTTAATGGCCGCCATCCTCTTCTCCCCGGCGGTCACATGCAGTTTCTCGCGATAACTGCAGTGACTGCTGGGTAATCGCGGCCGTAAAGCAGTCCGATGACGTCACCGCCGGGGAGGCTGGTAAGCAGCTGTGCTGCGCCGGGATGTCAGGCTCTGCCTGTCATTCCGATGTAGCAGAGCTGGATCGTCGTGGGACTGTCGTTACTATGGACTGCGTCGGACACGTGGTATACTGTTGGTTTGTTTTTTTTATTTTTTTTACAGGAGATCGATGGCGTCGCAGCAATGAGAGAGTAATAAAAAAAATGAAAACTGTGTTGTCTCTTTTATTTCATTAAAAGACTTTTTTCTTGCTGTGTCTTTTTTTTACACATTTAAAAACTTTGGGATTAATAATGGATCGGTGTCTTATTGACGCCTCTCCATTATTAACCGGGCTTATTGTCACCGTGCAATCAACGGTGACATTAACCCTTTATTACCCCGCTTGCCACCGCTACAGGGCAAGTGGGAAGAGCCGGGTAAAGTGCCACAATTGGCACATCTTTTGATGCGCCAAATGTGGGGCTGCTGTAGCCTGGTATTATCAGGCTGTTGAGGGCCAAAATCCATGGGCCTTGACAGTCTTTTAATACCAGGCCGCAGCAGTCTGCATTTTACTTGGCTGGTTAACAAAAATAGGGGGACCCCTACGCCGTTTTTTTTTCGAGGGGATCCCCTATTTTTGTTAACCAGCCAAGCTAAGCAGACTGCTGTGGCCTGGTATTATCAGGCTGGCAAGGTCCATGGATATTGGATCCTTACCAGCCTGAAAAACCAGGCCTCAGCGGTCTGCTTCATCTGGCTGGTCAACAAAAATAGGGGGGACCCCACGCCAATTTTTTCGAGGGGATCCCCTATTTTTGTTAATCAGCCAAGATATGCAGACTGCTGTGGCCTGGTATTATCAGGCTGGCAAGGTCCATGGATCTTGGCTCCTTAACAGCCTGAAAGTCCAGGCCTCAGCGGTCTGCTTCATCTGGCTGGTTAACAAAAATAGGGGGACCCCACGCCAATTTTTTTCTAGGGGATCCCCTATTTTTGTTAATCAGCCAAGATATGCAGACTGCTGTGGCCTGGTATTATCAGGCTGGCAAGGTCCATGGATCTTGGCTCCTTAACAGCCTGAAAGTCCAGGCCTCAGCGGTTCTGCTTCATCTGGCTGGTTAACAAAAATAGGGGGGACCTGTCATGGGTGCATCGCCACGAAGATCGTCGCGATTGCACATTCTGACTTCTCACAGCTGAGCTTCTGTTTCTTTGTTTTTTGGTGATGTGAGAGTTAATTTTTCCTAGCTCTTTGCTAAGGCTAGGTGCAGCCTTGCCCGGCTGCTTTGGATTATGTTCTAATTAGTTTCCTTTATATTCCTGCCAGTCTGGGTGTTTGATGCCGGTGAAAGCATTCATATAGTTTAGCAGACTGGATCGGTTCTGGGAATACTTAAGCTAAGAGCTCCTTAGTTGTTTTACTCTTACAGCTTATAGTTTATCTCTGAGACCTAAGGTGTTCCTACTGTGTGTGAGTGTTGTATGTAAGACTTTATTTACTTTATTTCTTATCTTTCTTGTATGTCTTTCTGTTCATTAACCGTTACCTGGTCATTCCCTTTGGTGGTATTCAGGGTCCTTCTTAGGACTAGAATACAGTTGGCAGGGATTGATAGGAGACAGGGTTTTACGCTGGTGGCCTGGACCTCTGTACCTTTAACAGTACCTCCAGGTTGAGGGATTAGTTAGGACCCCAGTTTAGGGTCAGCTTAGACCCCGGTCACCCTCTAGCCGAGACAGCGTATAACGGATTCCGTTTTGACCCTCTGGACTTTCTGTCAGGTAATTCTATGTTATCATATAGCTATGCGCATGTTATATAGTATGTTGCCCTTTTGATATAGATTACTGTCATCACATATATATATCTGCTATACAGCGTGACATTTTCACCGCCCTACTAAAGATTCTCCCCAGCTGTCATGGATCCAGTAGCCCAGCTGGCCCGGCAGTTGCAGGGATTGTCCATGGAGTTGGCAGACATTAAGTCCAAGGTTTTGTTCCCCCCGGAGCAAACCAGATCTGAACCTAAGGTTGCTCTCCCAGACAGGTTCACTGGTGGGCGGGACAAATTTTTTACTTTCCGGGAGGCATGTAAATTGTACTTTCGGCTGCGGCCTCGGTCATCTGGAGTGAAGAGCAGAGGGTGGGAATTGTTATCTCGCTCTTACAAGGGGATCCTCAATCTTGGGCGTTCTCTATTCCTCCAGGCTCCCCAGATCTCCAGTCAGTGGATCGATTTTTTACTGCCCTGGGTCTGGTATATGATGATCCGGATCGAGTCTCCCTTGCTGAAACAAGGTTACGTAAAATACGGCAAGGAAATCGTCCAGCGGAGGAATATTCTTCTGAGTTCCGTAGATGGGCAACAGATACTCAGTGGAATGACCCCGCTCTTAGGAGCCAGTTTTGTCAAGGGTTGTCTGACAAATTAAAAGATGTGTTGGCTCAGTATGATTCTCCTCCATCACTGGAGGCTGCTATGGCCCTCGCTATTCGCATTGATAGACGTCTTCGGGGAAGACGCGAGGTAACTCCGCCCCCCGTGATGACTCCACCTACTACTAAAGTTCCTTATACTGAGGTTCCCCTGGTCTGTTCTGAGGAACCCATGCAGTTGGGAGGGACATCATTTTGTAGGAGGAATCAGCGGTGCGCCGCAAGACTAGAAGGTGCTTCTTTTGCGGGAGAGAGGGACATTTTGTTGGGGGGTGTCCATCCCGGACCTCTTTGAACCAAGGAGTTAACCTGGGAGTGTGTATTTCGTCCCCAAATCCCTCTCAGTTTCTCGTGCCTGCGGAGGTGGTGATTGGTACTAGAACTGAGAGGATTTCTGTTTTTCTTGATAGTGGGTCCGGGGTAATCTGGTGGACGCTCGGTTTGCCCAGGTGCATGGTATGCAACTGAGTGTATTGGCCAAACCGGTCCCTATACTCTCTATTGATTCTAGACCTCTTGGTCAAGGTAGCTTGGTACAAGCTGTTCATAACATAGATCTTCGAGTAGGGGCAATACATAAAGAGCAATTGTCTTGTTATGTGTTGGAGGGTCTGCCTGCTCCTATTGTGTTGGGACTTCCTTGGTTGGCTAAACATAACCCAGTGATTGATTGGCAATCCAGAAAGATTAGCCAGTGGGGTGAATTTTGCAAGAATAACTGCATGAGCACGGTCATCGGTGCGGTTGTACCTAGGACTTTGCCTCCTTTTCTGGAGGACTTTGGGGAGATGTTCTCAGAGGAGGGTGTAAAGAGTTACCTCCTCATCGCGCATATGACTGCTCAATAAAGTTGCTTCCTGATGCCTTATCTCGTACTTTCCAGGGACCGGGAGGATGGATGATCCGGTTCCTATTCCTCAGGAGGGAGTTGTAGTGTCAGCTGTATGCTCTGAGCTTGAGGGGGAGGTATTGGGGCTCAGGGGACCCCCTGTGGGACTTCCAGGGAGACTGATAGTTCCAGATCAGTTAAGACTGAAGGTTACGGAGAACCGTTACAAACGGATGGCTGATAGGGGGAGAGTTTCTGGTCGAGATCTGAAGGTGAATGATCTGGTGTGGTTGTCTACCAGGAATATTAAACTTAAAGTTTCCTCCTGGAGGTTGGGTCCCAGATTCATCGGGCCGTACAGGATCAGCTCCATAATTAATCCTGTGGCATTTCGTCTGGACCTCCCTCCTACGTTTAAAATTCATAATGTGTTTCACAAGTCATTACTTAAAAAGTATGTGCACCAGTCATACCGTCACCTCTACCTCCTTCAGTGGTGGTCAATGATAACGTGGACGGACCTTTCACACAACTCACCCGGACAGACCTGGTCATGAGGTCCGGAGGCCCCTCGTAGAAGGGGGGGTACTGTCATGGGTGCATCGCCACGAAGATCGTCGCGATTGCACATTCTGACTTCTCACAGCTGAGCTTCTGTTTCTTTGTTTTTTGGTGATGTGAGAGTTAATTTTTCCTAGCTCTTTGCTAAGGCTAGGTGCAGCCTTGCCCGGCTGCTTTGGATTATGTTCTAATTAGTTTCCTTTATATTCCTGCCAGTCTGGGTGTTTTATGCCGGTGAAAGCATTCATATAGTTTAGCAGACTGGATCGGTTTTTGGGAATACTTAAGCTAAGAGCTCCTTAGTTGTTTTACTCTTACAGCTTATAGTTTATCTCTGAGACCTAAGGTGTTTCCTACTGTGTGTGAGTGTTGTATGTAAGACTTTATTTACTTTATTTCTTATCTTTCTTGTATGTCTTTCTGTTCATTAACCGTTACCTGGTCATTCCCTTTGGTGGTATTCAGGTCCTTCTTAGGACTAGAATACAGTTGGCAGGGATTTATAGGAGACAGGGTTTACGCTGGTGGCCTGGACCTCTGTACCTTTAACAGTACCTCCAGGTTGAGGGATTAGTTAGGACCCCAGTTTAGGGGCAGCTTAGACCCCGGTCACCTCTAGCCGGAGACAGCGTATAACGGATTCCGTTTTGACCCTCTGGACTTTCTGTCAGGTAATTCTATGTTTATCATATAGCTATGCGCATGTTATATAGTATGTTGCCCTTTTGATATAGATTACTGTCATCACATATATATATCTGCTATACAGCGTGACAGAACCCCACGCCATTTTTTTTTCGAAGGGAACCCCTATTTTTTTTAATCAGTTCCCTCTGACGTCACTGATGTTGTCCCTGGCTGACCTGAAGTGAAAGTGGAAAGCAATCAATTAAGCTTTCCACTTCCTCTCCTGTCAGCCAGGAGAGGAGCTCATTCATTTGGGGGTTTACTGTGAGGCTGCAGCATTAGCTGGGGTCCCTGCAGTAAACATTAACCCTTTCTGAAGGATTACACCGTGGGACATGACTGTGCATCGGATTGGTAAGAATAATTTTGCTTTATTATTTTATTTTTATTACAGGAAATGGTTTTTAGCAGGTAAATAAAATATGGTCAAAAACTGTGTGATTATTTAATTAAACTTCTTTTTTATTAAAGTGTGTGTGTTTGATTTTTCTTTCATACAATAGAATTAATAATTGATAGTTGTCTAATTGACAGCTCTCAATTATTAACCTGGCTTAAAGTGACCTTTCAATTGCAAGGTCATTTTAACCCCTTATTAACCCATTCGCCACCGCTACAGGGCATGGGGAATAGACGGGCAAAGTGCCAGAAAGGGCAAATCTAATTAGAGATTTGCCCTTTCTGGGGTGTCTGGGGCAGATGTTAAGTAGCCGGGGGGGGCCAAAAAAAATGGTCCCTCTCTGGGCTATTATTATCTGCCCCCACTCACTGGCTTTGTCTGTCTGGTTGCGAAAATAGAGCGGGAGCCCACGCATTTTTTTTCAGGAATTTTACACCTCATATATATTACATGTCATTAAATTTGTGACACATTATATATATATATATATAATTTATATTATAGTTCATACACTTCTACATAGTATAATAGCCGCTAATTCAATTGTCGGCTTTTGTGAAAATGCAGAACACGACATGAAATGACACTTGGTGTACATAGGGTTAACCATGTCTTTTCATGTAGTTTGATATCTGATTTGCACAAACAATTACATGAGTGTAAGTGTGCAAAATTTCACACCTGTAGGGGTTAATTAAAGGTGTAAATTCGTAGCAAAAAAGTCAGTTTTTTTTACAATGAATTTACACCTTTAATTAACCCCTACAGGTGTGAAATTTTGCACACATAGACTGATGTAATTGTTTGTGCAAATCAGATAGCAAAGGACATGAAAAGACATGGTTAACCCTATGTACACCAAGTGTCATTTCATGTCGGTGCTTCTGTCTTTTCACAGAAGCCGGCTTTACCCGGCAATTGAATCAGAGGATATTTTACTATGTAGAAGTGTATAAATATAACATTATGTATAAATATATATGTCACAATGACATGTATATATAATATATATGTATTCTATGTGTGTATATTAGTGTTTACAAGGAAATAAAGGTTTTTTTTAGTTGCGATATTTTGTTCCCATAGACTTACATGGGACTTCCGGTATCGGTATCGGGTATCGCCGATATTTTAATGGTATCGGCGATACCATTCCGATTCCGATACTTTTGGATATCGGAAAGTATCGCTCAACTCTATCCACCAGCCTTCAAAAAAAAAATTCTATCTGCATGTTGCCTGGACAATAATTTTGGGCATAGTAGCAGTGTGTTCTACTCATTCTATAGGCCATCTATACAAAGCTCCACCAGCATTTAAAAAACAAAAACAGTAACATAACAGTAGTCCAGCCCAAAAAAAATATCTCTGAGGAAGATTTTCAGTTTCCATTATGGTGTCGGTTCAGGAATTGGCTCAACGCCTGCAGGGACTCTCTCTGGATGTGGCCAAACTCCAGCAACACGTGAGTAGCTGTTCTGGAGCACATTTCGTGGAGCCAAAGGTACGTTTGCCTGATTTATTTTTTGGTGAACAACAAGATTTTTTTTTTTTTTAAAAATGCTTGCTTGTTGTATTTTCGTTTGAGACCCAGATCCTCTGGTGATGAATCACAGCGCATAAGTTCATAATGTCACTTTTGCGCAAAGAACCTCAGGAATGGGCCTTTTCTCTGCAACCTAGTGATCCATGCTTTAGATCTGTGGATAGTTTTTTTTCTGCTTTGGGGTTATTGTATGATGATCCTGATCGTGTCTCATCAGCTGAGACAGAATTGAGACGTTTGAGGCAGGGATCAGGTAATGTGGAAAAATATTGTACTCACTTCCGACGGTGGTCTACTCAGGTGGGGTGGAACGATTCAGCTTTGAAAAGTTTGTTTCTTGCAGGGCTAGGTGAAAGGGTTAAAGATTTGCTGATTGCTTATCCGTACCTGGTAACTTGCAGGAGGCTATGCAATTAGCTATACAGGTGGATAGGAGACTGCGTGCAAGGGTTAATGGAGTAAATCCTTTGCTATGTCAGCTCGAAGTCTTGAGAGGGACTGTACTGACTTTGGAGAGCCTATGGAGATTGGAGCGATGGCACCCCGCTCTCAGGAAAAAGACCGCAGGTTTTCTGAAGGTTTGTGCTTTTATTGCGGCAAATCTGACCATTTCATTAAGAACTGTGAGCTCGTATGAAAAAAGAAAAAAAAAAGAGCTCAGTTTCGCCCGTTAGCCTGTTTAAACACTAGGGTGTCTGTCTTTCTGCCTCTATTGCTGCTCAGGAAGAGTTAATGGAATTTCGGGTATTTGTCGATTGTGGTTCCACTCTGAATGTGATTGATGGGAATTCTTGGAAAAACTTAAATTAAAACCCAAACCTTTGTCATCCCCTATTGCCGTGGTTTCTGTTGATGGCTTCCCTTGAAGAATGTTACTCACAAAGTCTGTGAATTTCCACTCACTATTAATGGTATTCACCAAGAGAATTTGGATTTGGTAGTATTGAATAATTTGCCTTCTCCGGTGATTTTGGGTTACCCTAGTTGAAATTGCACAATCCTGTACTGGATTGGTCTACCAATGAAATTAAGTCCTGGAGCCCTAAATTTTATGACAAGTGTTGTAACGGGCGTATTGCTGCTGTGGATAAAGGGAATTACCTGTACCTATTCAGAATTTTTGGAAAGTTTTTTCTGAGAAGGAATCGCAGATTTTGCTCCCCATAGAGACTATGATTGTACTATTGAATTTGTCCCTGGAGCGCTCTTCCTAAAAGTCTTTATTTAATCTGACTATCCCTGAGAGAAAGGCTTTGGAGGAATACATACAAATAAGCTGGCCGCCGGTACATTAGACCTTCCAAGTCTCCTGTGGGTGTTGGATTTTTTTTTGTTAAAAAAAAGGACGGCAGTTTTACGTCCCTTTTCTGGACTTTCGTGAGATTAATAAAATTACTGTACGCAATCCTTACCCACTGCCATTGATTCCTGATTTGTTTAACCAGTTAGCGGGGCCAAGTGGTTCTCTAAAATTGATCTTCGGGCGGCATACAATTTGTTGCGCATGAAGGAGGGTGACGAATGGAAGACCCCTTTTAACACTCCTGTGGGTCATTTTGAGAATCTGGTTATGCCTTTTGGACTTACCAATGCTCCTGCATTTTTTCAGAATCTTATTAATGACATCCTTAGACCTTTGATCGGCAAAAATGTGGTTGTGTATTTGGATGACATTTTAATTTATTCGCCGGATCTGGATTCTCATTGGCAGAGCGTTCGTGAGGTATTACAGTTATTGATTGACAATTCACTTTTTGCTAAGCTGGAGAAATGTGAGTTCGCTGTACAAGAATTAGTTTTTTGGGCTACATTATCTCCAGCGAAGGTTTTGAGATGGACCCGGTGAAAGTTCAAGCTGTGCAGGATTGGCTAGACTTATTGGTTTGAAATCATTGCAGAGGTTTTTGGTTTCGCCAATTATTATAGAAAAATTCATTAAAAATTTTTCTATTATTGTCAAACCACTGACCGATCTCAGCAGGAAAGGTGCTAATGCGGTTCAGTGGACTATGAGGCCATTGAAGCTTTTGTGTTTCTAAAGGAGGTTCAGTTCTGCTCCCATCCTTATGCAGCCTGATATGACTAAACCATTTTTGGTTGAGGTTGATGCTTCTTCTGTGGGGGTCGGCGCGGTGTTGTCTCAGGAAAACAGGGATGGAGTACATCCCTGTGCCTTTTTTTCAAAAAATTTTCTGAGACTGAACTGAATTACGATATTGTAATCGGGAATTGTTGCGATTAAACTCGCATTTGAACACTGGCGTATCTCTTGGAAGGTGCTGAATTTCCCGTTCAGGTTTTTACTGATCATAAAAATCTGATCTATCTGATGCTGCCAAACGCTTGAATGCCCGTCAGGCTAGATGGGCACTGTTTTTTAATTTTTCCGTTACTTACATCCCAGGTACTAAGAATGTTAAAGCAGATACTTTGTCTCACAGCTTTTCTCCCATGGTTGGTGCTGAGGAGGAGGAGAACATTTACAAGAAGGGGTTGTGATTGCTGCTTTGGACTCTGTGTTGGAAGATGAGATTCTTAAAGCACAGGAGAATGCCCCATCTAACACTCCCCATGGGAGGTTGTTTGTGCCTGGGACCTTTAGGAGAGATTTGTTTGTTGAGTGTCATGAGTCTCGGTTGGCAGGTCATTCTGGATCTCTGAGACCAAGAGACTTGTGGTCGCAGTTTTTGGTGGCCTGGATGGCAGAAGGAATCATTAAGTGGGTGCGTCAATGCACTGTGTGTGCTAGATCTAAGTCTTCACATACTCCGGCTGCGGGTTGCTTTGCCCTCTGGAGATCCCTAGTGCACCTTGGACACATTTGGCTATGGACTTTATTACTGACCTTCCCCCTCTGAGGTTTTACTGTCATCTGGGTGGTCGTGGGCCGTTTTAGCAAGATGTGACATTTGGTTCCTTTCATCAAACTGCCCTGCGCTAAGACTCTTGCTAAGGCCTTTGTCAAGGAAATTGTCAGACTACATGGCGTTCCTACTGACATTGTTTCTGATAGGGGACCTCAATTCGTGGCTCATTTTTGGCGCGCCTTTTGTGACAGGTTGGGGTTCATTTGTCATTTTCATCGGATATCATCCTGAGTCTAATGGCCAGACAGAAAGGAAAAACCAGGATGTTGAGCAGTTTCTGCGTTGTTTTGTGGCAGACAATCAAGAGGGGGGGTCGGAGTTTCTGCCACTTGCCGAATTTGCTCTTAACAACCATACATCCTCTTCTGCTGGTTGTTCACCTTTTTTTTGTTGTACTGGGAGACATCCGTCGTTTGGGTCATTCTCCAAATTTTGGGATCGGCCGTGCCTGAAGAGGAGAAGTTTTCTGGTGATTTGGAGAGAGTTTGGACGGATGTGCGTGTAATCTTCAGGAGGCTAACAGAAATCTAAAAGGTACTTTGATAGAAACGGCAAGAGGTTTTGTTTGCTATTGGTGACATGGTTGGTTGTCCTCTAAGAATCTGCGGTTGAGGATTCCTTCTAAAAAATTGGGTCCCAAGTTTGTAGGACCCTTTAAGGTGCTTCAGGTTGTAGGTTGGAGGTTCCTACATCCTGGAAGATTAATCCGGTGTTTCATGTTTCTCTGTTGAAAAGAGCTGATATGTCGGATGGAGACCCTCTGCCACAGTTCCTCCGGTGGTGGGGACGGGGAATATGAAATTCCCGCATCCAAATTCTAAACGGTATAGAGGGAGTTTGCAGTATCTCGTCGATTGAAGGGTTTGACCCGAGGATAACTCATGGGTGAGGGCGGATGATGTTTCTGCGTCCAGACTTGTCAGAGCGTTTCACAAGAGTTTCCAGGTAAGCCTGGGCCTAGGGGATCCGGAGGATCCTCTTAGAAGGGGGGGTACTGTTAAACTCTCCTGTTAGGTGTTTTCTAATCTTGCTGGGGCACAGACTTTTTTGCCTATTTAGTCCTGCTCCGCCCTCTGGCTTTGCTGGACTTCATTGTAACTTATACCTTAACTAGCCATGTTTGTTACCTTACTCCAATATTTTGTTGGTTTCGGCCTCTTTTTTGTTGTTTGTTTTTTTTTACTGCTACAACTTCTGTTAGGAGGTGCCATTTTTTCCCAGTCCCATGCTTTGTAGGGATCCCTCCCTCGCATTATAGGTCTTCGTACAATACGAGGACTTTAAGGGGTCGATCGCAGGATCAGGTTCCCGTTCATCATAGGGTTAGATTTTTTTCCCAGGGACAATACCCCCTTTTTTCCAGTGCTTTTTCAAAATAAAATAAAAGCTTGGGGAAAATTTGGAAAACCCCACCAAATTTTAATTTAAAAATTAAAATAATTTGAAAAATTGGCGAAAAAATTTTTGGGGGTTTTTCCCACTAAAAAGGGCCTAACTAACCCAACTTTCAAAAAAAAAATTTAGGGGAAAAAAAATTTTTAAAATTTTATTTTAAAGGCCTTTTACAAGTACCCTTTAAAAAAAATTTTTTCTTTTTCCCTTTTTGGGGGGCCCCCTTTTAAAATTTATTAGGCATTTCTAAGCCCCCTTTTTAAAAAAAATAACCCAAAGTTTTTGCGGGGGTGTAAGTTACAAAAACCCCGGGGCCCCCCAAAAAAATACCAAAAAAAAACAAACCCAAAACCACCCCCCAATAAAAGCGGGAAAAACCCCACCCCTTTTAAACCCGGGGGAAGGGGCCTAAAGGGGGGCCCAAAATTTTTTAAAAAAAAAACCCTTTTTTGGGCCCTTCGATTTTGTTTTTCACTTTTGGTGGTTTGGGTTTTTCCCCCCCCCCCCTTTTTTAACCGTAACTAGGGAAAAGTTTTGAGAGACGGTAGCTAACCCCATTTCGGTTTTTTTTGACGGTGCTTGTTGAGCCTTGCTGCTCGTCGTAGGTCCGCCCGGTACGCAACCCCCCCCCCCCCAATTAAAAAATAATGTAGCACTTGGGCAATTGAAGACAGTTTCATTAAGATAAGGATTGGGTTTTTGTGTTGGGGGGGCAATAATTTCGAAATTCGATTTTTCCAAAAATCACAAAAATTTTTGGGGCCCCTGTGCGTGTTGTAGCGGGTTCCCGCGTTAAGCAAGCTACACCCCTGTATTTGGGGACATTTTTTTTTAAAAGGAATGCTTTGGGCCCCCCGGGAAAATCAGAAAAAGGTGGGGGAGGCCCCCAAGGCAGGGGGGCTGTGAGGGGGGTAGGCCCCTTGCGGTGGACCCCAAGTCGTTTTAAAAAAGCTTTTTAACGCAGCCTTTCTGGTTTACGGGCCCCCTGGTTTTTACGCGGCGTGGCAGGTTTTGACTCCAAGATCCTTAAAAAGGGTTTTAAAGTGTACTCATTTAAATTGAGAGAAAATTTTAAAAAAAAAAAAAAGATTAGATTGCCTCCACCGCAGGGGGACTCGCTCGACCCCCAGGGACAGGCCCCAGAGGGGGAAGGGGGGTTTTTGGGCCCCGGGGCCCCCGCAGCTCTGGCACAAACCCGGCGACACCAGGTGCACGGCAAAACGGACTGGGTGCGGGGTTGCACTTTTTTTGGGTTTTTGAAAGGGAAAACGCCTATATCTGTGTTCCCCCCCCCCCCCCCTTTTCTCCTCCACCCCCTTTTTTTTTTTAGACATATGTACTTGTCATTTTTCCTGGTTATTGGCTTGTGAGCAATTTTTTCCCTTTTTGGGCCCTTCAAAAAGTTTTTATGTTTTTCTTTGTGTTTCTATGGTTTTGTTTCCCCCCCTTGGTTTTAAAGGGTCCGGGTGTTCGGAACATCGGGGGGAGTAACATCTAGCACCCTTAAATTTTAAATTTGGGGGATAGATTCAGAGATACAAAGTACCATCTCACATCAGACAGTGTATTCTCAGGCTAGGGGTGCATGTTTTCTAGATAAAACGTAAAAAGCACAAAATGGAGAAAATATTTCCCCAATGACTTTATGAGTTTTAAAAGGGTCACAAAAAAAGTTAGAATAGGATACAAGCTCCCCAATTTCAACACGTAGCTGTAACAGATTACTTGGATAAAATAAAAAAAAAACAATGTTAAAAGAAAAAATTTAAAACAAGTGTGGGACCTCGGAAAAAAATCAACAACTTGTGACAAAAAAAAATCATAGAATATAGACTAAAACAAGATAAAGTAATACTTTTTTAATGGAATTAATCTACTTAAATTTTACAAAAATTTGCCCAAAATTTTTGGGGTTTTTTTAAAATTTATTTTCCCAAAATTCAGCAAAATGACAGCCTGTCCACCTGAACTGTAAAAGGCATTTTAAATTTAAAAAAGTCATACTCACCCACTGTACCTCTTTGGTCGCTCCACATGCTTTGAATCATCAGAATTTAGCGTGGCCGTGACGTAAAAAAAAAGCAAAGGACCCCAAAAAGGTTGCGGTGGAAGGGGGTTTTTGAGAGGTGAGGTTTAGGTTGAATAAGGTTTTTCAATTTTTTTTCCTATATTAATTAATTTTGGGAAAAAACTTTTTCCGTAATTGTTTCCCACGAAAATCCACATAAAAAAAGGCAAATTTGAAATTTTTCCTGACCACTTACCGTATTTTTTTTTGGCATAAACGACTTTTTTCCCCAAAAAAAATTTGGGGGGGGAAAGGGGGGGCCTTTGGTCCCCAAATACCAAAAAATCCGGTGGCCGGGGTCCCGGGCGGGGCAGCCTTTGTGGGGGTTGCCAGCGCGGGGGGCTGTCTGCGGGGGGCTCCGCCGGATTTCCCCCCCCCCGGCGCCCCCCCCAGCTCCCTGCTGGGCCTCCTGATCATGGCCGCCGGGGGGCCCCCCCTGGTGGTCCCGACGAAATCTTGTTGCTGTGGTTCCCCGGGGACACCGGCCTGTGCGCAGGGTGGCTCCCCGGCATTTTTTGGGCTTAGCCGGAAAGCCCCCCGACTCATTCCCTCCGCATCTCGGGGCGCCTCAAACATGGGGCCCCAGGGGACTCGGTAAAATGGCCGCCGAATCCATTAAGTCTCGGCAACGAATCCGTCTCCCCCGATCTCAGACAAGATCTCGGGAAGAGATCTCTTTTCCCAGACTTGAGATTTTGGGGGCCATCTTACCGGGGTCCCCTGGCGGCCATGTTTTTGGACGCCACCCCGATGCAGGGGGGGGCGGAGCTGCGGGGGGGGTTTTTCCCTCTA
>JARQOD010000006.1:83087541-83252294 GCA_033576555.1 Oophaga sylvatica
ACAAATTGGACAAAAAATTTTGGGGTCCAATTTCTCCTGTTACCCTTGTGAAAATAAAATATTGGGTGCGAAAAAATCATTTTTGTAAAAAAAAAAGGATTTTTTATTTTTACGGCTGTACGTTATAAACTTCTGTGAAGCACTTCGGGGTTCAAAGTGCTCACCACACATCTAGATAAGTTCCTTGTGGGGTCTATTTTCCAAAATGGGGTCACTTGTGGGGGGTTTCCACTGTTTAGGCGCATCAGGGGCTCTCCAAATGCGACATGACGCCCCCAGACCATTCCATCAAAGTCTGCAATCCAAAACGTCACTACTTCCCTTCCGAGCCCCGACGTGCGCCCATACAGTAGTTTACTCCCACATTTTGGGTATCAGCATACTCAGGACAAATTGGACAACAACTTTTTGGGTCCAATTTCTCCTGTTACCCTTGTGAAAATAAAATATTGGGGGCGAAAAAATCATTTTGGAAAAAAAAAAGAGATTTTTTATTTTACGGCTGTATGTTATAAACTTCTGTGAAGCACTTTGGGGTTCAAAGTGCTCACCACACATCTAGATAAGTTCCTTGAGGGGTCTATTTTCCAAATGGTGTCATTTGTGGGGGGTTTCCACTGTTTAGGCAGATCAGGAGCTCTCCAAACACGACATGGCATCCAGCCAATTCTGCGTTGAAAAAGTCAAACGGCGCTCCTTCCCTTCCAAGCTCTGCCATGCACCCAAACAGTGGTTTACCCCCACATATGGGGTATCAGCGCACTCAGGACAAATTGCACAATAACTTTTGGAGTCTTTTTTCCCTTGGGAAAATAAAAATTGGGGTGAAAAGATCAATTTTGTGGAAAAAATATGATAGTTTAATTTTACGGCTCTACGTTATAAACTTGTGTGAAGCACTTGGGGGTTCAAATTGCTCACCAAAGATCTAGATAAGTTCCTTAGGGGGTCTAGTTTCCCAAATGGGGTCACTTGTGGGGGTTTCCACTGTTTAGGCACATCAGGGGCTCTCTAAATGCAAATAGCGTCCAATCTCAATTCCAGCCAATTTTGGTTGGAAAAAGTCAAATGGTGCTCCTTCCATTCCGAGCTATGCCATGCGCCCAAACAGTGGTTCCCCCTCACATATGAGGTATCAGCGTACTCAGGACAAATTGGAAAACAAATTTTGTGGTCCAATTTCTCCTGTTACCTATGGGAAAATAAAAAAATGTGACTAAGAGATAATTTTTGTGGGAAAAAAATAGGATTTTTTATTTTCATGCCCGGGCATTATAAACTTGTGTGAAGCACTTGGGGTTCAAAGTGCTCACCAAAGATCTAGATAAGTTCCTTAGGGGGTCTAGCTTCCAAAATGGGGTCACTTGTGGGGGGTTTCCACTGTTTAGGCTCATCTGGGGCACTACAAACGGAACATGACCCCCATCAATGTTTGCATTCCAAAACGTTACTGCTTCCTTTCCAAGCCCTGCCGTGCACCTAAACAGTTTCCCCCCCCACATATGGGGTATCAGCGTACTCAGGACAAATTGGACAACAACTTTTGGGGTCCAATTTCCTTGGGAAAAATCAAAAATTTGGGACTAAAAAATCATTTTTGTGGAAAATGTTTTTTTTTTTTTTCACACCCAGGCATTATAAACTTTTGTGAAACACTTTGGGGTTCAAAGTGCTCACAACAGATCTAGATAAGTTCCTTAGGGGTCTAGTTTCCAAAATGGTGTCACTTGTGGGGGGTTTCCACTGTTTAGGCGTATCAGGGGCTCTCCAAACACGACATGGCGTCCAATCTCAACTCCTGCCGTGTGCCCAAACAGTGGTTTTCCCCCACATATGGGGTATTGGCGTACTCAGGAGAAATTGCACAACAACTTTATCTGCCCATTTTCTCCTTTTACCCTTGTGAAAATAAAAAAAATTTGTAAAAGATCATTTTTGTGGCTAAAAAGTTAAATATTAATTTTTTCCATCCACGTTGCTTCAGCTCCTGCGAAGCACCTGAAGGGTTAATAAACTTCTTGAATGTAGTTTTGAGTAGCTTGAGGGGTGCAGTTTTTATAATGGTGTCACTTTTGGGTATTTACTGCTATATAGACCCGTCAAAGTGACTTCAAATGTGAGGTGGTCCCTAAAAAAATGGCTTTGTAAATTTTGTTGTAAAAATGAGAAATCACTGGTCAACTTTTAACCCTTATAATTTCCTAACAAAGAAAAATTTTGGTTCCAAAATTGTGCTGATGTAAAGTAGACATGTGGGAAATGTTATTTCTTAACTATTTTGTGTGACATATTTCTGTTTTAAGGAAAAAAAAATAAAAGTTTGAAAATTGCAAAATTTTCAAAATTTTTTGCCATATTTGCGCTTTTTTCAAAATAAACGCAAGTTATATCGAAGAAATTTTACCACTAACATGAAGTACAATATGTAACGAGAAAACAGTCTCAGAATCGCGAAGATCCGTTGAAGCGTTCCAGAGTTATAACCTCATAAAGAGACAGTGGTCAGAATTGTAAAAATTGGCCCGGTCATTAACGTGCAAACCACCCTTGGGGGTGAAGGGGTTAAAATTCGGATTTTCACTAGGTATCTTGAGGATTTCTATTTATTAGCTTTTGAAAAACATAAAATACACCTCAGATGCTGCAGTTCTTTTTAAATTAAATTACAGCTAGCCATATTGATCATTTAATGGTAGAAAATAATTTACCTTACATAAGTGTATGGAGAATAATAATAACCTGCATGAATGTGCTTTGTCTTTGACCTTGTGCTTTCATGAAGTCATAGAACTAATTAATGATATTTATGGCTGACACTTTACTGCAATGGCAGGGACTGTGAAGATAACTCTAATTTCATCTCTTTAACTCCTTAGATGCTGCGGTCAATATTTATTACAGTATCTAAGGAGATAACTGAGAGACAGTCACCACCATCAGAACCTATACAACAGAGTCAGCAGTCATAACAGCCAGAGCCCAATAAAGGACTCTGCTCTTCCATATTAGAAAACCTCTAGCTAAACTGAAAGAATTGAACTGGAGTCAAGTTGGTATGCATGCAAAATAGGGGCATGTTCACACTGGCAGAAAAACAGACAAAACGCAAGACAAAAACAAAATAGACAAAATAAATACTCTGCTGTAAGTAAATAAGTAAAAGCAATAGTGCATATAAATAGCATTGGGTACTTAGTAAACACTGTTTTGAATAAAAAAAAGCATAAAAGCCATCCCACCAACGTCAAGGTGTACCCAAGTCTGGGATGGTACTAACCTCTAATATTAAAACCTTATCCTGCGTCATAATGATGTCCTGTGTGAATAAGGGCTGAGCAAGACCGGATCCCAAACATGGATACACAGCTAATGAGGAGCTTTTTAAGGCTGGGGTACCACTAGCGAACCACTTCCAATGCAAAAGCATCGTATGCGATATGCTAATGACAGTCAGATCCTGCTCTTCTGCGAGCGGGAACCGAATGTCAGTGCTCTGTGCTGTTATTCTCTCGCATGAGAGAATCGCAGCACAGCTGTGAAGAAGACGGAGAAATTAATTTCTCCATTTCCTCTGCTGCCAGTGTCGGTGGGAATCGCACTGCACTTAGGTGATATCCGAGTACAGAAACCTAAAGCTAAGCTGAAAGAATGGAACTGGAGTCAAGTTGGTATGCATGCAAAGTAGGGGCATGTTAGTAAACATCTGACAATGCTACCAGCAAAAATATACTGCGATAATGAAGTACTGCGATGTTAATGTGAGAGATCAAAGGATAATAATTCAAGTCCCCTAATCAGGCTAAAAAAGTTTATAAAGGTTAAAATATGAATAAGCATAAAAATAAAGTAAAAGAATGACTGTAAAAAATATAACTATAAAGGCACGATCACACTAGCATATAAAAATCGGTCCCATTCTCGTCCGGGAGAGTGGGATGATTTTTTCTCACTTGCCATCCATGTGCTCTCCGTATACAATTAGTTTTTTCTCAGCAGCTATTAATCATTTACAGATCCACTTACAGTTTCCTGTGCTACAGAATTGTAATGTATCCGTAAAACTTGGATGCCATATTGATGGTCCGTATGGTATGCGATTTTTTTTCTCACACTGTACCAATTTCGGAGTGTAAACAGAGCATGATGCAATTTTTTTCTCATGCTGAATACAGGGGAGAAAAAATACACAGATGTGCACTGCCTCATTGAATAACAATGGTCTGAGTGCAATCCGATTTTTTTATCGGATTGCACTGGTCCGATTTATACGCTAGTGTGAATCAGCCCTAAAAGCAATATTGAAATTATGGAAATTTGTCACATTTCCTAAAGAAAAATAATCAAAAAAGTGATGAAAATGTTGAATGCATCCCAGAATGATACCAATAAAAATGCAGATTGTCATGCAAAATAACTCCTTTTTTATCTCTAAGAATATTGTGATCTGAAACATTTTTTTGTCCAAAATTAGCAAAACTTAATAAACTACAGTGTTGTACAAAAGTTTTAGGCAGTAATAAAGGGTTGCAAATAAAGAATCCTTTCAGGAACAGAATTGTCAATAAAATATTTTTATCAATTACCAAAATCAAAGTACCGTAAATGAAATAAAGAGAAATGTAAATCAAATCAATATTTAGTGATGTCACTTGTGGGGGCGGCGCTGGTTTCCGCACTCTGGTTGTTATAACAAGCACTAAATGTGCGCTCTGTTACTAGCTTGTTACTGCTGATCTGAGCTGACGAGAGAGCGCACTGTCATTGTGCACATCTTACATGGACTAGCCCAGCCCCTGAAGCGAAAGTCACTGGTACTGCTTTGGTTCAAGGAAGGGGCAGAGATTGCTGCAACTACTGCAGTCTCTGCCCCTGATGATGCTTCGTTATAGTATCCCAGCATGCACTGGGATTCTCAAATGAAATGTCATCAAAACGGCAGTGAGTGAAAAAAAATAGAATAGCAGTTAGATAGTGTGGTTAGGGAAGGATAGGGAATTTGTACTTAAAGTTTATTAGAAAATAGTTTAGATAATGGCATTAAGTAAATAGGGATTTGTTATGAAAATTAATCTGTATTTTGGACGACCCTTTTAAGTGTAAATCTACTGAAGGATTACATTTATGTCAACTCTGTATGTCATTCGCCTGGGTTTCCTCCCACATATTAACTATGTCTTTGACCCAAGTGTGTATGTCTAAGCGCTTTCACATATTCTCTTTTTGTTACGTGTGGTATCCGTTATTTTATGGATAGATCACTGGACCATTAACCCCTTAACGACCGCCGATACGCCTTTTAACGGCGGTCATTAAGGTTACTTAAACCACAGCGCCGTTAATTAACGGCGCTGTGGAAAAAGTGAATAGCGCCCCCAAGAGTCGCATTTTCTCTGGGGTCTCGGCTACCGGGGGTAGCCGAGACCCCAGAGAACATGAATCGGGTCGGTTTTTACCGACACCGATGTTGCGATCGCCGTTATTAACCCTATAACGGCGACCGCAAAAAAAAAAAAAAAAAGTTGTGCAATTTAATTTCTCTGTCCTCTGATGTCATCGGACATCAGAGGACAGAGAAAAAGGGTCCCCAGGACCCCCATGTGGCCCCCGATCCCCTGCATGTGGCCCCAGGGCCCTCCGGTGTTCCCCGGTGCCGGCGCTGTGAATAAAATGGCGGGCTCATGCTCAGAGCGCCCGCCGCTATGTGCCGCTGTGCTGGGGGGGGATGGGCAAATATTCTCTGGGGTCTCGGCTACCGGGAGTAGCCGAGACCCCAGAGAACATGATCCGGGTCGGTATTCACCATCCCGGTGTTGCGATCGCGGCTATGCAAGCATAGACGCGATCGCAAAAAAAAAAAAAAATGATTTCTCTCCCCTCTGATGTGATCGCACACCAGAGGGGAGAATATGAGGGTCCCCGTGTCCCCCTGAACCCCCCCTATACTTACCGGTGTCCTCTGGCAGGTCCCCCTGGCCTCCGATCCTCCCTGTCTTCTTCCTGCAAAAAAAAATGGCGGACGCATGCGCAGTGCGCCCGCCGATCTGCTTGGCGGCAGATTCAATTTTTTTTTCATTCATTCTCCAGAAATTGCATTTTGATCACTGTGATAAACTATCACAGTGATCAAAATAAAAAAAACAGTACATAACCCCCCCATTTATCACCCCCTTAGTTAGGGACATATAATAAAAAATAGAAATTATATTTATTTTCATTTTTCTGTTAGGGTTAGGGTTATAATTAGGGTTAGGGTTATAATTAGGGTTAGGGTTAGCATTAGCGTTAGGATTAGCATTAGGGTTAGGGTTATAATTAGCGTTAGGGTTAAGCTGGGTTCATACTGCGTTATGGCAGTCCGTTAGACGGACTGCGTTACACCGCGGTATAACGCGGTTTAACGCAGTCCGTTAACGCTGCCATTCACCCCCATTTGAGGGCGCATCGCGACGCATGCCGTAAAGCGGCATGCGTTTGCGACGTGCCATCATTCAGTGACGGAGCCTCAGAAGCGGGCTGCAGCGTTTGGCTCCGTCACCGCTAGCGCAGATGAATCATCTGCTGATTCATCTGCGCTAGCGGGTATAGCATAACGCGATCGCGTTATGCTATACCGTTACCAGCCAGTCAACGCTATGTGTTGAACGGGTTGGTAAAATGCAAAATGAACCTAGCCTTAGGGTTAGGGTTATAATTAGGGTTAGAATTATGGTTAGGGTTACAATTAGGGTTAGGGTTAAAATTAGGGTTAGGGTTACAATTAGAGTTAGGGTTATAATTAAGGTTAGGGTTACAATTAGGGTTGGAATTAGGGTTGGGATTTAGGTTAGGATTAGGGTTGGGATTAGGGTTAGGGGTGTGTTGGGATTAGGGTTGGAGCTAGAATTGAGGGATTTCCACTATTTAGGCACATCAGGGGGTCTCCAAACACGACGTGGCGTTCAAAAAGTCAAATGGCGCTCCCTCCTGTCCGAGCCCTGCCGTGCGCCCAAACAGTGGTTTACCCCAACATATGGGGTATCAGCGTACTCAGGACAAATTGCACACCTATTTTGGGGTTCTAATTTCTCCTGTTACCCTTCGGAAAATAAAAAATAGCTGGCTAAAAAAATCGTTTTTGAGAAAAAAAATGATTTTTTATTTTCACAGCTCTGCGTTTATAAATTTCTGTGAAACACTTGGGGGTTCAAAGTGCTCACCACACATCTATATAAGTTCCTTAAGGGGTCTAGTTTCCAAAATGGGGTCACTTGTGGGGGGTTTCCACTGTTTAGACACATCAGGGGTCTCCAAACACGACGTGGCTTTCAAAAAGGCAAATGGCGCTCCCTCCCTTCCGAGCCCTGCCGTGCGCCCAAACAGTGGTTTACCCCAACATATGGGGTATCAGCGTACTCAGGACAAATTGCACACCAATTTTGGGGTTCTAATTTCTCCTGTTACCCTTGGGAAAATAAAAAATAGCTGGCTAAAAAAATCATTTTTGAGAAAAAAAATGATTTTTCATTTTCACAGCTCTGCGTTTATAAATTTCTGTGAAGCACTTGGGGGTTCAAAGTGTCTCACCACACATCTAGATAAGCTCCTTATGGGGTCTAGTTTCCAAAATGGTGTCACTTGCAGGGGGTTTCTACTGTTTAGGTACATCAAGGGCTCTGCAAACACAACATGATGCCCGCAGAACATTCCATCAAAGTCTGCATTACAAAATGATGCTCCTTGCCTTCCAAGCAATCCCATGCGCCCAAACAGTGGTTTCACTCCACATATGGGGTATCAGCGTACACAGGAAAAATTGCACAACAACTTTTTGGGTCCAATTTCTCCTGTTACCCTTAAGTTCCTTAACCCCTCTCTGACATTAGACGTACTATCCCGTCCATAAAACCCATGCCATTCTGCCCATGGACGGGATAGTACGTCATAGGCGATCAGCTGCGCTCCTGAGGGGAGCGCAGCTAATCGCCGCCGGGTGTCAGCTGATTATCACAGCTGACACCCGTGACTGTGTGTCAGGAGCAGTCACGGACCGCTCCCGGCACATTAACTCCTAGCACACCGCGATCAAACCTGATCGCGGTGTACTGGGGGCACAGGGGAGGATCGCCAGGGTGGGGGCTCCCTGCGCGCCCCCCTGAGACCCTCAGACCAGCGCGATGTGATCGCGCTGTTCTGAGGGCTTCCTCCCTCCCAGGACCCGGATCCAAGATGGCACCGGGGTCCTGGAGGGAGGCGGCTTCCTCAGTGCCTGCTGAGAGCAGGCACTGAGAAGCCTGCTGCACTGCCTGAGCGATCGCTGGTGTGACAGAGTGCTGTGCACACTGTCACACCAGCGATTTGATAAAATACAGTGATGTCCCACCCTGGGACAAAGTAAAAAAGTTAAAAAAATAAAAATAAACATGTTATAAAAAAAAATCCAAAATAAATAAAAAAAAAAAAAAATATTCCCCAATAAATTCATTTCTTCCTGTAAATAAAAAAAACAAAACAATAAAAGTACACATATTTGGTATTGCCGCGTCCGTAACGACCCCCCCTATAAAACTGTCCCACTAGTTAACCCCTTTAGTTAACCCCTTAAAAAAAAAAAAAAAAACGAAGCAAAAGATCAATGCTTTATCATCATACCGCCGTACAAAAAAAGGAATAACGCGCGATCAAAAAGACCGATATAAATAAACATGGTACCACTGAAAACGTCATCTTGTCCCGCAAAAATCGAGCCACTATACAGCATCATCAGCGAAAAAATAAAAAAGTTATAGCTCACAGAATAAAGCGATGCAAAAATAATTATTTTTTATATAAAATTGTTTTTATTCTATAAAAGCGCCAAAACATAAAAAAATTATATAAATGAGGTATCGCCATAATCGTACTGACCCGAAGAATAAAACTGCTTTATCAATTTTACCACACGCGGAACAATAAAAACGCCTCCCCCAAAAGAAATTAATGAATTGCTGATTTTTGTTCATTCTAACCTCCCAAAAATCGAAATAAAAAGCGATCAAAAAATGTCACCTGCTCAAAAATGGTACAAATAAAAATGTCAACTCGTACCGCAAAAAATAAGACCTCACATGACTCTGTGGGCCAAAATATGCAAAAATTATAGCTCTCAAAATGTGGCGATGCAAAAAACTATTTTTGCAATATAAAGCGTCTTTTAGCGTGACAGCTGCCAATCATAAAAACCCGCTATAAATAGTAAATCAAACCCCCCTTTATCACCCCCATAGTTAGGGAAAAATAATAAAATTAAAAAAATGTATTTATTTCCATTTTCCCATTAGGGTTAGGGTTAGGGTTGCGGCTAAAGTTAGGGTTAGGGTTGGCGCTAAAGTTAGGATTAGGGTTAGGGTTGGGATTAGGGGTGTGTTAGGGTTAGGTTTGTGGTTAGGGTTGGGACTAGGGTTAGGGGTGTGTTGGGGTTAGGGTTGGAGTTAGAATTGGGGGGTTTCCGCTGTTTAGGCACATCAGGGGCTCTCCAAATGTGACATGGCGTCTGATCTCAATTCCAGCCAATTCTGCGTTGAAAAAGTCAAACGGTGCTCCTTCACTTCTGAGCTCTGCCATGCGTCCAAACAGTAGTTTATACATATGGGGTATCAGCGTACTCTGGACCCCAAGAGTTATTGTGCAATTTGTCCTATTTCTTCTGTTACCCTTGGGAAAATAAAAAAACTGGGGGCGAAAATATCATTTTTGTACAAAAAAAATTATTTTTTTGTTTTTACGGCTGTACATTATAAACTTCTGTGAAGCACTTGGGGCTTCATAGCGCTCACCACACACCTAGATAAGTTCCTTGTGGGGTCTATTTTCCAAAATGGGGTCACTTGTTGGGGATTTCCACTGTTTAGGCGCATCAGGGGCTCTCCAAATGCGACATGATGCCCCCAGACCATTCCATCAAAGTCTGCAATCCAAAACGTCACTACTTCCCTTCCGAGCCCCAACGTGTACCCATACAGTAGTTTTCTCCCACATATTGGGTATCAGCGTACACAGGACAAATTGGGCAACAACTTTTGGGTCCAATTTCTCCTGTTACCCTTGTAAAAATAAAATATTGGGGCGAAAAAATCATTTTTTAAAAAAAAAAAAAAAGATTTTTTATTTTTACGGCTGTGCGTTATAAACTTCTGTGAAGCACTTCGGGGTTCAAAGTGCTCACCACACATCTAGATAAGTTCCTTGTGGGGTCTATTTTCCAAAATGGGGTCACTTGTGGGGGTTTCCACTGTTTAGGCGCATCAGGGGCTCTCCAAATGCGACATGACGCACCCAGACCATTCCATCAAAGTCTGCAATCCAAAACGTCACTACTTCCCTTCCGAGCCCTGACGTGCGCCCATACAGTAGTTTTCTCCCACATATTGGGTATCAGCGTACTCAGGACAAATTGGGCAACAACTTTTGGGGTCCAATTTCTCCTGTTACCCTTGTGAAAATAAAATATTGGGGCAAAATAATCATTTTTGTAAAAAAAAAAAAGATTTTTTATTTTTACGGCTGTGCATTATAAACTTCTGTGAAGCACTTCGGGGTTCAAAGTGCTCACCAAACATCTAGATAAGTTCCTTGTGGGGTCTATTTGCCAAAATGGGGTCACTTGTGGGGGGTTTCCACTGTTTAGGTGCATCAGGGGCTCTCCAAATGTGACATGACGCCACCAGACCATTCCATCAAAGTCTGCAATCCAAAACGTCACTACTTCCCTTCCGAGCCCCGACGTGTGCCCATACAGTAGTTTTCGCCCACATATTGGGTATCAGTGTACTCAGGACAAATTGGACAACAACTTTTGGGTTCCAATTTCTTCTGTTACCCTTGTGAAAATAAAATATAGGGGTGAAAAAATCATTTTTGTAAAAAAAAAAAAAGATTTTTTATTTTACGGCTGTACGTTATAAACTTTAGTGAAACACCTGGGGTTCAAAGTTCTCACCACACATCTAGATAAGTTTCTTGAGGGGTCTAGTTTCCAAAATGGTGTCATTTATGGGGGTTTCCACTGTTTAGGCAGATCAGGAGCTCTCCAAACACGACATGGCGTCCAGTGTTGTGAATGGGTTTGAGATGAGTTCTGAGCAGAGGCTCCCTCTGGTGGTTACAAGCAGTGCTAGTCTGTCCAGTGAAGATTGTGAGGACTGGGAATCAGGTGTTACTGACTGGTCTTATATAAGGGAGTCACCTTCCCATCAGGGTTGCCGGTGATCAATTGTTCTGGTCTGAATCCTTTATTCCAGTTTCCCTTGTAGCCTGCTGTGTCGTGTCTGCATCTCCTGCTAACAGATAAGACATTTTCTTCTTTTGTGTTTGTGCTATATTTTTCCATTTTGTCCTGCACTTCTGTGGGGGCCTTCAGGGTTCCTTCCGGGGGCTTCTACCCTCTCAGTTTTGTTCAGCCACTGATGTTTGTACTTTTGCTTTTTCCAGTTTTTTCAGTGGCTGCTGTTTTGATTTTGTTACACCAGAGAACTAATTTAGGTGGTAGAGGTCGTGTGATCTCAGGTGATTTTGAAATTAGTAGAGTTGGTGCCTTTCAGGGTTTTCTGGGATTGCAGTAAGTACCCTTCCTATCCTTTTCTATTTAGTTAGTTTGGGCCCCAGCGTTTGCTCATACTATTTTCTTTCTGTGTCAGTATTTCATCTTGTCTAACCGCCATTACATGTTTGGGGGCTTTCTATTATCTTTGGGGTTCTGCTCCGGGGCAGATAGCTTTCCTATTTCTATCTTTAGGTGTAGTTAGTTTCTCAGGCTGTGACGAGGCGTCTAGGACCAACGTAGGAACGCTCCACGGCTGCCTCTAGTTGTGGTGGTTAGTCAGGGTACTGCAATCTCATAGATTTCAACTGCTCTGGTGTATTGCCTTTTTTACCTGCACTCCTCAGCTACCGAAACATAACAGTATCACCGGCCTAAAAATTGAAAATTGTATGGTACTCACAGAAGGAAAAAAATATTGTGAAAGAAAAAAGGTTGTCAGAGTTGTCAGAGATATTTTTCTGTTTGTTGCATTTTTTTTTTTTTTTTTCCCTCTGTATCTCTGGGTGCTGGGCAGGATTTTTTTTTTCTCTCAATGGAGTTTGCACAGTTGTCTGGCCGTGTGGATCAGCTTGCCACTGAGGTTCGGAGTATTGCTATCTATCTTGCTGGGTTGCCTGTTGTGGAACCTAGGATTCCCATGCCAGATTTGTTTTTAGGGGATCGAGCTAAGTTTCAGAATTTCAAAATAATTGTAAATTGTTTTTTGCCTTAAGATCTAAGTCCTCAGGGAACGCAGCGCAGCAGGTTCAAATTATCATCTCTCTCCTGCGCGGCGATCCTCAGGATTGGGCTTTTTCCCTGATACCTGGGGATCCTGTTTTGAGTGATGTTGATGCATTTTTTCTGGCCTTGGGGTTATTGTACGATGAGCCTAATGTCACTGATCAAGCTGAAAAAGCCTTGTTGGCATTAAATCAGGGGCTTGATGATGCTGAGTTATACTGTCAGAGATTCCGTAGGTGGGCAGTCCTGATCAAATGGAATGACGACGCTTTGGCAGCCCTTTTCCGGAAGCGTCTGTCAGATAATGTAAAGGATGGTGGGATTCCCTGTCCCTCTGGTCTCAAAGATTCTATGTCATTAGCGATTCAAATTGACAGACGTTTGCGTGAGCGGAGAAGTATGCGTGGAATGGTGTTGCCTTGTAAACCAGCTTCTGAACCCATGCAGTGTGATAGAGTGGTGTCTGGGGCACAGCGTCATGAGTTTCGAAAACGCAATGGGTTATGTTTCTACTGTGGTGATGCCTCTCATGCTATTTCAGTGTGCCCTAAGCGGGGAAGACGTTTTGCACGCTCAGTTGTCTTGGGTAGTGTTCAGACTAAGTTTTTATTAACTGTCACTCTGATATGCTCTCTGTCCTCATTTTCTGCTCAGGCTTTCGTTGATTCTGGAGCAGCTGTTAATCTGATGGATTATGATTTTGCTAAACGTTGTGGATTTCCCTTGATACCCCTACAGAAGTCTATTCCTCTACTGGGGATCGATTCTACCCCTTTGGCTGAGAATAAACCCCAGTTTTCTACTCAGGTGATAATGAGGGTTGAACCTGATCACCAGGAGTGCTGCAAATTTTTGGTTCTATATAATCTGCATGACATTATCGTGCTGGGTTTTCCTTGGTTACAGTCTCATAATCCTGTTTTGGATTGGAAATCTGTGTCTGTAACCAGTTGGGGCTGCCAATGTGTTAATACCAACACTCCTGTTTTTTCTGCCTCCCCCCAGGCTCAGGATGTTCCTGACTTTTTGATTGATTTTTCTGATGTGTTAAGCGAAAGTAAATCTGCATCCTTGCCTCCCATAGGAGCTATGACTGCGCTATTGAATTAGTGCCGGGTAGTAAATTCCCTAAAGGTCGCCTTTTTAACTTGTCTGTACCTGAACATGACGCTATGCGGTCTTATATCAAGGAATCATTGGAGAAGGGTCATATCAGACCATCCTCTTCACCCTTAGGTGCCGGTTTTTTCTTTGTGGCCAAAAAGGATGGTTCATTAAGGCCGTGTATTGATTATCGTCTCTTGAACAATATTACTGTGAAATATCAATACCCGTTACCCTTGATTTCTGACCTGTTTTCCAGGGTGAAAAACGCTACTTGGTTTACCAAGCTTGACCTCAGGGGGGCGTATAACCTTATTCGCATTAAGCACGGGGATGAATGGAAGACGGCATTCAATACCCCTGAAGGGCATTTTGAGTACCTGGTGATGCCATTTGGGCTCACTAATGCTCCTTCCGTCTTCCAGTCCTTCATGAATGACATTTTCAGGGATTTTGTAGACAATTTTCTGATTGTTTATTTGGATGATATCTTGATTTTTTCTAATGACTGGGACTCTCATGTGAAACATGTTCGAACTGTATTCCAGATTTTGAGAGAGAATGCTCTGTATGTGAAGGGATCAAAGTGTCTTTTTGGCGTACAGAGGATCTCATTTCTGGGATTCATTTTGTCCCCATCTGTTATTGAAATGGACCCGGTCAAGGTTCAGGCCATCTGTGATTGGGTCCAACCTACTTCATTAAAGGCTCTTCAGAGATTTTTGGGTTTTGCCAATTTTTATCGTAAATTTATTGGTAATTTCTCGGTTATTGTTAAACCATTAACTGATTTGACCAGAAAGGGTTCTGATGTGGTGAATTGGCCTCCTGAGGCAGTCTCTGCATTTCAGGAACTTAAGCAGAGATTCACTTCTGCTCCTGTTCTACGGCAGCCTGTACGGCAGATGTTTCTCTGCTATTTCAGGTGGAGGTTGATGCCTCTGAAATTGGGGCAGGTGCCGTTTTGTCCCAAAAAGATCCAGAGACCTCTAAAAGTAACCCTTGTGCCTTTTTCTCTCGAAAATTTTCTCCTACTGAACGTAATTATGACGTGGGTAATCGGGAGTTATTGGCCATGAAGTGGGCTTTTGAAGAGTGGAGACATTGGCTGGAGGGAGCCAAACATCAGATGGTGGTCCTTACGGACCATAAGAATCTGGTCTATCTGGAATCTGCCAAGCGACTCAATCCTAGACAGGCCAGGTGGGCTTTGTTTTTCACACGTTTTAATTTTGTGGTTTCCTTTCTTCCTGGCACTAAGAATGTTAAGGCGGATGCCCTCTCGAGGAGTTTCCTTGCGGACTCTCCTGAGTTATCTGATCCTTCTGTTATTTTGAAAGAGGGGGTAGTTCTTTCCGCCATATCGCCCAATTTGAGACTTGCTCTGGAGGGGTGTCAGGAGGATAGGCCCGAGTGCTGCCCTGTTGGAAAATTGTTTGTCCCGGACCAGTGGAAAAAGAGTGTGATGTCTGAGATTCATTGTTCCGTATTTGTTGGGCATCCCGGAATTTTTGGTACCAGAGACTTGGTTAGTCGGTCCTTTTGGTGGCCTACCTTGTCTCGTGATGTCAGGGAATTTGTGCAGTCCTGCGGGACTTGCTCTCGCTCCAAGCCTTGCTCTCGCTCTAGTGGTTTGTTGATGCCATTGCCTGTGCCCAAGAGACCATGGACCCATATCTCTATGGATTTCATTTCCGACCTTCCTGTTTCTCAGAGAATGACCACCATCTGGGTAATTTGTGATAGGTTTTCCAAGATGATACATCTTGTGCCATTACCTAAGTTGCCTTCCTCCTCTGAATTGGTGCCGTTGTTCCTTCAGCACGTGGTTCGTTTACACGGCATTCCTGAGAACATTGTGTCTGACAGAGGAGTCCAGTTTGTTTCCAGATTTTGGAGGACTTTTTGTTCTAAACTGGGTGTTCAATTGTCTTTCTCCTCGGCATTTCATCCTCAGACCAATGGTCAAACTGAGAGAACAAACCAGACATTGGAGACTTATCTAAGATGCTTTGTGTCTGCTGATCAGGATGACTGGGTCTCTTTTTGCCTTTGGCTGAGTTTGCTCTTAATAATAGGGCTAGCTCTGCCACTTTGATGTCTCCGTTTTTCTGTAATTCTGGGTTTCACCCTCGATTTTCTTCAGGACAGACGGAGGCTTCTGTCTGTCCAGGTGTTGACTCTGTTGTGGAGCGTATGCAACTGATTTGGGACCAGGTAGTGGAGAGGTTGTCCCTCTCTCAGGAGAGGGCCCAGCGGTTTGCTAACCGGCATAGGACTGATGGTCCTCGGTTTAAAGTGGGGGACTTGGTCTGGTTGTCCTCAAAGAATATTCCTATGAGAGTAGCATCTCCTAAATTTAAGCCTAGGTTCATTGGACCTTATAAGATCATGGAGATTATTAATCCTGTTTCTTTTCGTTTGCTTCTTCCAGGGACTTTTAAGATCCATAACGTGTTCCACAAGTCCTTGTTGAAGAGGTTTGTTGAGCCAGTGGTTCCTGCTGCTGTGCCTCCTGACCCTGTTTTGGTTGAGGGCAATCTGGAGTATGTGGTTGAGAAAATATTAGATTCTCGTTTTTCTAGACGGAAACTCCAGTATTTGGTTAAATGGAGAGGTTATGGTCAGGAAGACAATTCTTGGGTGTTTGCTTCGGACATCCATGCTAGGAGACTTATCCGTGCGTATCATAGAACTCATCCTGACCGACCTGGTTGCTCAAATAAGGGGTCGGTGACCCCTCCTCAAGGGGGGGTACTGTTGTGAGTGGGCTTGGGATGAGTTCTGAGCAGAGGCTCCCTCTGGTGGTTACAAGCGGTTCTGGTCTGTCCAGTGAAGATTGTGAAGATTGTGAGGATTGGGAATCAGGTGTTACTGACTGGTCTTATATAAGGGAGTCACCTTCCCATCAGAGTTGCCGGTGATCAATTGTTCTGGTCTGAATCCTTGATTCCTGTTTCCTTTGTAGCCTGCTGTGTCGTGTCTGCATCTCCTGCTAACAGATAAGACATTTTCTTCTTTTTGTTTTTGTGCTTGATTTTTGCATTTTGTCCTGCACTTCTGTGGGGGCCTTCAGGGTCCCCTCCGGGGGCTTTTGCCCTCTCAGTTTAGTTCAGCCACTGATGTTTGTACTTTTGCTTTTTCCAGTTTTTTCAGTGGCTGCTGTTTTGATTTTGTTACACCAGAGAACTAATTTAGGTGGTGGAGGTCGTGTGATCTCAGGTGTTTTTGAAATTAGTAGAGTTGGTGCTTTTCAGGGTTTTCTGGGATTGCAGTAAGTGTCCTTCCTATCCTTTTCTATTTAGTTAGTTTGGGCCCCAACGTTTGCTCATACTATTTTCTGTCTGTCTCAGTATTTCTTCTTGTCTAACCGCCATTATATGTTTGGGGGCTTTCTATTATCTTTGGGGTTCTGCTCCGGGGCAGATAGCTTTCCTATTTCTATCTTTAGGTGTAGTTAGTTTCTCAGGCTGTGACGAGGCGTCTAGGACCAACGTAGGAACGCTCCACGGCTGCCTCTAGTTGTGGTGGTTAGTCAGGGTACTGCAGTCTCATAGATTCCAACTGCTCTGGTGTATTGCTTTTTTTTGCCTGCACTCCTCAGCTACCGAAACATAATAGTATCACCGGCCTAAAATTTAAAATTGTATTGTACTCACAGAAGGGAAAAAATTTGTGAAAGAAAAAACGGTTGTCAGAGTTGTCAGAAATATTTTTCTGTTTGTTGCATTTTTTTTTTTTTCCCTCTGTATCTCTGGGTGCTGGGGAGGATTTTTTCTCTCAATGGAGTTTGCACAGTTGTCTGGCCGTGTGGATCAGCTTGCCACTGAGGTTCAGAGTATTGCTGCATATCTTGCTAGGTTGCCTGTTGTGGAACCTAGGATTCCCATGCCAGATTTGTTTTTAGGGATCGAGCTAACTTTCAGAATTTCAAAAATAATTGTAAATTGTTTTTTGCCTTAAAATCTAAGTCCTCAGGGAACGCAGCGCAGCAGGTTCAAATTGTCATCTCTCTCCTGCGCGGCGATCCTCAGGATTGGGCTTTTTCCCTGACACCTGGGGATCCTGTTTTGAGTGATGTTGATGCATTTTTTCAGGCTTTGTGGTTATTGTACGATGAGACTAATGTCTCCTTGTTGGCATTAAATCAGGGTCTTGATGACGCTGAGTTATACTGTCAGAGATTCCGCAGGTGTGCAGTCCTGACCAAGTGGAATGACGACGCTTTGGCGGCCCTTTTTCGGAAGGGTCTGTCAGATAATGTAAAGGATGTTATGGTGGGATTCCCTGTCCTATCAGGTCTCAATGATTCTATGTCATTAGCGATTCAAATTGACAGACGTTTGCGTGAGCGGAGAAGTATGCGTGGAATAGTGTTGCCTTGTAAACCTGCTTCTGAATCCATGCAGTGTGATAGAGTGGTGTCTGGGGCACAGCGTCATGAGTTTCGAAAGCGCAATGGGTTATGTTTCTACTGTGGTGATGCCTCTCATGCTATTTCAGTCTGCCCTAAGCGGGGAAGACGTTTTGCACGCTCAGTTGTCTTGGGTAGTGTTCAGACTAAGTTTTTATTAACTGTCACTCTGATATGCTCTCTGTCCTCATTTTCTGCTCAGGCTTTCATTGATTCTGGAGCAGCTATTAACCTGATGGATTATGATTTTGCTAAACATTGTGGGTTTCCCTTGATACCCCTACAGAAGTCTATTCCCCTACTGGAGATCGATTCTACCCCTTTGGCTGAGAATAAACCTGAGTTCTCTACTCAGGTGATAATGAGGGTTGAACCTGATCATCAGGAGTGCTGCAAATTTTTGGTTCTGTATAATCTGCATGATATTATCGTACTGGGTTTCCCTTGGTTACAGTCTCATAATCATGTTTTGGATTGGAAATCTGTGTCTGTAACCAGTTGGGGCTGCCAATGTGTTAATACCAACACTCCTGTTTTTTCTGCCTCCCCCCAGGCTCAGGATGTTCCTGACTTTTTGATTGATTTTTCTGATGTGTTTAGTGAAAGTAAATCTGCATCCTTGCCTCCCCATAGGAGCTATGACTGCGCTATTGAATTAGTGCCTGGTAGTAAATTCCCTAAAGGTCACCTTTTTAACTTGTCTGTACCTGAACATGACGCTATGCGGTCTTATATCAAGGAGTCATTGGAGAAGGGTCATATCAGATCATCCTCTTCACCCTTAGGTGCCGGTTTTTTCTTTGTGGCCAAAAAGGATGGTTCATTAAGGCCGTGTATTGATTATCGTCTTTTGAACAATATTACTGTGAAATATCAATACCCGTTACCCTTGATTTCTGACCTGTTTTCCAGGGTGAAAAACGCTACTTGGTTTACCAAGCTTGACCTCAGGGGGGCATATAACCTTATTCGCATTAAGCACGGGGATGAATGGAAGACGGCATTCAATACCCCGGAGGGGCATTTTGAGTACCTTGTGATGCCCTTTGGGCTCACTAATGCTCCTTCTGTCTTCCAGTCCTTCATGAATGACATTTTCAGGGATTTTGTGGATAAATTTCTGATTGTTTATTTGGATGATATCTTGATTTTTTCTAATGACTGGGACTCTCATGTGAAACATGTTCGAACTGTATTCCAGATTTTGAGAGAGAATGCTCTGTATGTGAAGGGATCAAAGTGTCTTTTTGTAGCCTGCTGTGTCGTGTCTGCATCTCCTGCTAACAGATAAGACATTTTCTTCTTTTTGTTTTTGTGCTTGATTTTTGCATTTTGTCCTGCACTTCTGTGGGGGCCTTCAGGGTCCCCTCCGGGGGCTTTTGCCCTCTCAGTTTAGTTCAGCCACTGATGTTTGTACTTTTGCTTTTTCCAGTTTTTGCAGTGGCTGCTGTTTTGATTTTGTTACACCAGAGAACCAAATTAGGTGGTGGAGGTCGTGTGATCTCAGGTGTTTTTGAAATTAGTAGAGTTGGTGCTTTTCAGGGTTTTCTGGGATTGCAGTAAGTGTCCTTCCTATCCTTTTCTATTTAGTTAGTTTGGGCCCCAACGTTTGCTCATACTATTTTCTGTCTGTCTCAGTATTTCTTCTTGTCTAACCGCCATTACATGTTTGGGGGCTTTCTATTATCTTTGGGGTTCTGCTCCGGGGCAAATTGCTTTCCTATTTCTATCTTTAGGTGTAGTTAGTTTCTCAACGTAGGAACGCTCCACGGCTGCCTCTAGTTGTGGTGGTTAGTCAGGGTACTGCAATATCATAGATTCCAACTGCTCTGGTGTATTGCTTTTTTTTACCTGCACTCCTCAGCTACCGAAACATAACAGTCTTGTTACCCTTGGGAAAATAAAATTTGGGGTGAAAAGATTGTTTTTGTGGAAAAAATATGATTTTTTATTTTCACTGTTCTATGTTATAAACTTCTGTGAAGCACTTGGAGTTCAAAGTGCTCACCACACATCTAGATAAGTTCCTTACGGGTATAGTTTCCAAAATTGGGTCACTTGTGATGCATTTCCACTGTTTAGACACATCAGGGCCTCTACAAACGCGACATGGCGCCCAGCCAATTCTGCGTTGAAAAAGTCAAATGTCGCTCCTTCCCTTGCGACCTCTGCCGGGCGCCCAAAAAGTGGTTTACCCCTACATATGAGGTATTGGCTTATTCAGGAGAAATTGCACAACAAATTTTGTGGTTCATTTTTTCTTTTAACAGTTGTGAAAATAAAAAAAATAGGTTCCGAAGTAAAGTTTTTGCAAAAAAAGTTAAATGTTAATTTTTTCCTTCCACATTGCTTCAGTTCCTGTGAAGCACGTAAAGGGTTAATAAACTTATTGAATGTGATTTTGAGCACCTTGAGGGGTGCAGTTTTTAGAATGGTGTCACTTTTGGGTATTTTCTATCGTATATACCCCTCAAAGTGACTTCAAATGTGATGTGGTCCCTAAAATAAAAATGGTGTTGTAAAAATGAGAAATCGCTGGTCAACTTTTAACCCTTATAAATTCGTAACAAAAAAAAATTTTGGTCCCAAAATTGTGCTGATGTAAAGTAGACATGTGGGAAATGTTATTTATTAAGAAATTTGTGTGACATATCTCTCTGATTTAAGGGCATAAAAATTTAAATTTGAAAATTGTTAAATTTTCAAAATTTTCGCCATATTTCCGTTTTTTTCATAAATATACACAAGTCATATCAAAGAAATTTTACAACTAACGTGAAGTACAATATGTCACGAAAAAACAATCTCAGAATCAGCGGGATTCGTTAAAGTGTTCCAGAGTTATAACCTCATAAAATGACAGTGGTCAGAATTGTAAAAATTGGCCCTGTCATTAAGCTGCAACATGGCTCTGTCACTAAGGGGTTAAAATCACGGTGTCTTTTTCATGTTTATTTTTTAATGTAGCTGGTCCACAAAAAAACAAACAAAACAAGAAACATGTCCTAAATTGATTTGTGTTGGGAATCAAACTTGCCAATGTAATCAATTACACCGTGAAAAAAGAATAGCAGACAAATATCATCCATGCGCTGTGCATATTTTACTGTTTAAATGGTCAAAAAGCAAATCAATTATTTATTTTCTTCATACCAGAAAAACATAAGCGGCAAGGATTGTAAAAACTGACACATGGACAAGCAACAAATTTGACATATTGAAAGAACCTTTATTGTTTATCAAAATCTTGCTTGATAATGCCTTTTCATTTTTGCTTCCTTACTAGAGTTGAGCGATACTTTCCGATATCCAAAAGTATCGGAATCGAATGGTATCGCCGATACCCAAAAAATATCGGCGATACCCGATACCGATACCGGAAGTCCAATGTAAGTCTATGGGAACAAAATATTGAAATTAAAAAAACCCCATTCTTGCCTTGTAGGTTAATTGTACATGAAGGAAAACAACAAAGAGTAATGTAGAATGTATTGGGGGAGGTTGAGGAGACATTAAAGGCATAGATGTTTAACCCAATCCAATGGAATAGCATTAATTTTTTTTTTTAGGAAATACGTTCGGATTGTCGAAGAAATTGACAATGTTGTTAACCTTTTTTCTATTTTGGCAAATATGTATGTTTCACAACTTCCATGCTCTTCACCTTTTTAACTTTTGCCACACTTTCTCCTTCATAATCTTCAGCAGCATCATCTTTGTCATCAAATTATTCTTCATCTTCACCTTCTTTATCTTCTTCTAAAACTTCTGCTTTTCATCTTTTTGTTAACATTACTCATATTGTTCTTTTTAAACTATTATTATTCTTCATATTATAGTCCTTCATCTTCTTCATCATATTCTTATTTGTGACAGAGATTCCTGTACTTTTAATCTGTAAAAGTATGATTTTTTCATCGTTCCGTTCTTGCTGCCACAAAAGATTTAAATTACAACTAGAGTTGAGCGATACTTTCCGATATCCAAAAGTATCGGAATCGGAATGGTATCGCCGATACCATTAAAATATCGGCGATACCCGATACCGATACCGGAAATCCAATGTAAGTCTATGGGAACAAAATATCGTAACTAAAAAAACCCCATTCTTTCCTTGTAAACACTAAATATACACACATAGAATACATATATATATATATATATATATACATGTCATTGTGACATATATATATATATATACATATATTTATAGTTTATACACTTCTACATAGTAAAATAGCCTCTGAATCAATTGCCGGGTAAAGTCGGCTTTTGTGAAAAGACAGAAGCACCCGACATGAAATGACACTTGGTTTACATAGAGTTAACCATGTCTTTTCATGTAGTTTGATATCTGATTTGCACAAACAATTACATGAGTGGCTGTTTGCAAAATTTCACACCTGTAGGGTTAATTAAAGGTGTAAATTCGTTGTAAAAAAACCTGACTTTTTTGCTACGAATTTACACCTTTAATTAACCCCTACAGGTGTGAAATTTTGCACACTTACACTCATGTAATTGTTTGTGCAAATCAGATATCAAACTACATGAAAAGACATGGTTAACTCTATGTAAACCAAGTGTCATTTCATATCGGGTTCTGCATTTTCACAAAAGCCGGCAATTGAATTAGCGGCTATTATACTATGTAGAAGTGTATGAACTATAAATATATATATAATATATATATATATATGTGTCACAAATTCAATGACATGTGTATATATATATGAGGTGTAAAATTGCTGAAAAAAAATGCGTGGGCACCCGCCCTATTTTCGCAACCAGACAGACAAAGCCAGTGAGTGGGGGCAGATAATAATAGCCCAGAGAGGGACCATTATTTTTGCCCCCCCCCCCTGGCTACTAACATCTGCCCCCAGACACCCCAGGAAAGACAAATCTATAATTAGATTCGCCCTTTCTGGCACTTTGCCCGTCTATTCCCATTGCCCTGTAGTGGTGGCGAATGGGTTAATATGGGGTTAAAGCCACCTTGCTATTGAAAGGTGACCTTAAGCCAGGTTAATAATTGAGAGCTGTCAATTAGACAACTATCAATTATTAATCCTATTGCATGAAATAAAAATAAAACACACACACTTTAATTAAAAATCATTTTAATGAAATAAAGACACATGTTTTTGACCATCTTTTATTTTACTGCAAAAACCATTTCCTGTAATAAAAATAAAATAAAAAAGCAAAATTATTCTTACCTATCCCATGCACAGTCAGGTCCCACGGTGTAATCCTTCAGAAAGGGTTAATGTTTACTGCAGGGACCGCAGCTAATGCTGCAGCCTCACAGTAAACCCCCAAATGAATGAGTTCCTCTCCTGGCTGACAGGAGAGTAAAGGCTGGGTCTCACATAACGATACACCAGCGATCCCGACAACGATATGCACTTGTCAGGATCGCTGGTGTATCGCTACATGATCGCTGCTGAGCTGCCAAACAGGCAGCTCAGGCAGCGATCTGGGACAGCGACACTGCGGGTAACATCGCTTAAGGGCCCGTCTCACATAGCGATATCGCTACCGAGATCGCTGCTGAGTCACTAGTTTTGTGACGCAGCAGCGAGCTCACCAGCGATATCGCTGTGTGTGACATTCAGCGACGATCAGACCCCCTGCCGGGTATCGCTGATCGTCGCTGAAATGTCAGGACCTTTTTTTGATCGCTGGTTTCCCGCTGACAGGCACGCATCGCTGCGTGTGACAGGCGGGAGACCAGCGATCCGCTGGTAACCAAGGTACACAGCGGGTTTCCAGGCGCGGGGCTGTGCCTAGAAACCCGCTGTGTACCTTGGATACCAGCGCCCTGATGCAGGGGAGCTGGTATCCAAGGTACACAGCGGGTTTCCAGGCACCGCGCAGCGCTTGGAAACCCGCTGTGTACCTTGGATACCAGCTCCTTGCATCATGGCGCTGGTATCCAAGGTACACTGCGGGTAACTAAGCGATGTTACCCGCAGTGTCGCTGTCCCAGATCGCTGCCTGAGCTGCCTGTTTGGCAGCTCAGCAGCGATCATGTAGCGATACACCAGCGATCCTGACAAGTGCATATCGTTGTCGGGATCGCTGGTGTATCGTTATGTGAGACCCAGCCTTTAGTTACCCGCAGTGTACGTTGGATACCAGCGCCCTGATGCAGGGAGCTGGTAACCAAGGTACACAGCGGGTTTCCAAGCGCTGCGCGGTGCCTGGAAACCCGCTGTGTACCTTGGATACCAGCTCCCTGCATCAGGGCGCTGGTATCCAAGGTACACAGCGGGTTTCTAGGCACAGCCCCGCGCCTGGAAACCCGCTGTGTACCTTGGTTACCAGCGGATCGCTGGTCCCCCGCCTGTCACACGCAGCGATGCGTGCCTGTCAGCGGGAAACCAGCGATCAAAAAAAGGTCCTGACATTTCAGCGACGATCAGCGATACCCGGCAGGGGGGCTGATCGTCGCTGAATGTCACACACAGCGATATCGCTGGTGAGCTCGCTGCTGCTTCACAAAACTAGTGACTCAGCAGCGATCTCGGTAGCGATATCGCTATGTGAGACGGGCCCTTAAGTGGAAAGCTTAATTGATTGCTTTCCACTTTCACTTCATGTCAGCCAGGGACACAATCAGTGACGTCAGAGGGAACTGATTAACAAAAATAGGGGTTCCCTTCGAAAAAAAAATGGCGTGGGGTCCCCCCTATTTTTGTTAACCAGCCAGATGAAGCAGACCGCTGAGGCCTGGATTTTCAGGCTGTTAAGGAGCCAAGATCCATGGACCTTGCCAGCCTGATAATACCAGGCCACAGCAGTCTGCATATCTTGACTGATTAACAAAAATAGGGGATCCCCTCGAAAAAAATTGGCGTGGGGTCCCCCCTATTTTTGTTAACCAGCCAGATGAAGCAGACCGCTGAGGCCTGGATTTCCAGGCTGTTAAGGAGCCAAGATCCATGGACCTTGCCAGCCTGATAATACCAGGCCACAGCAGTCTGCATATCTTGGCTGATTAACAAAAATAGGGATCCCCTCGAAAAAAATTGGCGTGGGGTCCCCCCTATTTTTGTTAACCAGCCAGATGAAGCAGACCGCTGAGGCCTGGTTTTTCAGGCTGGTAAGGATCCAATATCCATGGACCTTGCCAGCCTGATAATACCAGGCCACAGCAGTCTGCTTAGCTTGGCTGGTTAACAAAAATAGGGGATCCCCTCGAAAAAAAAACGGCGTAGGGGTCCCCCTATTTTTGTTAACCAGCCAAGTAAAATGCAGACTGCTGCGGCCTGGTATTAAAAGACTGTCAAGGCCCATGGATTTTGGCCCTCAACAGCCTGATAATACCAGGCTACAGCAGCCCCACATTTGGCGCATCAAAAGATGTGCCAATTGTGGCACTTTACCCGGCTCTTCCCACTTGCCCTGTAGCGGTGGCAAGCGGGGTAATAAGGGGTTAATGTCACCGTTGATTGCACGGTGACAATAAGCCCGGTTAATAATGGAGAGGCGTCAATAAGACACTGATCCATTATTAATCCCAAAGTTTTTAAATGTTTAAAAAAAAGACACAGCAAGAAAAAAGTATTTTAATGAAATAAAAGAGACAACACAGTTTTCATTTCTTTTATTACTCTCTCATTCCTGCGACGCTATCGATCTCCTGTAAAAAAAGAAAAAAAAACAAACCAACAGTATACCACCTGTCCGACGCAGTCCATAGTAACGACTGTCCCACGACGATCCAGCTCTGCTACATCGGAATGACAGGCAGAGCCTGACATCCCGGCGCAGCACAGCTGCTTACCAGCTTCCCCGGCGGTGACGTCATCGGACTGCTTTACGGCCGCGATTACCCAGCAGTCACATGCAGTTATCACGAGAAACTGCATGTGACCGCCAGGGAGAAGAGGATGGCGGCCACTAAGCAGTCCGGGATGTGACCGCCGGAGATCTTCTGCCGGGTAAGTGCCGCTGACTCCTGACAGACCCGACCGACGGACACTGACAGTGACAGTGACAATTCCGATTCCGGTATCCGATATGACGAAAATATCGGTACTCGGAATCGGAATTCCGATACAGCCAATATCGGCCGATACCCGATATTTGCAGTATCGGAATGCTCAACACTAATTACAACAGTATTTGTCCGTGTTCAGTTTAGCCTGCAGCATCAGGCATTTACCAGGGGCACCACGAGGAGGAACGGACTCACCCCCATACACTGCTTAGTCTTCTTCTGCTTATAATTTAGAGCATATATTTTGCTCTTCATTTTGGTCTTATACTTCATGTTCTTCTGCTTTTAGATCTTCTGCTTATTGTTCTTGTGTCTCTTGTTCTGTATCTTGTATTTATAGCACAACCTTGTACCAGCTGATGTTACCTGGACACGGTTACTAAGCAGGAGGTACCTGTGCTCCAAAGCACTACCAAGGACCAGCAGACGTTGCTGGAACTCGGATACCAAGATGGAGGCACCTAGGCCAAAGGCACTGCGGAGAACCAGTTGACGGTACTGGAACCCGGACGGGTAGCAGAAGGTACAAGAGCCAATGCAAGTAACGAGGACCAGCTGACTGTGCTGGAACCCGGAGGGGCAGCAGAAGGAAAAGAGCCAATGGCACAACCGAGGACCAGCTGACGTTACTGGGACACGGTTACTAAGCAGGAGGTACCTGTGCTCCAAAGCACTACCAAGGACCAGCAGACGTTGCTGGAACTCGGATACCGAGATGGAGGCACCTAGGCCAAAGGCACTGCGGAGAACCAGTTGACGGTACTGGAACCCGGACGGGTAGCAGAAGGTACCCATGGAAATTTAAGTTGACAGGCCGCGAGCCGGCCGCAGTTACCGAATCCCACAGTACTACAGTGGGTGATTGTCCTATTGTCACAACGGAAACAGCCTTTATTTGCATATCCCGCAGCACACATAGGAAGCACCTAAACTCCAGGCACCATAGAGTCGGGTAACCCGACCGCAACACGACAGGACAACTTATTGGAGGCTAAGTGACGTTTACACTGACAGGAAACAGATGGCGTGCTGTAACCAGTCTGGGCAGGAGTGAGTACCCGTGCCAATGACACTTCCGAGCAACAACTGTCGGTGTTGGAGCCCAGGGATGAGAAGAGAACCGGTTGGAGGCAGCAGGACTTTTTGCCGTTCACACAGCAGGGGAACAGCTGACATTACTGAACCCCAGTAACACAGGAGCAAGTGTTAACTGTGCTAACAGCACTTCCAGGCAACAACTGGCGGTGTTGGAGCCCAGGGATGAGAAGACAACAGGGTGGAGGCAGCAGGACTTTTTGATGTACACACAGCAGGGGAACAGCTGACATTACTGAACCCCAGTAACACAGGAGCAAGTGTTGACTGTTCTAACAGCACTTCCGAGCAAATGTATTCCAAATGTAATCTTGCCTGAAGAAGGAGCCTTGAGCTCTGAAAGCTAGCGAACATATAATTTTCTGGTTAGCCAATAAAGGTATCACCTTAAGAATGCTCTTGTCATAATTGGATGGAAAAGTATTCACATACAAAATTATACAATTTCCATCATGTAATACTCATAATATGTGGCAATAATCATTTTTATTAACAAACATAACCTTTAAAAAGTGCATAGTGCATAGTGAAAATTGCTATTTATGCCTGACTGTCGACTTGCAAGCATGACAACGGATAGATAAGGTATATATAGATGAGACTGCATAGCCACAGATGGTGAATGGCGATGTAATACTGTACCTCAATAAAGTGTGCGTCACTACTACATAATTTTTTTTATATAGCTTTATAAACAGGGTACGTGGATGTATGCTTGCGCCTTTGTTTTAACGCACAGACTGCCTTCCTGCTGAGACGCGTTGGGTAGTGAACAGTTGTGTGCAGTGTTCACTGTAGTCTGAGGTTTTCCTTTTTGGAGTGCAGATCACGCTCCAGTTAGTTCTTCAACCACTGCTGGTTGTAGTCTGCTGAGCGTGTGTCACTGGCACATCCTTGAAATTTCTCTCTAATTGTTGCTGATCCATTCTATTACAAATAAATAAAATCTATTAGTGTGACGCGCTTCCATCCGTATACAATACATTTGTTGCAAACACTATAGAAGTACACAAAGGGGCCTTTCACACCTACTGAACAGTTGTGTGCAGTGTTCACTGCAGTCTCTGCGAAATAACCACACTTAGGCCTTATAACTTTTCAGACTTTCTTTATCAATCTACCAAGATGAAGAAGGCAGGGAGTAAGGCACGTGGTCGTGGCAGTGGAGTTTCTTCAGGGAGAGGACGTGGGGATTCTGTGGCTGCTGCGGCCCCCAGTGACACAGCATCCACCAGTTTTCCCCGTGAGCGTTCCTTTATGCGCACTTTTGTAGGAGCTCGGAGTACCCCCCTGCTGCGGGAAGAACAAATTGAAGCCGTTGTTGGTTGGATGTCAGCCAATGCATCGACTTCAATTGCTTCCACCTCCTCTCAGGACCACAGCACTGTTGAGCAACCATCCGTCTCTTCACCGCCTGTCAAATTGCCTAGGCAGTCAGAGAGTTCTGTACAGGAGCCAGCTGAGTCTCTGCTTCTGTTCTCAGAATCTATTGGCTTGCAAACAGGGGCCCAGCCAAGCAGCATTCTGTAATGTGAAGAAGAGGGAGTATGCAGTGATGCGCAACAGCTGTGTCTCTCTGAATCTGAAGAGGCGGGTGAGACAGTGCCGATGGTCAGCACACCGCAGAACGCATCTGATGATGATGAGACTCAGGTGCCAGTTTCTGTTGAGCATGGTGGTGGCCAGACCACCCAACAGCAGCAGGTGTTGTAAGAGGTTAGTGGAGATGATGAGGTCCAAGACCCAACATGGTGTGAGGAACAGGAAGGTGGTGGCAGCAGCTCTGAGGAAGCGATTGCCCCAACGGTACAAACAGGAGGGAGAGTTAGGCTGCATACTCTGTTGCCTGTAGCCTCCATTTTGGCACCTGTTCGGATTTCTCTTCCAAAAGTCTAAACGGACGCTCCCAGGACTTGCACTGCATGGTCCTTTTTTCACACACTTGCAGATGATATTTGCTATATCAAATGCAAGCTGTGTAATCAAAAAGTAAAAAGAGGTAAAGTGTCAGTAACCTCAATACCACAAATATGTCTAAAATTGTGCGTAGAAAACACGTAGTTGAGTTACAAAGACACACTGAAGATGTACAGTCTATAGAGAATCACAGCACAAGTTTAACTGCATATGTCATGGTTAAATTTGAAATTTTTATTGCACACTTGATGTGAAAAAAGAAAATAGCTATGAGACGACTGACTGACGTTTTGGGCAACGTAGTGGCCTCTATCAAATAGTCGCTGGAAGAGATAGAAAAATTTACAGTCAATGACAATGGATAATATATACAATATATACATAGGGTGAAGAATATATATACATAGGAATTAGGCAACATGTTAAACATTTGGGTGATACTGTAGAACACGGAGAATTATCCCTCTAGGGTATGCGGGTGGATAATGTAGTTTTTTGTTGATTTTTGTGAGTGTGTAGAAAACAGGGGTGATGGGGTATTGAATATTAAGGAATGTCATAGTCTTACAGTCTATGGTGATCAATTAAAGATGTTTTGTCAGGATACGATCAATTTTTTGACAGATGTAAAATGTAGGGTCACAATTGAGTTGTCTGTAGGTTAGCTTAACTGACAGTTGTCTATGAATTTCGGCAATAGATTGGGTCTTATTCATAATAACGATAGCACCCCCTTATCTGCTTGTTTAATAATAATGTTGGGGTTATCTTTCAGAGATTTTATGGCTTGTTTATCTGTGGGTGTCAGGTTGTGGCGTATCGGGTGTAGGCCCAATCTCGGCAAACCATCCACGACCACAGGCTCTGAATGTTGGCATTGCAAAACTCCTGTCCCTTGAAATGCTGTCATTCAGGCTGGTGGAGACTGACAGTTTACGGAACTTAATGGCATTGGCAGTCCCACAATACAATGTGCCAAGCTGATTTTATTTCAGCAGGCAAGCCGTCCCTGGTCTGCAAAACCATGTTGTTGAAGTTAAAATTAAACATGCGCTACTAAACTCCGTCAGTAGCAAAGTCCACCTGACCACCGCTGCGTGGACCAGTACCCATGGCCAGGGACGATACCTTTCCCTTACTGCCCATTGGGTCAATGTTGTGGAGCCGGGTACAGATCTTGCGAGTGGCGCTGTACGTGTTCAGGCAACTACAAGGATTGCGGGAATCAAGTCTGTACACATTGACTCCTCCTTCTCCAGTTCCTCAGAAACATCGTTGCAGGAGCCGTCACGGTCTACCTCCACATGGACCCGTGAACGCTTAATAAGAATCTTTAGTTATATAGCGCCAACAGATTACGCAGTGCTTTACAGTTTAACAGTTTCCGAACACAAGTCATAAGTAACAACGTTACCAATACAATAATGAAAGCAATATAATCCGCACACGCTCGTGAGAGCTTACAATTTACAAATATGTGGGGGAGATACAAAGTACAGGTGTTTATATACAATGGTGTATTTAGAATGATGGCCCAGCCATTTTCAGGGAGTGAGGGATGGATGGAGATAGTGAATGGGCTGCACACACACACTTACACATAGAATGACTTTGATTAGTGAAGGTGATAGGCCGCTATTATTATTATAGATTTTTATAGCGCCATTTATTCCATGGCGCTTTACATGTGAAGAGAGGCAAGTATAGACAAGTACAGTAAACATGAGCAATACAAGGCACACACAAGTACAGAAGGAGAGAGGACCCTGCCCGCAAGGGCTCAGAGTCTACAGGGATGGGTGAGGATACACTAGGAGAGGGAAGACCTTGAAGAAATGTGTTTTGAGTGAGCGCCCAATAACATGCAAATTGTGGATAGTTCTAATTTCTTGGGGTACAGCATTCCACAGTATTGGCGCAGCGCGGGAGAAGTCTTGGATTCGGGAGAGATGTTCTTTAGGTGTAGGCGGCAATAGCGGGCAACAGATTGTATATGGGAGGTGAAGGAGAGATTGGTGTCAAACATAATACCCAGACAGCGAGCCTGTTGACCGATATGAGCACAGACATGGCCAAACGTCAACAGGCCGTCCTGAAATTAATTTCCATGGGGAATCAAAGCCACACAGCGCTGGAGCTCTGGAATGCCATAAAGCAAGAGAGCGACATGTGTATTTTGCCAGCGAATCTCCAGCCAGGCTTGGTAGTGTGTGACAATGGCCGAAATCTGGTGGCAGGTCTGGGCCTAGGCAACGTCACTCACATACCATGTCTGGCACATGTGCTAAACTTTGTCGTCCACAGTTTTTTGAGGGACTATCCGGATCTTGATTCACTGCTGCACAAGGTCCGCCTACAGTGTGCTAACTTGCGACGTTCCACCATGGCCAGATCGCGCATTGCAGCTCTGCAACGCAGATTTTGCCTTCCTGAACATCGCATCATATGTGACGTACCCACCAGGTGGAATTCCACGTTACATATGTTGGAGCGGTTGTGTGAGCAGCAGCCAGCAGTAATGGAGTATCAGCTGCATCAGTCGCAATCAACTCGCAATTTGCGCCGTTCACTTCACCACTACTGAGTGGGCCTCTACTATAATAATCTTTATTTATATAGCGCCAACAGATTCCGCAGCGCTGTACAGTTTAACAGTTACATAACACAAGTCATAAGTGACAACGTTAACAATACAATAATTAAAGCAATATAAGCCGCCCCTGCTCGTGAGACCTTACAATCTACAATGAGGAGGGGGAGCTCCAAAGTACACTTGTTTATATACAATGGTGTATTTACAATGATGGTCCAGCCATTTTCAGGGAGTGAGGGATGGATGGAGATAGTGAATGGGCTACACACACACACAGTTACACATAGAATGACTTTGATTAGTGAATGTGATAGGCCGCTCTGAACAAATGTGTTTTGAGTGTGGAAGTAGGGCTGTTAATGGGGATGCTGAAGTCTCCAAGGATAAGGGTTGGTACTTCTGAGGACATGAAAGTGCGGCAGCCAGGCAGAGAAGTGGTCAAGGAACTGTGTGGGCGAGCCTGGGGTCCGATATATTACCGCTACTCTGAGGGAGAGGGGACGAAAGAGCCTGATGGTGTGGACCTAATAATTTGCAAAATCTTAATCTAAAATTTACATGTTACATATTTACATCTAGTATAAAACATTTAACCATTAAGCCTACTTACAGAACAAGGAAGTGTAAAAAAACTTGTGCTTAAAAAAAAAAGTGAAAATAAAATGTGAGAAGGGCAGTGTAACAAATAATTTAGGAAAAAGATAAACTAACATCAAGTGCTGTGTGCTGTGTAAGAGCCAGACACATTAACATTAAATCAGTCTGGAATAGCGGTGATTTTCTCCCCATAACCCGAGTAACATTCTGGGAGAGGGGTGTAGAGTCAACGATCAGCAACTAGCTACGGTAGATCAAATACCTGAAAAAAAAAAAAAAAGTTATTTAACTTCATAACATACATTTTATTTTATAAAAAACCAAAAAAAAATTATTTAACATTCATAACATACATTGTATTTAACCAAAAAAATAACAAATTTATTTAACATTCCTAAGATAAATTTTTTTTAAAACATAAAAACTATAATACACAGCAGGATCTTTAGTAAAAACCAGACTTACCACTGTAACCTCTTAATCCTTGCAAGCTTCAACACAACGTTGACAAGGTACACAGCAGGGGTGGTCGGTCTCCTAGACAACGAGCAAACTCCTTCATGTTGAGAGAGGCCACCATCTCCTTAGCTTTCAGGTACTTTTCTGTGGGAATGAGCTTGTCTCCAACCAGCCAGGAATATCCATTGAATGCCACACCATGGTTTGGTATTAGCACCCAGCCAGTACCAAAAGTGAAGCCAACCACAGTTCCCATTTCTCATGAACTTTATTTGATATACTGGCTGGCCAAACATTAGTTTCTCACAAAGGAGCTGAAGACCCTGAGTGGCAGTAGGTGCAAGTCTCTCCAGCATGACCTGTTTGTTAGATATTTGCCGTCTACACACCTAAAGAACATCTCTAGAATCCGCCCTTTTCTCACCATGGAAACAACAAAAACCCTCACTGTAGCATTGATCCACTCCCGCCTGGACTACAGCAATGCTCTATTACTTGGCCTCCCCATTACTCGACTATCCCTCTCCAGTCCATCCTTAATGCAGCAGCCAGGGTCATCCATCTGGCTAATCGGTACTCGGACGCGTCCGCTCTTTGCCAGTCCTTACACTGGCTGCACATTATTATAGGATCCAATTCAAAGTACTGGTTCTCACCCACAAAGCTCTCCACAGTGCAGCACCCCCCTACATCTCCTCCCTCATTTCTATCTATCGGCCTAACCGACTGCTGCGCTCTGCAAATGACTTTCGACTAACCTCTGCAGTAATCCGTACCTCCCACTCCCGACTACAAGACTTCTCCCGCGCTGCGCAAATCCTCTTGAATGCTCTACCACAAGAAATTAGGACTATCCACAATTTGCCTGGTTTCAGGCGCTCCCTCAAAACACATTTGTTCAGAGTGGCCTATGACATTCAATAACCAAAGTCGTTCTATGTTTAAGTGTGTATGTGGAGCCCATTCACTATCTCCATCCATGCCTCACTCCCTCAAGATGGCTGGACCATCATTGGAAATGCACCATTATATATACACACCTGTACTTTGTAACTCCCCACCTCATTGTAGATTGTAAGCTCTCACGAGCAGGGTCGGCTTATTTTACTTTAATTATTGTATTGTTAACGTTGTTACCTATGACTTGTGTTTTGAAACTGTTAAAGTGTAAAGCGCTGCGGAATATGTTGGCGCTATATAAATAAAGATTATTATTATTATTATATCAGAGGGAGAAGAGGATTGGGCCTTGACAAGGTGCCCGATTGCATCTTAAGTGTTATTGAATGTTGGAGCCAGTCCACCGTATAAAAGCAGCCATACAGTGTCCGGGTACCTGCTTGGATTTCGATCAAAATGAAGACTACTTTGATGGACATGTACACCAATTAGAGAAAAATGACAAGGATGAGGCAGTAAGACACGCTCAGCAGAGTACAAGCAGCATTGCTTGAAGAAGTAACTTGAGCGTGATCAAAATTGAATAAATTAAAATCTCAGACTACAGTGAACACAACTCTTAGCTGTGAAAGGGCTTTTTGTGTCCTTCTACAGTGTTTTCAACCAATGTATTGGATACGGATGGAAGCACGTCACACTATAATTTCAATTGAATTGAGCAGCAAGAATTACACTAAAGAAAAAAAAAAAAGAGTGTGAGAGTGACATGTGCAGATGCCTACATACAGCGTTGTATGCCGAGCAAACTGCAGCGCGTCACCTGCACTCACACACACACCTTGCAGACCTGTGAAAAAACCACTGCAAGGCAAAAGGAAGATATACACAGCGGTTGGTAAAGTAGCCTGCCTAAAGCACAGTACACAAAATCGCAATCTCTAACTGTCCCTCAGAGTCAGCAGAGCAGCGTTCTGTCCAAACAGAATTAACAGCACAGTGACGCTAAAATGGCGGCTTTATCCGGCAACAATACCTTCTTGTGTCACGGTTAGGGTAGCGTGTGTCTATTATATGAGTGTCTGTAAAATGTAACGTTACGCAGACTTATTCTGCCCTTGGGACGCAAAAAATAAGACAGCAGTAATCATTTACTGTATAAAACTCCACCTATGCGCAACAAAACAAGCACGTTCCCTCTTACGGTTCCTGCGCTGACATGTGAGTAGGGAGTTTGGAGACGTTCCTGAATTTATCCCAGGTATCCAAGCATATCAGGCTGATAGGAGAGCATTAAAACCACCCACGGTGGTGACTTAAATATGGTGAATCTAAACAGTGAAGAACTGTAGGTCGATGCGAATGAATGTGCGATCACATGACACACGTTTATAATAACCCTTGCTAGACACGAGTAACTTTGTAGACATTTTGACACACCTGAACCCAGATGGCAGTGAATATTCATTCTATTCGGCGCCACATGACTCTTGGTCCAGAATAATTATATATTGCTAGCACACGAGCTATTAAGGGGAGTGGAAGAGGCAGATGTGCACAACGTAGCTAAATATGACCACGCGCCCGTATCAGTGACCCTGCCAGATATGGTGCAGATGGGGCCAAACCAAACTTGGCGCTTCCCGACCTATTTGTTAATGGATGAGAAGTTTCAACATCACGTGAAGCAATGGTGTTTTTAATATGTAAGGGATAATGGAGATACTAGGGATAGGCCGGAACTTTTATGGGCAGCAGGGAAGGGAGTAATGCGCGGGAAACTAATAGGTTATCAGACAACGCTAAAAAAGAAGATCGCGACAAACTACTCGCAGGCTAGCAGGATATTACGCGATAGGTACACGGCAAACAAGACAAGTTCATCAACACAGGTTAAAATAGATTGTGAGCAGGCTAAGGCTGACATTACACGTATGGGTATATCGACGAGAGACAAGCAGTAATAACAATTATAGAGCCGTATGTATGATCGTTATGGTAGCAAATGAGGGAGACATATTATCACGACTAGCGAAAGGAAATCACATTCGTCATCAACATATATACAGTGTTAACGAATAAACATGGGATCATGAACACAGACCCTCGAACCATAAACACCATTCTACAAGAATACTACTCAGACTTATATAAGGTGGAACATACGGATAGTGCGGAGGGTAACACCTTTGTAGATGGAATACGGTTACCATCCATCACAAACTATCAGCTTCTCCTTTTAAAAAAACAAATTGAGGTGACGGAAGTGACAGCGGCGATAAGTTACTTTAAATACGGGAAAGCTCCGGGACCTGACGGGTTTACAGCCAAATTATTTAAATTATTGAGTGAGGATATCCCGTCCACATTGGTACGCACCTTCAATCATATATTGGAGACAGGAGGGTTGCCCAGCCATTCAAACATGTCACACATGAAGTTGCTACTAAAACCAAACAAACATTCACATCTGCCTGGATCCTATCGTACATTCTCACTCATTGACCATTATATCAAGATTTTGTCCAGGATCATGGCAGATCTTTTGAGTAGCATTGGTCCTACCCTGATAGGGCGATCACAAGTGGCCTTTGTTTGCTACTTTGTTGGCTACTATCAGTCTCACTATGCATAACACATGTGTGCAGTGGGCAGTATTACCTTTGCCTTCGGTGTAGTAGGAAAACCCCTCTCCTATCGAAGTGTTAGTTGGGGAGATGGAAGATTTGACACCGGGACCTGAATTGTAATACTTAAATGTGACAGGTGACAAATTTGTTAAGGCGCAACTCCGCGGCCCCTACGTTGAGTCTAGCCCATGAAAATTTACTGGTTGTCAATGGGGAACCCCAACACCCCGGGGCAGCTACAGTATTTCAACAATTAGAGCTGAACCAAGATTTGCTGTATCAGGTTTATAAAATACATGTTGAAATTTTTTAACAATTGCTGCTACCGCAGTCATATCGGAGGTTGGTAATGGACTTAGCGCATGCGCATGTACTAGGGTGACATTTGTGCCAAAAGAAAACCCTACACAGAATTATACAACGGTTTTACTGGCAGGGGGTCTATCAAGAAGTTAAACGGTATTGTAACTCTTGTCGCATGCGCCAGGTACACAGTCCTCAGCCTCATTTAGTGAGTCCCTTGGTGCCATTAAAAATTTTAGAGGTCCAGTTTGAGAGAATACCCATGGATCTGGTGTAGCCGGTTAATAAATCAGCAAGGGGTCATCAACAGGGGCAATAAAAGGGGCACTGTGTGGGTCACCAGTTTTGAGCACACCCGAGTTCAAAAGAGAATTCATTGTCCAGACTGATGCGTCAGAGGTAGGTATGGGTGCCGTGTTGTCTCAGGACTGGAGCTTAATGGGGAGGAGCATCCCATTAGTTTCCTGAGTCGAAAACTTACTCCATCAAAAAACAGAGACAGCATTGTAGAGAGAGAGTGCCTGGCGATAAAGTGGGCACTGGAGTCGTTGCGCTACTATTTGTTGGGGATAACATTTTGTTTTGTAAATGATTATTCCCCTGTGACTGGCAGTGTTGTAGCCCAGGGAGTAGAGTTCAGGTGGTAGAAAGATGAACATAACAGGAGACTTGGAAAACGTTGGCAAACAGGTATTTAATCTGAAAACGGACAGGCAAATTCAGGTGAGATCCATGCCTTGTTCATTTTCAGAAAAATAAGCCGGTCTACATTGTCTGAGGATAGTCGCATGCGACGGTCTGTTAGTACACCACCTGCAGCACTAAAGACGCGCTCAGATAATACACTGGCAGCAGGGCAAGCCAGCACCTCCAAGGCATACCACACATCAAATACAAATATAGCAGTAATAATAATATTATTAATAAAAATTAAATTGCACACACAGTACACAGACACAGCTCATATGTGTGTATAAGAGAGAGTGTTTCTGTGTGTAGTTCATGCCTCTAGCCTAGAAGATCAGTCTTGCTAAAATCTTTAACACTGACCCCTGTTCTGTTCTTAAAATGGTGGATACTGAACTGCTTCTCAGCCCCCTCATACACAATCATTATGTGGCACTGCTGGGCTCAGTCAGAGGCATCAGATTGAACTAGGCTGTCCTGAGTCATTCTCAATAGAACATTTTGTTCAGCAGTTCATCTAGTTCATTTAGTTCAGAGGTCACATGATGCATTTCCTATCAGCTCCTCACAGGATAGGGTGGAGAAAAACTGAACTAAATGAACTAAATGAACTAATCTTTTGAACTAATCTTTTCAGTGAACTAGTTCATGGTGAACTAATCAACAAAATTAACTAGATTTACCATCACTATGGTGTACACCTTGGTGACGCTGTCACAAAACTTCGCCACATTTGTAACATACAGCTCTTGCCCTGTGCAGAGGCGCTGCTTGTGCTCCCTCTTGTTGCAGAGGTGTCTACAATGCCTCGACGCACAGAGCTGCTTTGTAAAGCAGTAGCAGCAGCAGCTCTCTCGGCTGGAATGGAGAACATTATGGATTTCAACAGTGTGTCTTGGTCCTCCAGCATTTTACGGTCCCGGTTCAACGGTGTGATGAGGCTTTGTAAGTTGTCCGGTAACGAGGGTCTAGGAGGGTGTACACCCAATAATCTGACGTGGTGAGAATGTGGCCATGCGGCGGTCGTTTCTCAGGCACTGCAGCATGAAATCAACCATGTGCTGCAGACTCACAACTGGCCAACAAACGCTGTCCTCTGGAAGAGCGTCACACTAATAGATTTTTGTAAATTTAAAATAGAATAAAGCAGCAGCAATTTTTGAAAAATTACAAGGATGAGCCAGTGACAGACACTCAGCAGAGTACACTCTGCGGTGGTTGAAGTAAGTGGAGCGGGATCTACACTCCTACAAAAAAATTAAAGCTCAGACTAGAGTGAACACTGAAACACAACTGTTCACTTGCTGTGAAAGGCCTTTTTGTGGACTTCTATTATGTTTGCAAGCAATGTATTGTATTTTGATGGAAGAGCGTCACACTAATAGATTTTTGTAAATTTTAAATAGAAGAAAGCAGCAGCAATTTTTGAAAAATTACAAGTTTGAGCCAGTGACAGACGCTCAGCAGAGTACACGCAGCATTAGTTGAAGTAATTGGAGCGTGATCTGCACACAAAAAAAAAAAATCACAGACTGCAGTGAACACTGAAACACAACTGTTCACTTGCTGTGAAAGGCTCCTTTCTGTACTTCTATAGTGTTTGCAACCAAGGTATTGTATACGGATGGAAGCACGTCACACTGTTATTTCAATTACATGGAGCAGCAAGAATTACACTGATGAAAAAAAAAAGAGTCTGTGAGTGACACGTGCAGATGCCTACAGACAGCGTTGCATACAGAGCAAACTGCAGCGTCACCTGCACTCACACACACCTTGCAGAGCTGTTAAAACAACACTGCAGGCAAAAGGAAGCTTTACACAGCCGGTGGTAAACTAGCCTGCCTAAAGCACAGTACACTAAATCGCAATCTCTAACTGTCCCTCAGAGTCAGCAGAGCAGCATTCTTTCCCTAACTGAGTTCACAGCACAGTGATGCTAAAATGGCGGCGGCGCCTTTTATACTGCATTCTGACATCATTTCAGCATCCAATCACAGCCATGCCATTAGTTAAGATGACCGCATCATTACAGGATGTGCCCACACTTCGTAGGATTCCTCATTGGCTGACTATAATCACATTGCCTCTCAAAGAATTATGGGAACTTCCGATTCCGGTATACGATATATGAAAAATATCGGAACTAAGTATCGGAATTCCGATACAGCTAATATCGGCCGATACCCGATACTTGCGGTATCGGAATGCTCAACACTATTCCTTACTGTATCTAGTTAGGCCATCATTTTTTTTGCAGTGGCTCATTTATTATCTTTTCACTTTCATCCTTCATTACTTATACATGGCTTGTACAGTCTCATTTCTTTCCAATTAACCTTGGGAAATTGGTGTGCATTTTCCTCAGTGGACATTGTTCAATATAAATTGCAAGGGAATGACATACAATGTCCCAATTAATGGTAACATATTTCACACTGATTAAAGTTGTTATAAAATATGCAAGGGATTAAACATTTTGCTTCAGTGTTTGTACAGTGTATATTGTGGCAACGGTTAAGTAAGCATTTTTATAAAAAACTAAAAACACATTTAAAGGGACACTTGAGAATGATTTTACAATCAAAATTAATAAAGCACCTGAATAAGTCTCATAGTTAGGGCATGTGCGCACAATCAGGAATGGCTCAGTATTTGTTCAGGATTTGACGCAGGTGAAATCTGCACCAAATCTCTATCTGAGGTCACTGGCAGGTCACCTGCATTTTTGATGCATTTTTTCATTGCATTTTTCTTGTCACTTGAAATAAAGCTAATTGAAAGTTAGATTCTGGGAAGGAAAAAAGTGATTTCCTGTTAACAGATAAATTAGGGGTATGTGCACGCAGTCAGTAAACGCTGCCAGTTGGACGCCACATACATCTGCAGCATCCAACCTGCAGCGTCCAACTGTTACATCAAAGTGTCACCATGCCCACTATGTGTGCATCGATGCCCGCGGCTCAACCGCAGAGACGGACATGTGGCGCGTCTTTCCAGACTTCAGAATGTCAATTTATGTAGCGGAGACTGAGTCTCCGCTGGAGCGTCTCTGCTGCGCGAATTACCCATAGACTTTCATTAGATGCGGTAAAACCGCATTATCTTCCTAATCACATGTGTTTTAAGTGTGGGAACGCAGCTTACTACACATGGGTACTAATTTAAATAATGGTAAATCTTGTGACACAACCAGACGTACATCACACAGGAAGTGGAGGAAAGCACAGAGAGAGGTCCCCTCTTTTTTTAATAAATAAATCATTTTATAGCGTGGGGTCCTCCTATATTTGTTTACCAGCCAGAATAAAGCCGACTACTGGGACTGGTATTTCAGGCTGGTAAGGATCCATTATCCATGAACCTTACCAGCCTGATAATACCAGGCCATACCAGTCTGCTTACCTTGGATGGTTAGCAAAAATAGTGGGATCCACTCAAATAAAATAGCGTAGGGTCCCCCTATTTTTGTTAATCAGCCAAGGAAAATGCACACAGCTGCAGCCTGGTATTCTCAGGCTGGCGAGGCCCATGGATTTTGGCCCTCACAAGCCTAAAAATAGCAGCCCGCAGCTGCCCCTCAATTGGCACATCCAAAGATGCTCCAATTGTGGCACTTTACCTGGCTCATCCCACTTACCCTGTAGTGATGACAAGTGGGGTTCATATTTGTGGGGTTGATGTCACCTTTGTATTGTTAGGTGATATCAAGCCCACTGCTTAGTAATGGAGAAGCACCTATAAGACACCTATGCATTACTAATCCTATAGTTATCTGATAAATAAAGACAAAGCCAGAATAAAGTCTTTTAATTGAAATTATGACACAGACTCCTTTAATAGATCTTAATTAAACCATACTAACTGCATCGACTATTCCACCGACGCCCTCGTCTCCTGGAAGAGAATTAAAATAAAAAAGCAACAATATCCTTACTTGTCCGTCAATAAGATATACATACTGTCCCATGACGAGTCCAGCTCTGCTACATCTGGATGCCTTTGGCTGAACGGTGGCATTATGCCACTATTCAGCCTGACATCCAGAACACAGCTCAGCTTGAAGATGATCACTGGAGATAGCTCGGTCCCCGGCGGTCAAGGCACTGCAGTTCTCGCAATCAGCTGATCGATTGCAAGAGCTGCAATGTAAGTGAACCTCCGGCTGAAACAAGGTATGTCATTTAAATTAGTACACATACGTAGTAAGCTGTGTTCCCGCACTTAATATGCATGTAACTAAGAAGATAATGCAGTTTTACCGTATCTAATGAAAGTGTATGGGTAATTTACGCAGCGGAGACTGAGCGCCTCCGCTACATAAATTGACATGCTGCAGTCTTGAAAGAAGCGCGGCATGTCTGTCTCCGCAGGGAAGCCGGAGGCGTCATGTACGCATAGTGGGCATGGAATTTCTTGAAATCCCATCCACTATGCTGTAACATCTGGCCGCTGCGGGTTGGACGCTGCGGATGTACTAACCCGCAGTGTTTACTGACCATGGGAACATACTCTTAGAATACAAGTGTTACCTGTTGTGTAATAATCTGATGTGCCAGCGCTGAGAAATCAATCTTTAGATGTAGATTCAAAGCTTGATTTCTCAACACAAGCTATATCAATAATTTCACTGATAAAATCCGATGGGTTCACTTTAGCTTCTCTGTATTTAGTACATCCATAACGGTTTATATTAAAATGTTATGTATTAAAATTATTTTTACAGTTTACTTGCGATTGAACATCTATCAACCTCAATGCCTGAGTCATTCATAAATAATATACTGTATATATGGCTTTATGTGTTCTGTATACCTTTATATCAAGTCCCATGGATGTCACTTAAGGGGTTACATATTTAGAATGAGGGAAAAGCATATGTGTTCCTCAGGTTTAACTAAAGAAGAGAAGATATAGATGGAAAAGAAGGAGGAATAGTATATTTGGTTTTTACCACTTATTAATCAAAAGGAACATAAAAACCGCAATAAGGCGTCAGCCAATCTATCCGAATGGTGATCAGACTTGGCCAACATCCAAATAGGAATCTTGTATACTTGTATATTTGCAGAATTTTAATTTCTTTTTTCAAGTAGTCATCTAAAGCTATATTCACATTATTTTTCTGACCACGTTTAGTGTTTATGTTAAAAAAGCTCCTGATATTAACATGAAACGAGAAATGAGCAAACCCAAACTAGTTTTGAATTTGTCCCGGACATCTAGTGCCTGGTGCTGGACTTTAAACATGTCTAATGCAGGTAAAAGGATGCAGCAATACAGAGATGCAGAGCAGGGGTTAACAAGGGTGTGGCTTACTTAACACAAAAAGGGGTTCTCCTCGCAGGGAGCCAACAAGGGGTTAATTAACTTTTAGTGTAAGGGTTATTTTAACTCAACAGTCTTTTTATCAGGTTCAACTTATTGTGACTCCCCTGTCCTTTACATGCTTGCAGTCTGATGGGTGATGTGATGCCAGCGGAGACCGATACTGCATCTTCAGGCTTCCCCACCTAACACACGGTCCCGGTATCTGGTTAGCTGCACTGCAACGCTCTGCCTGGTGCGCGTCTCCCTGCATGCCTGCTGGTACTTCTGAGTCTTTACTGCGCCCGTCCTGGATCTTTGAACTGCGGGCTGGATACTTTCCCAACAAACTCCCATTCGGCATGCTCTGACCTGCACCCTCGGCGACGCTCCCCGGGTCCTCACTGCACCTAACCCTTATCACTGCTGCGCGGTCTATTGCTGCTCACGGTGCGGCGCAGGTACTCTCTCATTCAGCCCTCCGGCGGGTAGCCTCTCTCTTTTCCCGCACAAACCTCCTTATACTCCCCTAACTCACCACGCCCCCTCTCTGTATGTCATGGGTCTCCACCGTCCTCAATTTCTTTCCCCCCTGCAACAAGAGGTTCGGCTCCAACAGTTCCAGACATGGCTTTTCAGCAGCACTTGCAGCCTGGTTCTCTCTTCTACACATGGACTTCTCCCAAAAGTTTGTTTTAGTGTTCGGAGATTTGATGAGAGAGAAAAAGAACTCTATTGGGTTCAGGTTCAAGTTCGGGTAGAGTTCTGGTAACCGAGCCGAACTTAGGACTAAAGTTTGCTCAAACCAGACGAACCCGAACATCCACTACTACGCTCATCCCTACATTAATAAATACTAATAGTGCTAATACTAGAGCTCTATTGCCAAAAATAAAAGTTTTTTTGACCGCTACACATCAATATACTGCAAAAGTTCGAAAACACAATTTGAAAAAGGTTAAGAATTTCTTAAAGCTATAATATGTTATGCTAAAATTTTAACTTAGTAATAATAATAATAATTTTTAGATAGTGCCAACATATTCCACAGCACTTTACAAATAAGTGGGGGGCATATACAAACAATAAAGATATGACAAAGTAACAGAGTTCAACAGTTACATGTGTGGACCTGCCATTATTATAATAAATAAGACATTTAAGGGCCCTCTCTTGTCTGTACTAATCTGTCATTGGTAGTGACCCCAAGAACATAATAAATGTGAGATGTAGAAATAAAAAAAAACCTCTCCAAATATTCACCTCCTCACTCACATACTGTCCTCAAAGCCTCTTGTGGAGTTACCATCGCCATATGCTGAAACCCCAGACATCTACATGCTAGGCTGGGACTTCTGTCCACAACTAGGGCCGCGACCTCCCATACCATATTGGATTTAAAATTGTATGTGCATTAAAATTGACTTATGTATATAGTATGAGAATATATGTGGGTGCTAGATCCTCCAAGGATAGCTGTCACAGTACTAATAAAGGATTTTACCGTTATACATTTATAGTACATATCTCATTACGTTTATACATACATACAGTATATGTATCAAGTCTTTGATATACTTTTTACAATTGAAGCAAGGCAAATTATTCCAAATAATCCATTTAACTTACTTTCCAAGCTAACCATTTGATTCATTGTTCGGCATTTTATAAAAAGACTGCAAAGAAAATTCTTACTAATACTGTCTGCGACCATGCACTGAAGAGAGCAAGGTGAAATCCTTAGTTTATTACAAAGAGACCATACTTATTTCCACCGCTCTACAGCCAGAGGGCTATTTTCACACCACTGCATATATTGACAAAAGGGCATAAGAAAAATATGTTCTTCTTTTCCTCTGTATTAAATGTGAAATTGGTTTATTGAGGAAGAATGGAATTTCCAGTCTCAGCGGAACTCTCTCTTCAGATTATTCTGGCTTTGCAACTGCTCCCAGGGTCTTTAGTGTGTGTATTAAAACCCTATCAGTGTTACAAAGCTTTGCCGGGGAATATTATGGGATACGCCTGGGCTATATGAAATACAACAGAAAGTATATAGGATGTCTAAATATAATCAATGATCGCAACACGTTATATGTCATGGTTCTAGACATTTATTTACCCAAGATTTAAAGATAGAGTGACCTGTCAAATACGTTTATTGGAAGATGTTAATTGAAAATTACTAGGTCCCTATGATAACTAGAATATTGAGCCTGTCATGATTGGGTAATGATACTTGCCATTCATAAATTTGGAGTGCTTCTATCCAATATAATATGTATAAAAATATACACTCTCGATAACAATATTAAAGGGCATCTGTCATTAGGTTGTTGCTACCCCATCAGAGAGCAGCATGATGTAGGAGCAAAGAACCTGATTACAGCAATGAATCACTTACTGTTTTCTCTGCTGAAGATCTACCAGTTCTCTCAATGCTGGGTTCTGTATCACCACGCCCACACCACTGATTGGCAAATTTCTGTGTACACTGTGCATAGGCAGAAATCTGCCAATCAGTGGTGGGGGTGGGGTTATACAGAGATCAAGAATATAGAGGACTACATGTCAGCAGCACTTTTACTAGCCCTTTAGTGATAATCTCCTGCTGATAAAACTGGGACTCTATCAAAGCTACAGAAAGTGGCTCAATAATTGACACATTAATAGAATCAGTGTCTCTGTCTCTATATTTGCTGCTCTCAGATTAGTTAGCAAAAATCTGGATTACGCCTAAATTTTATCTTTTTGACAATAGCTGGAGAGAAACCACTGAGGGAGACCTGCTGTGATGCAACTAAAAACTGCTGTGGTTCCAGAATTTGTAAATGTGTAACAACGGTGAGTGTGGACCCACTGCACCATGGGACGGGCTTTCACTGGAAAAGCATGACTAAGTGACTTCCTGGTTTTCACTAGAGCCTCTAGTGGTGAGGATAGACTGCCACTCCAGGGCAGTCCACGCATCTGCAGCTTCTGACCACAGGTCAAAGCAGGAAAGCAGATCATGGAAAGGCAAAGACAGAAAAGTAGACAGACAGCCTGAGAACAGGGCAGGTAGCATGGGTTCACAATACAAAGCCAGGAATGGAGTAGTCAGGCAGAATGAGTAAACGAGCCGGGTCGGTAACAGGATTGATGAGACAAAACAGCACTTCAATCAATTAATGGGGACAGACAGGAACATCAGATCAGGCAAGGAATAGGGGAGAAGCTGCCTAATATATCCCCTGTTGCCAGGGGATAGGATAGGGAAACCAAAAACTGCAGGACACAACAGGGTAAAATTCCTGCAGGATCTGGCTGCGCCTCTCTATAGACAGGTGGAGACAGCAGGAAGGTGCAGCAGAGCAGGGAGAGCAGTATTAGGTAACTCAGAGAGACTGCCTGACACAGGGAGGGCAAAAGTAGCATGGAGCAGAGAACATATGCGAGTTACCGCCGTCATAAAAGGAGTCTCCTTTGCTTTATATTACTTCTACATTTCTTCTACAGCTCTGATCTTGATTGCTAAGATTCAGTTTGACAGTAAAGTGTCTGTAAAGTGTCACTTATGATATTTATATAGCAGGACACCTGCTTAGGAACCATGTTATGTAAATTGCAACAAGGTGTCAAATGCCACACCTGTTTATTAGCCTAAGATTTGTACATGGTTCTTAATAACAGTTTACATTCTACAGCCACGTTCAGCTCTGATTATTAACAAAAATTATAAATATAATGCAATTAGATGGAATTTCACCATCACTGCTGCTCCACTGTGGTTAATAAGCAGATATTAGTATGATAATCCAGGGGAAAATCTGCTCATTGCTGTAGTTAAATAACTTTTACTTACATGGTGTGCAGCTCAAAAGATACTCCATACATCCATTCTCATAACATGTTTCAGCAGCACTCATCATAACTTTTTAAGATACTTTTTACATTAGCACATGCAGGTACTAAAAAAGAGAACCGACAAACCCATATGGCCAATGCCATGCATTTTTCTAAATGTATACTGCCTACAGTGAAATATAGTGGTGGCAGTGTCCTTATGTGTGGCTCTGTAACAAGGGGAGACCGGGGTGGTAGTCATGACCAAGCTCACCCACTAAACACAATCTAAAGACACCCCAGGCCCTTGTACATGCAATAAGGGACTGATGCAGCTTTTCCCAACAGATTACCTTCTCCTCTGGTCACAGTAGTCCAGTCGATCTAAAGACCGCAAAGGTAACTGTTGTCCAACAGGGAAAATAACTTTTTATTGAACAGTGATGAAGATGAAAGGCATGAGTACAACACTGGTTTTCCTGCTCTCTCCCTGACACTCTCTCCAACCGCACCCCAAGCAGCTGCAGCAGCCGAAGATCAGCAGAAGTCCACACGCTGGAATCTGGGTGCTTAAAACCCCTTCAGCGGGGGCCCTTCTGGAGTCCTGGGGCCCATGTTGCAGTACTTAGTCCTTTCTTTTAGTCTTTAGACCGGGGCAACAGACCTCTCCCGTCCGAAGGTCTGGCAGTGCCCCATCTGGAAATCACTTCTGCCATGGCCAATGTATCAGGGCAGTTCTGAGGAAGTAGCAGCTCCCTCTCTCCTTGTGGCTGCAAGTCCAACCCCAAAGTTTAACTACTTCTGTCCCTGACTTTATACGCCGTCATTAAAGGGGAACATACACAATACAAGGTATAACAATTACAGCACATACATTACTTTACATTACACATAAAACATACAGGTGCATAACATATGTACATAAAGTGATCGGGTGTCACACGGAAGGAGGAGAGGGCGCAACTGAGGGGATCTGCCACCTCCTTACAGCTCCATTAGTACTCCTGGGGTCGGTTAGCTACTTTCAGTGATGGTATCAAGACATCACAGATGTACTGCTCTATATTAAAAAAAGATGCCATAACTCCATACCCTTAGTAGATGCGCACTTTTCCAACATGACAATGATCCAAAACATATCTGTTGCATTTATGAAGAACAGGGTGAAAGTGATTCAGTAGCCAAGTATGTCTCCTGATCTGAACCCAATCAATCACCTATAGGGAATTGTGTATCTAAGTGGAGCATCACTCTCCATCCAGCATCCAGGCTCCACAAGAGGTCATTGTTGAAGAATGAAAAAAAGATAGCTGTTGCAATTCATGGAAAATTTGTTCATTCCTTGCTTAGAAGACTTGGTGCTGTCCTTAAAAATCATGCAGGACATACAAAATGCTAGATATAGCAGTTTTTGGTGTGGGGGTGGTTGAACTAGGGTGCACAAGGGCAACTTATTCTGTAATGATAAACTAATACTGATAAAACACTGATTGTATTGAAACAGCAATATACATCTCAGGAAGTGACACTTCGGTGGAATCAGGCTTTCTTGCCTTACATCATGATGCTCTCAGATTACATAGCAAAAGCCTGCTGACAGATTTCTTTTAAAGCCACATTGAGATCTGAACTGTAGCTACCATACTTGTTGATGGTTTCCCCTTGTCAAATTTTCTTTGTGCACCAAAGAACTAATAATAATCTAAACTGCATGTGAGTACAGTTGAGAAAAAAAGTGATACCATAAATATATACATACGCAGTTAATCACATAAGAACACTAGATCTAACCCTGTCAATGTGTGTATGATTTAAGTCTCTCCATTGTGCACCAAAGGGAAAAAGAAAAAAATGGAAATGATTTTTCCTATCAGAGATTTCAGACCAAGGATTGTGCACTTCGCATGTTTTCATTAACCGTAAAATATGAAACAATGTTCTTGAGGGCTCTTGCTTTTCAGAGCCAGGTCACAACTGTGAGAGGAGATGATTCTTCCAGCCTCATAAATTACCACTTAGTGCAACTTAGGTGACTTTTCAATGTGTTGCTGTGAGCTGTTCTCATTCCACGGTAGGTTAAATATCCCCTCCTCCTAATGCTCCTTGGTGATAAATGTTCTCATTTTGGCATAGCATTATCTCTAGATGAGCTGAAATAACTAAAATCAAGGGACTACTTGAATGTGATCTCAGAAACTCTTGGCATGATATTAATGAACAAAAGCCTTTGTGGCCTCTGTGCCAGTGAAGATGTATCACAGTATTTCATGTGACATCAAATTTACACAGCACCATTACTTAGAATTCAGCTAACATTTACACATGGTTTCGTTAACAGTTCATTTTTTAACATATACTACAAGTTAAATGTGCATGAAAATCTGTGTAACTCGTCCATATCTGTTTTTTTAATCTTCCCAAACTATTGACAATAACATCTTGTTTCTACTCTTCGACCGGGGTCAGACTGGCGAGAAACTCGCTCAAGTCTCGCATGTCAATACCCGGCACTGTCGCCGGCACTCGTGACCGGAGTGTGCGGCTGCATAGAAATACATGCAGCTGCACGCTCTTGTCTGACTGCAGGTGGCAGTGCTGGGGATTAACATGCGATACTTGTGCAAGTTTCTCGCCAGTCTGACCCCGGCTTTCTGGAGAGAATTTTGCAACATTTTAGGTTCTATTCTCATCTTGACTTCTTGTTTACTTTGGTGTATACAGAAGGAGAACTTCAGAGATAAAAGACAAACATGTCCACAAGGGGCCTTCGGTGAGAAGGAGACAAAAAGACTGCTCTGTATGGAATGTGTCATTAGAAAATTACCTACTTTTAATATGTTCAGTGCATTTTTCTTTTTTCACAATGGTTTCTCTTTATTTTTCATAAAACAATCGGCATCAAAGCCAAAAAAGGAAATCTTGCCACTTTTCCTATTTTAGACTCATACTTGCTGTTCATTCACAAATCCCCAAGGACCAATCAATCGGTTTCAAATCCAACGAATTTCGAGTTCTTTAACCCCTTCATGACTGATGATGTATAATTATATTTATTATTTATATGTTTCTGCCTTTGGTGCAGGCTCATACGCTGAGCCCGCATCTTTCCCCGCACTTGATGGTTAGCCGCTGGTGGATCTTGGATCATTCTGCAGTTTTTAACCAGTTAAATGTCCGTGGCCGTTGTAGATAGGAGATTGTGATTTTTGCTATACTGAAGCACTGCTATGTATAGCACAGGCGATCGCAGCTTCAAGTCTCCTAAAGAAACTATTAAATACAGTAAAAAGAAAAATAAAGTTTCAAAAAAATGAAAACAAAACAAAAGTTCAAATTTTGCCCCATTGAAAATTAAAAAATACACATATTTGGCTCTCCGCATTCAGAAATGTCCGCTGTATCAAACTATAAAACTATAAAATAAATATCCGATCGGTAAATGGTGCAATGAGAAAAAAATCAAAACACCAGAATAACGTTTTTTAGTGGCTGCAACATTGCAATAAAATGCAATAAATGGCAATGAAAACATGTACCCCAAAATGGTGTCAGTAAAAACGTCAGCTCAGGTCACAAAAAATAAGCCCTCACACAGCCCCAGATCCTGAAAAATGAGAACATATGGGTCTTGGAAAATGGCAACAGAAGAAAGTTTTTTTCACCACTTAAATGCATAAAATACAATATATATTTGGTAACTGAGTACTCGTATTCACCTGGGAATCATATTGCCAGGTCATTGTTACCATATATTAAACTTGGTAAATAGAAATCCAAAAAAACATTGTGAAATTGCACTTTTTTTTGCAATTTCACTGCACTTGGAATTGTTTTCATATTTTCCCATACACTGTGGCAGAATAAATAGTGTCATTCCAAAGTACAAATTGCCTTGCAAAAAACAAGCCCTTATATAGCTATATGACTGAAAAAATTAAAAAGTTATGGCTCAGATGAAGGGGAGAAAAAAACAAAACGGAAACTCGGCAGGGATGAAAGCGTTAATGCAAACGCAGCCTTAAGGCCGGAGTCACACACAACCACAAAAAATCGGTCCGTTTTAGACGGTCGACAATCGGATCAAAATAAAAACATCACACATCCTTCTGGCATCCGATTTTCCTTCAAAGATGCGATTTAATCGCATGTGTGTGTACCTTGTAACATCCGATTTTCATCCGACTTGCGAGATTTTCTCGCAGGCTTGCAAAACTGACATATAATGGATCCAAAAGAATAGTATTTAAATGCCAAAAGAAAGAATAGATATATACACATAGAGCACATATATATATATATATATATATATGTCATTGTGACATATATATATACATATATTTATAGTTCTTACACTTCTACATACTGTTATAGCCGCTAATTCAATTGCCGGCTTCAGTGAAATCACAGAAGCCGACATGAAATGATACATTGTTTCCACACATTTAACCATGTAATTTCATGTATTTTTATATATGTTTGAAACATACAATTACATGAGTATATGTGTGCTAAATTTCAGACATGTAGGGGTTAATTAAAGGTGTAAATTCGTTGAAAAAAAATGCGTGGGCTCCCGCTGTATTTTCTCCACCAGACAGACAAAGCAAGCGAGTGGGGGCAGATAATAATAGCCTAGGGAGGGTACATTTTTTTTGTGCCCCCCCTGGCTACTAACATCTGCCCCCAGACACCCCAGAAAGGGCAAATCTATAATTAGATTCGCCCTTTCTGGCACTTTGCCCGTCTATTCCCATTGCCCTGTAGCGGTGGCGAATGGGTTAATAATCTGGCGTTATTGTCACCTTAGTATTGAAAGGTGACCTTAAGGCAGGTTAATAATTGATAGCTGTCAATTAGACAACTATCAATTATTAATCCTATTGTATGAAAGAAAAATCAAACACACACAGTTTAATAAAAAATAAGTTTAATTAAATAATCACACAGTTTTTGACCATATTTTATTTTCCTGCTAAAACCATTTCCTGTAATAAAAATAAAATAAAAAAGCAAAATTATACTTACCAATCCGATGTACAGTCAGGTCCCACGGTGTAATCCATCAGAAAGCGTTAACAGGTTACAGGTCGCAGAGAGCTAATAATGCTGTCTCAGACCTGTATTCCCCTGAATGAATAAGTTCCTCTCCCAGCGAAAGTAGAGGAATAGATTCATGAATGGAGCTTAATTGATTTATTGCCAATTTAACTGTAGTGACCTGACCTAAAGGGAAAGTGGACACAATCAATTAAGCTTCATTCATGAAACACATCCTCTCCTGTCGCCAGGAGAGGAACTTATTCATTCATGAGCTTTGAGCTGAGCATGCAGGATTACTTGCACTGCTTGGCTCAAAGCTAGTTAACCCTTTGTGAAGGATTACAGCGTGGGACGTGACAGATCGGCGGAATAGGTAAGAATAATGTTTTTTTTTTTTTTTCTTTATTTTAGGAGATCAATGGCTTCGCACGGATTAAGTGTAAAATAAAATATGGTCAAAAAAATGTGTTTTTATTTCATTAAAATTATTTATTCTTAAAGTGTGTGTGTTTTTTTTATTTACTTCAATAGGATTAATAATTGATAGTTGTCTAATTGACAGCTATCAATTATTAACCTACCTTAAGGTCACCTTTCAATTGCAAGGTGACAGTAAGGTGAGATTAACCCATTCGCCACCGCTACAGGGCAATGGGAATAGACGGGCAAAGTGCCAGAAAGGGCGAATCTAATTATAGATTTGCTCTTTCTGGGGTGTCTGGGGGCAGATGTTAGTAGCCAGGGGGGGCACAAAAAAAATGTACCCTCCCTAGGCTATTATTATCTGCCCCCACTCGCTTTGCTTTGTCTGTCTGGTGGAGAAAATACAGCGGGAGCCCACGCATTTTTTTTCAACGAAATTACACCTTTAATTAACCCCTACATGTCTGAAATTTTGCACAAATACACTCATGTAATTGTATGTTTCAAACATATATAAAAATACATGAAATGACATGGTTAAATGTGTGGAAACAATGTATCATTTCATGTCGGCTTCTGTGATTTCACAAAACCCGGCAATTGAATTAGCGGCTATTACAGTATGTAGAAGTCTAGGAACTATAAATATATGTATATGTATTTGTCACAATGACATGTATATATATATATATGTGTTCTATGTGTATATATCTATTCTTTCTAGTCTTTATTAAAGCTGTCAGTGTGATTTTACAGTATAGCCGGGGATGAATTGCCGGCTTTTCTAAAGGACACCGATGCGATTTCATCGCAAGTCACACAGTGTGGTCCGTTTGTAATCCGATTTTTCATCGCTCCCATAGACTTGCATTGGCGATTGTCGACCGACAATCGGTGACAATCGCAGCATGCTGCGATTGTACACGGACGTTTAAAACGGACCACAAAAAATCTGATACTGGGAGCTGCTCCATAGATTAACATAGGTCCGACTGCAATGCGATATTTCATCGCATTGCAGTCGTCCGATTTTGTCGCCAGTGTGACTCCGGCCTAATAATGTGAAAGTGAACTCACCATTAAAAGGGATAGAGTAATAACCAAAACTAAAAGCCCATTTATCAAATCAGCACCATGGTTTTTAAAATAAAAATGGTCCAAAAAATATTCCCTCTTGGACATTGGTGATTAGACAGATAATTATTTACAGAATACTGACTCAAACTGATGGTGTCACATTCAGAGGTAACATCATCTGCTGTGACTGAGATGTGAGTTGTGCCACATATTTCATAATGGTCTCTGCTTCCTCCCCTCTAATATACTTGCCAGTGGCAAAAGAATCCAACTTTGACTTGTTTTTGGTAGTACTACTGCCTGAGGCAGTGATACTGCTGGTGACAGTGATAGTGGTGATGATTCTGCTTCTCTTAGTGATTCCACCATTCTTAGACATGGAAGATATTTTTTTTCTTTTACCCTTGATCTTTCTACTGTAACTGCCACTTCTTCTTTTATCATACACATTAAACAACACTTTAACTTTTATCATACTTTTAAATTATTCAACTTTTGCAAAATAGCATATTACAGGAAATGCTAGGATTTTTCATTAGGTTAACATTTATCTGATCCTCTGCAGTTAGTCTAATCTGCCAATCACACATATTATCCCTATTATTTGACTGCTATCGATGATACATCTACACCAGGGTCTCCATTATGTAAGGGATCTATAGTGTGATCTAGGGACAGTCACCGATGAGTGGGGGCACCATTTTTCCTTAATGTTTTAGGGTGCCAACCTCCGGGGCTATGCAGTATCGGCTGATGGGGCATTAATGTAGGGATTTACAGTGTTCCAGATGTCTCCTGGTGTTACAGTGTACCTATTCATAGTAGGTTCCTATCCTCACCATCTGTAGGGTATTTTTTTGTTGTTTGTAGTTTTTAATGTATATCTAATAAATTGACATTTTAAGAATGTTATGATTTATTATCTTTTAACAGCAGTGACAGAATATCAGTTATATCTCTCTTACTTGCTATATTATTTTTTACCAAGCTTCTCGTTGCACACAGCATAGGTTTTACAAAATCTGAGAATTGTGGATAAGGCCTATTTGAAAAACACCTCCCTAGGTTCATAAATGAAAGTGGAAAATGTATAATATGACCAAAACATTGGTACTTAAGATGAGGAAAGCAAATTCACTCAAACTAATCCAGTAGCTAATGCTATTGAGTCTCACTATCATTTTATTAACCCTACTACTTATAGTAATTTAGATTATACTAATAGGTAAGTAAGTAAAGTAAGTATTTTAGTTAAGTCCTTTGTCCTTTAATTTTTTAAATATTTGCTAAGGAAAAAATTGACACATAGAAACTTGCAGGTTGATAGCATTCTGACACTGTGCTGCACCAGCATTGAGAACCCCTTCTGCAAGGAGGAAAGACCTTTATCCACCTCAGCAGCCTTGCTCTTTCAGTGACAGGGGTGGCACTGACATGGTTTCAGTCACCGCTCAGTTTGTAGAGAGCCCTGGCTGTAATCCACACCACAACACTGACTGGCAGTTGGCTCTAATGCTGAGTCTGGTGTCAGTCAGTGCCAGAAGTGCGGTTACAGCCGCCACACTCTTTACACTGAACTATGACTGAAAGAATGCCAGTGCCACCTCTGTGACTGGAAGCAGAGCGCTGCCCTGAGGAATATTTTCCTTCTGGCAGTGGGGCTCTCATTGTCTGCTCTGCACAGTGTCAGAATGCTTTTAACCTGAAGATTAACCCCATATCTGCAGATTAATAGCATTATTTTATGTAATGGGTATCCCTCTAAGAGTAACATTGAATAGTGACAGGGGCTATGATTCCAGCGCTATGTTGCTTTCTTTTTTCTTTCTACTATTTTCAGTTAATTCATTGTTGTGGTGCTGCAGATCATGTATACAGTAGAGGAAACCAGCGCTGCATGTTTTAACCAGTGTATTACAAAACCAATTGCAAGGAAAAAAAATAATATAGCATTGAAATTCTATGGGATATTGTCAAGAGAAAAATGAGAGACACCAGACCCAACAATGCAGACAAGCTGAAAGCTGCTATCAAAGCAACCTGGGCTTCCATAATACCTCAGCAGTGCCACAGTCTAATCACCTCCATGCCACACCACATTGATGCAGTAATTGATGAAAAAAGTGCCCCGACCAACTATTGAGTGCATTTACTGAACATACATTTCAGTAGGCCAACATTTCAGATTTTAAAATCATTTTTCAAGCCGGTGTTATAAAGTATTCTGATTTACTGAGATAATGACTGTGAAGAAACCAGATTGTATCTTAATTTCCCAGATAACCATGTTTTGCAAACCAAGGAGAATTGACTTGCAAGCTAATATACTTATAACATACTGTGTAAGTCTGTAACAGCCACTTGCAAGCTGATATGCCATATAACATAGTGTGCGTTTATCTTTGACTATTGATGTCTGCTGATATGCTAATTGAACACTGTATTCTGGAACCAGTTTGTTGACTTTGAAAGTAGACAGGGAAAGGCTGTGAGGGTGGACTGAAGGACACTAGGTAAATCTAAAATTAGATCACATGCCTGGGGTATAAAAGAGACTTTTTTTCTTCTGGTGGGTGTCACTCTTCAGGATCTCAGCTGAGAGTGCATTGGACCCAGCTGAAAAAACACAGGACTGCTCTCAGTTATCTTCCTACGCTTGTCGTTACCTTCTCTGTTATGATTTGGTAGCTGAGGAGAGCAAGCAAAAAAGGCAATACACCAGAGAGGTTGGAATCTACTGGATTGCAGAACCCTGACTAACCACCACAGCTAAAGGCAGCCGTGGAGCGTACCTACGTTGGTCCTAGACGCCTCGTCACAGCCTGAGAAGCTAACTACACCTAAAGATAGAAAGAGGAAAACTATCTGCCCCGGAACAGATCCCCAAAGAACATAGGAAGCCCCCAAACATGTAATGGCGGTTAGACAAGAGGAAATACAGACATAGACAGAAAATAGTATGAGCAAACATTGGGGCCCAATCTTCCTAGAAAGAAAAGGATAGGAAGGACACTTACTGCAATCCAAAAAACCCTAATAAAAGCAGAAAATATCTTATCTGTTAGCAGAAGATGCAGGCAAGACACAGCAAGCTTCCAAGTGAACCAGGAACCAAAGTTGAGACAAGAACAATTGATCACCGGCAACCCTGATGGGAGGGAACCTCCCTTATATAAGACCAGTCTGTACCACCTGATTGACAATCTTCGCAATCTTCATTGAATAGTTCAGTACTGTTTGTAACCACCAGAGGGAGCTTCTGCTCAGAATTCATTTCTAAAACATTCACAACAGTACCCCCCCCCTTGAGGAGGGGTCACCGAACCCTCATTTGGGCAACCAGGTCGGTCAGGATGAGCTCTGTGATACGCACGGATCAGTCTCCTAGCATGGATGTCCGAACCAAACACCCAAGAATTGTCCTCCTGACCATAACCTCTCCACTTAACCAAATACTGGAGTTTCTGTCTAGAAAAACGAGAATCCAATATTTTCTCAACCACATACTCCAGATTGCCCTCAACCAAAACAGGGTCAGGAGGCGCAGCCATAGGAACCACTGGCTCGACAAACCTCTTCAATAAGGACTTGTGGAACACGTTATGGATCTTAAATGTCCCTGGAAGAAGTAAACGAAAGGAAACAGGATTAAGAATCTCAATGATCTTATAAGGTCCAATGAACCTAGGCTTAAGCTTAAACCGCTGGGCCCTCTCCTGAGAGAGGGACAACCTCTTCACTACCTGGTCCGAAATCTGCTGCATACGCTCCACAACAGAGTCAACACCTGGACAGACAGAAGCCTCCGTCTGTCCCGAAGAAAATCGAGGGTGAAACCCAAAATTGCAGAAAAATGGAGACATCAAAGTGGCAGAGCTAGCCCTATTATTAAGAGCAAACTCAGCCAAAGGCAAAAAAGAGAACCAGTCATCCTGATCAGTAGACACAAAGCATCTCAGATAAGTCTCCAATGTCTGGTTTCTTCTCTCAGTTTGTCCATTGGTCTGAGGTTGAAAAGCCGAGGAGAAAGACAATTGAACACCAAGTTTAGAACAAAAAGTCCTCCAAAATCTGGAAACAAACTGGACTCCTCTGTCAGACACAATGTTCTCAGGAATGCCGTGTAACCGAACCACGTGCTGAAGGAACAAAGGCACCAATTCGGAGGAGGAAGGCAACTTAGGTAATGACACAAGATGTATCATTTTGGAAAACCTATCACAAATCACCCAGATAACGGTCATTCTCTGAGAAACAGGGAGGTCAGAAATGAAATCCATAGAGATATGGGTCCATGGTCTCTAGGGCACAGGCAATGGCATCAACAAACCACTAGAGCGAGAGCAAGGCTTGGAGCGAGAGCAAGTCCCGCAGGACTGCACAAATTCCCTGACGTCACGAGACAAAGTAGGCCACCAAAAGGACCGACTAACCAAGTCTCTGGTACCAAAAATTCCGGGATGACCGGCCAACGCGGAACAATGAATCTCAGACATCACACTCTTTTTCCACCGGTCTGGGACGAACAATTTCCCAATAGGACAGTGCTCGGGTTTATCCTCCTGACACCCTTCCAGAGCCAGTCTCAAATTGGGCGAGATGGCGGAAAGAACTACACCCTCTTTCAAAATAACAGCAGGATCAGATAACTCAGGAGAGTCTGCAAGGAAACTCCTTGAGAGGGCATCCGCTTTAACATTCTTAGTGCCAGGAAGAAAGGAAACCACAAAATTAAAACGTGTGAAAAACAAGGCCCACCTGGCCTGTCTAGGATTAAGTCGCTTGGCTGATTCCAGATAAACCAGATTCTTATGGTCCGTGAGGACCACCACCTGATGTTTGGCTCCCTCCAGCCAATGTCTCCACTCTTCAAAAGCCCACTTCATGGTCAATAACTCCCGATTACCCACGTCATAATTACGTTCAGTTGTAGAAAATTTTCGAGAGAAAAAGGCACATGGGTTACCTTTAGAGGTCTCTGGATCTCTTTTTGGGACAAAACGGCACCTGCCCCAATTTCAGAGGCATCAACCTCCACCTGAAATGGCAGAGAAACATCAGGCTGCCGTAGAACAGGAGCAGAAGTGAATCTCTGCTTAAGTTCCTGAAACGCAGAGACTGCCTCAGGAGGCCAATTCACCACATCAGAACCCGTCTTGGTCAAATCAGTCAATGGTTTAACAATAACAGAGAAATTACCAATAAATTTACGATAAAAATTGGCAAAACCCAAGAATCTCTGAAGAGCCTTTAATGAAGTAGGTTGGACCCAATCACAGATGGCCTGAACCTTGACCGGGTCCATTTCAATAACAGATGGGGACAAAATGAATCCCAGAAATGAGATCCTCTGTACGCCAAAAAGACACTTTGATCCCTTCACATACAGAGCATTCTCTCTCAAAATCTGGAACACAGTCCGAACATGTTTCACATGAGAGTCCCAGTCATTGGAAAAAATCAAAATATCATCCAAATAAACAATCAGAAATTTATCCACAAAATCCCTGAAAATGTCATTCATGAAGGACTGGAAGACGGAAGGAGCATTAGTGAGCCCAAAGGGCATCACTAGGTACTCAAAATGTCCCACTGGGGTATTAAATGCCATCTTCCATTCGTCCCCGTGCTTAATGCGAATAAGGTTATACGCCCCCTGAGGTCAAGCTTGGTAAACCAAGTAGCACTTTTCACCCTGGAAAACAGGTCAGAAATCAAGGGTAACGGATATTGATATTTCACAGTGATATTGTTCAAGAGACGATAATCAATACACGACCTTAATGAACCATCCTTTTTGGCCACAAAGAAAAAACCGGCACCCAAGGGTGAAGAGGATGGTCTGATATGACCCTTCTCCAATGACTCCTTGATATAAGACCGCATAGCGTCATGTTCAGGTACAGACAAGTTAAAAAGGCGACCTTTAGGGAATTTACTACCAGGCACTAATTCAATAGCGCAGTCATAGCTCCTATGGGGGGGCAAGGATGCAGATTTACTTTCGCTAAACACATCAGAAAAATCAGTCAAAAAGTCAGGGACATCCTGAGTCTGGGGAGAGGCAGAAAAAACAGGAGTGTTGGCATTAACACATTGGCAGCCCCAACTGGTTACAGACACAGATTTCCAATCCAAAACAGGATTATGAGACTGTAACCAAGGGAAACCTAGTACAATAATGTCATGCAGATTATACAGCACCAAAACTTTGCAACTCTCCTGATGATCAGGTTCAACCCTCATTATCACCTGAGTAGAGAACTGGGTTTATTCTCAGCCAAAGGGGTAGAATCAATCCCCAGTAGGGGAATAGACTTCCATAGGGGTATCAAGGGAAGCCCACAACGTTTAGCAAAATCAAAATCCATCAGGTTAATAGCTGCTCCCGAATCAACAAAAGCCTGAGCAGAAAATGTGGACAAGGAGCAAATCAGGGTAACAGTCAACAGAAATTTAGTCTGAACACTACCCAAGACAACTGAGCGTGCAAAACGTCTTCCCCGCTTAGGGCAGACTGAAATAGCATGAGAGGCGTCACCACAGTAGAAACATAACCCATTGCGTTTTCGAAACTCATGACGCTGTGCCCCAGAAGCCACTCTATCACACTGCATGGGTTCAGAAGCTGGTTCACAAGGCAACACTATTCCACGCATACCTCTACGCTCACGCAAACGTCTGTCAATTTGAATCGCTAATGACATAGAATCATTGAGACCAGAGGGAGCAGGGAAACCCACCATAACATCTTTTACATTCTCTGACAGACCCTTCCGAAAAAGGGCTGCCAAAGCATCATCATTCCATTTGGTCAGGACTGCCCACCTTCGGAATCTCTGACAGTATAACTCAGCGTCCTCAAGCCCCTGATTTAATGCCAACAAGGCTTTTTCAGCTTGATCAGTGACATTAGGTTCATCGTACAATAACCCCAGAGCCAGAAAAAATGCATCAACATTACTCAAAACAGGATCCCCAGGTGTCAGGGAAAAAGCCCAATCCTGAGGATCGCCGCGCAGGAGAGAGATGACAATTTGAACCTGCTGTGCTGCGTTCCCTGAGGACTTAGGTTTTAAGGCAAAAAACAACTTAGTTATTTTTGAAATTCAGAAATTTAGCTCGATCCCCTAAAAACAAATCTGGCATGGGGATCCTAGGTTCCACAACCGGCAACCCTGCAAGATAGGTAGCAATACTCCGAACTTCAGTGCCAAGCTGATCCACACGGCCAGACAACTGTGCAAACTCCATTGAGAGAAAAAAAATCCTCAGCACCCAGAGAAAAAGAGGGAAAAAAAAAAATATATATATCTCTGAGAACTCTGACAAATTTTTTTTTTTACACTATCTTTCTCTTCTGTGAGTACCATATAATTTTCAGTTTGGCCGGTGATACTGTTATGATTTGGTAGCTGAGGAGAGCAGGCAAAAAAGGCAATACACCAGAGAGGTTGGAATCTACTGTATTGCAGTACCCTGACTAACCACCACAACTAAAGGCAGCCGTGGAGCGTACCTACATTGGTCCTAGATGCCTCGTCACAGCCTGAGAAGCTAACTACACCTAAAAATAGAAAGAGGAAAACTATCTGCCCCAGAGCAGATCCCCAAAGAACATAGGAAGCCCCCAAACATGTAATGGCGGTTAGACAAGAGGCAATACAGACACAGACAGAAAATAGTATGAGCAAACGTTGGGGCCCAATCTTCCTAGAAAGAAAAGGATAGGAAGGACACTTACTGCAATCCAAAAAACCCTAAAAAAATACCAACTCACTAATTGCAAAAACACCTGAGATCACATGACCTCTACCACCTAAATTAGTTCTCTCGTGTAACAGAACTAAGCAGCAGCCACTGAAAAAACTGGAAAAGGCAAATGAACAAATAACAGTGGCTCAGATAAACGGAGAGGAGCACAAGCCCCTGCAGGGGACCTGGCTGACCTCCACAGAAGTGCAGGACAAAATGCAAAAAGCAAGCACAAAAATAAAAGCAGAAAATATCTTATCTGTTAGCAGAAGATGCAGGCAAGACACAGCAAGCTTCCAAGTGAACCAGGAACCAAAGTTGAGACAAGAATAATTGATCACCGGCAACCCTGATGGGAGGGAACCTCCCTTATATAAGACCAGTCTGTAACACCTGATTGACAATCTTCACAATCTTCATTGAATAGTTCAGTACTGTTTGTAACCACCAGAGGGAGCTTCTGCTCAGAATTCATTTCTAACACAATCACAACACTCCTCTCTGCATGCGTATCTTAGGTGGAGTAGCGATCCTGGGAGCTCAGACATAACATCTACCATTATCCCGACGAGTCAGCAGTAGGGTGAGACCCTATAATGTGCATCATCTTGGGCTAATTGCTGGGATTGTTCTGTTTTGCTATTGGGTGTTGTGGTTCAATAAAGTATTGCCACATTGTTTTACCCTAACTCTGCGTTGTCTGTGTAGTCTTTTTCCGTGGGGAGAGAGAATGGGCGTTCAGTGGTATGAGCCCTGGTCCATGCAGTCTTGTTAAAAGCAGCCGGGTCAGCGGATGAGAGCACCCACTGACCCTGTTTCTCCGCAATGACTTTTGGGTTTTTGTTGGCTGTAAGCCATAATAATCAACATTAACAGAAATAAACACTTGAAATAGATCACTCTGTTTGTAATGACTCTATATAATATATGAGTTTCACTTTTTGTGTTAAAGAACTGAAATAAATTAATTTTTTGATGATATTCCAATTTTTTGAGAAGCACCTGTACATATAGCATTTTGCAGTTAAAAGAAAAGAATACATAGCCAAGGATTACATAGAATTTCATTTTATTCATCTTTATTAAATTTAGGTGTCACAGAGCTGCATTTAAAAGTGAAGCTCTTGCAAATTTTTTTTTTTACCAAATTTACTCAACTTGAGTCAATATAAATACCCAAGTACTTTTAGTTATTATTTTCTGTGAACTTCTTTTTACAACTATATCCAAACCATTCAGGGAATATGACATCCATGCATTTCCAGGTCTCCGTCCAACCATTGGTCACCCAGTGTTGGGCAAAGCTGAAAATTAGACTCATCAGAGAAGATTACCTTACTGCAGTCCTCTATTGTCCAATCCTTATGGTCTTTGGAAAACTTCAGCTTGGCTCTCCTTTACTTTTCATTGATGAAAAGCTTTACATGACTTGAGCCCTGCCTCTAGGAGCCTGTTACAAGCTCTTCTTGCCTTGCACTTCACCCCAGCTGCCATTTGCCATTCCTTTTGTAGGTCACTTGATATCATCCTGCAGTTGCTGAGTGACATTAGAATAAGAAGGCGGTCATCCCGGTCAGTGGAGACTCGTTTTTGCCCTCTGCCGGTCTGTAGCTCTGTTGTCCTCAGTGTCTCCTTGTTGAACTTGCTGTAATGGACTGCCGTCTTAGAAATTTTAAGGATAGAGGCAACATGATGCTCATTGTATCCCTCTGATAGTAAAACCAGAATTGAGCCCTTATTTTCCTGACTCAAGACTTTTCTTTTCAACTCCTTTGCCATGGTTAAAAGTTATTTTTTCATTCCTATTACTTTTGGGCTATTACTAGCACTTGTTTTGCCATCCAGCTTGTTCTATTGCAAGAGGATTGTGAACACCACAGCAGTGTTGTTTATACTTTCCTTCGTTAAATAGATTTGGTTCAGGTGATCAACTAATTAGAAACACATTAAGTAGAATGAGGTGTACTCTGGTTGGAATTCAACTGACACTGGAATGGAATGGCTGTCAGACATGCAGAGAAGCTGATTTTTATAAAACTGTGCAGTGGTCTCTTAATTTTTGCCAGAGCTGTATATTAGCTGTTTTCTAGCCGTTTAAAAGCATATACTTCAAACATTGATCTAGAACAAATAGTAATTTGTGTTGTGAATGGACTTGAAATGAGTTCTGAGCAGAGGCTCCTCTGGTGGTTACAAGCAGTACTGGACTGTCCAGTGAAGATTGTGAGGAGTGGGAATCAGGTGTTACTGACTGGTCTTATATAAGGGAGTCGCCTTCCCATCAGGGTTGCCGGTGATCAATTGTTCTGGTCTCAATCCTTGAGTCCTGTTTCCTTTGTAGCCTGCTGTGTCGTGTCTGCATCTCCTGCTAACAGATAAGACGTTTTCTTCTTTTTGTTTTTGTGCTTGATTTTTGCATTTTGTCCTGCACTTCTGTGGGGGCCTTCAGGGTCCCCTCCGGGGGCTTTTGCCCTCTCAGTTTAGTTCAGCCACTGATGTTTGTACTTTTGCTTTTTCCAGTTTTTTCAGTGGCTGCTGTTTTGATTTTGTTACACCAGAGAACTAATTTAGGTGGTAGAGGTCGTGTGATCTCAGGTGATTTTGAAATTAGTAGAGTTGGTGCTTTTCAGGGTTTTTTGGGATTGCAGTAAGTGCCCTTCCTATCCTTTTCTATTTAGGTAGTTTGGGCCCCAACGTTTGCTCATACTATTTTCTGTCTGTGTCAGTATTTCATCTTGTCTAACCGCCATTACATGTTTGGGGGCTTTCTATGTTCTTTGGGGATCTGCTCCGGGGCAGATAGCTTTCCTCTTTCTATCTTTAGGTGTATTTAGTTTCTCAGGCTGTGACGAGGCGTCTAGGACCAACGTAGGAACGCTCCACGGCTGCCTCTAGTTGTGGTGGTTAGTCAGGGTACTGCAATCTCATAGATTCCAACTTCTCTGGTGTATTGCCTTTTTTACCTGCACTCCTCAGCTACAGAAACATAACAGTATCACCGGCCTAAAAATTGAAAATTGTATGGTACTCACAGAAGGGAAAAAATATTGTGAAAGAAAAAAGGTTGTTAGAGTTGTCAGAGATATTTTTCTGTTTGTTGCATTTTTTTTTCCCTCTGTATCTCTGGGTGCTGGGGAGGATTTTTTTTTTCTCTCAATGGAGTTTGCACAGTTGTCTGGCCGTGTGGATCAGCTTACCACTGAGGTTCGTATTGCTGCCTATCTTGCTAGGTTGCCTGTTGTGGAACCTAGGATTCCCATGCCAGATTTGTTTTTAGGGGATCGAGCTAAGTTTCAGAATTTCAAAAATAATTGTAAATTGTTTTTTGCCTTAAAATCTAAGTCCTCAGGGAACGCAGCGCAGCAGGTTCAAATTGTCATCTCTCTCCTTCGCGGCGATCCTCAGGATTGGGATTTTTCCCTGACACCTGGGGATCCTGTTTTGAGTGATGTTGATGCATTTTTTCAGGCTTTGTGGTTATTGTATGATGAGCCTAATGTCACTGATCAAGCTGAAAAAACCTTGTTCGCATTAAGCACGGGGATGAATGGAAGACGGCATTCAATACCCCTGAGGGGCATTTTGAGTACCTTGTGATGCCCTTTGGGCTCACTAATGCTCCTTCTGTCTTCCAGTCCTTCATGAATGACATTTTCAGGGATTTTGTGGATAAATTTCTGATTGTTTATTTGGATGATATCTTGATTTTTTCTAATGACTGGGACTCTCATGTGAAACATGTTCGAACTGTATTCCAGATTTTGAGAGAGAATGCTCTGTATGTGAAGGGATCAAAGTGTCTTTTTGGCGTACAGAGGATCTCATTTCTGGGATTCATTTTGTCCCCATCTGTTATTGAAATAGACCCGGTCAAGGTTCAGGCCATCTGTGATTGGGTCCAACCTACTTCATTAAAGGCTCTTCAAAGATTTTTGGGTTTTGCCAATTTTTATCGTAAATTTATTGGTAATTTCTCGGTTATTGTTAAACCATTGACTGATTTGACCAGAAAGGGTTCTGATGTGGTGAATTGGCCTCCTGAGGCAGTCTCTGCATTTCAGGAACTTAAGCAGAGATTCACTTCTGCTCCTGTTCTACGGCAGCCTGATGTTTCTCTGCCATTTCAGGTGGAGGTTCATGCCTCTGAAATTGGGGCAGGTGCCGTTTTGTCCCAAAAAGATCCAGAGACCTCTAAAAGTAACCCTTGTGCCTTTTTCTCTCGAAAATTTTCTCCTACTGAACGTAATTATGACGTGGGTAATCGGGAGTTACAGGCCATGAAGTGGGCTTTTGAAGAGTGGAGACATTGGCTGGAGGGAGCCAAACATCAGGTGGTGGTCCTTACGGACCATAAGAATCTGGTTTATCTGGAATCTGCCAAGCGACTCAATCCTAGACAGGCCAGGTGGGCCTTGTTTTTCACAGTTTTAATTTTGTGGTTTCCTTTCTTCCTGGCACTAAGAATGCTAAGGCGGATGCCCTCTCGAGGAGTTTCCTTGCGGACTCTCCTGAGTTATCTGATCCTTCTGTTATTTTGAAAGAGGGTGTAGTTCTTTCCGCCATCTCACCCAATTTGAGACTTGCTCTGGAGGGGTGTCAGGAGGATAGGCCCGAGCGCTGCCCTGTTGGAAAATTGTTTGTCCCGGACCAGTGGAAAAAGAGTGTGATGTCTGAGATTCATTGTTCCGCGTTGGCTGGGCATCCCGGAATTTTTGGTACCAGAGACTTGGTTAGTCGGTCCTTTTGGTGGCCTACCTTGTCTCGTGATGTCAGGGAATTTGTGCAGTCCTGCGGGACTTGCTCTCGCTCCAAGCCTTGCTCTCGCTCTAGTGGTTTGTTGATGCCATTGCCTGTGCCCAAGAGACCATGGACCCATATCTCTATGGATTTAATTTCCGACCTCCCTGTTTCTCAGAGAATGACCGTCATCTGGGTGATTTGTGATAGGTTTTCCAAGATGATACATCTTGTGCCATTACCTAAGTTGCCTTCCTCCTCTGAATTGGTGCCTTTGTTCCTTCAGCACGTGGTTCGTTTACACGGCATTCCTGAGAACATTGTGTCTGACAGAGGAGTCCAGTTTGTTTCCAGATTTTGGAGGACCTTTTGTTCTAAACTTGGTGTTCAATTGTCTTTCTCCTCGGCGTTTCATCCTCAGACCAATGGTCAAACTGAGAGAACAAACCAGACATTGGAGACCTATCTAAGATGCTTTGTGTCTGCTGATCAGGATGACTGGGTCTCTTTTTTGCCTTTGGCTGAGTTTGCTCTTAATAATAGGGCTAGCTCTGCCACTTTGATGTCTCCATTTTTCTGTAATTCTGGGTTTCACCCTCGATTTTCTTCAGGACAGACGGAGGCTTCTGTCTGTCCAGGTGTTGACTCTGTTGTGGAGCGTATGCAACAGATTTGGGACCAGGTAGTGGAGAGGTTGTCCCTCTCTCAGGAGAGGGCCCAGCGGTTTGCTAACCGGCATAGGACTGATGGTCCTCGGTTTAAAGTGGGGGACTTGGTCTGGTTGTCCTCAAGAAATATTCCTATGAGAGTGGCATCTCCTAAATTTAAGCCTAGGTTCATTGGACCTTATAAGATCATGGAGATTTTTAATCCTGTTTCTTTTCGTTTGCTTCTTCCAGGGACATTTAAGATCCATAACGTGTTCCACAAGTCCTTATTGAAGAGGTTTGTTGAGCCAGTGGTTCCTACTGCTTTGCCTCCTGACCCTGTTCTGGTTGAGGGCAATATGGAGTTTGTGGTTGAGAAAATATTGAATTCTCGTTTTTCTAGACGGAAACTCCAGTATTTGGTTAAGTGGAGAGGTTATGGTCAGGAAGACAATTCTTGGGTGTTTGCTTCGGATATCCATGCTAGGAGACTCAACCGTGCGTATCATAGAACTCATCCTGACCGACCTGGTTGCTCAAGTGAGGGTTCGGTGACCCCTCCTCAAGGGGTGGGTACTGTTGTGAATGGACTTGAAATGAGTTCTGAGCAGAGGCTCCCTCTGGTGGTTACAAGCGGTACTGGACTGTCCAGTGAAGATTGTGAGGAGTGGGAATCAGGTGTTACTGACTGGTCTTATATAAGGGAGTCGCCTTCCCATCAGGGTTGCCGGTGATCAATTGTTCTGGTCTCAATCCTTGAGTCCTGTTTCCTTTGTAGCCTGCTTTGTCGTGTCTGCATCTCCTGCTAACCGATAAGACGTTTTCTTCTTTTTGTTTTTGTGCTTGATTTTTGCATTTTGTCCTGCACTTCTGTGGGGGCCTTCAGGGTCCCCTCTGGGGGCTTTTGCCCTCTCAGTTTAGTTCAGCCACTGATGTTTGTACTTTTGCTTTTTCCAGTTTTTTCAGTGGCTGCTGTTTTGATTTTGTTACACCAGAGAACTAATTTAGGTGGTAGAGGTCGTGTGATCTCAGGTGATTTTGAAATTAGTAGAGTTGGTGCTTTTCAGGGTTTTTTGGGATTGCAGTAAGTGCCCTTCCTATCCTTTTCTATTTAGGTAGTTTGGGCCCCAACGTTTGCTCATACTATTTTCTGTCTGTGTCAGTATTTCATCTTGTCTAACCGCCATTACATGTTTGGGGGCTTTCTATGTTCTTTGGGGATCTGCTCCGGGGCAGATAGCTTTCCTCTTTCTATCTTTAGGTGTAGTTAGTTTCTCAGGCTGTGACGAGGCGTCTAGGACCAACGTAGGAACGCTCCACGGCTGCCTCTAGTTGTGGTGGTTAGTCAGGGTACTGCAATCTCATAGATTCCAACTTCTCTGGTGTATTGCCTTTTTTACCTGCACTCCTCAGCTACCGAAACATAACAAATTTGTATGTATTTCATTATTATATATTTTCTTAAATATTTTTTTCTTAAAAAAAATATAGTAATGTCATGGAAATAAAAGAAGTAAAATTATTGTGCGCAGAGCTTTAGCTTTTAGCTACACATATTCCAGGGGCCCTTGAATTGCAGCTGAGCTAGTTTCCTCTGATTTAATACTTAAAAGAAGGATGGAAGCCAATGAACCACAATTTAAAAAGATTATGATTTGCATTATGTTTTCTGTACACATACATTTATTTTTAGCTTGTGAAGTATTATTTTTAGAGATATTCCCTGGCAACTGCCAGTCTGAGTGTTGAAGGAAATGAACTGTTTCCTCAAATTTGTATTCACAAGGACATAATGTGCTTCTAGGAGTCCACTAAAACTTAAATAATATAAATAATAATTTAGGTATATAAATATTATTTACTCAAGTGATATGAATTATATATATATATATATATATATATACAGTACAGACCAAAAGTTTGGACACACCTTCTCATTCAAAGATTTTTCTGTATTTTCATCGCTATGAAAATTGTAGAATCACACTGAAGGCATCAAAACTATGAATTAACACATATGGAATTATACATTACATTATTGAGGTCATAGTGAACCAGCATGGCTTCCACAGCATCTTGCAGCAGTATGCTATTCCATCCGGTTTGCGTTTAGTTGGACCATCATTTATTTTTCAACAGGACAATAACCCCAAACACTCCTCCAGGCTGTGTAAGGGCTATTTGACCAAGAAGGAGAGTGTTGGGGTGCTACGCCAGGTGACCTGGCCTCCACAGTCACCAGACCTGAACCCAATTGAGATGGTTTGGGGTGAGCTGGACGGCTCACCACTTCAATTTTGAATAAATCACCAACAGTGTCACCAGCAAAGCACCCCCACACCATCACACCACCTCCTCCATGCTTCACGGTGGGAACCAGGCATGTAGAGTCCAGCCGTTCACCTTTTCTGCATGCAAAGCAGTAATCAAAGCAAAAGGTGGCTACTTTAAAGAACCTAGAATATAAGACATATTTTCAGTTGTTTCACACTTTTTTGTAAAGTTTAATGTATAATTCCACATCTGTTAATTCATAGTTTTGATGCCTTCAGTGTGATTATTCAATTTTCATAGTCATGAAAATACAGAAAAATCTTTGAATGAGAAGGTGTCCAAAATTTTGATCTGTACTGTATATATAGCTCTGTGCAAAAGTTATAGGAAAATGGAAAAAATGCACTAAAGTATGAATATTTTATCAATTAAGATACAAATTAAATGATCAAATGAAAAATCTAAATCAAGTCAATATTTGCTGTGACCAATTTTGGAATTCAAATCTCATAAAATCATCAATTACAGTAGATACAACTGTACATAGTTTTCTAGGAAGGACAGGGCAGAGAAGTTGTTCCAAACATCTTGGAGAACTGATCACAATCTTCTGTGGATGTAGGCTTTAGCAATTAATACGGTCTCTTCATGTGTCCCAGACAGACTCCATGATACTGACATCAGGGAACTGTGGGAGTCATATCATCACTTCCAAGATATCTGGTTTCTCGTTAAGCTGAAAACTACTCTTAATGACATATATTTGGGAATGTTTTACTGCTGCAGAATAAATGTGATGGTATTGTATGATGGATAAGTATATGCGTGTATAACAGTTGAGGACACCAAGAAATAGGCAACATAGCTGACTTATATACAGTGGTTGACCAAAAAACTTACTTCCCTGTCAAATTTAAAAATATGTGTAGCAGTGCATTTAGTTCAGAACTGTCTGCAAGCAGTAAGGCCAAGCTATATTCATTTACTGTTCGAAGAAGTCTGGCCAGAAGTGGTTTTTCTGGAAGAATTGTGGCCACAAACACATACCTTTGACATTAAAATGAAGTCAAGTGACTCATTTATGCATGAAGATATAGAAAATGGGTATAGAAAAATGGCAGCATGTGCTCTGGACTGAAAAGTTAACACTTGAAATATTTGGTTGCAATAAAGGGCAGTTTGCAGGTGAACGGTCAGTTCTTTCAAAAGTTCTGAAAGCCAGAAATATAGGAGAATTTGACAGTGATTACTAGATGAAAGTGTCAATGTATGCTCAAAACAGAAGGCCTTGTGGGGTATGCAGTGAAAATACCTATCAAAAATGGACCACGAAGGACAAACAGTGAATCAATCATCATGTTATGGATGCCTAATGATGTGTGCAAGGTATGATGGCTAGCTTGGTGGGTCATATTCCAAGTTTGTCTATATAAAAAGTGCGCCAACCAGATTACTTAGCACAGAAAAATATCTTCCTTAAGTGGATACAGTAAAGATGTATATCTTTGTACCGTGTTAGCCAGTAGATAGAAAAATATTTAGAGTTGAGAGTCCTCAGTGGTTGATACCTTTTAATGGCTAACTGAAAAGAACTAACTGTTACCATCTTTTCAGTTAGCCATTAAAAGGTATCAACCACTGAGGACTCTCAACTCTAAATATTTTCCTTAAGTGGATTAAGTTAAGTTAAAACTGCAAAGACCATCAAGCGACACTTTTCTGTGCCATATATCCCAGTGATGTCATCTGTATTTTTAACCATGCCCATATTTGAAGCTCAAATTTGTGAAATATTGAATTTTGCAGATTATAAGACGCACCGGTTTATAAGATGCACCTCAAATTTTGGGGTGGAAAGTAGGAAAACAAATGTTTTTTTTAATAAACTGATTTGTGACATAATTGGTTGCTTATCTGGGGGGCAACGGTGGTGGAGCAGGGCCTCAGGTTGCATTGTCGCAGCTGGTGGAGGCAGGAGATACTGTGGGCTCCATGCACGTAGGACGAGGTGTTCAGCAGTGGCAGGAATTGTGCCATGGCTGCGAGTACGATGAGCTGTTTGGTGGTGCGTGGGCTCCACAGACATTTTGTGAAAGCCCAGAGCCCCGCACCTTCCATACTTACTAATGCGGTGGATTCTGTGAAAATGACAGCTGAAGGCGGCGGATGCGTAATTGAGATGTTGGTGCCGAGATTTCATGTAAACAAATATAAAAAAAATACCAAGCACTAAACTAATTTTAATCACTTCAATTCTTTGTCTGATTTTCTTGTTACACTTTATGCTTCTAAAAATAAATGAATACACTGGATCATGGCTGGACCATAATGTCTATTTTTTATATTTTGCTTGCTATGAACAAGTGATGTTGCCTTCTTACAGTGGGCACACACACAAGAATACATAAAATATTAATGCCGACTATACACTATTATGGTAGGATGATTTTCCCCGAGCACCGCTTGCTCTCAGAAAACAATGATAAAAAGGATTGTTTTTGTAACATTCTGTATGTGAAGTTACTCACACTGTAGATTACACTAATCTCCAGAGAGGCTTTTGTGTAACTGGATCTTCTTAGACATTACATATTTAAGCTACAAGAATTTCCAAAAACAAAACATGTAAAATAAAAATGTAACCTAAGAGGAATGATGAATGTGTGAAGAAAAGAGATCTCTGCTCTAATGTATTTATCAGTTATCACAGCTGTGATAAGAACATGTTTAACCATCAAGTGTCTATTATCTATCTATCTACTGTATCTATCTATTATCTATCTATCTACAGTATCTATCTATTATCTATCTATCTATCTACAGTATCTATCTATTATCTATCTGTCTGTCTATCTATCTACAGTATTTATCTATCTATTATCTATCTATCTCTATCTATTTATCTATCTACAGTATCTATTATCTATCTATCTATCTATCTATCTATCTATCTATCTATCTATCTATCTATCTATCTATCTATCTATTCTATCTATCTATCTATCTATCTATCTACAGTATCTATCTATCTATCTATCTATCTGTCTATCTATCATTTAATTAAACACTAGGGTGTTTGCAGGAGACTTTGGTGCACTCTTTGTGTGGCCAAAAGTTTAGTGTACCGTTCTGCCTCCTCATTTGCATATTGGGGCACTTCTATTGCGTCTGATTGACAGTGCTCAGTTCCCAGAGCAAGCACTGTCTGAATACTGACAGCTTATGTGCGGCTGCACCCGCGTTCTTCTCCCTATCTCCCTTTTTCCACAATAATACACCTGGAAGAGCAACTCTATGGTGCTGTAAAGTCAGTTTAAAAAGTATTTTTTGTGCTGACATACCCCCTTTAAGAAAATCTTTATTTTATATCTAATCTTTATTTTTATATAGCACTAGCATATTCTGCAGTGCTTTACAGTTTGCACACATTATCGTTGCTGTCCCTGATGGGGCTCACAATCTAGATTCCCTATCACTATGTCTTTGGAATGTGGGAGGAAACCGGAGAACCCGGAGGAAACCTATGCAAACACGGAGAGAACATACAAACTCCTTGCAGATGTTGTCCTTGGTGGGATTTGAACCCTGGACTCCAGTGCTGCAAGGCTGCAGTGCTAACCACTGAGCCACCGTGCTTCCCGTAAACACATTCTATAGAAATATATAGAATATTATGAACTCTTCATTAAAAAAAGTGACTCATCAGCGTTAGCACATGAAGACAATCTCTGAGGGTCTGCTGGGTTCTCTATCCCAGTCTAATGTCTAACATTTGCTCACACATTTTCAGCATTACATGGTGGCTATTCAAATAAACGACCTTCAATGCAATGTATGGTTGGGCTGGGTCTGTAAGAACAACATTCTGTTATGGCTCGTATCTGGAGGATTTGAAGGAGAAGAGCAATTGACACTGTGTCTATTAATCTTTGACCTGTTTAAATTCATATTTTATCTGTCTGTGGAGTGCAACAAAGTAGAAAAGAAAAGTAGCAATGTAGAAAGTGATCCGATTGTATGAAAATCTGCTAAAAAATTGTAAGGACCCTTTTGCTTTATCCATTCTGGCTTTGATGCCCTGTAATAAGCGGCATATATAACTTTTTTTTGCCTTATAAGTAACTTATATCAGAGTCAGCACCAAATTTACAGAGCAATGAAAACTTTTGAATCAATTCTTTACATTTGTTATTTGTTTTCTTAAGGTTGAAAAAAAAATATTCATGTTAAAATAATATTGGGACTGTTGGAGTAGTTGTTACCCAAATTGTAAGCTAACTTAAAACAATTGTTTTTTATGTAATTTTGAGTTTGAGTTAAAAAAGGGAGTCTTATAGTCAGACTCGAAGATTGACTATACATTGCCTCTTTTTGACTGAGAAACTTAGAAATATTGAGTTCTTTTTTTTCTATTGCAGAACTTTTTTTTTATTTGTTATTTCTATGAAATTTACCCTTCTATGTTTCATAACCCAGGATCATAGGAGGGTAACAACCAGCAGCACAACCGCTACCTCCTCCTTTGTGCAAGGAGGAACAGAAGGAGCAGTGATGGAAACTTGCAAAATGACCTCTAGCACTCCACTAACATCCATGTGTCTGCTCAAACTGTTAGAAAAAGAAAAGACTAACTAACTAATGTGCCACAAAGAGGAAGTTGATATCACCAACCATTCCCTTTTTATTTAGGTGTATCCATATAAATGGCCCACCCTGTATATATACAGTTGAAGTCCAGAATTATTTAAAGGCATAGTAATCTTAGTATAGTTAAACTTATGACTTTGGAGTAAGTAATGAAAATGCCTAAAAAAAACCTTTCTTTCATTATTCTGGCAGTTGGCAACTATTAATAATTATGGTAATCCTACCTGACCTAAAACAAAAAAGGTTTATTCTGATTTCAAGTTAGACATTGAGAAAAACATATACAGTACAGACCAAAAGTTTGGACACACCTTCTCATTTAAAGAGTTTTCTGTATTTTCATGACTATGAAAATTGTAAATTCACACTGAAGGCATCAAAACTATGAATTAACACATGTGGAATTATATACTTAACAAAAAAGTGTGAAACAACTGAAATGATGTCTTATATTCTAGGTTCTTCACAGTACCCGCCTTTTGTTTTGATGACTTCTTTGCACACTCTTGGCATTCTCTTGATGAGCTTCAAGAGGTAGTCACTGGAAATGGTTTTCACTTCACAGGTGTGCCCTGTCAGGTTTAATAAGCGGAATTTCTGGCCTTATAAATGGGGTTGGGACCATCAGTTGTGTTGTGCAGAAGTCTGGTGGATACACAGCTGATATAGACTGTTAGAATTTATGGCAAGAAAAAACAGCTAATTAAAGAAAAACGAGTGGCCATCATTACTTTAAGAAATGAAAGTCAGTCAGTCCGAAAAATTGGGAAAACTTTGAAAGTGTCCCCAAGTGCAGTTACAAAAACCATCAAGCGCTGCAAAGAAACTGGCTCACATGAGGACCGCCCCAGGAAAGGAAGAGCAAAAGTCACCTCTGCTTCTGAGGATAAGTTTATCTGAGTCACCAGCCTCAGAAATCGCAGGTTTACAGCAGCTCAGATTAGAGACCAGGTCCATGCCACACAGAGTTCTAGCAGCAGACACATCTCTACAACAACTGTTAAGAGGAGACTTTGTGCAGCAGGCCTTCATGGTAAAATAGCTGCTAGGAAACCACTGCTAAGGACAGGCAACAAGCAGAAGAGACTTTTTTGGGCTAAAGAACACAAGAAATGGACATTAGACCAGTGGAAATCTGTGCTTTGGTTTGATGAGTCCAAATTTGAGATCTTTGGTTCCAACCACCATGTCTTTGTGCGACGCAGAATAGGTGAACGGATGGACTCTACATGCGTGGTTCCCACCGTGAAGCATGGAGGAGGAGATCTGATGCTGTGGGGCTGCTATGCTTGTGACACTGTTGGGGATTTATTCAAAATTGAAGGCATACTGAACCAGCATGGCTACCACAGCATCTTGCAGCGGCATGCTATTCCATCCGGTTTGCATTTAGTTGGACCATCATTTATTTTTAAACAGGACAATGACCCCAAACACACCTCCAGGCTGTGTAAGGGCTATTTGACCAAGAAGGAGAGTGATGGGGTGCTATGCCAGATGACCTGGCCTCCATAGTCACCAGACCTGAACCCAATCGAGATGGTTTGGGGTGAGCTGGACCGCAGAGTGAAGGCAAAAGGGCCAACAAGTGCTAAGCATCTCTGGGAACTCCTTCAAGATTGTTGGAAGACCATTTCCGGTGACTACCTCTTGAAGATCATCAAGAGAATGCCAAGAGTGTGCAAAGCGCTCATCAAAGCAAAAGGTGGCTGCTTTGAAGAACCTAGAATATAAGACATAATTTCAGTTGCTACACACTTTTTTGTTAAGTATATAATTCCACATGTGTTAATTCATAGTTTTGATGCCTTCAGTGTGAATTTACAATTTTCATAGTCATGAAAATACAGAAAAATCTTTAAATGAGAAGGTGTGTTCAAACTTTTGGTCTGTACCGTATATGTGTCTTTTTATGTAGTGTATGGAAACTTCAGGTGTCAACTGTACACATTTATTATGTTTTCACATTTCTGAACTATTTTATTACTTACTGTAAGCTTTATAGTGAACCACAGTAATCTGAGCTTGCTAAGGTGATTCTTTATGTACAGTTTTAAGTGAGATCAAATATTTGCAGAAAAAAAACTCAAAATGTGCTAGAGAATTAATAAATCTCAGCAGATAAGTTTAGCATGTGCAAATTATTGCAAAAGTACATGTATTTCAGGTTTTACATAACATTTTGTGTTATATTTAAATTGTGTTTTAAAAGAGATGAGCAGATCGATCTGTGTATAATCAAATTTGAATCAAGTTTCCTCAGATTTGCAGGTTCCCATGAATTCAAACACTTTACAACTTGATTTGTGAGGATCATTTAAAAAATAACTATTCACACACTGCTGAAGACTTGGAGAGTGGGCCAATAGCATCTGGCATGGCCAGGTGTGCTTCCCCTAATGCCTTGGTGCTATATTATTATTATTATTGTTATTTATTATTATAGTGCCATTTAATCCATGGCGCTTTACATGTGAGGTGGGGTATACATAATAAATACAAGTACAGTAATCTTAGACAATACAAGTTACGACTGGTACAGTAGGAGAGAGTACCCTGCCCGTGAGGGCTCACAATCTACAAGGGATGGTGAGGATACAGTAGGCGAGGGTAGAGCTTGTCGTGCAGCGGTTTGGTGGATCTGTGGTTACAGCAGGTTGTAGGCTTGTCGGAAGAGGTGGGTCTTCAGGTTCTTTTTGAAGGTTTCCATGGTAGGCGAGAGTCTGATATGTTGTGGTAGAGAGTTCCAGAGTAGGGGGGATGCTATATAATAACATGGACTACCACAGTCAGTATAAAATATGATGGCTGGCCAAGTAGTGACCTTTTTAGACTTTACAGACTAGGGATAGAAAGTCAGAGAGAGAGAGCTCATTACACATAGGGATAGAAGAAATACCTGAATCTGATTGTAGAGTACCAGAACACTGAAAATGTGAGTGCTGGTGCCAGTCTATGAATACTAATCCAAACATTCAAGTGATGTAGAAGTTCTTCACCTGCATAGTCAGTTTGACTGTGAATTACATGTTCTGAGATATTCTGCAGTAACAGCACCTTAATGACAGCATTTTTTTTGTATTCAGCACACATTGCAAGCAAGCAGAGCAGTTTAATACTCCTCAATCCAAATTCTGCTACTATTAAAAAAAGAAATCCTGAAACCAAGGCTTGTGTGTCATAGAAAGTGTGTTTTCTGCATTGTGATAAGGGCAAGCGATACATTTTTTATTTTTAGAAAGACAAAAGAAATATCACCATAATCTAAAAATTTAAACACAGTTATCTACCTGACAAAGTGTGCGGATTGTAAAAAAAATGTTTGTTTTTTTTGCAAACCTCCTTATTGTAATAGTCCAATATTAGACCTGTACATGCCAACTAAATACAGCTGTTGGTTATCATTGGTTATTATCAGTTTTCTTCTGCACTACTATTACCAATGGTCAGTGGTCTTTTCAGATTGAAGTGGTTTTGGATTGGAGCAGTTTCTCTATATATTACATGGTGAGGCAGATATTTTCCTTTTTTCCTTACCATATCTGTTTTCTCCTAGCCAGATAGGTTGAGGTCACTTGGACACTAATAAGCATTTAAAGTCTCAAAAGATGTTCAATACACTGCAGGAGAACTCAAAGTTTTGTACATGTGCTTCCCAGGAATCAAATTTTGGGAGAAAATTTGTCAAAGCTGTCAAATTCAAATTTCAAACAATGCGCTCATCTCTAGTTTTTATTCTTTTTTAGCCACATTCTATGGCAGCAGGGGCATTTATTTCTACATGAGTATATTTGGGAGGTTTGAACATTACAAAACAAAGACCAGAGTTGGTCAAGATGGTACAGAAAACATACCCTTTCTATTATTAAATGTCTAATAATGTGTTCATACTTTATAACTCGTTTTTTTATTTTATAATTACTGTGTTAAAGCTAAATTTTAATACACCTTAAACTTGAAGCTATGATAACAGAACTTGTGCAAAGGTGGAGGAATCAGAAATGTTATCCTTGCATTTTTCTCCAGTGCCTCAAGCAAGAATACACCTGTAATGTCATCATAATGTCACAGGTTTCCATAGCAATGGCCCAAATGCAACAGTTTGCCGGTTCCAGAGTAAAATTCAGCTCTTACTTTCAGCTCCGTTATCTAATTAGGATATTGCTGACTTTAGAATTTGATTCATAGCAGCACACAACTTAACTTAGTGCAGTGAATTAAAAAAATGGTGTTCAGCAAATCTATCTATCTACAGTATCTATCTATCTATCCCCATTTATCTACCCCATCTATCTTCCTTGGTGCTCTCACCTTCTTCTTAGACTGCAAAGTGCTCATAAATCATCTCTCTAACACAGTCCACCCCAAAAACACAACATTATGCCACCACTGATCAAACAATGACGATTCCCTAAAAATACGTACTGCTCTCCAACAATGAAAAGGCCAAACTCTCTCCAAAAATCAATGGATTCTTTAGAGCAGGGTTCCCCAACTCCAGTCCTCAAGGCCCACCAACAGATCATGTTTTCAGGATTTCCTTAGTATTGCTCAGGTGATAATTGCATCACCTGTGCAATACAAAGGAAATCCTGAAAACATGATCTGTTGGTGGGCCTTGAGGACTGGAGTTGGAGAACCCTGCTTTAGTGCATACAAGGCCCAACAAATAAAAGTGTTAACCTTTAATATAAAAAGGACAGTGCCTACAAGAAAATGAGCAAGGAGTGAAAAGAGAAATAACGGAAAACACCTAGTCTTTAGTTGCCTTTCTGTTCCTTGAGCGTAGGGGAAGGTGTGGATGACGGCAGTCTTGGCTGAACCTCAGGTTGTGAAAACTTTTCAGCTATTCAACTCATCTTTTTATCCTTTGACCTGGTCATAGGTTTCCAGGATGTCCTATCATTTGCATAGTGAAATCATAGGTCTGTTACTAGACATTAGGCTAATGGTGACAAGTACAATGCATTTTAAATAGATCATTTTCTTGATCCCTTCTTATTATAAGGAATTAAGAATTTCTATGCTGGATAACAAAGCTCCATCTCTTAATCCTTTGAATCTTTGGCCAACCATGTCTAGGTGTCGGGAATGATACTCTTTGCACTCCCAGAGACACAACCCTCGGCTCTGAATTCCTGGTAATCTCATGGTCTGCAGAAAAATATTCATAGATCTTATGACCCTTTGTACCAAGTTAACTAATTTAATGTCAGACATATCCTAATATTGCAATTTTTCCTTGCAGACAGTATTTCAAAGGTCTAGATATTTCAGAATCGGGGTCAGAAGGCTCAAGAGAAAAGCTGAATGTCAGGGTCATGGTTAAATAACAGAATGACTTTTGGATCATTTGAACCTCTAGAGCAATTTCTTGGTTTCTTGTGATTTTACTAGGGTGTGGTGTGAAGTCTTGAATTGTATGTGTCTACCTATCTATTTATCAGCCTTGTAGATGGCTTCCTGATACCAAAGCAGCTTTGAACCTGAGTAGTTTATGAAATGGCTGCTGTGCAGGCTGGGATATTGAATACAAAGCATTGTAGGCATATGTGGTCCCTTCTCCCCCTCTTCCCTGCTTCATAATTAAAACTGCCTGCCACCACCTATCATCTTGAAGCTTCCTTGATTAGATAAAAGTTGCACATCAGATCAGTACTCAACTGTAGATTTTTACTTTTCATAGAGATACAAATACAGTCCCTATTAGTGTTGAGCGATATTGCTCGATATCTAAAAATATCGTATCGAAATTGTATCGCCGATAGCACTAAATATCGTCGATATCCGATTTCGATAGCGGAAGTCCCATGTAAGTCTATGGGAACAAAATATCGAAATTAAAAAAAACCTTTATTTCCTTGTAAACACTAAATATACACACATAGAATACATATATATATATATATATACATGTCATTGTGACATATATATATACATATATGTATAGTTTATACACTTCTACATAGTAAAATATCCTCTGATTCAATTGCCGGGTAAAGCCGGCTTCTGTGAAAAGACAGAAGCACCCGACATGAAATGACACTTGGTGTACATAGGGTTAACCATGTCTTTTCATGTCGTTTGCAATCTGATTTGCACAAACAATTACATCAGTCTATGTGTGCAAAATTTCACACCTGTAGGGGTTAATTAAAGGTGTAAATTCGTTGTAAAAAAAACGGACTTTTTTGCTACGAATTTACACCTTTAATTAACCCCTACAGGTGTGAAATTTTGCACACTTACACTCATGTAATTGTTTGTGCAAATCAGATATCAAACTACATGAAAAGACATGGTTAACTCTATGTAAACCAAGTGTCATTTCATGTCGGGTTCTGCATTTTCACAAAAGCCGGCAATTGAATTAGCGGCTATTATACTATGTAGAAGTGTATGAACTATAAATATAAATATATATATATGTGTCACAAATTCAATGACATGTTATATATATATATATATATATATATATGAGGTGTAAAATTGCTGAAAAAAAATGCGTGGGCTCCCGCCCTATTTTCGCAACCAGACAGACAAAGCCAGTGAGTGGGGGCAGATAATAATAGCCCAGAGAGGGACCATTATTTTTGCCCCCCCCCGGCTACTAAAATCTGCCCCCAGACACCCCAGAAAAGACAAATCTATAATTAGATTCGCCCTTTCTGGCACTTTGCCCATCTATTCCCATTGCCCTGTAGCGGTGGTGAATGGGTTAATAAGGGGTTAAAATGACCTTGCAATTGAAAGGTCACTTTAAGCCAGGTTAATAATTGAGAGCTGTCAATCAGACAACTATCAATTATTAATCCTATTGTATGAAAGAAAAATCAAACACACACACTTTAATAAAAAAGAAGTTTAATGAAATAATCACACAGTTTTTGACCATATTTTATTTACCTGCTAAAACCATTTCCTGTAATAAAAATAAAATAATAAAGCAAAATTATTCTTACCAATCCGATGTACAGTCAGGTCCCACGGTGTAATCCATCAGAAAGGGTTAATGTTTACTGCAGGGACCGCAGCTAATGCTGCAGCCTCACAGTAAACCCCCAAATGAATGAGTTCCTCTCCTGGCTGACAGGAGAGGAAGTGGAAAGCTTAATTGATTGCTTTCCACTTTCACTTCAGGTCAGCCAGGGACACAATCAGTGACGTCAGAGGGAACTGGTTAACAAAAATAGGGGATCCCCTCGAAAAAAAATGGCGTGGGGTCCCCCCTATTTTTGTTAACCAGCCAGATGAAGCAGACCGCTGAGGCCTGGATTTTCAGGCTGTTAAGGAGCCAAGATCCATGGACCTTGCCAGCCTGATAATACCAGGCCACAGCAGTCTGCATATCTTGGCTGATTAACAAAAATAGGGGATCCCCTCGAAAAAAATTGGCGTGGGGTCCCCCCTATTTTTGTTAACCAGCCAGATGAAGCAGACCGCTGAGGCCTGGTTTTTCAGGCTGGTAAGGATCCAATATCCATGGACCTTTGCAAGCCTGATAATACCAGGCCACAGCAGTCTGCTTAGCTTGGCTGGTTAACAAAAATAGGGGATCCCCTCGAAAAAAAAAACGGCGTAGGGGTCCCCTATTTTTGTTAACCAGCCAAGTAAAATGCAGACTGCTGCGGCCTGGTATTAAAAGACTGTCAAGGCCCATGGATTTTGGCCCTCAACAGCCTGATAATACCAGGCTACAGCAGCCCCACATTTGGCGCATCAAAAGATGTGCCAATTGTGGCACTTTACCCGGCTCTTCCCACTTGCCCTGTAGCAGTGGCAAGCGGGGTAATAAGGGGTTAATGTCACCGTTGATTGCACGGTGACAATAAGCCCGGTTAATAATGGAGAGGCGTCAATAAGACACCGATCCATTATTAATCCCAAAGTTATTAAATGCATAAAAAAAAGACAAAGCAAGAAAAAAGTATTTTAATGAAATAAAAGAGACAACACAGTTTTCATTTCTTTTATTGTACTCTCATTCCTGCGACGCCATCGATCTCCTGTAAAAAAAGAAAAAAAAACAAACCAACAGTATACCACCTGTCCGACGCAGTCCATAGTAACGACAGTCCCACGACGATCCAGCTCTGCTACATCGCAATGACAGGCAGAGCCTGTCATCCCGGCGCAGCACAGCTGATTACCTGCTTCCCCGGCGGTGACGTCATCGGACTGACTGCTTTACGGCCGGGATTACCCAGCAGTCACTGCAGTTATCGCGAGAAACTGCATGTGACCGCCGGAGAGAAGAGGATGGCGGCCATGAAGCAGTCCAGGACGTGACCGCCGGAGATCTTCTGCTAGGTAAGTGCCGCTGACTCCTGACAGACCCGACCGACGGACACTGACAGTGACAGACCCGACCGACGGACACAGACAGTGACAGTGACAAATCCGATTACGGTATTCGATAAGACGAAAATATCGAAACGAATTATCGAAAGGCCGATAGAGCTAATATCGGCCGATAGCCGATATTTGCATTATCGTATCGCTCAACACTAGTCCCTATGTATAAGGAAACAGTCATGTCGATTCATGTATTACATGATATTAGCATTAGAGTCATGCCACTAACTAAGCTATAACATCTGCAGAAAGGGCATTTAGAAGTCATAAAACTGTCAGGGAGTCTAATTAGGCATTTCCAGGTCATTTAAGGTAAAGAGAAATAATAGCTGGAAAATGTCCAAAGAACATTAGGTGTACAGAGGTACAATTAGTTTGTCCTGGCATTAGTGAGCTTGAGAAATATGCTAGAGATATTCAGTGTAGTCTTTAAGGTGTAACTGACAATTTAAAACGTCCTTTGTTGATCGGAGACCCATCATACTCATCGAAAACATGTAAATTGACACTTAACGGCAGATTTATGCTGATGATATTGTTCTTGTTGTTCCTTTAGTTTCCTGCTCTTCTTGTAAAGTGAACTAATGCAAAGAAGTCAGAGTGTTTTATTTCTGGATTCCTATAATGTACATAGGAAATGTGTCCCTTATGGAAATTTTATAACATGCACTTTAAATATTTAAAGTATAGCTTCTAAACCAAAGTAGCTTTTTCTCATGGGGTTCATTTGCTAAGTGAATTGTAGAATAATGATTTTCAGGATTGATCTTGTAGGTTGTATGTATTCTGCCTATCAACTAGAAACAGTGAGGCTCTGAACCTCCTGTTTTCTGTTTTCTGATGCTGTATTCTTCCAAGCTATGGAACTTTAACATTGATGGCCATTTTGAACAATGAAGAGAACGTAAATTGGAGGGCAACCTAAATCTATTATTTTATTTATTATGCTTTACTTATATAGTGCCATCATATTGCTCAGCACTTTACATACATTATCATCATTGTTCCATTGGGGCTCCCAATCTAGATTTCCTATCAGTATGTCTTTAGAGTGTGAAAAGAAACCAAAGTACCCAGAGAACACCCATGCAAACACGGGGAGAACATACAAACTCCTTACAGATGTTGTTCTTGGTGGCATTTGAACCAAGGACTACAGTAATGGAAAGCACCATGCTTCCCACGTCAGCCAAAGTAATCACTAATGGCATAGCCTATCCTAAGGAAAAATGTTTAAGTGTAAACAAAAACTACGAATATTATGTATGGTCAGTTCTTCACCTAGAGTATTTCCAAAAATAGTAATCTAAAATTATAATATGCAATGGACAATTGTAGTGCTGACCGGCATGACTGCCATAAAAGTTTCTGGGGTCCATACAGAGAAATCATCAGGGCCATATGGCTCCCTCCGATACTACTTCTTATTCCGCATTCTGCATTTTTGTCAGTCAATTGAAGCAATAACATAATTCATTTTCAGAATAAAGTTAAAGGCCTCGACCTTGCAAGGTGAGAGTCAAATATTTATAGGATCATTAGGCAGAGGGAAAAAATAAGTTTTCGATGCTTGAAAAATATGATACATGTTATTGGTACTTGCTATGGCCTAGAGACTGATGGGAGTACTGCTTTAGTATTCAGTTATTACCTATTACAAAAGTTGTTACAAAATACACAGGATATGCAATATATGTCTGATCGCTAAGGTCTATCCCTTGAATATACCATCAATCCCTGTAGACTGTGGAACGAGCAGTGGTCATAAATACCCATTATTGTTCCATTCAAACATGTTTTATCTTGTGATTGGTAGAGGCTCAAGTGGTTGAACCTCTCAAACAATCATTCATTCATACATAACAGTATGTCTTATGTCAGGTCCCCATGTATGGTACAGGCTCAGAAGCTGAGCCTGTACCATACCAAGCAGATGCTAGTGGTGTACTACATCTAGCATCTGCCTGTATGTACAGCTGCCAAAGACCGCTCTAATAGCTGTAGTTTCACAACTTAAATGCCATTGTCAGTCTCTGACAGTGGTAATTAAAGAGCATGATCGCTGGTGTGCGTAGTCACCAGATTCCACTGGTTCCCAAGCGCATGATTTCAGGGACTGAACGTCTTTTTCACTGTATACTGCAATACTGTGCTACTACGGTATATAAAATATTTGATGTTGCTGCATCCATAAAACTGTGGTCTATCAAAATATAAAAAAGCTGATAAGTAAATGTTGTAAAAAAAAAAAAAGAATCGCCAGAATTGCAGTTTTTCAGTTGCCACAGAACAGCAGAGAGCACAATGAGAAGAAATCAAACTGTCTTATCAGCTTGCCACGCAGAAAACAATCCCTCATACAACTTTATCAACATAAGAATGAATATGGTTCAGGTCTTGGAAAATGGCGACACAGGCAAACCATTTGTTTTTAATTTTACAAATGTTTAATCTTCCCTTAAATAAAATAAATATATCTGTAAAAGTTTTGCATCACTGCAATTATTCTGACTTGTAGAGTCATGTTGCAAGGTCATTTTTACCAAAAGATATAACAGATTTTTTTTTTGTGAAACTGAGTTATTTTCCCATTTTCTAGTACATGAAATGGTAAAAATGAATGGTGCCATTCGAAACTACAAATTGCTCTTTAAAAACAACAAAAAAAAACAACTCATATTTCTACATGGAAAAGTTGGGGATTTTGGAAAATGGAGAAAAAAACAAAAGTATAAAAGCATAAAATTACCATGCAGGGAAGGAGTTGAATGACAGCTGGGGATTTCAAGAAAAGCTCCATTTGAACAAGATTTGTCACTAACTCAAAAATGGCTAGATTTTGCTGTAAATTTTTGTTCTCTGGAACCTACCATTTTTCGTATTTTTAAAATCCTCCATATAGTTGCAGAATTACGGTCCTTTTTATTTATTGCCAATTGTTATGGTCTTTACCGTGGGGGAGGATGTCTTTAAGCCGCTCTATATTATTACAGTATGAGCCACGTCCCTTTGTAAGTACCATAAAAAATAGCACAAAATTCATCTGTGGACCTTTATTTAAAAAAAAACAAGTACTCAGAGCAAAAAATACATTTTTACCTGTTAACAAATCTTTATTAAATAAATTATTTGTTAAGGGCCTATAGAAATATATAAAGTCACCAATGTCTGAATTACTGATTGGAGTCGAACATTTATAACAATATTAATAAGATATATGGTGCATATACATAAAGCCTTGTTTCAGGAAATACAGCTGTATTTGGAAGCGCTATCCAGCAGAATTATCGCTTTGTTTTTTTTTAGCATAAATATTTATGCACATTTAAACAAACATGCAAAGATTCATATCAATTTAATTGCAAATATTTGTTTTTTAGAGAGGCTTTCCTTTTCTAATAGAGGCTTTAAAATTGAGTTGTTGCCTTCCACTATTATGCTTATTAGAATTGTCTCGTTGCTTATAAGCAGTCCATTAACAGAGTGTGATAAAAATCCTCATTAGGTCACTTAAAGAACTATTCATTCTGGTAATAACAATGTCCGAGAGACATTTCCGCGAACTTACTCTTTAGGATTCTCAATGTTCACGTGTTCATTTGTTTGCACTGTTAGACATGTAGTTTTTGAAAGGAATCATAATTAGATTTACTTCCACCTTGAGACAAATTGATGAGCCGAACACAACTGGACTTATCAAAGGTAACACATTTAATTTATAGGAAATGAATTGGTTCTTCTCCTGAATCTGATACAGTCATATAGCTTCAGTTTTATTGCTGGAAAACTTTGATAAACAGGATTCGTGGCACTCAATGTATGCAGACTGAATGCCAGTATCTGCTGGGGTTATGTTTGAGTCATTGACTAATAGATAAATGTGTAGTAGTCTCAAGCCTGAATATTTATATCATGTCTATAAAGGCAGATTATATTTTTAGACTTCTTGAATTTTGCAAAAGAAGGATTTTTAGAAATGTTTTGGATCAAGATAAATGATGAGGGAATTCGCTTGGATGCGGTGTTATCCGAGCATGCTCATGTGCTTGCCGATTGTCTTTGCGTGATCGAATAATATGTTTGAGTCCCTGCGGCTGCGTGTCACGGGGCTGTTTGACAGCCGCAACATTTACAAGGATTGCCTGCTTGTTAGGCAATCCCTGTATGTGTTGAGCCTGTCAAACAGCCCCGTGACACGCAGCCGCAGGGACTCAAACATATTATTCGAGCACGCCAAAGACACTCGGCAAGCACATGAGCATGCTCGGATAACACCGCATCCAAGCAAATTCCCTCATCATTAATCAAGATCACTAACCACAGTTCATTTTACTTAAAAGTTAAACCCCAATTGTATTTTTTGATATATTGCCCCCTGCTGTGGATGAACAGTTGCAAAGACATTTTTTTAAATCCGTTGGCACAAATAGGATTTTAAGAATGGGCACTATAAAAATGTTTCACTAATATTCCTTTTAGTCAATTCAAAGGGATCTGGAAAATCTGCACCAGAGATTTAGACCAGGGTTCCCCAACTCCAGTCCTCAAGACCCACCAACAGTTCATGTTTTCAGGATTTCCTTTGTATTGCACAGGTGATGCAATTATCACCTGGGCAATACTAACAAAATCCTGAAAACATGACCTGTTGGTGGGCCTAGAGGACTGGAGTTGGGGAACCCTGATTTAGACTTCCAGACCCAATCCAATATCCTACAATCAAGATTTAAAGAGAAAGTGACTAGTGATGAGCGAGTATACTGGTTGCTCGGGTTTTCCAGAGCATGCTCAGGTGATCTCTGAGTATTTTGGCGTGCTCGGAGATTTAGTGTTTGTTGACTCAGTTGCATGATTTGCGACTGCTAGACTGTCTGAATACATGTGTGGCATTCCTAACAAACAGGCAATCCCCACATGTATTCAGGTTGTCCAGCAGCCACAAATCATGCAGCTGTGTCGACAAACACTAAATCTCCGAGCACCCCTAAACACTCGGAGATCACCTGAGCATGCTCGGAAAAATCTGAACGAGTATACTCGCTCATCACTACAAGGGACCTCACACTGAAAGAATGGCTCAAGGCTAAAATATCATTAAAGGTAAACTATCATCAGGTTTTTGCAATGTAATCTGAGAACAAATCACTGTAATAACCTCTATACTTATATATGCTTAAAAATAACCTTTATTAATGTCCTTAATAAAATGTGACACAAACCACAAACAGAAAAAGGATCACCATCACCTTTAAAAAATAGAAACCAGGAATGTGCCTGATCCTATACGGTTCCTGTACTCTTCCTGCCCAGCTGCGGAGGTTGGCACCCTATAACCTGCACATTGATGGTCGATGGCTGTCCCTTCTACCTCTCCGTGGCCTTATTTGGATCAGAGGGAGGAAAAAGACAAAACAATGAATTTGTTTGTTATATCCCTAGTTTATGGGCCAAGAGTTTTATGTAATACAATATCAGGATTCTCGTTCTATCAACCCAGATTTTGATATTAGCAATATAGGCAAACTCACAGAAATGACATGGGTGTCATGTCATTTAGAACAGATCAACCCGAACAGGTGCCTGTATTTCCCCATGTAAATGAAAGGATAGTGCATGTATACTCCCAAATACTAGAAAAACTCAAAACAATGAAGTTCAATACATAATATGTAAAAAGGTATCAAAAAGTCTTTATTAAATACTCAACAGTACACAAAAATTAGCTTATAGAAGCACAAACACAGGATACGTTATCCTAGAAAGATGGGTCCAAGGCATACAAATACATAATCAATATCATAATGGAAATAAAGTAAGGGCACGTATGAGTCACAAAAGATATCAGCGCATCCAGTCAGCTTAATGTAATTGTAATCAGATCCTAATCACAAAATGTAATGTAATATTCCACTGACTTACATGCACATAGTAAGGAAACATGTCATAAAGGAATCCCAGGGACTGTCACGGTGACATTGTATCCCCAAAAGGAAAAACCCATGCCTTTAATAGCTGAAGGGCTTACCCATGATGAAAATGGAGCGATGCCTAGGAGCCAGGTCCACCCCTGACACGCGTTTCACGTTCGCTTTTTCAAAAATGGATGATGCAATGCACAGCACAGCATTGAGAGAGATCGATCCTCATGCTTCCATATCTGTGGTGTTATAATGGGCTAATCAACAGCAGTAACTTTGTGAGCTAAGTAATCTATTCTTGTTGTTAGTGCCACTCTTATCATTTTCACTCCTGATGAACCTGATATAGGGGAAACGCGTCGAGTGTTCTTAAGGTACTGCTACACTACACAATCCCGCTAGCGATCTCGTTAGTGTCGCATACTAATGAGATCGCTAGCGGGATTGTTTCTATATCGCTAGTGTCGGCCACATTTAGCGATATCGTTAAGGACGCTATCGCGGTTAGCGATCTCCTTAACGACTTTAGCGGTACAAAAGTACCGCTAAATCGCTAAAAAAGGTGCCACACTCAGCGATATAGCGATACCAGCGGGACGCCGACGATAAAAATAGGTTCCGGAACGATCGCTGTGATGAACGAGATCACAGCAGGGGCCACGTCGCTGGTAGATGCCGCACACAACAACATCGCTAACGGGATCGCTAAATAGTGACGTTTTTTAGCGATCCCGTTAGCGATGTTGTTTAGTGTGGCATACCCTTTAGAGTGTTTTTGTCCTCTTAATGACTATAGAACATATTATCAATCTCAGTAGTGATCTTGGGGTTTCGTCAATATATCTCTGGATAAAAAGAGTGTCTGCAGACAGATTTTATCAGCGGTCTGCTAGGTATTTTATTATTTTTTGCCACATTGCTGTTTATGATATACCATTAGGTTGCTAATTATCTCTATTCCCCGACTCTTGTTTTCATTGGAATGATGGATTCCTATAGGTTTATTTATAGACTCAATAGGGATAGAAAGGACAGCCGTCGAGAGCGGGGGGTGCCATTTTGCACAGGTTCATAGGGCACCACCCCCCGCTGACAGGCAGGGCATAACTAGGGTATTTAGACCCTCACCAATTTTTGAAGCCATTTTTTTTCCTGCTAATTCATCTTAAGCAAATATGCACTTTATAAACAATTTAGTGCAATATCAACATCTGGGTTAATAGCAGAATGAGAATCCTGATATTGTATTACATAAAACTCATTGTTTTGTCTTTTTCCTCCCTCTGATTCAAATAGGGCCACGCAGGGTTAGACGGGACATCCATTGACGAGTGGGGGCGCCAATGCACAGGTTTTAGGGTGCCAACCTTCGCAGCTAGGCAGGAAGAGTATAGCTACCGTATAGGATCAGGCACATTCCTGGTTTCTATTTTTTAAAGGTGATGGTGATCCTTTTTCTGTTTGTTGTTTATGTCACGTTTTATTACGTTTATTAAGAATATTAATAAAGGTTATGTTTTAAGCATTATAAAGTAGAACGGTTTTTACGGTGACTTGTTCTTTGAAATTATCTGTACACAGGTAACTTTTTTGAAACTGTGAAATATATAATCTGAGCGCAGCATACTGAAGGGGCAGAGACCCTGATTTCAGCAATGTGTCACTTGCTAGTCTTCATGCTGCCATTTTGATACAATCACTCTTTTTACTGCTGCAAATCTAGAATACCCATACCACTGGTTCACAGCTTCCCGAATATTGAAAGCTGCTACTCAGTGGTGAGAACGAGATTAATTAGATCAGTTGGCTAGAAGGCAAGAAACATCGAGTCCAGTAGTAATAATCTCCTGCTGTTGACACACTGATTTTATATAAAAAGCTACACACACTGGATTCAGGCTCTCAACCTCTACATCATGATGCTCTCAGATTAGTTTCTCAGTGAAACTACAAGTGCCATAGAGAATCAGTTTTTATATTTTTGGATAGCGACAATAGTGTGTTCTATAATGCTAGTCTCACTTTCAAATCTGGGATCTGTCAGGATTCGCTGATACCTGTCACATCTATAACGGGTCTGCTAAGGCAAATGCCATGAAAGCTGTTTGAACAGGGTCTGAACAAACACATAAAATATGTTGTCCTTTTACAATCAGAGGTGTTATACCCATTGAACAAAGATTCCCCTCAGTAAAAATATAGAGCTCCATTCACTTTATAAGCAAGAGAGTTCAATATACTGCATGATAAATCTGACATTTCTTTGGTCACTACATTGTCTCCTGCATTTTTCCTTCCACATTGACATCTGAACTTCAATTTCTCACTGCTCCTCTTCTTAACTCTTTACCCTTACTGACATCTGCCGTACATACAGTGCCAGTAGCTGGTGTATGGAGCAGGCTCATGGGGTCGCACCACTTTCTGCTGTTAGAGGCAGGTCCTGGCTGTAAAACCTGTTAACCTGTTAAGTGCCACTGTAAAACTTTGTTAGTGGTATTAACAGCATGTTGGCATGGAGGCGCATCATTCTATGCACCCATCGGCGTGATGTGATCAAGGTGCGTGGACATGTTGCTATGACAGCTGCGTGTCTTTTGAAGATCACCATGCTTGTCATTACAAAGCTACCTTGAAACCCATCCTGTGGCCAGGCATCAAAGGAGACTGTAATTTTTACTATATTCTGCAATACTGTGATATATAGCACAAGCAATCAAACAATTGCAGGTTCAAGTCCCCTAAGGGAACTAACAAATAGAATGAGAAAGAAAGATCTGTTGAGGAGGAGAAAGAAGCAAATTTCTCTGATAATATTTATTACAGTTTCTTATTTTCATGTGTACTGTTGATTTATGAAATCAAAATGAAAATGGCGGTTACTCTTTGAAGAGATACAAACTCGCCGTCAAACCGTCGTAGCAAATTTACTGACGGATTATCCATTGACTCATTCTTCAGTCAAAAATAGAAAGTGCAATACAGAGTCTCCAGAAGGAAAATGGGTACAAAATTTGAAACCCAATCACAAACAAGATTTTTAGCCCAAAATAGAATCTAAGTAAAAAAAAATGTCCTATAAGCTAGAAACCCTTTAAAGCTATACATTTAAATGTTCACGTTTGTATCAAAGTCTACTAATTTTTAGGCCAAAAAGAAATCATATAAAATTATCCATAATGCAGTAGGCTGATACATTTCTTATTCTACAAAATGTCTCCAAATGTAGCTGTGGATTACAAAATACATGAGAGTGAATGGATTATCACAGCTCTTGGTGCAAAATCTCCGCATGAGGCCAACTTTGGGTATCTTTTTATATGCCAGCATTTTTATCTTTAACTCTTTTCTTTGGAAATTCCTTTTTTCCTGATAAGTTGTAAGTGCTTTTTTTTCCTTGAAAAGGGACATTTGGTGAACCTGCGTGAGGTATATTCAAAATGCAGATGAGAAATAGAAAAAAAGGAGCCAACAAGGTATCAACTGCTGGCACTGAAAGAAATTAAAATGCAAAGCCTCGCAGGGCATTTTTACATCTAGACATAAAGACAGCAAAAGCATACCGCCGACAGACAGATCTAATGCCCCTTGAGATTTTTTTTAATATATTGACCTTCAATTTCATTTGCTCCTACTGTAGCGAGTGATGTTATAGTATACGGAGAAAAGTTCTCTGCAGGTTTGTTAACTCTATCAGCAAGTTAAATGATGGATGGATGAGGCCTCCAGCTTTGCTAGGTTAGCTGTCATCTCTATTGTGCAGAAGGACAGCTCTGCATAAATAATGTTCCAAGGACTTCAGCTCACGTTGAGGGACAGAATGCAGGTCGCTGAGATGAAATAAAAATCCTTATATTTATATATTAAAGCCAAGATGCTCAGCTAAAAGTTTCTCGACTTTAGACTTAAATTAGTAGACGGCAGGAGGGAGCTCGGCACTCACATTGTGTCCATGGATCAGCGCCACTGACTTTGCACTTCTCTTTTGATCACAGAATTAATATTGACTCTTCTGACAGCTTTCCTACTTTCATATGAGTTTTCTTTTTTTTTATATGAGATTATTGAATTCACTTTATCGTGAGAGATAAGCTACATGCTAAAAGGGGTTGTCTAAGGAGAATTTTCATAAATACTTCCAGAAAATACTCAACTAGCCTAAAAATAGAAGAATAAATACTTCACTTACCCTCTATCTCTTTCACTTTAATGATGTCCAGGCCCCAGCCAGTCTGTCCGAGCCCCCACAAAAAGGGATTTGGATGTATGCGCCATTGAGGCAATAGACTACAATGATGCTGGAAGAGTGATGCCAGCAGCTGATTTATGCTTGTAAGCAGCGTATGGCAGTGACGTCATGCGCTGCTTACAAGCTGAGTACATCTTCCGGAATACTCACTGCTCCCCATGCCTGGGACTATGGGTGTGTGGAGCAGTGAATATTCATCTTCTTTATTAGCAGGCACACTGTTAGCTACAGCCACCGCTTTCTGCAGTGGCTGGGTGATCACAAGTGCCCAGTACTAAAGAGAAAGAATATTCACTGCTGTCCACTCCAATTGGCATGGGGAGCAGTGAATATTCATTCTCTTTAATGTCGGGAACACATGATTGCCCAGCTGCTGCAGGAACCAAGTGGTTGCGGCTAAAAGCGTGCCTGTTATTAAAGATAAATTAATATTCTCTGCTCCCCATGCCCATAGTCCCTCCCACCTCTCAGCGCTGACTTCAGTGCATCGAAGTTGGAGGGATTATGGGCGTGGGGAGCAGTGAATATTAATTTCTCTTTAACAGCGGGCACAGGCTTTAGCTCCAGCAGCCGGCTCCTGCCTACTGTGCCACGCTCATCCGCCGCTGCCGCTCCACCCCCCATCAATAGCTACAGCAGGTAAATCTAGACTACAAGACACATCCCCCCCTTTTCCTCCAAAACTTTAAACAAAAAAAGAGCATTTTATAGTCCGAAAAATACAGTAAGCAGGCCGCATGTAGTTGAAGATCAGCTCTGAGGAACTTGCATCAGACAAAGTGGTGCCAATATGTTTTTAATAATTATTTACCTGTTTAAAAACAGACTTTTCTCTCTTTATAAGAAATTGCAGATAACAATGTCAGTGCCAGTCCCAGTTCCTTATAGCCTAATGGTGTCATTCAGTATTTCCATATATTATTTCTACCAAAAGTAACCTCACTAGAAAAATATTATGTTGTGTACACTTGCATGTGGTTATTGTCCAAAAGCTGTTATCACATTGAAACAAAATTGACAAAATTCTTCATACTGAGCTATCTGGAGGTGCTAAGGGGAGCTGCACGGAAACTACAACCTTTACTACAAAAAGATGCCCGATTACAATCCATATTTCCAGATCCCCCTCTACTGTGTTTTAGGCAGCCCCCAAATCTAAGAAGCATCATTGTCAGAAGTTCCCTGTCCTCCCCAACAGCGGCAGGAACCTCTCCTTGCAACCAGAAGAAATGCAAAACTTGTCCATTTATAATGACCACGGACAAGATAAAGATCCCCAACTCCCATCGGGACTACAAGATACCAGGTACTTTCAGCTGCATCACATCTAATGTGGTGTACCTAATTATATGTACTAAATGTCCAACTGGGGGTCTGTATGTGGGGGAGACCGGGCAAAAACTGAGAACAAGGATGAATTCTCATCGCCACACAATAAGAGAAAAAAGAATGGATCTACCTGTGGCAAAACATTTTTGCTCCCCTGATCATAGCTTGCTAGATATGAAAATACTTGTACTCAGAGGCAATTTCTCATCTCTGAGACAAAGAAGAATTTACGAATACAAATTGATGGTGACCTTTGACACTCTTAATGCTGGAATGAACCTATCACATGGATTTATGGCCTACTACATCAATTAAGGAATTTACTCCAAATACCCTGTGAAAACATCACAAAACATTACCAGACCCCAATCAGAGGGTAATAAAACTTTCACACTCCTTATCTATAAACTGTTCCAAAATTTATGCTCATCCCTCTGCCATAATGACTATTCTGCTTCACGTCACTTGTCCTACCTATTGCATTTTTTCTGTGCTATTTTGTGTATAAATATGTGATTCTTCAGATGTTGTATTAGTCTATGCCTGATGAAGAGACCTGAGTAGTCTCGAAAGCTTGCAATTTGTTACCATCTTTTCAGTTAGCCATTAAAAGGTATCAACCACTGAGGACTCTCAACTCTAAATTTTTTTCATACTGAGCTAGTAACTTTCCCCTTGCCTGTGAGGAATTTCATCTAAACATAGGGTTAAAATAAAACCCCTATACTCACCTCCTGTGCTAGCACCGTTCCAGCGTTGTTAGCACTCGTGTTCCCGGACCTCACGTGAGCTTATGCCACATGAGCCATGCGCCCAATCAACTTTACCGTCACTGTGCCCACTTCTGGACAAATCAACATCAAGAAGAAATTAGAGAGCAGCCGCAGCCCCGATTTACTGTTCATGTTTAATATGTCCAAATATGTCACAACCTCACGTGAGCCCTGGCAATGCGACTGTCAACACCGCCCGGCACCAGAGGTGAGTTTAGATGTTTTTATTTTAACAGGTCTGATTATAAGGAATGAGAACGAGTTGTCCTAGTAGTGCACAACCTCATTAAGTATATTTACAGTAGGCACAGGGCAAGAAATGATATTGATTTGGGTGTAATCAGGTTTTTTAAAAATGTTTCCAAAATTTTTGTAAACAATGTGCCTCCAAAAGTTCTATAAAAGTGAGTGATCTGATCAAGGGAACCCAGTATAGTGAGTTGACCCATTATAACTACAAGCTAGAAATGACTTAAATTATGTATGTGTTTATATTTGATGACATTGAAGCTTTTATTCAAGGAGATTTCAAGGAGATTTCAAAGCAGTTAGGTCATTACTATAGCAGAAAACAGGAAAATTGGAGGATTATGGGTGTTTGTAATCCCATAATTCATTAAATAGCGTTTGAATGGATGAAAATCTCATGTCTGTCCCTGTAGAGACATTTCCTCTCACAGAACAAAACATTACTGATATGGGAGAAAATAAAATAGATGATTATGCTTTTCCAGGAAAATGGAGCAGTGTTAGAGAATTGTTTTCACGTTTGGAAATGTGAAAGCCCAAATGATTTCTAATTTAGAAGGGACCATTTTTCCTGCTGTTCATGCTTTATAGTCTGGTGTGGGAATAAACCAGAGTGTCAGAGATCAATGTCATCTATTTCACAGAGCTCTTCAGTGTCAGCATGTGGCTAGTGGTATTCACAATTATCCAGCTGCTTGTTAAAAGTAAAACATGTCCTTATTAGATGAGATAAGACTAAGGCAAAGAGTCAAGCCTGGAAGAGGTCACAGCATTTAAAGCCATTATTCTCTTTGTTCTGCCTCAGAATAATTTACTGCAACATAGAAATAAATTGTGAAAAAAATGAATAAAACCCTATTATAAGTTTACTATCAAATAAAGGGATTTTTGTGATGTTTGAGTAGATTAATGTCCTTTCTTTGCTCTGCATGGTTTGTATTCTTCAAGTTATTTTTTTTAAATCTATTTAGTTCATGTTTTAAAAAGCATCTATACATAGACTGATATACACCAAATGGCCAAAAGTTAGAATAAATCACTTTATTACAACATGATAGAAAAAAAAATCACAGCTGTTTCAATACATTTTATGCCATAAAGTGCTGTGTGCAAAGAATAATTAAAGTGGAGTAAATAAACCTCCTATCATACATAAAATTGCACAAAATCCAGAACTTTAGATCATGAGATAATGGAATTTACATAGGAGTTGTATTGTATATACCCCACAAAAGTAATTAAAGTTAAAGGTTTTATGAATAGAGCTTCAAGTGAAGATGTCTATACAGTTCTTTTTTATCTGTTTAGTAGATGTAGCAAAGTAGAATTTGGATTCCAAAGCATGTCAAGGAGAGTTACAGGGGAAATGTCACTATTCGTTGGTTTTATGCTCAGTAGATGAAGTAGAACATAATTGCCACATTTGAGATCGGTAGTGTTGGAGCAGTTCTAACTAGTAATGAGCGCAAGTTCTGGCTACTCGAGCTTGCCTAGGGTGCTCGGGTATGCACCGAGTTTCGCGCATGCTCGAGTGACATGCTTGAGTCCCTGGGGAGGCATGTTTCGCAATTGTTAGACAGCCGAAAAACATGTGGGGATTGCAGTGTTTGTTAGGCAATCCCAGCATATTTTGTGGCTGTCTAACAGCCGGGATATATGTGGCCACGGGAACTTGAACACCTGCGTTATTTGGTGCATGCCCGAGCACCCGATGCAAATACAAGTAATGAGCACTTGCGCTCATCACTAGATCTAACACATCAATAAAAAAACACAAAAAGTGTCTTCATGATTTGCACATCTATAGATAATTCAAATATTGAGGAATTTATGAAGAATATATTTTTTAATGATTCACTTCTCTCTCTGTGAAATGAGTAAGGCTGGTTTCACTCACATTGACTAGATGCACTTTCAGAATATTGTGGATTTGTTTAATTTGTGAGAGAGCAAATTGTCCTGGCCTGTACAACAAGCAAGATCCCTCTGGGAATTTGCTGACCCAAGAAGCTGGACAAGCTCTCTGAGTGCCCAGGTTTGCAGACAGAACATGCCCTACCAAATTTGGTCCCTGATGTTTTGCAGCATGTTAACTGTCAAAACCTCAATACTTAATTTAGAAAAGAGCTGTCACCAGATCAAAAGATGCTTATTTTGGCTCAGTATTCCAGTTTTAGTTAAATCCTTGCTACCTTTGCAGAGATATAGGCCTTTTTAGGGTTAATTTTTATGGTATTTACAAAGGGGTGGTGCTCACTAGATTTTTTATGGTGGTGCTTTAGGCTGGTCTGCATTTATACCCTATGACCAATGTCCCCTTGATAAAGACCGTAAAAATTTGCATTAAATAAAAAGTTCCATATCTGTACCATAGAGTGGATTTTAAAAAAATAAATGAATGCTCAGAGGATGGAGTTTAAACCCCACAAAGCTGTCCACTTTTGACCTGATGACAGGTCATCTTTGGACCTTGAAAATACAGCATTATCAACAGCTTGGAGCAAGCATTTGACTGTTTCTCCAAATAAATTTATTCTACTCCTATAATGGCAACTTACCGTATTTTTCGGACTATAAGACGCACTGGACCATAAGACGCACCCTAAATTTTCAGAAGGAAAATAGGGGAAAAATATAATGTGTCAAATGGGGGTCCGTCTTACATTCCGAATTTAGGTTACCAGCGAAGGGATCAGCACAGGTAGAGGAGTGGTCACAGGGGTCGTTCGGTGGTCCAGGCTGGTGCGGTGGTGGTGCTCTGTGTTGCAGGGGTGCTCTGTGGGGTGGCTGTGTCTGTGGGGTGGCTGTGGTCTGTGGGGTGGGTGTGGTCCGTGGGGTGGCTGTGGTCCGTGGGGTGGCTGTGCTCTGTGGGATGGCTGTGTCCGTGGGGTGGCTTTGGTCTGTGGGATGGCTGTGGTCTGTGGGGTGGCTGTGATCTGTGGGGTGGCTGTGGTCCGTGGGGTGGCTGTGATCTGTGGGGTGGCTGTGGTCCGTGGGGTGGCTGTGCTTTGTGGGGTGGCTGTGTCCGTGGGGTGGCTGTAGTCCGTTGGGTGTCTGTGCTTTGTGGGGTGGCAAAGTACTTACAATCCGGCGGCGGTCCGGTGGCAGCGGTCCCAATGCAGCCTCCGGTGCGGTGGTGTCGGGGCTCTGATGTGGCTGCAGTGGGGCTCTGTGCTGCGTGGGGGGCTCCGCCGGCATTTCGTCCTGACCGCGAAAGATTTGAATTTCTCGTTGCGGTGGCCATCTTTCTGGAGGCCCTTGGCGGCCATGTTTCAGGAAGCCACCGCGTCACAACAGCAGAGCTGCGGGGGGCATTTGCGGTCAGGACGAAATGCCGGCGGAGCCCCCCACGCAGCACAGAGCCCCGCTGCAGCCACATCAGAGCCCCGACACCACCGCACCAGAGGCTGCATTGGGACCGCCACCACCAGACCGCCGCTGGATTGTAAGTACATTGCGATCATAAGACGCACCCCCATTTTCCCCCAAAATTTTTGGGGAAAAAAGTCTGTCTTATGGTCCGAAAAATACGGTAGTCATCTTCTACTGTTTTTTTTAAACTCTGATTCACCCATGCCTCAATCCATAATTATCCAATTAATTTATTAGATGTAATTCTAATCCTATTTTTTCCTTTTTGACAGATAATACAGAAATTCGATCTGAGATTTTCTTTAAGCAGTCACTTTAAGCTGCTATTTGGTCAAGCAATATCTATACAAACTAAAGGGTATGCCACACTAAACGAGATCGCAAACGAGATCGCAAACGAGATTACTAAAACGTCACTATTTTGCAATCTCGTTAGCGACCTCGTTGTGTGTGGCATGTAGCAACGATGTGGCCCCTGCTGTGATGTCGCTGATCGTTCACTAGAGTTCTGGACCATTTTTTGATCGTTGGCGTCCCGCTGGTGAGCCTGAATCGCTGTGTTTGGCACCTTTTGCGAACGACGAGCGACCTCGTTTGTGACGCATGACTGTTTTGCGTCACGGAGTGGATCACAATATCTGTAAGTTCTCTTTTGCATCACAGAGAGGATCGCAGATGTTGCAAAGCAGGCTAGCAGGACGCAGAGAGCAGGAGCGATGCTGGAAATTCCTATGAATCAGAAGCGCTCAGTACATGCTAATGACATCCTAACGACCGCCAAAGTCGTTAAAGAGATCGCTGACCGCTGATGAGTCGTTTATGAGATCTCCTGTTTGGCAGCTACTAGCGACCTAAAAGAGATCACACCAACGATTGCATCGTTATCGTGATCGCTAACGAGATCGCTAAGTGTGGCAGTACCTTTAGCCATGATTTATCTGTGTGTGACTACTAAATGTCTTTCCTTACTTAGAAGTATCTCTTTCAAAGGTTTAGCATTAGCTAAAGCATTGATGTCTTGAGACACAAATCATTGCATGCAGGCAAGATATATTTGACATTTTAACAGCAGGCTTACAAGGAAGTGATTGACTCTTCCATTAGGAAAACATCTGGTTCTTAAGATATGATTGAATATAAGACAATGATAATAGAGATTTGTCTTTTGTTTTTAAATCACAAATTGTAATAAGTATAATAAGAGCTACATAAACCATATGCTCAATGAGCATAAAGGATGATGGATTTGGGGGTCTGTAGTCATGTCCTTTATAACTCTACAGATTTTTTTAAGTTCTATGTTGTTATTTAGTATAAGAGTATTACTCCAGTTAGGCTATATTCATATTGCGTTAACAGACATTGTGTAACATTCTGTATATGCACAGAAAAACGCTTGACACATAAGTCACACAAAGCTGGGGGTAGATGAATCATAAAATCCTATTAAATAGCTTATGAAATATCCTATAAGCAGATAGCAGTGACAGATACCATAAAAATAGCATTCATCACCCATAGGCTGTTATGGTATACATTTAACATATATGTTTTTTAGAGAATGCTCTCTATGGAAAAGTTTAGTATAATAGGCTATTCCATTTCTTTATTTTTTTTGCAGTATACTAATGCAAATTTTCCCAAAAAAAGCCATAGGATATTCTTTTGACCTCAATTGGGCTCATGGAATATTTTAGACACAGAAAACTGGTGTAAAACCTTGAAAAGTTGCAAAAGGTTTGCACAATGGGGAGTTGCATAAGAATATTGTGATCTTTTACGTTTTCAGGGCAGGACTCAGCGGGACGGGGTGTGACCATGATCACCCATCGAATTCATCAAGAGTACTAGCATTTTAAACTCCCCGAATGCTTTTACAGGACTGTAGTAGCATGCCCTGGTGTGGCGCATGGAGTTGTACACCATTTGGAAGAAATGCTGAGTTCAATAAGTCTCATGGTCCTCTTAATGAATTGGATGCCTTCTGTTCCAGCAAGAATGGCATGGGTCATGCGTGTGCTAAGCCAGTCTTGATAAATCGGCCCTGTAAAGTGTGTACAGCATGAGTTTTCCTGGCATATACATTAAACGTTAATGTACTGTAAATGAGTCTTTATCTTTGAAGTATGAGTCAAGGTCATCCATAGCACCCATGTAGGATAATGTTTACATAACTAAGAAAAAGAAATGTCTTTATCTTTTTACTTTGCAAGAAATTGACATAATTTAGCAAAAGCAGAGGTTATCTACTGCAGTTTGTGTAGTCATGGTATTATACTCACTGTACTATTTAAAATGTGAAAGGAAGAAAAACTCAATACATATATACTGTGATACAATGTTAAAAAAATTAAAATCCATATTGCGTTGCAAAAATAAAGAGAAAATGCAATAGAAGAACTAATCAATAGTCTAATAGTAATCCATAGAAAGAAAATGCTAGTGACTCATTCATAAGTGAAACTGAGGAGTAGATATCATATCTATCTCCTGCAATACAAAGATGGTAAAATAGATCAAGAGGGAAAGGTTATAAATGCAAGTCCCCAACAACTCCCCAAAAATACAGAAACATTGTATCTCTGTGCCTTGTGGCTAAACTTGAAAATAGTAACTTTGCAGTTGATATGGCAAATTGTAGTGTCCATTTTCTACATTTGATACCGTGTTTAAAAGCTGTACATTTATTTCACACTTGTTTATACTAAATACTGACTTGAAAAATAAAAATAGTATTTTTTTCTTTCATTCTGAATATATATATATACACCGCACATACTCGAGTATAAGCCGACCCGAGTAAAAGCCGACCCCCTTAATTTTGCCACAAAAAAACTGGGAAAACTTATTGACTCGAGTATAAGCCTAGGGTGGAAAATGAGGCAGCTACTGGTAAATTTCAAAAGTAAAAATAGATACCAATAAAAGTAAAATTAAAGCAGGTTAAATGTTTTTGAATAGCCATATTGAATCAGGAGCCCCATATGCTGCTCCATAGATTATGCCCTATATGCTGCTCCACAGATTATGCCCCATAAGCTGCTCCACAGATTATGCCCCATATGCTGCCCCATATATTATGCCCCATATGCTGCTCCACAGATTATGTACCATATGCTGCTCCATATATTATGCCCCATATGCTGCTCCACAGATTATGCCCCATATGCTGCCCTATATATTATGCCCCATATGCTTCCCCATATATTATGCCCCATATATTATGCACCATATGCTGCCCCATGTATTATGCCTCACAAGATGCTCCATAGATTGTGCCCCATATGCTACCCATGTATTATGCCCCACAAGATGCCCCATATGCTGCCCCATGTATTATGCCCCATATGATGCTCCATAGATTATGCCCCTTATGCTGACCATGTATTATGCCCATATGCTGCCCCATGTATTATGCCAAACAAGATGCTCCATAGATTGTGCCCCATATGCTTCCCATGTATTGTGCCCCATATATTATGCCCACAAAATTCTCTATAGATTATGCAACATATGCTGCCCATGTATTATGCCTAGTGTTGAGCGATACTGCTCGATATCTAAAAATATCGTATCGGAATGGTATCGCCGATATCACTAAATATCGTCGATATCCGATTCCGATACCGGAAGTCCCATGTAAGTCTATGGGAACAAAATATCGCAACAAAAAAAACCCTTTCTTTCGTTGTAAACACAAAATATACACACATAGAATACATATATATATATATTGTGACATATATATATACATATATATACATATATACATATATACATATATGTAGGGAGGCGGGACCTTCGTGTTAGTTTCCGCACACTGAGGAGGATGAGGAGGCGGAACTGAAGAGCTGTGGGGCACGATCTTACATTGCAGTACCATTTAGAGTGGTCGGCCATCGTTTTCGCGCCACTGAGTAAGTGTACACTCACGAAGAGCACGCCCTTCTTCTTCACCAGTGCCTCGTCGTGACGCAGATATAGCGGAAAAATGGCAAATACATTCTCTGATGATTTTAGCAATTCTCAAGCACAAAACCAGTTCAATTCAGGCACACAGGACTCGCTTATAGCGAGCTACAGAATCCTGTTCGTGACGCCCAAGTTGAGTCGCACAGAGCCAGAGGTTTTGGGGGTACTCGGCAATTGAATCAGAGTCTATTTTACTATGTAGAAGTGTATAAACTATATTGTGCCCCATATGCTGCCCCATGTATTGTGCCCCATGTATTATGCCCCACAAGATGCTCCATAGATTATGCCCCCATATGCTGCTGCGAAATAATAATAAAAAAAAATGACATACTCACCTCTCGTCGCTGGGGGCCAGGTGCCGGTGTCCTGAGCAGGCAGGGACACCGGCGCGCTATTGGGTACAGGTGCCGGTGTCACCGCTGGCTCAGGGCCCAGCACCTGCAATATTCACCTGTCCCCGGTACACCGCTGCACGCCGCTGTCTTCCGGGTCCTCCGGCAGTGAATGCTCAGGCAGAGGGTGCTGCGCTCACTAACCACATCATCGTGCCCTCTGACCTGAACATTCACAGCTAGAGGATGCGAGGACAGAGTGGTGCTCAGCGGTGGACCGGGGACAGGTGAATATCGCTTACACTCACCCTCTCCTGGAGCATCTCTGCAGCCCCAGCTCTTTTCCCACGGTCTCAGGCAGCTATGCCTAACTTCAGCGGTCACATGGTACCGCTCATTAAAGTCATGAATATGTGCATATTCATGACTTTAATGAGGGGTACCACGTGACTGCTGAACACAGGCGCCGGAGATGGTGGGAGAAGCAGGGGGCCTGCAGAGACCGTGCCAGGAGGGGGTGAGTATATAGGACAGCTGCGCTCCCCCTCCCCCGCTGAACACCCTGGTATATGACTCCAGTATAAGCCGAGAGGGGCACTTTCAACCCTAAAAAATGGGCTGAAAATATCGGCTTATAATCGAGTATATATGGTGTATATATATATATATATATATATATATATGTATACAACATTGTAAAGATTTAGAGTATTGTGTCTAACAATCACTCCGCTTTGAAAACATTTCTGCAATCTTGCAATCAATAAACTTTCTGTAAAAATCAATGAATGTAGTGGCAGACTTTCATTCTAACCAAAATTTGCAAGTAGACTGGCTTGTGGGTTCTTTCGGTCCATGAAATAGTCCAAAGGTACCCAAATGGTATCAAATGATCTAGCTTATTTATGCAAACATGTCAACTGATCTATGGTACCCAAACCATGGACAGCATGAATACTAGCATTTAAGAGAAAATATAGTTTGAAAATCCGACCAGGGACTATAATCAGAGATGAGTCTAGTCCAGTGCCACACTGGTTGGCTTCAATCCACAATGCTATAGGTGACTGACAGGTCACTCCTGTGTGTACATACAGATAAATTTGTCAATCACTTGCAGTGCCAAGTAGAAGAGCAACTCAGATCTTCAAAACTACGGTATATATTTTTTTTCTTACTTTTTAGAGAAAAATATGGCTGCATTCGTGCATTAATCAGCTGAAGGCACTAAGTGTATCTGTTTTCCATTTGTCAAATAAGTGGAGGATAAAATTGTTTCTGGTAGTGGGGACAGAGACAACACCTTGTCGTTAGAATGTGGGGGAGCCTATATTATTTCTTCATTTGCAACACTGGTTGACATATCAGTCTTTTGACATTTTGTGATGGTGTGCATATCATCTGTTCAGGGTAGACGAAGTGCACACCAGCATGAAATGGCCATTGCTTGCTATGTCCTTGCCTTCCAAGAACGGTGCTTTATATTATATGGAATAAAACCCGGCTGTCAGCCATGTGTATTATAGTGCTGTACTGAGTTCTTTCCCTCCTAGTTTCTAAGAGAATTTTCAAGAACCAAATTTTCACATGGCCCATTAACTTCCACATTATGTATATAGTCTTCTCTACAATCAATGCTTCTAGAGGAGTGTACAGTGTCTCACAAATTTACTAAATGGTAACACATGTGGCACCTACAGGGCTCTAATATGGACCTTTACATGAATTATCTGAATTATTGGAAGATAAGAAAGGTAAATGTTACCCAAATGCCTAATCCTGCACAGTTCAATAATGAGCACTTGGCTTTACTGTTTAATATATTATACACAAGGTGAGGGAGTACATGGCTTATGCAAGAGAAACTGTCTACTTGATCATTCTAGGAGGAAATGGAAAAATAGGCTTCATTTAATCCTCTATAGTATAATAAAAAGAGGTCACTTGTGGTTGTAATAAACTACTCAAGAATCAAACTATGGCTTTGACTAAAGGTACTGCCACACTAAACGTTCCCGCTAACGATCACGATAACGACGCTATCGTTGGTGTGATCGTTTTAATGTCGCTAGTAGCTGCCATACTTGACGATCTCATTAACGTCGCATCAGCGGTTAGCGACCTTTTTAACGACTTTGGCGGTCGTTGGGATGTGCCACACTGCATGTACTGTGAAAGATCACGATCTCGATAGGCGTGACTGAGCGCGACCTTTTGCACGCCCCTCGTCACAGATTGGTGGTCACTATGTATGTCATAGATATTTATCACAGCTCTCCCGCTTTGTGATTGGATGACCGCGTCATAAAAGACGACGTATCAACACTCCTCTCCATTGCTCTCGAGCAGAAGCAGTTCTTTCAAATCACCCAGTGTCCTGCTAGTCTTGTTAGCTACTGCGATCCGGTTTACGCCACTATTTCAGTTGCTACGTTCTTCGTTGGAGTTTTTGCGATCCAGTCTGTGGCGTATCCTCTGCGATCCAGATTGTGACGCTAGTTTCCCTTTTTTTTTTTTTCAGAATCACACAAGTTTTGTAAGGTAGGTAATTTTTTTTGTCACATTTTATTTTTCTTTTGTCTTTAATTCTAATCCACGGCCACCATTTTGTGATCCCAGCTCTATCTATGTTTACTCCTGCGTCGCCCACAACCACCATTTTGTGATCCCTGCTGTGTTCTATGTTGTAGACTATGTAAGCATTTTATTTAACCATTCTGCTGTTCTCACATAATCATTTTTTTTATTACAGATGGCTGATAAGCAGGAGTTTTTGCGTGATTTTATCGAGCTGTACCGCACAATGCCGTGCCTCTGGAAAATTAAGTCTGCAGATTATTGTAACCGGTTGAAAAAGAAGGACGCCTACCAAAAACTGGTGGAGCTCTGTAGGAGCCGTTACCCTGATGAACCGGCGGATGAGTCAACGGTTAAAAAACGGATTCAGGCCCTCCGCACGGTTTACAAAAAGGAGCTCAATAAAGTTATCAATTCAACCAAATCTGGAGCGGGGGCCGAAGAAGTTTATGTCCCCCAACTGTGGTACTTTGATCTGTTCGCTTTTACAAGGGACCAAGAAGTACCCAGACAAGGGACATCCGTTTCAGATCTAGACCCAGTGATCCAGCCGGACACACCTGTCGTACATGTAAGTACCTTTGTATTACAACACATTTTAATGTACATGCCAAAGTGGACTTAAATTTAAAAAATATTATTGTGAAATGTAGATAAAATGGTAGAATATATCCCTTCATGTACTGATAATTTATGTAGCTCAACGGTTGAGGCCTTTCCATTAAAAAGTGTCGTTTTCACAATTTTGCTGTATATGGGTGTTATAGTGTGAAGATACATTTCTTTGTCTTTACAAGTGTCGTTTTCACATTTTTGCTGTATTTGGGTGTTATAGTGTGAAGATTAATTTCTTTTTCTTTGTGATTTACCATTTGTTTTTTGTTCATGCAGGACACAGAAGAGGCGGTCTCCACACCTGCAACTGAAGAAGACAGCATGCCGGAAGTAGTCGAGCCACCATCACCTGTGCGGAGGCGGCTTTCACTTTCAGGAACGAAAAGGAAGGCTCCCACCTCGGCTACCACCTCGGCTACTCCTGAATTGGTGGAAATTGCAAAAAAAACTTCTTACGGCAGAAAAAGAAACTAAAATAACTGGCTTTGCATATTTTGCGAATGAGAGGCTGCCTACTCTGGATCCTGTTCAGCGGCTTCATGCTGAGAGACTGATGTTAGAGGTACTGAATCAAGCGTCTTTTGGAAACCTGTACAACAGATATGTCGTGATGCCAAGACCGCAGCAGTACCCGGACTACTCATGGCCGCACAATCCTGTGCCAAACCCAGTTGGGATAAACCCAAACGCTGGTGCTCCCCCTTATTTTTATTCACCCCAGAGGCAGCGTGGTAATGGCAATGATCCATCTTACCAGCAGTTGTAGTTTTTAAAATGTTTTACTAAAGGTTTTTTTGGTTGTTTTTATATTTTTACATTGATACCTTTTTTAATAAAAAACTTATTTATCTAATGAATTGTGGTCTTTTGTTATGTTATGTCAACTATTAAAATGTTGTATTTTTATTACATCTACTTGTCACACATGGGGTCATGGGAGTACTAGCTATCATAGGTGTTCCATCATAGGGAAAAAATGAAATGAAAAAAATTTCAAAAATTAACATTTTTTTTTTAAGGCCCTGGTCACACTAGCGCTAAAACCTTATACTAAAAAATAATACACCACACCTGCATAGATTAACGTAAAATATAAAATATATATTATATTCGTATATATATATATTTTTTTAAATAAAGATATAAAATGTAAACAAACAAAAAAAAAACATAAAATAAAAAATTATAAACTAATTATTAACAAAATAAAAAAAAATTCCAAAAAAAAAACTTAATGAGGGCCCAGGTGTCCAGCCGCTGCCCTCTCCAGCATCATCCCGTGTTGATGCAGAGCTCCCATTGCACTTTGCAGCTCTGCCACCGCTGTCTGCATCGATGCCACAGCGCTGCACATTTTCGCCATCACCCGGCGGTGGGACACCAACAGGTCCTGGGCAGTCGGGATTTCTGTGGAGGTAAAGGTAACAGTTAATAGTGAATTCTGTTGCAACATCAACATGTACATGTTATGTTTGTTAACACTTACGGCTTTCCTCAGAGGACCCGCTTACTGCCCACCCAGAACCTGATGGTCCGCCGGCTAGGGAAACACAGAAAAAAAAAATTATATCACAACAGCCATTACAAAGTTCTCAAACATGTCTGAAGCTTATATAATGTGCGTTAATTACCTGATGGGGAGCCTGCATCCGTGTGACGGGATGATGCTGGAGAGAAGGCAACGTCGGGGGAAGGGCTGGAAGACCCCGAATCAGGAGGGGGGGTTGCTGCCGGTGAAGGGGTGGAGACATGAGGTGATGCTGGTGGTGGAGGGGTAGCCGGGGAAGGAGATGGAGGTGGAGGGGTAGCTGGGGACGGTGGAGCAGCTGGTGCTGGTGAAGGTGGTGCTGTAAATGAAATATACAATTCAGAATCCCCATTATCACTGGCGGTACTCCCATCGCTGCCTGCAACATACAACATCACTGGCGGTACTCCCATCGCTGCCTGCAACATACAACATCACTGGCGGTACTCCCATCGCTGCCTGCAACATACAACATCACTGGCGGTCCTCCCATCGCTGCCTGCAACATACAACATCACTGGCGGTACTCCCATCGCTGCCTGCAACATACAACATCACTGGCGGTACTCCCATCGCTGCCTGCAACATACAACATCACTGGCGGTACTCCCATCGCTGCCTGCAACATACAACATCACTGGCGGTACTCCCATCGCTGCCTGCAACATACAACATCACTGGCGGTACTCCCATCGCTGCCTGCAACATACAACATCACTGGCGGTACTCCCATCGCTGCCTGCAACATACAACATCACTGGCGGTACTCCCATCGCTGCCCGCAACATACAACATCACTGGCGGTACTCCCATCGCTGCCTGCAACATACAACATCACTGGCGGTACTCCCATCGCTGCCTGCAACATGCAACATCACTGGCGGTACTCCCACGGCGGGCGCGCTTGCACGCGTTCATGTGCGTTTGTCGTGCGCTGCGCTCTCCAGATATACCCTCATGAATACTCACTCAGAGGCCTGCGGAGCTGGGCACGGATGCTGGCGACCCTATCGCGTGAGCGGTATCGCAGGTCCGCCAGCTTCTTCCTAATTTGCGCTTTTGTGCGCAGCACATTGAACCTCCTCTGCAGGCCCCGCTGGATCCTCTGCAGGCATACCCTTTTGTGGCGCATTGGATGCGCCACAGGTAGCCTGCAGTGGTAGTCCCAGAGGTCCGTCTTTTTTATTAAATAACGGACCTCCTCATCGGACCATTTGGGCCCACGCTGTCTCACCGCCGCCATTGCCGCCATTACAAACAACAGCGTATTGGGCGACGCCAGCGCCATGACGTCACAGCGTGCGCACGTTACGTGCGGTCGCACCGCGACGCAAAACGGTTTTGCGATTGAAAAGTGACCGCAGCAGCCATGCGGCAGCCAAGCACAGATATGAGATGCTGTTGCAATCGCAATACCACTGTTCCAAGGTAGGCGATCACAATGGCGTGTCATGTCTTTATGTGGCTGGGGCTCGTGACAATCTTCACCTTGCAAATCACAAATGGCTTTTTGCATATGTTTGCATATCTGTGTAGCTGCACTGTGTGAGTAGTCACATTGCGATCATAATGACGTCGCATATCTTTTGGCTGGGGCTCGCTAATCCCCTTTGCAAGTCACAATGGCTTTTTGCATAGCGTGGGTAGTCACATTGCGATCACAATAACGGCGCATATCTTGATGGCTGGGGCTCGCTAATCCCCTTTGCAAGTCACAATGGCTTTTTGCATAGCGTGGGTAGTCACATTGCGATCACAATAACAGCGCATATCTTGATGGCTGGGGCTCGCTAATCCCCTTTGCAAGTCACAATGGCTTTTTGCATAGCGTGGGTAGTCACATTGCGATCACAATAACGGCGCATATCTTGATGGCTGGGGCTCGCTAATCCCCTTTGCAAGTCACAATGGCTTTTTGCATAGCGTGGGTAGTCACATTGCGATCACAATAACGGCGCATATCTTGATGGCTGGGGCTCGCTAATCCCCTTTGCAAGTCACAATGGCTTTTTGCATAGCGTGGGTAGTCACATTGCGATCACAATAACGGCGCATATCTTGATGGCTGGGGCTCGCTAATTCCCTTTGCAAGTCACAATGGCTTTTTGCATAGCGTGGGTAGTCACATTGCGATCACAATAACGGCGCATATCTTGATGGCTGGGGCTCGCTAATCCCCTTTGCAAGTCACAATGGCTTTTTGCATAGCGTGGGTAGTCACATTGCGATCACAATAACGGCGCATATCTTGATGGCTGGGGCTCGCTAATCCCCTTTGCAAGTCACAATGGCTTTTTGCATAGCGTGGGTAGTCACATTGCGATCACAATAACGGCGCATATCTTGATGGCTGGGGCTCGTTAATCCCCTTGCAAATCACAATGGCTTTTTGCATATCTGTATGCCTGTGTAGCTGTGTGAGTAGTCACATTGCGATCACAATGACGTCGCATATCTGTGAATAGCTGATTCCCTGGTGAATGTTGACCTTTACCTCCCAAGAATTTTCAAATATATGTATAACAATTTTTTTATCTTTCATATTATGACTAAAATATATATATTATATATTTAAACTTTATATATGCAGCTGTGGTGTATTATCTGTTATATTTAATTATAATGTTTGAACGCTAGTGAGACCATAGGCCCTTAAAATAATTGAAAATATTTGAAACTTTTTTCTTTTTTTTTTTTAACAATTAACTCCTATGACTGATGGTACTCCCATGAGCACGTGTGTGACAAGTTGATACAATGTAAAACAAAAAATAGACAACAAAAAAGCCTTTGAAAAGATTTTAAAAACTACAGCAGCTGGTAACATGTCTCGTTGCCATCCCTATTACTCCCTCCCCACATCTCACCCATCATTAGCCCTTCTCCCATATTGGTAAAATAATCGAAAAAAAACACGAATGCATTTTTTAAAGAAAAATATTTTATTATCAAAACATAGTTAAAAAAAAGGGTAAAGTAAAACATTCTCAAAATCAAACTAGACCTGATGCTGCCAACTCACTGCACCAGGCCCATTAAAGTATTGGCAGTACTTGTCTCTGCTGGCCTTCGCATTGTCCTTGCTCCTGCCTTGATTGACAGGTTGAAGGCCTGCAATAGCGGGATCATTGTCACGCCATTCTCCGAGCACCACGTCACCATTGTTGTCCGAGTCCATGAATCCTGGCAGACTGTAAGTACCAGCATCGCGTTTTCTTAGAAAATTGTGCAGCACACAACAGGCCAACACCACAGAGTCTATAGATTCCAGCTTCATGTTGATTGGTGTGTGGAAAACCCTGAAGCGATTGGCCATTATGCCGAAGGCATTCTCCACAACGCGCCGTGCCCTAGACAGTCTGTAATTAAAAATCTGCCTTTCCCCTGTCAAAGTCTTTTGTGGATATGGTTTAACAAGATGCTCATGAAGGGGGAAGACTTCATCGCCCACAAACACAAAGTTTAGGTTGGCGGTGGTGTCCATGTTGGTTGGCAAGTTAAGTTTATTATTAAACAACCGTTCACCAAAACTTGTGTGCTCCAAAACGCCACCGTCAGAAACCCTTCCATTAATGCCAACATTAACGTCAATAAATTCATAATTGGCATTAACAAGGGCCATGAGGATCACGCTGAAGTAGCCCTTGTAATTATGAAAAAAGGATCCGCTGTTGGCTGGTTGCGTGATCCGCACATGTTTGCCATCCAAGGCACCACCACAGTTTGGGAACTGCCAAATCCTTTCAAAATCAGAGGCAATAATTTGCCATTCCGCCACTGATTTGGGAAAAGGCATGTAGCTCCGTAAACTGCGGACGATGGCGTTGCATGTCTCCGGAATTAGTTCTCCAAGCAGCGACCGAGAAATTGCAGCAGAATATTGCAAATCCTTCATTGAACGTCAGGTTGCCAGAAATCGAAGCGTTACTGCCAAACGTTCCTCTGCTGAAACAGCTGCACGCATCCGGGTATCCTGCCGTTCAATGAGTGGCCTCACAGCTTCCAGTAGGAGCTTGAATGAATCCTCCGACATCCGTAGATAATTCCGGAAATCCTGCGGATTCTTCTCCTGCAACTCCCTCACGAGATGCATGTGGGAGAATTTGGACCTCTGCTCCAGCCATTCCCTGGTCCACATGCGACGCTTTCGCTTGGAGCGCCTCTCTTCCACCCGCGCCTCTTCCTGACGATCTGCCTCCATTGACAGTGCAACTGCCACAATCACACGCTCCGCGGTGGACAGGTTCATGATGTGCAACCTGTACGGTAAAGAAGAGAAAAGTTAATTACTAATTAATTACTATTAATAAAGTGTTTAAACAAAATAAAATAAAGAATAGAATAAAAAATATATAAAAAAAAAACTTTTCTGTTAAAATTTAATATACAGTTTACAAGTGTCTACAATGGTGGGGGGGTGTAAAATAAATCAAGCAGACGAAAAAAAAAAAATAAGGTCAGGGGTGTTAAATATATAAAGCAGACGAAAAAAAAAAATAAGGTTAAAAAACATTATCAAACAACATCACAAATAATATGTACCTTGAATAAAAATATCCCGAAGATCCAAATGAGGATGGATGGTGCTCTAGCGACTCAGATAGGATCGCAAAAACCCACCACTGCGCCACAAACAGGATCGCAAAACTCCAACACACGATACTATCCTCGCAACAACGCACAAAGAGTCACCCACAAAGCGCTCTGGAAACAATGGATGGGGGCGCAGTTATTATAGCTGAGGCGATGTTGTGGTCACCAATCAGAGCTGTAGGGCGTTAACAAAAGAAAACAAAGTCCCGCCTGCGCCGCTGACTAATACGTCGTTAACGAGGTCGCACATCGTTCACAAAAGGTGCCAGACACAGCGATATAGCGTCACCAGCGGGACGCCAACGATCAAAATACGGTCCAGAACTCTAGTGAACGATCAGCGAGATCACAGCAGGGGCCACGTCGTTACTACATGCCACACACAACTACGTCGCTAACGAGATCGCTAAATAGTGACGTATTTTAGCGATCTCGTTAACAACCTTGTTTAGTGTGGCATACCCTTTAAGAACAGAGAAGAAAATCAGGCTAATCTTTCATTCACATGGTTAATTAACTCCAATTCACTACCCAATGTACTCTGTTCTGTGCTTCATGGAAAATGAAACTTTAAAAGTAGTTCATTGGAATTTATGCACTAGGTGAATTGCCTTGGCACCTGTTAGCTGATCCTGTTATGGTTGTGGTTCCAGGAAAATATCCCTCTAAAATGGTTTTATTTATATACAGCATACCGTATATCATGTTAAAAGACCTATAAAAAGCAAAATGTATAAATGTGGAATAAAAGAAATGAAGAGTGAACAGAAATGGAAAGCAGAATATTGGGTGACCATGTGACACACCACTTAGCTTCATTACTTATGGAATCATTTTACTTGCATTCTCATAAAAACTATATGTATAGTTATATATATATATATATATATATATATACACATGTATAGGGACAACAGTTAGCATTGAGCAGAGTGATCTGCGGAGGATCTCATCTGGTTAAAATCCTCAGTTCCATGCTAGTTCATACAATCTGCGATCTTTTTCTTAGAGTCAGCAAAAAATGCCCAGTACCATTTTACACATGTTGCACACTAAGTGAGTAGGCTGATGGAGTTGAGTGCAGCAGCATAGACTTCCCCATAATGCTATGCAGCAATCCAATCACATGGTTTAATACAGCCAATTAAGGGGGCTAGCACAAGCAATATAAAACATGGAGGACGGGCAAGGAATGGCCTTTTATGACTCTATTGTGTGCGAATAGGAGCTCTCAGATAACACAGCATAGGGATAGAACTGGGCATAATGTGATTGTGGTGTACTACTTCAGTTTTGATGTACTAGATTAAAAGTAAGAGTGATAGTTAGTGATGAGAGATCCCAAACAGTAAAGTTTGGAGTCCTTACCGAACACCTATTGTTCTGGCATGGACCCCGAACACGGACTTCTCCGGGAATGCCAGCAGCTATGACAGGCGGTAAAAAGTTTACCTCCAGTCACAGAGGAATTGATTGACGAGAGAGAGTCCTACTCCCATCAGCCTTTGCTTGCTGCAGCTAATAACAGCGAGATCAGGCATGGCTGATGAGAGTATTCAACAGCCGGTGCCTGTGCTATAAATAAATAAATTAAAAACAAAGCGGCATGGGTTCCTCTCTATTTTATCAATAACCAATCTGGCAAAAACTGACAGATGCGGGCTGCAACCCTCAGCTGTCAGCTTTATTATGGTTGGTTAGAATAGAGGGGATCCCAAACAGTTTTTTAAATGTTTAAGTAAATAATTTAAAAAATGGCATGTGATCCCCCACAACCTCACATCTGTTGTTTGCCATGCTGTAATCTGCATGACAGTGATGCAAACACTGCCTCTGATTGGCCTGAGAAAGCAAGCCAAGCTAAAGAGACAGCTGGGAACTGGTATTCTCAGGCCGATCAGAGACAGTGTTTGCAGCTCTATCATGTTGATTACAGCTTGGCAAACAACAGATGTTCGGGCCCCGCACTTGCCACAACTACAGTGCAAATGGTAAGAGCAGGGCAAAGCGCCAAAATTGGTGCTTCTAATAGATACGCCTTTTCTGGGTGGCTGTTGGGTGTCTTTTTAGGCTGGAGGGGGCAATATCAATGAGCCCTTACCATCCTGCGAATACCAGCCCCCAGCTGTCTGCTTTAGCAAGGCTGGTTGTCAAAAAAGGAGGAACCCCACGTCATTTTTCTAAATTATTTTTTAAATAATTAAAAACAACAGATTGGGATCCCTCTATTCTTGATAACCAACTTTGTTAACACTGACAGCTGAGGGTTGCAGACTCCAGCTGTTATTTTTGCCTGGCTAGTTATCAAAAATACAAGGGAATCCACGCCTTTTTATTAAATTATTTATTTACAGCACCGATGACAGTAATGTCATCTTTGCTTATACGCCATTCAGCATGTTCTTTCTGACTGCCATACTTAGCCTCATATATTATTTTATATTTTGACCAGACTCCACTTCCCTGTATATGACTAGGGAATTCTGTGCACGTCACCTCAGTTTATCTAGCGAGTGGTTTCTATTACAGCTGCAAGGCAATTTCCAATTAGACTCATAGTTGCATCTATTTACAATTTTTCTAACATACCTTTTGCCAGATCTTCATGCTGAACGTATTATACGTCCTATTGGCACATTATTGGGCATTCCTGCTCTTTATTTATCATGAATTCTACTTGCATTTTTATTATGCTGGATGACGTCTGTTTCTCTACGGCTGTAACCTTTTTGGTATGCAGCATTTCATTATAGTTTACACCTTGTTTGTCCTCCTTATACCCTGTCTATTTATAAGATTTTTTGCTATAATAAAAATGACTTTTTTGTAAAGACCCCTCCTCTGTGGTTTATATAGAGTATTTTGACTCTTGAAATTTAGTCAATTCAACCACAATAGGGATATTATTTTCTATTCCCTTTTCCTTCTTGTTTTTTGGTTTTGATATTAAATCAGTTATACCTTCTGTCTGCCTGCCTGACTGTCCATTAGCTATTGTCTACACTGATCTGCTGCCACAGGTCCCACACTCTACTGGACATCTACTTCATGTCCATTGTGTCATATGTACAGCAGTACTGCTGCTGCCAGTGCAGCCTTACTAGCCCTAAATTACCAAGCATCGCCTTGCCCATACCTTCATAACTCTTTACCTTGCAGTTCTTACTACAACCTCTGCACAGCCATGCCAACCAAACACCTCCTGGCTGTCCACTGTTTTTCATAGTGCTAGATTGAATTGCTACTGCCGAGGTTGCCATCACTGGTCCAGAAATTGTATATCCTTGCCTGCACAAACTTCACTCTCTATGTTGCTGCTCTTGCAGCACCTACTGCACAGCCACGCCAGCAATATGCCTCCTGGCTGCTCACTGTGTTTCATAGTGCTAGACTGAATTACTGCTTCTGGGGCTGCCATTGCTGGCCCTATAATACCAAGCATCTGTTTCTGAAAAGTGTAGTCTTATCTTTTGGTACCCTCAAAAAATAACTGACAAAATAGGGATAATTTTTGAATGTGATCGGTGACAATAAATTATAGCTTATTCACATTCTGCACAGAACTGTTTGTCTTTAGAAAAATAGGGGATAATTTTTGAAGGCTTGATAAAAAGCCTTTGCAATTGCCTAATCATTTTGGGGCTAGCAAATGAGTTATTGACTCCTAAAAAGGGATATTTTTTTCACTTTTAGCTTCAGATTCAAAATAGCATGCGTTTTGTCCCACTAATTAAATGAATATTTTTTGTGTAGCTTATGAAAAAGCTATCACGCAAAGTGCAAAGCTCTTTATACTACCCAGAAAAGTTTAATTCTTGCACCCAACCATTTGAAAATGCCACGGCTTCCTCTTTATTGTCCACCTGACTATAAGCAATGCCAATGCATGCACATGCTTTCCCAAAAGAGATTATTTTTAGACCTTTTATACAATTTAAGAAGTCTAAAAAGTCTGATACTGCAGTGTTTTGTTAAATATGCAGTTGTTTACATCGGTTACCACTTGTTTTTTCCTAGCCAGATAGGTTGAAGTCATGTCAACATTAAAAAAGTTGTGTTTGTATTTTTGTATTGCAGAGCTGAACACCTGTTCAATTGACTCCAAGGTGAACTCATATTGCTCTACACATATTTTTCAGACCTTTAAACACTTTTTAATTATGCAAATTTATTAGGCGCAAATCAAATTTTTGAGGAAATGCAGGTATATATATAGATATATATAGATGTATATATCTATATATATACACTGCTCAAAAAAATAAAGGGAACACTTAACAGAATATAACTTAAAGTAAATCAAACTTCTGTGCAATCAATCAATCAATTCCACATGCTGTTGTGCAGATGGAAATTACTGGCAATTATCAAGACACTACACTAGCCACTAAGGAGACTCAAGGTTTTCAAAAATTCATTATAAACAGCACAAAAAGGCAGCAAGACTCACTTGCCCAGATCTCAGAACAAATGCTCTACAGGGTGCAGCCAGCCCATAAAACAAGATGTTAGCAGCACAGGTGCAAAATACCAGATTAAACAGCCACTCTCCACATACCCATTCAAGGAGGGGTTGACTGCTCAGTATACAATTGCACAATAGAGGCCCGCATAGGGTGCTGTTCACACAAGGATACTGCAGTGTCCGGTTCACAGTCTATTAATTACGCCCCTACTATTCGACTAGGCGGGCTGGCCAGTACACTCTCAATGCGCACCAGTGTGAACACCCCTTATGCGAGACCAAACGTGCCTGGGCTCTGCTGCACCCCGAAAAATAAAGTGCAAAAAATTCAAAAATAGTGGGGCATTAGTTAATATTTTCGCCAAAATACATAAGCTTGTAACCTGCGCCAAAGGTCCCCATGCTTACAAGTACCTACACTACACTACACTAGCCACTAAGGAGACTCAAGGTCTCCAAAAATGTAATATAAACAGCACAAAAAGGCAGCAAGACTCACATGCCCAGATCTCAGAACAAATGCACTACAGGGTGCAGCCAGCCCATAAAGCAAGATGTTAGCAGCACAGGTGCAAAATACCAGATTAAACAGCGACTCTCCACATACCCATTCAAGGAGGGGTTGACTGTTCAGTATACAATTGCACAATTTTTCAGGGTGCAGCCGAGCCCAGGCACGTTTGGTCTCACTTAAGGGGTGTTCACACTGGTGCGCATTGAGAGTGTACTGGCCAGCCCGCCTAGTCGAATAGTAGGGGCGTAATTAATAGGCTGTGAACTGGACACTGCAGTATCCTTTTGTGAACAGCACCCTATGCTTGCCTCTATTGTGCAATTGTATACTGAGCAGTCAACCCCTCCTTGAATGGGTATGTGGAGAGTGGCTGTTTAATCTGGTATTTTGCACCTGTGCTGCTAACATCTTGCTTTATGGGCTGGCTGCACCCTGTAGTGCATTTGTTCTGAGATCTGGGCATGTGAGTCTTGCTGCCTTTTTGTGCTGTTTATATAAAATTTTTGGAGACCTTGAGTCTCCTTAGTGGCTAGTGTAGTGTAGTGTAGGTACTTGTAAGCATGGGGACCTTTGGCGCAGGTTACATTTGTTCTGAGATCTGGGCAGGAGAGTCTTGCTGCCTTTTTCTGCTGTTTATATTCAATTATCAAGACACACTCAATAAAGGAGTGGTTCTGCAGGTGGGGACCACAGACCACATCTCAGTTCCAATGCTTTCTGGCTGATGTTTTAGTCACTTTTGAATGTTAGTTGTGCTTTCACACTCGTGGTAGCATGAGACAGACTCTACAACCAACAAAAGTGGTTCATGTAGTGCAGCTCATCCAGTGTGGCACATCAATGCAAGCTGTGGCAAGATAGTTTGCTGTGTCTGTCAGCGTAGTGTCCAGAGGCTGGAGGCACTACCAGGAGGCAGGCCAGTACACCAGGAGATGTGGAGGAGGCCGTAGGAGGGCAACAACCCAGCAGCAGGACCGCTACCTCCACTTTTGTGCAAGGAGGAACCTGAGGAGCTCTGCCAGAGCCCTGCAAAATGACCTCCAGCAGGCCACAAATGTGCATGTGTCTGCACAAACAGTAAGAAACCGACTCCATGAGGATGGTCTGAGTACCCGACATCCACAGATGGGGGTTGTGCTGACAGCCCAACACCATGCAGGACACTTGGTATTTGCCATAGAACACCAGGATTGGCAAATTCACCACTGGCGCCCTGTGCTCTTCACAGATGAAATCAGGTTCACACTGAGCACATGTGACAGATGTCACAGAGTCTGGAGACGCAGTGGAGAGCGATCTGCTGCCTGCAACATTCTTCAGCATGACCGGTTTGGCAGTGGGTCAGTAATGGTGTGGGGTGGCATTTCTTTGGAGGGCCGCACAGCCCTCCATGTGCTTGCCAGCGGTAGCCTGACTGCCATTACGTACCGAGATGAGATCCTCAGACCCCTTGTGAGACCATATGCTGGTGCGATTGGCGCTGGGTTCTGTGGCTGGAGTGTGTCAGCAGTTCCTGCAAAATGAAGGCATTGAAGCTATGAACTGTCCCACCCATTCCCCAGACCTGAATCCGATTGAGCACATCTGAGACATCTTGTCTCACTCCATCCACCAATGTCACGTTGCACCACAGACTGTCCAGGGGTTGGCCGATGCCTTAGTCCAAGTCTGGGAGGAGATCCCTCAGGAAACCATCCGCCGCCTCATCAGGAGTATGCCCAAGCATTGTAGGGAGGTCATACAGGTACAGGGAGGTCATACAGGCACGTGGAGGCCACACACACTATTGAGCATCATTTTGACTTGTTTTAAAGACATTACATTCCACTTTAATTTTGTGTGTGACTCCAAATCCAGGCCTCCATTGGATAATAAATTTGATTTCCATTGATGATTTTTGTGTTATTTTGTTGTCAGCACATTCAACTTTGTACAGAACAAAGTATTCAATGATAATATTTCATTCATTCAGATCTAGGATGTGTTTTTGAGTGTTCCCTTTATTTTTTTGAGCAGTATATATATATATATATATATATTTATATACAGTATATATACAGTATATATGTATATATATATATACAGTGGTGTGGAAAACAAAGGTAAATATTAGACAAAGATAACAAAAGTAAACACAAAATGCAGTATATAAATGAAGGTCATTATTATTAAGAGAAAAAAATCCAAACCTGCAGGGCGCTGTATGTAAAAGTGATTGCCCCCTATACCTAATAACTTGTCGGGCCACTCTTGGCAACAATAATTGCAGTCAAGCATTTGCTATAATTGGCAATGAGTCTTTACAATGCTCTAGATGACTTTTGGCCCACTCATCTTTGCAGAATTGGTGTAATTCAGCCCCACTGGAATGTTTCCAAGCCTGAACCACCTTTTTAAGGAAATGTCACAATATTTCAATTGGATTAAGTTCAGGACTTTGACTAGGCCATGCCAAAGTCTTAGTTTTGTTTTTCTTAAGCCATTTAGAGGTGGATTTGCTGATGTGTGTTGAATCATTGTCCTGCTGCATAACCCAATCGGGCTTCAGGTTGAAGTCACGAACAGATGGCCAAACATTCTCTTCAGCATCTTTTGGTAAACAGCAGAATTCATGGATCTATCTACGAGACCATTCTTTCAGGTCCTGAAGCAGCAAAACAACCCCAAAACATCACACTCCTGCCACCATATTTTACTATTGGTATGATATTCCTTTTCTGAAATGATCTGTTACTTATACTCCAGATATAATGGGACATACACTTTCAAAAAAGTTTAACTTTTGTCTCATCAGTCCACAGAGTATTCTCCCAAAAGTCTTGGAGATCAAGATGTTTTCTGGCAAAACTGCGACAAGCCTTTATGTTCTTATTGCTCAGCAGTGGTTTTCATCTTGGAACTCTTCCATGCAGGCCATTTTTGCCATCTCTTTCTTACAGTAGAGTCATGAACATTGACCTTAACTGAGGCATGTGAGGCCTGCAGTTTTCTGGATGTTGTTGTGGGGTCTTTTGTGACCACTTAGATGAGTCATCGCTGCACTCTTGGGGTAATTTTGGTTGGCCAGCTACTCCTGCAAAAGGGTATGCTTACCACTGTTCCATGCTTTTGCTGTTTGTGGATAACTGCTTTCACTATGGTTCGCTGGAGTCCCAAAGCTTTAGAAATGGCTTTATAACCTTTTCCAGACTAATAAAGCTCAATTACTTTGTTTCTCATTTGTTCCAGAATTTATTTGGATTGCAGCATGATGTCTAGCGTTTCAGGAATTTTTGGTTTGTCAGGCAGGTCCCATTTAAGTGATTTTACGATTGAGAGCAAGTTTGGCAGTAATCAGGCCTTGGTGTGGCTAGGGAAATTGAACTCAGCTTCCCAAATATGTGATAAACCACAGTTAATTTATATTTTTAATGGGGGCAATTACTTTTCACACAGGGCTCTCTATATTTGTATTTATTTTCCCCTTAATAATAAAGACCTTTTATATTATTATATTTTATAAACTATTTGGATTTATTTTCCCCTTAATAATAGACCTTTTATATTATTATATTTTATAAACTGCATTTTGTGTTTACCTGTGTTATCTTTGTCTAATATTTTAGTTTGCTTGGTGACCTGAAACTTTTAAGTATGACAAACATGCAAAATAATATTAGATCAGAAAAGGGTAAACAGTTTTTCATACCATTGTATACATTCACAATCATATTATTGTGAAAAAATAGGCTATAAGTGGTTAATTTACAAACTTTTTTGCTGGTAAAGTAACCTTACGGCAACCAAACTCTTACGTATTACAATATATTTTATAACATTACATACTTTGGTCTGTTTTTCAAATTTAGTAAACAAATTTGAAAGTCAATGAGTTAGTGTTGACTGTGAAAACAGATGCAGAAGTTAAATGTCCCAGCTTTCATTAACGCACAATTAAACAAGCAAAGAATCAACAAAACGCTGAGAGTGAACAAAACTTGTATCTGACATATTTACAGTTACTCTCAAATTGTTCTTATTATGCCATTAGAAGTGTTGTCTGTGCTGTTTTATGGGTGACTTTATGCTGAGACTATAGAAGCAGTTTGGAAAGTATTCAGAGTGCTAATGCTCATCTGTCATTGAAGTAAAGGACGTAGTGTAATGCAAAGCCACTACATTCAGAAATACTAAAGTACTGTACATAAAGATATTGTTACACTATTTTAAAAAATGCTTACTTTTGTTCATCAGTCTTTGCTCTATAGAAATTGAATGAGCAAATGCTACAACTACAAGTGTGTAATGGTGTAATATGCAGTATATCAATTTTTATTCCTATGAGTGACCTAATCGGTGATTGACACTATACAGTATGGAGTTTTAAAGAAATATCAGGTTGTCATATCTTGCTAATAATATTCTATTATCAAAGATCTCTTTTTTCCCAAAAACTGCAGCAATATAAATACATTTATTGAGCAAAAGAAAAAAAACAAATGTTACTGCAAAAATTTGCATAGCATTACTTTTAACTATTGAACTATAGTATGAAAAGAAAATGTAGTTTTAACAGACTTTGCATAAATCAATAGTTCAGGCAAAAATAAGAAACATTTTAAGATTTCTTAACAGGGAAATCTACTTAATACACTTATGAGCCACACATCATCCAATGTGTAACAGAAGCTCATCTTTGTCTTGCTACACCAAAGATCACCCCCTTAAAGGGTCACTCTCAAGTTTGGAAATTTTCTCCTATCCACTCCCTGATGATCTGACCGCTTGAAACCAAAGTGAGCCTTGGAATTGGGACTCTAAAGAGCCCTAAGTGAAAGAAGCGGTGGCCGATTATGTACACTATTACACAATTCATTCCTATAGGACACCATAAGAATGATTGCAGGGGTAGTGTGTATGATTAACCTCTGTTATATTCACTCAGATTTCTTCAGAGCCTACGTTCTTGTGATTGGTAGGGTTCCAACTTAAGGACAAGGAATAGCAAATTTGAAAATAATCCATTAAGAAGTTACACCTGGTCAACAATTTATTCATATATTTCTGGGAAGAATAACACAGAAACTAAATTCTATAATTATTGTTTCATGAGGAGCACAAAAATAGTCTTGTAAGTGGAACAGACTGATAGGCCCCAATTCATCATGGTATTTATGTCCAAAGGCATAAACCCCTTCAAATGTTGCAGATTGTTTGTGAAATATTTAAAAACTTTTGGTGTTTTCACTCTGGCGCCAGGTAGCTTAGCCAAAATGGATAGAGCTGGGAAGAGGCCGGGGCAGAATGACCCGTCCATTAAATTCATTAAAAGTTGTGGCATTCCTTATGCCAGAAAAGTTCCTTACTGTAGTATCATTTCTGTTGAGGTGCACACTACTGATAAGATATTCCTGATTTATTAAGTGATGTGCATCTCTTAATGACCGCAACACAAAACGCCAGTCTTAATGAATTATGGGCATAATCAGGGCCAGACTGGCCATCGGGCATTTCTGGCAAATGCCAGAAGAGCCGGTCCCTGTTGTGGGCTGCTCTATCACTTCCACTCCCTCTACAGCAGCATTTACACCCGGCAGGTTTAGCTTGTCTTGCGCACATGATTGCGCTGCACAACTGAAACCAGCAGAACTAGGGGGTGGAGTACTTTGCTATTCTGTGCTGCCCCCTGGTCACGTTGATTTCAGTTGTGCAGTGCAATCATGTGAGCGAGGCAAGCTAAACCTGGCTGTCTAAAAAGATTGCAGAAGAGTGGAGGTGACTATTGATCGAGCCTCTATATCAGGCCCGAGAAGATGTCTGGGAGATTCCTTTCCCTCCTTCCCATAATCAAATGTATTTACATCTTGCAGACGCAAATCCAGTTGAAGATCTTGGTGTTGGGACTGTGGCAGGGGAGGGCTAGTCAGCTCCCGACGTGTGGCAGTGTTTATTAAACCCATTTAAAGTTCTTTAATTTATGGTTATTGTTAAAGAACGTATTGAAACTTTTCTTCACTGCTGGGTGTCTACAATAGCTTTACAGTTTCTTCTCTCTTTTCTCTCACTATCTGTACCTTTAAGCTATGAGTTGTTATGATCCTCTCACTATACAGATTCACCACAAAATGGTTGCTCCATTCCTTGCTTTTTCAAACTATGATAATCCCTCTTTATTGCCTATGCTATAACATGTGATGTGATAGCTGCTAGGGATTATGGGTATGCCACACCCCAAGGACATTTGATCCATCTCTAGCTACTTTATTCTTCTGAGAGGATAAACCAATGGGGTCTCAATAGCATTAAAACCATAGAAAACAATATAGATGTAAATATAGATCTAAAATGTAACTTTTAATGATATACTAAAAGAGATAAAACATAATTATACTAAAAAATGGTGCTTTACCAGATATAGGCCATCAGGCTAAATAGAAATATATAGACAGTTTGGTATAAAAACCCAATATGGAGATATAATGCTAGTCTCTCCCTAGAATGCCCTGAGAGTCAACCTATCTGTCAGCGGAGGTTGGCACCTTTGTTGTTGATGTAATGGTGCTCCCACTCAACATTGCTAGCCCTGAAGTCCCTGGTGCACCCTTGACATGCTAAGCCTAGAAAAAACACACACATACATAATTGGAACTGTCAAAATACCCCTACTGGGGAGACAGAGTAATCTCTTCGGGGGAGGTTAGTCCTAAAAATTCTAGTCCTAGATATCTCAAAGTCCTAAAGTAGTGACCAATTTATCCTATGATGTTGTTCAGCCCGTGTATTAAAAAGAACCAAATTATATAGTAATACGCATAGCAGAGCATCGGTACATGGCCTCTATAGTGTGACTAGGGAAGAATAAATTTAAGTTTCTTTCAAATGGTACTAAAAATGGACTTGTCATATAAAGATTCAGGTGCATGGGCCAGAATGTAACCTAAATAGGTTATTCATTATAAGAGACCCCCCACTGTTGAAAGATAGACCCCTATTCCCAGAAATTCAAACAAAACAATATGTAATCCTTAACATTCTGGGCATTAAGTAGTCAGGTTATAATATGGGTTTAGTTACAGGTGTATCCTGGCAGAAAGTTGCCATATCCAATGATCCCACAAAATCAATATAAAAAGTTGTGCTACTTATCAGCCATCAGTTGTTCTTATTCCCGACAAGATTTCCCCTTTTAAAAAATTATAAGGATTCATCAGGGGATCCAGATTTTAGGCCTTCAATGTCCCTCAGTGCCTGAGGCAATGTTGTGTGCAGCTGAACAGGAGCTGAACAGCATCATAGGATAAACTAGTCACTACTTTAGGACTTCAATATATCTAGGACTAGAATTTTTAGGACAAACCTCCCCCCCAAGAGACTACTCTGTCTCCCCATTAGGGGTATTTTGATGGTTCCATTTATGTACAGTTGAAACCAGAAGTTTACATACACTATATAAAAAGACACATATGCATATTTTTCTCAATATCTGACATGAAATCAGAAAAAGTCTTTCCTGTTTTAGGTCAATTAGGATTACCATAATTATTAATATTTGCCAAATACCTGAATAATGAGAGTGAGAGAGAATGTGTTAAGGCATTTTTAATATTTGCTGCAAAGTCAAAAGTTTACATACACTAAGATTACTATGCCTTTAAACAATTCTGGACTGCTCGTATGATAATGTCATTGTGAGGTAGGGATGCCGCCATCTTGGATAGGGCCTATACCAGCCTCCATTTTGTCTGTGCACAGAGCCACAGGCTGCTAACTGCACAGGGACTGTTAGCATATTCAATACGACAGGGTTTGATGTCCACTGTGAATCAAAAGGGCTTTAGTATGCTAAGTGTTTCAGGCCCATGTTTGAATGGCAAGGTCTTTAGTATGGTAACGAGTTAAGACCCAAAACAGAGCCAAGCCAGCATGGTGAATAGTAAGGTTTGTTAGCATGGTAATGAGATGCCTGGGGGCTTCAATTAGACTATACCTTTCAGCCAGACCATGAAAACACATCTATTTATATACCAGACACGAAGGCTCCGTTCTAGGATTATGAATTATGAGCACATCTTTGTAGGTACATTCTCATAAAAATATCTGAGTGACCCTGCGGACCTCGGGCATTTGAAGGTGCAACTCCCGAGTCGGTGATGGCTTGGGGGGCTGTTGTCAGCCCACCCTCGGACACCGAGGGGAGGGACCTAGCAGGTTTAAGAACTGTGAGCTAAGGGCAGACCAGATCCATTCTCACAGCAGCAAGACCATGGAAAACTAAGGACCAAAGGGACAGATCTGCCAAGGGAGCAGCGGTACACGTTTTGGGGGACTGACCAGCAACTAAGACTTTCACCTGGGGATCGCAGAGCTCCCTGCCTCCACATGTTCCTACAACCTGGTAATATTGACCTCTAGCTAATACCTCTAAGCTTTGTACCATTATTGTTGTATTTTACTCTGACTGCAAATCCATTGTAATTCAGTTGTATAGCTTACTGTATATTTCTGTAATTATCTAGTGCGCCCTTAAGGCAATTAAACAATACAATTAATCTTGGGCTGATGCTTTTACTCTGATCATGAATCTTAGAATACCCAGTGGGTAACAGGATGCCCTCCCCGGCGGCCATTTGCTCTAGGTGTAGTTCCCTTACTGACCTGAGAGACAAAGGGGGTGCCGAAGAGCTGTGCCTGTGGAGTTACATCACATTGGTGACATGGAAGGACAGGGGCCATCCTTCAGATACATGAAGGTGCCTCATTCATCTGTACAAACAATTATACGCAAGCACAAGCAAGGTGGGAATGTCCAGCCATCATACCACTCAGGAAGGAGATGGGATCTGTGTCCCAGATATGAATGTGCTTTGTCCGACATGTGCATATCAACCCAAGGAAAAAAGCAAAAGACCTTGTGAAGATGATGGCAGAAGCTGGTAAGATTGTGTCAATATCCATAGTGATACGAGTAGAGATGGGCAGACCCCTGGATGTTCCGGTCCGGCAGGTTCGGCCGAACAGTTACAAAAAGTTCTGGTATGGGCACAGGAATAGTACCCGGTCCCGGACCCCATTCACTTGAATGGGGGTCCCGAACACCGGATGTTTGTCAAGCTGTTATCAGCAGAAGCACATATCGTATGATGGGATCAGTAGTCCCATCAGCTGACACCAGTGACCGTAGGTAAATGTTATACCTCCAATCACAGCTGAGCGCTCATGCTGTCTTTTGACAGCGTGGGAACCAATCAGAAGCGGTGTTTGCCGTACTGTCAAGCACATGACAGCACGACAAGCACCCGGTGTTCAGGCAGGCGAACCCAAACAGTAACTTACTGGAGAAGTCTGTGTTCGGTGTCCATGCCCAAACAGTAGGTGGTCGGTATGGACGCTGAACTTTACTGTTCGGGTTCGCCCATTTTTAGAAACGAGTACTGTATCAACATGGGCTGAAAGGCTACTCTGCCGGGAAGAAGCCATTACTCCAAAAGAAACATAAAAAAAACAGATTAATGTTTGCAAATGCACACAGGAACAAATACCTTAATTTTTAAAGCCATGTCCTGTGGTCTGATGAAGCTAAATTTGAAGTTTTTTGGGCATAATGACCTTCGTTATATTTGGAGGAAAAAGGTACAAGCTTGGATGCCTAAGAACACGATTCCAACTGTGAAACACCGGGGTGGCAGCATCATGTTGTTTGGTTGTTTTGCTGAAGGAGGGACTGGGACACTTCACAAAATAGATGGTATCATGAGAAAAGAAGATTATGTGGCAATACTGAAGCAACATCTCAAGACATCAGCCAGGAAGTTAAAGCTTGGTCAGATATGAGTCTTCCAAATGGACAATGACCCTAAGCATGCTGCCAAAATGGTAACAAAGTGGCTTAAAGATAAAAAAAATTCAATGTTTTGGAGTGTCCATCTCAAAGCCCTGATCTCAATCATATTGAAAATACATGTTTATGAGCAAAGCTGAAAAGGCAGGTGTGAGCAATGCTAACTACAAACCTGGATCAGTTACACCAGTTTTGTCAGGAGGAATGGACCCAAAATTTGCCTATTTGTGGAAGGATAACCCAGATGTTTAACTAAGGTCATTCAGTCTAAGGGCAATGGTACCAAATGCTAATGAAATGCATGTAAATGTTTGACTTTGCAGTAAATAATACAAATGCCTGAAAACATTCTCTCATTATTCTGGCATTTAGCAAAAATTAATAATTATGGTAATCCTAATTGACCTAAAATGGGAAAGGTTTATTCTGATTTCATGTCAAATATTGAGAAAAACATGCATATGTGTCTTTTTATATAGTGTATGTAAACTTCTGGTTTCAATTGTATGTCTGTGTTTTTTCTATGTTTAAAATGTCAAGGGTGCACCAGAGACTTCAGGGCTACCGATGTTGAGCACTGGAGCTATCACGTCAACAACTAGGGTGCCAAACTCCGCTGACAAGTAGGGTGATTCTCAGGGCATTCTAGGGAGAGATTAGAGTTATATGATATCTCCATAATAGGTTATTATACCAAAGTGTCTATATATTTCTATTTACCCTGATGACTTTTATCTGGCAAAGCACCATTTTTTAGTATAATTGTGTTTTCTCATTTTAGTATATAATTAAAAGTTACATTTTAGGGGTCTATATTGTTTTCTACAGTTCTAATATTTTATTCTTCTCCAATGTGTGAAAAGTAGCAGTCTTTTTAGGCGCTTTGAGTGATTCATGCTTTACCAGGTTTAGCAAATGACTAAAAATTGGACTAAAAGGTATCAACCACTGAGGACTCTCAAGTCTAAATATTTTTCTAAAAATTGGACACAAATTTAATTTGCATTAAATGGATTCACTCATCTCTAGTGCTGGATATGTAGGTTAGCAGCTGAATCCATTTTACACATTTGGCTCCATTGTTCAAAAATTCAATTTTATTATAACATTGTGGTAAAGCATATTTAAGAAATAAGCACATATAACATACTGTTCTTCCCTGAATTAATTTTATTTTGGTACCCATCTACATTAAGTCAGTATCAAAATTTTCTGTATTTATAATTGTTTATGATGTTTAGACGTAAGCAGCTATGTGCAGTGTAGTTGCGCTCCATTAATTTATGACCCAGCTTCCTGGATCACTATGACTATATACAGTCATGGCCAAAAGTTTTGAGAATGACACAAATATTATATTTTCACATGATCTGCTGCCCTCTGGTTATTATGTGTGTTTGACAGATGTTTTTATCACAGACTGAAATATAATTGCAAACATATGAGTAACAAAAGCTTATATTGACAGTTAGAATGAGTTAATGCAGCAAGTCAATATTTGCAGCGTTGACCCTTCTTCTTCAGGACCTCTGCAATTCTCCCTGGCATGCTCTCAATCAACTTCTGGACCAAATCCTGACTGATAGCAGTCCATTCTTGCACAATCAATGCTTTCATTTTGTCAGAATTTTTAGGTTTTTGTTTGTCCACCCGTCTCTTGATGATTGACCACAAGTTCTCAATGGGATTAAGATCTGGGGAGTTTCCAGGCCATGGACCCAAAATCTCTATGTTTTGTTCCCTGAGCCATTTAGTTATCACCTTTGCTTTATGGCAAGGTGCTCCATCATGCTGGAAAAGGCATTGTTGATCGCCAAACAGCTCTTGGAGGGTTGGGAGAAGTTGCTCTTGAAGGACATTCTGGTACCATTCTTTATTCATGGCTGTGTTTTTAGGCAAGACTGTGAGAGAGACGATTCCCTTGGCTGAGAAGCAACCCCACACATGAATGGTTTCAGGATGCTTAACAGTTGGCATGAGACAAGACTGGTGGTAGCGCTCACCTTGTCTTCTCCGAATGAGGCGTTTTCCTGATGTCCCAAACAATCGAAAAGGGTATTCATCAGAGAAAATAACTTTACTCCAGTCTTCAGCAGTCCACTGCCTGTACCTTTTGCAGAATATCAGTCTGTCCATGATGTTATTTCTGGAGAGAAGTGGCTTCTTTGCTGCCCTCCTTGAGACCAGGCCTTGCTCCAAGAGTCTCCGCCTCACAGTGCGTGCAGATGCACTCACACCTGCCTGCTGCCATTCCTGAGCAAGCTCTGCACTGCTGGTAGCCCGATCCCGCAGCTGAAACACTTTTAAGAGACGGTCCTGGCGCTTGCTGGTCTTTCTTGGGCGCCCTGGAGCCTTTTTGGCAACAATGGAACCTCTCTCCTTGAAGTTCTTGATGATGCGATAGATTGTTGACTGAGGTGCAATCTTTCTAGCTGCGATACTCTTCCCTGTTAGGCCATTTTTGTGCATTGCAATGATGACTGCACGTGTTTCTTTAGAGATAAGCATGGTTAACAGAAGAGAAACAATGATGCCAAGCACCAGCCTCCTTTTAAAGTGTCCAGTGGTGTCATTCTTACTTAATAATGACAGATTGATCTCCAGCCATGTCCTCATCAACACCCACACCTGTGTTAATGGAGCAATCACTGAAAAGAGGTTAGCTGGTCCTTTTAAGGCAGGGCTGCAATGATGTTGAAATGTGTTTTGGGGATAAAGTTCATTTTCTAGCCAAATATTGACTTTGCAAGTAATTGCTGTTAAGCTGATCACTCTTTATAACATTCTGGAGTATATGCAAATTGCCATTAGAAAAAGTGAAGCAGTAGACTTTGTAAAAATTAATATTTGTGTCATTCTCAAAACTTTTGTCCATGAGTGTACATGGAGAAGGGAGTACTTTCATATTTACATTTTCAGTCACTAAGTAAAGTTGAGCTGCCATAGAAGAACATTAATCATTTTGGCCCACAGGCTTTATGCTGTTGCTTATGGGCTAATAATCAAGATTTAGATTCTTGCTACACTGGATATGAGGTTCAGTTTATTAGAAAGTCATGTTATTAAAGTCTGTGTACACCTGTGTACACAAATTCATTGATTTCCTAGATGCAACGTTATACAGCTTTCTAAATAGTCTTCAGCGAAAATGTTCTACCATTTTGCTGATGCAGAGTGTCTGTGATTCCTTTATCTAGCTCAGTGGTTTTGCAAAACTAATATTAGTGCTCCCGCTACTGATTCTGACTGATCTTTCTGCTCTCCCCCCCCGTTCCTTCTCTTTGTGTGAGATCCTCTTATTTCCGTGCTAAAGACAGAAGAGGTAGAGTGATGAGGTTTTACATAGATCTGCACTGGACAAGGGAGACATGGATGTAAGTTTCTAATCGCCTTATAGGGGGTAGAAAAAATAGCCTATAGCCCAAGGAATAAAGCACATAGAAAGGAAATAAATGTGGTATTGTATTTGTGCTGACATATAAACTCAAGTGAATCCAACATCAGCCTTGACACACACAAAGCTTATGTCCAGCCTATATTACTAGGAGGGTCACTCTCACAAGTTAAAATCTGAAATTTGAATCAGCCTGCAAACTGAATATTAGGGAAATTTAATTATGAATGAAAGAATGAAGATTGCATACTGAAGTGTAGTGCAGCTGTATTAACTAAAGGTAACTGCTTGAAATGAGCATATATATTTGAGTGGATTTTAGTTGAATTTAATCTCTTTGAATTTTCCAAAATTTGTTCTCTTCAGAACATGATTTTTTTTGCTGTTTACTCTGTGCAAATTCAGAAAAATAGAGGCCAATTTGCTACTGTTTTGCTAAACCCATGAAGTACTGGTAAAGTGTTAAAAACCAAGTTAACACTCACCTCACTAGTCACTTGTCCTACAGCCCCTGCTGCTCACACTTTTTTTTTGCATCTTCAGTCATCGCACACATTGTTTTCAGCCTGCTTGACTCTGGGACATGGCTTCCAGTGAGACTAGGCCTCTAAAGTCCCTGCGCATGTTGTGACGTCACATTACAACGTTCTGTATATCCTGTAAGAAACCTCATTGGCTGGAAGCTCTGGCCCAGAGTGTAACAGGTAGATCAAGATGTGCACCATGAGGGAAGGTGAAAAAGAGTTGTGGAGGACCCAACAGCAGGCTCCAGGGCAGTGGGACAGGTGAGTTATGAGGTGGGTATTCATTTTTTTTCTGCATTTTACAGGTACCTTTGTTATGCCCTGGGGTCTGGAGAGACCACAGGGAATGATAGGAAACATTCAATTTGCATTGAATAACTTAAATGCAAATTGAATTTCCCTGATGAATTCACTGATTTTGGGAATGCAAATCTCTTGATAATCTCTAGTAACCACTAACATATGTCAAAATATTTTATGTCAAAGTTGTCCACAGTTTTTAAACTTTAATCAATAAAGATTCTGTGGGCTTCCTCTGGCCATGGGCTCTTAGACACTGCACTAATGTTTCAGTGGTCATTCCACCTTTGAAGACATTGAAAATGTTATATAAAGTTTTTATATTTTAATTTTCATAAAAACAAAATGAACAAAGCAATAGTGCATATAAATAACATAGGTACTTAGTAAACACTGTTTTTGATCAAAAATTGTGTAAAAAAACATTCCACCAACGGGATAAGCTTGACATTACTTTTATGTAACTTTCCATTTACTGTGTATCCATAGTCGGGCCACACTCCTGCTCGGCCCTTATTCTCATTGATGTGTCCTTGACACACTGTAAGGTTTTAACACTAGAGGTCAGGATATACCTTGGCATTGGTGGGATGGCTTTTCTGCTTTTTTTTAAATCAAAAACAGTTTTTACTAAGTCCCTTATGTTATTTATCTGTGTTATTGCATTTTACTTACAGCAGGGCATATGTTCATTTTGTTTCTATCTTAGATTTTGTCTGTTTAATGGCCAGTGTTAATATGCTCCTACATCTTACATTTATACCAACTTATACTACAGTTCATTTCTTTTGGTTTTATTATAACTAAATAGTATAATATATAGTAGGTTGAAGAAATCAGTTATTAAAATACATAGAAGCAATAGAGACTCTTTAGTCGTTGTGCCTTATGGAAACGTCTGGTATTTTTAGTAGAAAACTCACAGACTCATCATAGCCTATGGCTGTTTTCACACTTCCTTTCTTTCGTGGACTAATGGGCTACAAAAAACAAAGAGACATATCTAAATTTAGATTGATTAGTGGACCAAACTCATTCATTTCTATGGATGGATCCGTATGTGATGATTTCCATGTGCTGTCCTTTACAAACACGGATGTGTGAATGGAGCCTGAGACATAGACACATAATTAAGAACTTGCACCAAAGATTTTGTCATGATCATTACAATAATGACTTTAATGTTTGTCTATTTCTCATATTGTAAGTGTTTGACTGCTTTCTTTTTTTTACAAGCACAATGGACATGACAAGAGACAAAACACACAAGATTGATCAGGCTTGTCAAAGGAGTTGGCATATAACAGCCGTTATACACAACACCAGGGAGAGGGTTATTGTTTTTGGTAATGATCATTATATATAATTTTACTCATGCCTGTCATATTATAAAAGCATGAACACAAGGTTCATTCAATGTACTCGGCTCAGTAACCAAGTAAGCACTTTCCATAAATACAGGGATTTTTTTATTATCTTCAAAAGCTCCGTGAATAACACTGATTCTGTTGCCTTTTTAATGAGCTCTCCGTTTTAGCAGACTACATTAGTTCTTTTGTTAGCATTTAAGTGTATTAGCTTGGTGGTGTTTTGGTAGAAGAGTGGTCATTCTCTGTTTAGTATATATACCCTTATGTGGGCTTTCGTATTATTACAGCTTTAATGCAATGTTTATCGGACTTAATGGGCTTGACTGGCGCAGTTTTTGATTTATGAGCCAACTGGAGAATCATTAATCTCTACCTCTTGTAAACAACTGGAACTAGTTTCTCTTTTATATGTAAATGTTTTGTTTGGACAAGATATTAATGTTGGTTTTTAAAACTTTTAGACATTTAATGTTCGCATTGTGTTTATAACAAAATTATACTTTAAATAATTGCAAAGGGAATACGCTGCAATATAAAATCTAAAGTAGTTTTAGTAGCTCTCTTCCCAAATTACTTAAATAAAAAAACCTGGTTAACTTTGCAGTAAAAGGTATAATATTAGTGGTTTGAATTTCTAAGTAGACGGGTTACTGGGAACGCTTCTCGACAATTTAATTTAACTGTGCAGGTTAATGAGCATTGGTGAGCTCTCCTGACAGTAAGGTCTGTCTAAATAAATACTTAAATTGCTTATGAATTCTTTTCATTCTTAGAACTCCATATTTTACTGATCCTCTGTTATTCAGCCTGGGAACTTGTAAACAAATTGTCACGTAGGCAATATTATGGTCATTAGTAGAGATGGGTGGACACCTGGATGTTCGGGTCTGGCAGAACAGTTACAAAAAGTTCGGCTTCAGTTACCAGAACAGAACTCGAACCTGGACCCCATTCACTTGAATGGGGGACCCGAACATCCAGTGTTTGCCACACATTGTCATGTGCATTACAGTGTGGCAAATATGACTTCTGATCGGCGGTAAAATCATCACTGCCGGTAAAACATCTGCGGTTCCCACACTGAAAAGACATCGTAAGTACGCAGCTGGGATCGGAGGTATAAAGTTTACCTACGGTCACTGTTGTCAGCTGTTGGGACTACTGCTCCCATCAGTCGACGCCTGCTGCCGCAAATAACAGTAAAAGCAGGTGACAGCTCATAGGAATATTCATCAGCCGGTGCCTGCGCTGTAAATAATTATTTTTTTTAAAAAACGGCATGGGTTCCCTTATATTTTTGATAACCAGACAGGCAAAACTCACAGCTGGGGGCTGCAACCCTCAGCTGTCAGCTTCAGCAAGGCTGGTTATTAAGAATACAGGGGTCCCAACCTGTATTATGATTCTAAAAGACATCTATCTATTACTAATCCTATAGTTGTATGATAAATAAAGACACTGACAAAATAAAGTCTTTTATTTAAAATAAAATAAAACACTTTTACTTTTTTTAGTTAAAGGGAATCTGTCATCCCATTTTTCGTATATCAGCTGCAGCCACCGCCATCAGGGGCTTATCTACAGCATTCTATAATGCTGTAGATAAGCCCCCATAGTAACCTGAAAGATAAGAAAAATTAGTTATATTATACTAACCCGGGTGGTGGTCCAATTTGGTCTGGTTCGATGGGTATCGGGGTCCAGGTCCAGCGCCTCCCATCTTCTAGCGATGACGTCCTCCTCCTTGCTTCTGTCGTGCTCCTGCGCAGGCATACTTTATCTGCCCTGTTGAGAGCAGAACACTGCAGTGCTCGGGCACTGGAAAAGGTCAGAGAGGCCCAGCGCCTGCGCACTGAACTTTTTTGCTCTGCCCTCAACAGGGCAGATAAAGTATGCCTGCACAGGAGCGTGACAGAAGCAAGGAGGAGGATGTCATCGCCAGAAGATGCAAGGCACGGGACCCAGACCACGACGTCCATTGGACCAGACCGCATTGGATCGCTCCCACACCGGGTGAGTATAATACAACTTGTTTTTCTTATCTTTCAGGTTACATCGGGGGATTATCTACAGCATTCCAGAATGCTGTAGATAAGCCCCTGATGACTGTGGCTGCAGCTGATATACGAAAAATGGGGTGATAGATTCCCTTTAAAATTAACAAACACAGTTATACTCACCTAACGCCTATTTCCACTGAATCCTTGTCTTCTGTAATAAAACAAAAATAAAAAACAACGATATATCTCACCTGTCTGTTGTTCTGTCCCATGCTGTAATCCATGTCTGAGGAATAAACAGTTTTCAACCTGGACTGTGCCAACATCCGACCGTCCAGGCTGAATACCACTAGTGAATGAACTGCTGCGAGCGCAGCATCAGTGACTAGCGGTGACGTCATTGAGGTTATTGCCAGTCACTGAAGCTGCAGTGTCAGACTTTCTCATGGTGCGAGTGGTGATCTCACCAAGGTCACTGCAGTTTAGCCCAGCAGGGAACACAGCCTCAGTGACTTGCAGTAATCTCGATGACTTCACCGCTAGTCACTGATACTGTGTTTGTAATTTTTTTTAAAAAAAGTAAAAGTGTTTTGTTTTATTTCAAATAAAAGACTTTATTCTGGCTGTGTCTTCACTTACAATACAACTATAGAATTAGTAATGGATAGGTGTCTTTTAGATACCTCTCCATTACTAAGCCGTGGGTTTGATGTCACCTGACAATACAAAGGTGAAATCTACCCCACAAATATGAACCCCACTTGCAACCACTACAGGGCAAGTGGCAAGAGCTCAGCAAAGCACCAGAATTGGCACATCTAATAGATGCGCCTTTTCTGGGCAGCTGTGGGCTCCTATTTTTAGGCTGGGGAGCCAATATCCATTAACCCTTACAAGCCTGGGAATTTCAGCCCCCAGCTGTCTGCTTTTCAAGGATGGTTGTCAAAAATGGGAGGAACCCATGCCTATTTTTAATTTTTAATCTATTCTTGATAACCAGCCTTGCTGAAGCTGACAGCTGAGGGTTGCAGCCCCCAGCTGTGAATTTTGCCTGGCTAGTTGTCAAAAATACAGCAGAACCTGCAGTGTTTTTTTTTTAATTATTTATTTACAGTGCAGCCACTGGCCAATGAATAATCCCATAAGCCGCTCCTGCTGTCACTATTATTAGCGACAGCAGGCATCGGCTGATGGGAGCAGTAATTCCATCAGCCTACACCAATGACCGGAGGTAAACTTTATACCTCTGATCACAGCTGCGGACTCACGTTGTCTTATGGCAGCTTAGGAACCGTGGCTGTCTGACTTTATGTGATGATTTTACCACTGATTAAAAGCAGTATAGCACTGATTGGACATTATCAGATAATGTAGTTTCCTTTGAATAATAGTAAAAGTACATTTACACTGGCCAATCATTCCTAAGATACTAATGTTAGAGTAAATCTGCTGGTAGGATCATATGTGAGACATGTACCTAACAAAGAACAGTAGAACTGAGCTTTGTCTCCTTACAAACACATCTTCTGCAGCTCTCACAGCTCTCTTGTTTTGTAAGGATAGACTGCCTGTGAGATGGAAGATGAGGCTCTTAGAGGAACCTGCAAATGTGTCAGTTATTATCACACACAGCTCTGCAGTGAGATCAGAAGAGCAGACAGCGGCCATTGCAAATCACACTGGTGACTCCCCTGTTATTAAGAATAAGCTCAGGAGGCAAATTCTCATGTGCCTGGCCCATAAGTCTTAACAGTTCATTTACATATAAGAAAAAGGTGGATTTCTCTAGAATAAGACATCAGATTACGAATATCATTTTATTAAGCTTCCTATGACCTGCATGCCCATAATAAACAGCTTGAAAGGATTGATTCTACTGACAGATTCCCTTTATGGAACCATCGTTCACCTTAATAGTGTAATATGAATGGATTGAGCGACTGAATGGTGTGTCCAAAAATGTTCGTTCATCGTAAATTAAATCTTTTATGAGAGTAAAACAATTCTCATTCATCTTTCAAAAATTATGTAATGTATATGTAGATTGTTTGCTCTTTCATTGATTTGATTGGCAAAAAGGTGGAGTAAAATTCAAGTCCTAAATTTGTATGGCTTTAAGAATTGGCGAATTGTTTTCCATGACTATTGTTCAGTAGCATTTGGATTATTTGACCAAGTACATATTCATGTCATATTGTTCATCATTATTATTGCAAATGTTCCTGTTCATATAAAACCATGAAATTGATCATTTTATTACTAGTTTGATAAAATTGTATTTCTACATTATCAACGGAAATACTTATACAAGACTTTATGAATTCATATTTTCAAAATAATTGGTTTCACTTATGGGATTTGAACTTTGAAGATTCCTATTCTTCATCTGTATGTGAGAACACAGCGCACGATGTCAGATGTTACAATTGCTATTCAAGTATTCCATTTACGATTCTCATCCTGTATAAACATTTATATGACATCACTTGCTGGTCGTGAGTTTCGATCACATAGTTCATCATTGAAACAATTGAATGCTTATGTAAACAATCGCTCATACCTGCTGATCAATTTCTTAACACAACACGTTCTTAAAAAAAGCCTTAGAATTTTAATTTTTATAGGGAATACAAATATTTACCAAAACAAACATGTAAAGAAAGTGACGAGTCCTGTTTAAGTGCTTTCAGTTTGTTTGCTTCAATTACTCTTATTGCTGAAATACTAAACAATTATGTGTTTGACACCTTAAAGGATTTATCCGGGACATTGTTTTTTTCTTACTATGGGGTTAAGAACTTACCAATAGAAATCTGCCAACTATCTGCCTTTCCTGTCCTTCGATGACGTATTCCTGCTCAGTCAGCGATTGTACATCTTCATTTGACCTCATGCCAACAGAACATCTCTTCCTCTTCTGTGCGGCTTTGTTGACGGGGCATAACTGCCAACGTCATGCTGATTTTAGAGCCAGCGCGAGTAGCCAGCTGTCAATTAGCATTACATCGGCAGTGACGTCCCGTTGACAAAACAGAGCGGATGAGAAGATGTTGCTCTGTCTATCTGACGAAACCAGGAGCAGGAGAATCATCGTCTCGAGTTCTCCTTGACCTCTCTGGGTTGGAAGAGATTGGTGCATGGCAGAACACGCAGGTAGTTACCAATTACCTACTTGTAAGTTCTTAGCCCTATAGCTGAAAATTATATTTTTAGAATTTTTATGAGAATTATAATCAAGTGTTAATTATCTAGTGATCATAAGTAATGAAAAAGAGAACTTATCTAAGAGTCTCCACATCCAAAGGTGCATCAACACCTACGAGTCTACCACTCAGATTTTTAGATGTGTCAGCAACAAAATAAAAGTTTTAATATATGGTAGAAGGGATGAGTTATGTATATCAGAGTTCATTTAGGCATGATGCTATCAATGTAAAAAAGGATGGAGGAGGCGAAGTTAATGAGATGCACATCAATTAGCTATTGAAAGCCCCTTGTCTTAGATGTTTCACCAAATTTGTCCCAAAAGTTATCTAAAAGTATACTTGTCAAGGTCATACTTGTACATCATTTTTATAAATTAAAATTTGTATTTATTACTATTTTTCTTTTTTTATTATTTTTTTATTTAGAAATAGCATATTTTGTCAATGTAAATAGAAAATAACTGCTCATGTAGGCAACGCAAGAACTAATATCCTGTGTGCAGGAAAAAGCCAGGTATAGATCTATAATTAACCAGAAGCAATTTTCAAGTAGACCGTCATTTAGGCTATAATGTCCTCTTTAAAATGTAAATATCTCTAAAATAAATCTCAAAAAATCTCTAATCCTCTTTGGTAACCACAGCTGTAGTAGTTTACTTTCATGCATTTTCTAGCCTGTATTTATCTATGATTGTATATGAATAGGAAAACAGTAGCAGTTCAGAAGTTCAACCTTTTTGGAAATCTTGGTGTTTAATTGAAATTGTCAATTCCTGCAAAAAAACAGCTGTGTATATTGCAGCAATTTATGAATACTTTATTACTTAGAAGCTATGGGACTTTCTTCCCCTCCCAATGAGAATATATGTTATCATTTACATATATTATTCATATATTGTACATATACTGTACATTAGTACCAGGGCTGGACATAGACAAAATAGTGTCACCGTGTAAAATCAGTATATAGGCCCTTTGCAGTCCTATAACTCATTATAAAGTTGTTTTATCTTTTGCAGTTGGAATTGGACCCTCTAACCCAGACTCGGACTGGCCTATAGGGTAACAGAGGAATCCCCGGTGGGCCACTGTGCAGGTCTGGGCCCCAATCCCCACTATATGGGCAGTACTTGGCATAATTCACTTGATTCAATCTGTACAATAAAAAAACGCATCTCACCATTCATTACCCAAACTGCCCAGTTTATTGTTATACAGAGATATAGGTAAATTTGTGAATGGGAATAGTGTAATATTTGTATCCAGGTGAAAAATGAGCCCTCCAAAGTCAATTTTACTGGTTAGCCCTTAGCATCGCAGTCCGATACTGCCCTAAACTATTAGGCTCCTGTACAGTTCCACAGGTTGCACCACTTTATATTTCTGCCCAGAATAATACCTAATTTATTTTTAGTGAACCTGTCAACTGTTTTATATTGCCTGAACCACAGGCATCATGAATCTGAATGCAGCTGTGCAATTACAGTCATGTGTGTCTTACTATGAAAAGCTGGCCCGTGACTAGTCCAAAGGAGGTCCCTGGTGGCTTATCCCTGCCCTGCTCCCCATGATTGTCAGTTCTCTCCTTATGGCTGTATAAGGAGAGACCTGTCAGTTTAGTGGAGCGGTGTATGGAGAAATTTCCAGGGATGTGGGACATGCAAGACATCAGAGACACCTAGTCCATGGCTGGCTTTTCAAAGTATTTCAAAGTATTTCTTCTTTGAAACACTGCTGCATTTCAGAGTAAGACACATATGACTGTAATAATGCAACTGGAGTCTCATTCATACTGCTTATAGTTTGGACAATATGAATGAGTTTAAAGGTTACCTTCAAAGGGTTATCCGAAAATAACAGGTTTTCTACCATCCATAGGATGGTGTTTGTGTGGAAGAATGGGAAAAATCACACCTGAGCAATGCATGTGACTAGTTTCTCCATGCAGGAGAGTTTTGAAGCTGTCATCACCAACAAAGGCTTTTGAATGAAGTATTAATCAAATTTCAGTAATTATTACTCATAACTTAATTTATGGACATCAATGGCTTGATTTATTTGTCTGTGTGGATTGAATGGGCTGTTATTGAAATCTGGTGAGAATTTTATGTCAATTGCACCTTTAAAAATACAGCAGGTGAAATAAGTATTGAACACATCACCAATTTTCTAAGTAAATATATTTCTAAAGGTGCTATTATATGTTGTATATTTATTTAGAAAATTGGTGACGTGTTCATTATTTATTTCACCCTCTGTAAATGCCCCCATCAGACAATGACATTTATATGGTTTAACTGAGTGATCAGAGCAAGCAGTTACAGGCAGATGCCAACTAAGTAATAAACTTGGCCTCTACCATGCATGAATCAGGCTCAGTCCATAAGCTGACTTTATACAGCGATGATGAAAATGGAAATCATAAGTCGTTAAGGGGTTAATATTTTATGGGTGGTTAAAACTGTGGTGATAAAGCTTTGTATTTCGTAGCACATTTTTGTCATTAAGTTTGTGATATACAGTACAGACCAAAAGTTTGGACACACCTTCTCATTCAAAGATTTTTCTGTATTTTTATGGCTATGAAAATTATAGAATCACACTGAAGGCATCAAAACTATGAATTAACACATGTGGAATTATACATTACACTTTACAAAAAAGTGTGAAACAATTGAAAATATGTCTTATATTGTAGGTTCTTCAAAGTAGCCACTAGTGTTGAGCGATACTGCTCGATATCTAAAAATATCGGATCGGAATGGTATCGCCGATATCACTAAATATCGTCGATATCCGATTCCGATACCGGAAGTCCAATGTAAGTCTATGGGAACAAAATATCGACATTAAAAAAAAAACATTCTTGCCTTGTTGGTTAATTGTACATGAAGGAAAACAACAAAGACTAATGTAGAATGTATTGGGGGAGGTTGAGGAGACAATAAAGGCATACATGTTTAACCCAATGCATTGGAATAGCATTAATATATATTTTTTTGGAAATACGTTTGGATTGACTAACAAATTGACAATGTTGTTAACCTTTTTTCTATTTTGGCAAATATGTATGTTTCACAACTTCCATGCTCTTCACCTTTTTAACTTTTGCCAGTGCCACACTTTCTCCTTTATAATCTTCAGCAGCAGCATCATCTTTCTCATCAAATTATTCTTCATCTTCATCTTCACCTTCTTAATCTTCTTCTTAAACTTCTTGCTATTCATGTTTTTGTTTACATTACTCATATTGTTATTATTAAACTAATTAATCTTCTTTATATTCAAATTCTTCATCTTCTTCCTCTTCATCTTCTTCATCATATTCTTATTTGTGACAGAGATTCCTGTACTTGTAATCTGTAAAAGTATGAATTGTTCATCCTTCCGTTCTTGCTGTCACAAAAGATTTAAATTACAACAGTATTTGTCCGTGTTCAGTTTAGCCTGCAGCAGCAGCAGGCATTTTCCAGGGGCACCACGAGGAGGAACAGACTCACCCCCATACACTGCTTAGTCTTCTTCTGCTTAGAATTTAGAGCATATATTTTGCTCTTCATTTTGGTCTTATACTTCATGTTCTTCTGCTTTTTGATCTTCTGCTTATTGTTCTTCTGTCTCTTGTTCTGTATCTTGTAGTTTGTCTTAACCTTCTTTGTCCTGTTGGTGATCTTCTTCTGGGTAATCTTTTATTTTTTCTTTGTGATGGTGTTCAGGCTGGTTGGCTTCATGCTCGTCGTCCTTGTTGTCGTCATCTTCTTCTGGGTGGTCTTTAAGGTCGTCTAATTTCCGAGAAACAGCTGACGTTACTGGAACCCTGACGGGTATCAGATGGAGCAAGAGACAATGGAAGTAACGAGGACCAGCTGACTGTGCTGGACCCCGGACGGGTAGCAGAAGGAAAAGAGGCAATGTCACAACCGAGTACCAGCTGACGTTACTGTGACACGGTTACTAAGCAGGAGGTACCTGTGCTCCAAAGCACTACCAAGGACCAGCAGACGTTGCTGGAACTCGGATACGGAGATGGAGGCACCTAGGCCAAAGGCACTGGGGAGAACCACTTGACGGTACTGGACCCCGGACGGGTAGCAGAAGGAAAAGAGGCAATGTCACAACCGAGTACCAGCTGACGTTACTGTGACACGGTTAATAAGCAGGAGGTACCTGTGCTCCAAAGCACTACCAAGGACCAGCAGACGTTGGTGGAACTCGGATACGGAGATGGAGGCACCTAGGCCAAAGGCACTGGGGAGAACCACTTGACGGTACTGGACCCCGGACGGGTAGCAGAAGGAAAAGAGGCAATGTCACAACCGAGTACCAGCTGACGTTACTGTGACACGGTTACTAAGCAGGAGGTACCTGTGCTCCAAAGCACTACCAAGGACCAGCAGACGTTGGTGGAACTCGGATACGGAGATGGAGGCACCTAGGCCAAAGGCACTGGGGAGAACCACTTGACGGTACTGGACCCCGGACGGGTAGCAGAAGGAAAAGAGGCAATGTCACAACCGAGTACCAGCTGACGTTACTGTGACACGGTTACTAAGCAGGAGGTACCTGTGCTCCAAAGCACTACCAAGGACCAGCAGACGTTGGTGGAACTCGGATACGGAGATGGAGGCACCTAGGCCAAAGGCACTGGGGAGAACCACTTGACGGTACTGGACCCCGGACGGGTAGCAGAAGGAAAAGAGGCAATGTCACAACCGAGTACCAGCTGACGTTACTGTGACACGGTTACTAAGCAGGAGTTACCTGTGCTCCAAAGCACTACCAAGGACCAGCAGACGTTGGTGGAACTCGGATACGGAGATGGAGGCACCTAGGCCAAAGGCACTGGGGAGAACCACTTGACGGTACTGGACCCCGGACGGGTAGAAGAACGCACCCATGAAAATGTAAGTTGACAGGACGCAAGCCGTCCGCAGTTACCGAATCACACAGTCCTACAGTGGGTGCTTGTCCTATTGTCACAATGGAAACCGCCTTTATTTACATATCCCACAGCACACATAGGAATCACCTAAACTGCAGGCACCATAGAGTCGGCTAACCCGAATGCAACACGACAGCACAACTTATTGGAGGATAATTGACGTTCACACTGCCAGGAAACAGCTGTCGTGCTGTAACCAGGCTGGCCAGGAGTCAGTACCCCTGCCAATTACTTACGGGCAACAAATGGCGGTGTTGTAGCCCAGGGAGTAGAGTTCAGGTGGTAGAAAGATGAACATAACAGGAGACATGGAAAACGTTGCCAAACAGTTATTTAATCTGAAAACGGACAGGCAAATTCAGGTGAGATCCATGCCTTGTTCATTTTCAGAAAAGTAAGCCAGTCTACATTCTTTGAGGATAGTCGCATGCGACGGTCTGTTACTACACCACCTGCAGCACTAAAGACACGCTCAGATAATACACTGGCAGCAGGGCAAGCCAGCACCTCCAATGCATACTGGCTAAGCTCTGGCCGTGTATCCAACTTAGAGACCCAAAATTTGAAAGGGGAAGAGGCATCTGGGAGTACACTTAGAGGGAAAGCCAAGTAGTCTGTCACCATCTTACGGAAACGTTTCTTCCTGGTGACTGGAGCCGTCTCGGATGGTGTAGACCTTGCTGGCGCTGTCACAAAACTTTGCCACATTTGTAACATACAGTTCTTGCCCTGTGCAGAGGCGCTGCTTCTGCTCCCTCTTGTTGTAGAGGTGTCTACACTGCCTCGACGCACAGAGCTGCTTTGTAAAGCAGTAGCAGCAGCAGCAGCAGCTCTCTCGGCTGGAATGTACAACAGTATGGATTGCACCAGTGTGTCTTGGTACTCCTGCATTTTACGGTCCCGGTTCACCGGTGTGATGAGGGTTTGTAAGTTGTCCCGGTAGCGAGGGTCTAGGAGGGTGTACACCCAATAATCTGACGTGCTGAGAATGTGGGCGATGCGGCGGTCGTTTCTCAGGCACTGAAGCATGAAATCAACCATGTGCTGCAGACTCCCAACTGGCCAACAAAGGCTGTCCTCTGGAAGAGGCGTCATCTCTGTCTCCTCTGCATCACCCCACCCTCACTCTACATACTGACTACAGCGTTGTGTACCTCCCTCTGTAGGGATTTCTTCCTCCTCCATTGACTCCTCCTCCTCATCCTCCTCACAAAGTGAGCCCTGCCCAGCCCTTTGTGAGAAACCACGTTGCGCTGACTGTCCTGAAGGTAATTGAATTTGTGACTCCTCATTCTCCACCTCTTCCAAAACCTCTTCCTTTAGTGCTTTCAGTGATTTCTGAAGCAGGCAGATAAGGGGGACAGTCATGCTGACTAGTGCATCATCTGCACTCGCCATCCGCGTTGAGACATCAAACGCACGCAAAACGTCGCAGATGTCCTTCATAAAGGCCCACTCAGTAGTGGTGAAGTGTGAACGGCGCAAATTGCGAGTTGATTGCGCCTGTTGCAGCTGATACTCCATTACTGCTGGCTGCTGCTCACACAACCGCTCCAACATATGTAACGTGGAATTCCACCTGGTGGGTACGTCACATATGATGCGATGTTCAGGAAGGCGAAATCTGACTTGCAGAGCTGCAATGCGCGATCTGGCCATGCTGGAACGTCGCAAGTGAGCGCACTCTAGGCGGACCTTGTGCAGCAGTGCATCAAGATCCGGATAGTCCCTCAAAAAACTCTGCACGACCAAGTTGAGCACATGTGCCAGACATGGTATGTGAGTGAGGTTGCCAAGGCCCAGAGCTGCCATCAGATTTCGGCCATTGTCACACACTACCAAGCCTGGCTGGAGATTAGCTGACAAAAACCACACGTCGCTCTCCTGCTTGATGGCATCCCAGAGATCCTGCGCTGTGTGGCTTCGATTCCCCATGGAAATTAATTTCAGGACGGCCTGTTGACGTTTGGCCACGGCTGTGCTCATATCGGTCGCAACAGGTAAGCGTTCACGGGTCCATGTGGAGGTATACCGTGACGGCTCGTGCAGCGATGATTCTGAGGAACTGGAGTAGGAGGAGGAATCAATGTGTACAGACTGGATTCCTGCAATCCTTGGAGTTGGCAGAACACGTACAGCGCCACTGGCAAGATCTGTACCCGGCTCCACAACATTGACCCAATGGGCAGTGAGGGAAAGGTATCGTCCCTGGCCATGGGTACTGGTCCACGCATCGGTGGTCAGGTGGACCCTGCTACTGACGGCGTTTAGTAGCGCATGTTTAATGTTTCCCTCGACATGTTTTTGCAGAGAAGGGACAGCTTGCCTGCTGAAATAAAATCGGCTTGGCACATTATATTGTGGGACTGCCAATGCCATAAAGTTCCTGAAACTGTCAGTCTCCACCAGCCTGAATGACAGCATTTCAAGGGACAGGAGTTTTGCAAGGCCAGCATTCAGAGCCTGTGCTCGTGGATGGTTTGCCGAGTATGGCCGTTTTTTATCCCATGCCTGTGTTACCGATGGCTGTTTTTTGTTCTGGGAGTGTGACGATGACTGTGAACTTGCTGCTGTGGGTGGAATAACAGTTTGTCTATGAACAACAGTGACCGAGGTTCTTCCATGGAGATCCTGTGAGGAAGCCGAACCAGGTGTGTGTGAGCTGGAGGTAGAGGCTCGAACACGACCTAAAGATGTAGGTGCTGCTGTAGGTTGGCCTACATCTCCAGTGTGTCTTTGTAACTCAGCTACGTGCTTTGTCCGTACATGTTTCCACATATTTGTGGTATTCAGGTTACTGATATTTTTACCTCTTTTAACTTTTTGCTTACACAGCTTGCATTGAACATAGCAAATATCATCTACAAGTCTGTCAAAAAAGGACCACGCAGTGCAAGTCATGGGAGCGCCAATTTTGACATTTCTAAGAGAACTGCTCCCAACAGGTGCCAAACTGGAGGCTACAGGCAAGCGAGTCTGCAGCCTACCTCTCCCTCCTCTTTGTACCGTTGGGCCAATCTCTTCCTCAGAGCTGCTCCCACCACCTTCCTGTTGCTCACGCCATGTTGGGTCTCGGACTTCATCATCTCCACTACCCTCTTCCAACACCTGCTGCTGTTGGATGGTCTGGGCAGCACCATGCTCCACAAAACCTGGCACCTGAGTCTCATCATCATCATAAGATGCGTTCTGCGGTGTGCTGTCCATCGGCACTGGCTCACCCGCCTCTTCAGATTGAGAGAGACACAGCTGTTGCGCATCACTGCATACTCCCTCTTCTTCAAATTGCAGAATGCTGCTTGCCTGTGCCCGTGTTTGCGAGCCAACAGATTCTGAGAACAGAAGCAGAGACTCAGCTGGCTCCTGTACAGAACTCTCTGACTGCCTGGGCAATTTGACAGGCGGTGAACAGACAGATGGTTGCTCAACAGTGTTGTGTTCCTGAGAGGAGGTGGAAGGAATTGAAGTCGATGCATTGGCTGCCATCCAACCAACAACGGCTTCAATTTGTTCTTCCCGCAGCAGGGGGGCACGCCGAGCTCCTACCAAAGTGCGCATAAAGGAACGCTCACGGGGAAAACTGGTGGATGCTGTGTCACTGAGGGCGGCAGCAGCCACAGAATCCCCACGTCCTCTCCCTGCTGAAACTCCACGGCCACGACCACGTGCCTTACTCACTGACTTCTTCATCTTGGTAGATTGATAAAGAAAGTCAGAAAAGTTATAAGGCCTAAGTGTGGTTATTACGCAGAGACTGAAGTGAACACTGAAACACAACTGTTCACAATCTGTGAAAGGCTACTCCTTTGTCTACTTCTATAGTGTTTGCAACCAATGTATTGTATACGGATGGAAGCGCGTCACACTAATAGATTATATTTTAAATGGAATGGAGCAGAACCAATTGGAGATAAATGAAAAGGATGAGGCACTGAGACACGCTCAGCAGAGTACAAGCAGCAGTGCTTGAACAAGTAACTGGAGCGTGATGTACACTCAAAAAATAAAAAACACAGACTGAAGTGAACACTGAAACACAACTGTTCACAATCTGTGAAAGGCTACTCCTTTGTCTACTTCTATAGTGTTTGCAACCAATGTATTGGATACGGATGGAAGCGCGTCACACTAATAGTTAAATTGCATGGAGCTGTAAGAATTACACTGACGAAAAAAAAAAGAGTCTGTGAGTGACACGTGCAGATGCCTACAGACAGCGTTGCATGCAGAGCAAACTGCAGCGTCACCTGCACTCACACACACCTTGCAGAGCTGTTAAAACAACACTGCAGGCAAAAGGAAGCTTTACACAGCGGTTGGTGCTAGCCTGCCTACAGCACAGTACACTAAATCGCAATCTCTAACTGTCCCTCAGAGTCAGCACAGCAGCGTTCTGTCCCTTACTGAATTCACAGCACAGTGACGCTAAAATGGCGGCGGCGCCTTTTGTAGTGCATTCTGACATCATTTCAGCATCCAATCACAGCCATGCCATTAGTTAACATGACCGCAGCAGTACAGGATGTGCCCACACTTCTTAGGATTCCTCATTGGCTGACTAAAATCACATTGCCTCTCAAAGAATTATGGGAACTTCCGATTCCGGTATCCGATAAGACGAAAATATCGAAACGAAGTATCGAAAGGTCGATAGAGCTAATATTGGCCGATACCCGATACTTGCGGTATCGTATCGCTCAACACTAGTAGCCACCTTTTGCTTTGATTACTGCTTTGCACGCAGAAAAGGTGAACGGATGGATTCTACATGCCTGGTTCCCACCTTGAAGCATGGAGGAGGTGGTGTGATGATGTGGGGGTGCTTTGCTGGTGACACTGGGGATTTATTCAAAATTGAAGGTGGTGGCTAATGGGAATAATAGTCCCATCAGCCAGAGCCGTGTTCAGCACCCAGCACCCAGCGCCGAGGAACAGTGCTTACTGTAACGCTTCTTCCCTGGCACCTGTCCTTGTGGTACTGATGTGACATACGCATGCCACACATGTGCCGCAAGTATTGCACATACGGACACTGACATCTCCGGTACCGGAAATATCAGGACGTGTGAAAGAGGTTTTATAGCGGGTTGTTATGTTTGGCAGCTATCAAATGCTAAAAGATGTTTTTTATTGGAAAAATTATTCTTTGCATCACCACATTTTGAGAGCTATCATTTTTCCATATTTTGGCCCACAGAGTCATGTGAGGTCTTGTTTTTTGTGGGATGAGCTGACGTTTTCATTGGTACTATTTTCAGGCACATGACATTTTTTGATCGCTTTCTATTCCAATTTTTGGGAGACAGAATGAGCAAAAATCAGCAATTCATGACTTTCTATTTTGGGGGGACGTTTATACCGTTCTGCATGTGGTAAAATTGATAAGGCAGTTTTATTCTTTGGGTCAGCTCAATTACAGCGATACCTCATTTATTTTTTTATGTTTTGGCACTTTTATATAATAAAAACAATTTTATAGAAAAACAATTATTTTTGCATCGCTTTATTCTGAGAGCTTTAACTTTTTTATTTTTCCACTGATGGAGCTGTACAGCGGCTTGTTTTTGTGGGACAAGATGTTGTTTTCAGCAGTACTATTTTTGTTTGTATCCGTCTTTTTGATCGCGTATTATTCCACTTTTTGTTTGGCAGTATGATAATAAAGCATTGTCTTTTGCCTTTTTTTAATGGTGTTTACTAAAGGGGTTAAATAGTGGGACTGTTTAATAGGTCGGGTTGCTACGGACGCGGCGATACCAAATATGTGTACTTTTATTGTTTAGATTTTTATTTAAATATTTATTTAATGATAGAATATATTTTTTTATTAGTATTTTTGATTTTTTTAAAACATTTTTACAATTATTTAAAATTTGTTTTTATTTCTTCCTAACTTTTACACTTTGTCCCACTATGGGATAATTATTTTTTGCATGCTGATCGCTTGTATGACATGCAAATGAAGCAGCATTTGCATGCCATATAAGCTGTCAGCACTGCACTGACACAGGGAGACTTTCTGATCATGCACTGCGCATGATCAACAAGTTTCCCAAGGTTCCTAGCTCTGGTTAGCTGGATGTCATTATGATCCGTTCACCATGGCAATGATCGGGACCCCGCATCCCTCCACGGGGTCTCCAATCCAAAGGTAGAGGAGCTATCAGCCCTGCGCCGGCTCCTGGAATGCTGTGATCTTGTTTGATCGCAGCATTTAGGGGGTTAAAGTGCTTGAAGCAGTCTGTGAGTGCTCCTTGCACCTAGTGCCGGGTGTCAGCTGTGAGAATCAGCTGACAACCGGCCGCGATCAGCCGCACTCCCTCCGTGAGCTCGGTAGATCACTCTGACTATCCTGTCCAAGGTCCAATTGTGCCAGGTCACGTGGACGGGATAGTAAGTCAGATGTCAGAGAGGGGTTAATGGGTACTAATTTTTTCTTAACATCCTGCAGATCAATGGAAGTTTTGTTCCTGAGACCACCAACCATAACAAAAAATTTGCTGTATGGTGCTCTGCTCAGCAGGCAGAAGCACAAAACTCATGCATAAAATCATGAACAGAGAGGTAAATGAAAGTATATGAGCCCATGCATAGATGGGTGTACAAGGCTCCTCGACTATCTATTGAACCCGCTCTGGTAATTCTGATCTGTACTTTGCAATCATGCTGAAGCTTAGTGCATTTCCCTTTTCTGCAGACCATTACAGAGCCGATTTTGAGTGATCAGTGGGGGATTCAGGACTTGAACCTTCAATTACGTGCAAGATAACTAAGGGTCTGTTTACATGGACTGACTGGAGGCATGATACCGCCTCCAACCGGCAAACTTTTACCAATTAGATGTCATTTAAATGCCTGGTTATACAGGCAGGCCAAATTAAATGATGTGCATTGAGCAATCCATACTAGATCACTCAGTGTTCATAGGCTGCCATGTTTCTTGAAAGAGCAGTCCCTGTTTACACATCACAAAACAACGTCAAGATCTTTTGTGCTGCACTGAAGATCATTTCACCAAATGAATGTGCATTTTGCTGTATACAAGGCAAGAGAATTGTTACATGAGCATTTTTTACAGCGCTTGATCGTGATTATCTTGCTGTGTAAATGTCCATTAAGTTATGGCCTAGATGTGATAGGTGCCCTTTGCAATAAATTTTCTCTATTTTGTGACTTGACTTATCCATTTTGCTTTTATAAACATTACAGTGTATATAAATATATATATATATATATATATATATATATATATATATGGTGCTCAGCATAAATGAGTAAATCCCATTTGAAAAGTAAGTACAAGTGCTTCTCACAAAATTCAAATATCATCAAAAAGTGAAAAGTGAAACTCATATATTATATTGAGTCATTACAGACAGAGTGATCTATTTCAAGTGTTTATTTCTGTTAATGTTGATGATTATGGCTTACAGTCAATGAAAACCCAAAAGTCATTATCTCAGTAAATTAGAATAGTTTATAACACCAACTTGGAAAATGATTTTAAAATCCGAAATGTTGGCCTACTGAAATGTATGTTCAGTAAATGCACTTAATACTTGGTCGGGGCTCCTTATGCATCAATTACTGCATCAATGCAGTGTGGCATGGAGGCGATCAGCCTGTGGCACTGCTGAGGTGTTATGGAAGCCCAGGTTGCTTTGATATCAGCCTTCAGCTCGTCTGCATTGTTGGATCTGGTGTCTCTCATCTTCCTCTTGACAATATCCCATAGATTCTCTATGTGGTTAAGGTCAGGCGAGTTTCCTGGCCAATCAAGCACAGTGATACTGCTGTTTTTAAACCAGGTATTGAAACACGTACTTAAATGAGCTCATGCAAAAATGAATACATCCCACATCAAAAACTACTACGCCTAGATTTTTCAATGACCTCCATGATTTTTAAGGACAGCACAAAGTCTTCTAGACATAGAATGAACTAGCTGGCGAGATATTGCAACATTTATCTTTTTCCATTCTTCAAAAATGACCTCTATTAGAGTCTGGATACTGTGTGGACAGTGATGCTCAACTTGACTTTTTCATAGTCAACTGTCTACAAGACAGTGAAGACACCTATCTAATGAATTATTAAACATACCTGAGGTTGAATTATTAATTAGAATTTTGTAGCTAGAATTTCATTGGGGTGTAGACATTTTTGCAACATGGTATTGAATTAATTTGTTAGAAAAATGCAAAATAAAACATCTTGGTTGCAATCAGTGGCACACATTTGTGGGAATATTTTGTCATTGCTTCTGAAAGGAAACTGAAGGTTTTCTGATAAATTTGTTGGCGTGTACTCATTTAAGCTGAGTGCTGTATATTAGCTCGTTTGAATAAAATTAGTAATTAATTTTTAAAAAGTATGTTTTGCAAAATTGCAGAAAGTAGTGAGACTTATGTACTTAACAATACTTTGAGAATTCTATAAGCCTTTCATAATTCAGAGTCATCCAGCTACCCAGGGAGTCACTACTTTTAATAATCTAAGGTAGGCAACATAGCTTTATATTGATGTCATTTGTTACACTGTTGTGTTCAATCAATATAATACTCATCCTGTTGAATACACCCTGAGGCTAATGGTTCCACTAGATCTAGTTTAAGTTGTAGCAGTACTATACTTTAGGAAATGTAGACGCTTTGGAAAACTGATGTGCCTCTGAGGACGAGTTGATTTCTTTTGCTGGAGTGTGAATCAAGCTAAGAACATACTCGTATGTTCATAACCAAAGTTAAAACTAGAGGAAAATGGACCAAACCTAAACTCCCGATGGAATTTAGGAAAAGCTTTAATTTTATTTCTGTCTAAAGATACTGCAGTGAAGTGTGTATGTGTAATAAAATTCTGATATTAATTACTGTTATATTCGAGGAGACTAATGTAAAATGTTATCTGAACTTCACAAGGTAGCTAGAAGGAATACAGAGCGCGCATAGGGTCTTATCTGAGATAAAAGGAATATTTGTGAGAGATAATCAGATTCACTCACCTATTATGGTTGTGTGAGACACAACCATTGCACTTAGCATTGGCGGCTGCTGCAAGCCCCGATGAGATGATTCTTTGCTAGGTGAAGAGAATGGGGCATCAGACTGCGCTGCTCGCCTGTCAGGATAATGTACCAGAGGAGTCCAAGTAGATGAATTAGATAATAGACTTTATTTCTTCATGTTTAGTGGTGATCACACCACTTCCTCAGGGCAGTCTATACCAGACTGTCCTGAGGAAGTGGTGTGATCACCATGAAACTTGGACTACTCTGGTACATTATCCTGACAGGTGAGCAGCGCAGTCTGATGCCCCATTCTCTTCCACTGGCAAAGGATCTGAAATTCACACGCATGATACAGACAATTCTTCCAATACAGAAGAACCCACAGGGTCAATATACAGTATCACATAGACATAAATGGAAATATTTTTTTTCTTGCAAGACCAAGGCCATGATTCAATAAGAACAGCGTTGATCATTCCAGTCTTGATGAGGGGGCTTTCGGTAATCAGACTCTCTTGATTCATGAAGAGGAGTTGAGGAGCTTGCCTTTTCATCAATCTGGACCATCTGACGAGTGTCATGTTCCTCTGAGCACTGCGCCAGAAATTTCACTCCAATCAGTTACAGTCAGGAGTGTGATTTCTGGCATAGAGAATGACACAGCTGATCATGAATTAGAAGAGCGGTGGTGTCCTCTCCAGCTCCATTCATTTTGGCAGAGCTGGAAGAAACTCGCAAAATTTAAAATGCAACTCAGCATTGTGCCTAAATATTGTGACTTTTCAAAGCTTGTACACCACAATTCTTGCTTGAAAGCGTTCGTGAATTGGGCCCCAAATGTATAATCTATCTTCTCCCATATCCTTTTTTTTGCTTTAAGTAGGAAGCTTCAATCAGCCAGAACCTGCAATTATAGTTACCTATAGAGATCTCCTTTTCAATACAACTGATCCTTTTTGCTCAGAAAATAATTTTCACCAGTTCATTTTTAAACTGTTAAACTCCTTGATTGAATAAATGTGATCATCTTTTTTATGGCTTCTTCTCTTAAAACCAGGGCCTTGTCAATTATGTACCAATACCTCATTAAACTAGATATTGAACTTAGAATGTAATCCTCTTTCCACATTCTGTTTTATATTTTGTTTTCTTTAAGTAAAGCAGACCTCTCTTTATTGCTCGCATTCTCTAGCTCTTCATCCAGTTTTTTTTTCTGGGTTGCCTTTCTTCAACAAATGTCTCGTTATTTTTTTTTGTTGGAAAAATGTAACATCATAATTAATGATTCTACCTAATCACAAGAATTGGCAAAATGGTATTGCTTGTTTTGTATGGTATGGATGATGACTATTAAAATGCAAAAGGACACTAAGCTACTTCTTGCCAAACGATAAATATGAAATCTGTAAAAATATCTAATATCCTGTAAAAATGGGGTTTCCAAAAATATACATATTTTAATTTTTTTTGAACTACAAGAGGAAGATGCTTGCTTAAATACATAAGACTGGAGCCCCCATCACTGTACCACCTCTGTACAGTTTCCCATTGAAACAACATAAATTGTGGTATGGTACAAAACACAATGTTTCACAAATAAAAGATAAAAATACTCAATTCTCCCTGCCTCTTTAGTACATCCCAGACTGTCTTTATTCACATTTCCTGTGGTGTCCTTATGTCTAGTTAACATGTCTAGAAAAATAATTCTTATCATTCAATGGACCTAATAACAATCTACAAAACTACATATTAGCTTTCTACAGAACACAAGCAAGTGACAATAGGTCGATCTGGGAGGATTTTTGTAACTTTAGCAGGGAATACCAACTAGGTTTTTAGCTAAATGGGGAGAGACAATTCCTTTTTGTATAGTGTTTCGGAGATGTGGACTCTGCAATTCTAGCTATTTAGTGTTTGGATTCTTTGGAAGTACTAGTCAGATAATTCTAATGCCTACGTACTTCTTTTTTTATTGTACAGGACACCATATTTTGCTGTGCTTTCCTATATAGAGAGATAAAAAAAAGTATATCATAAACATTGCTTTTGTATTTTTTGGATTATTATTTTTTGCATTGGAAATCAAATGCAAAGTTTATGTTGTGGAATATGTAATAGCCTACTATTGGAGGTGTTCCTTAAAACTGTAAGCTAACAGTAGAGCCTATCCTTAAAACTGTAAGCTAACAGTAGAGCCTATCCTTAAAACTATAAGCTAACAGTAGAGCCTATCCTTAAAACTATAAGCTAACAGTAGAGCCTATCCTTAAAACTATAAGCTAACAGTTGATTGGCGAGTCATATGATCAATTAAAATAAATTCAGCAACAGGTTGTTTTACAAATCTCTTCAAGGTGATATCCACTAATGTACAACCCCATGTTAATCCCTTAAGGACAGAACCTCTTTGTACATTAATGAACAAGCCTCATTTATTAAATCTGAGCAGTGTCAATTTCTCTCCTCACCCTCTTTTCACCCCCTCTCTCTCTTCACCCTCTCCTCACCCTCTCTCTCCTCACACTCTCTCTCCTCATCCTCTTTCTTCTCACAATCTGTCTTCAACTTTTTATCTCTCTCCTCTTTCTCTTGAGATCTGTTTACCCTCTCTCTCTCTTCACCCTCTCTCTCTCCTCACCCCCTCTCTCCTCACACCTCTCTTTCTTCCCACCCCTCTCTTTCTTCTCACCCTCCCTCACTTCCTCTTTCTCTGTCATCACCCTCTCTCTCTCTCTCCTCACCTCCGGTGAAGCTGCTCACAACCAATGTCCTGGAGATAATGACGCCATTTTGCGGCAAGGGCTGAATCTTTCGCATGCACAGGAGGCTTCGGAAAGAAGAACAAATCTCTAGTTATATCATAGATTCTGTATATACATGTACATATATATATAGTATACATAATGTACAATGTCCCCAGCATCACCGTCACTCTCTCTCCTCACTCTCTCTCTCCTCATCCTCTCTCTCTCCTCAGTCTCTCTCCTCACCTATTCTCTCTCTCTCCTCATCCTCACTCTCCTCACAATCGGTCTTCACCTTTTCGCTCTCTCTCCTTTTTGTCTCATGCTATCTCCTCACCTTCTCACTCTCCTCATCCTCTATCTCTCCTCACTTTCTCTCCTCACCTTCTCTCTCTCCTCACCCTCACTCTCTCCTCACACTCTCTCTTCTCACCCTCCCTCCCTCTCATGATCCTCTCTCCTTCCTCACCAGTCAGTGAAGCTGCTTCAACTGACATCTTGGAGATAATGATCATGTATATATAGGGTACAATGTCCCAAGCATCACATTTACCAGTAAATACGACTGTACAATGCTGACAAAACATATCACTGTTATTTCATTAGAATTGGAAAAAATTGCACTGAAGTGAAAGGCAACATGTTTCAAAATAGAGGAGTGTAACAATCTTTTAAAGCCGAGCAAGTTCAAGTTCAAAAGAACATTTTGGGCTGCTGCCACGCCATTTTTTATTTTTTAAAAAGGGACTAGTTGTATAACATCTCTATAGCACAATCAATCTCTATATGAGGGACTGATGTGCCATGTGATGCTGTCATGTGCACAGAACAACTCATCCTTTTACAGAATATATAAAGAGGCAATGTGCCACAGTAAATGTGGACAGTCTTAGCAGATATAGCAAGGCCTTATATTACTTGAATAAAATAATAAAAAGGCCCATTCTTTATAAACCAAGAATAGCTCATGTGCTAGGCATCCTCCATGAAAACCTGCCATGTTTATATCATGAAACAGTAGAAAGAGTCAGAATGGCTGCTGTAAATGGCACTGCATAGACAAACTGGTGAAAAATAAAATAAAATGTATGCTATTTCAGGAAATTCTCCTTACAGTATTAATCTAGGGATATAGTGAGCATTATCTTTTTCATTTTGTTGTTTTTTTTGGAATTACCTCTCTGTACATATAGGTGTTATACAGGAGATAAGATGACCAGTAAGATCTGATTTTTTTTTTTATCAGACCCATGTTTACAAGCAGGCCGAAACATTTTAAAACATCTGCCACATCCTTTGGAGTAGGATATGGGGTGGCCAGCAATAAATTGAGTAGCAGATGAATTGGTCTGCTCAACCATTAAGTTTAATAATTCTTCAGAGAAGAATATTTTTTTCAAAATCAATCTCCCTAAACCCTGTGGTGTCCACGTGGATTCCCGTGACCAAAATAAATTATGGCACCCACGGAGTGTAGGATTCCATGGACACCCAATCACTTACAGCAGCACTGACGCTAGTAAGCTCTTGCCCACTGCATTGTTGCTGAGACTCATCATTGCTAGAACAAGCGGATGAGGACAACATCAGTAAAAACTGCTTGTCTGTCTCACTTGTGCTTTCCGTATCCAAACAGATCATGGCATAAGCCTCATCTGCAGTATATATACGTACAGCCATTGCAATACATATATATAAAACACTTTTTCATCTTTTTTGTACTTTTGATATTTACCTAATACTAATGCAGGTATACATAAAAAATCTTATTTTTTATATTTTTTTATTTTTTATATTTATTAATAATAATAATAATAATAATAATCTTTATTTATATAGTGCCAACATATAGCTCTGAACAAATGTGTTTTGAGGGAGCGCCTGAAACCATGCAAATTGTGGATAGTCCTAATTTCTTGGGGTAGAGCATTCCAGAGGATTGGCGCAGCGCGGGAGAAGTCTTGGAGTCTGGAGTGGGAGGTACGGATTAGTGCAGAGGTTAGTCGAAAGTCGTTTGCAGAGCGCAGCAGTCGGTTAGGCCGATAGATAGAAATGAGGGAGGAGATGTAGGGGGGCGCTGCACTGTGGAGAGCTTTGTGGGTGAGAACAAGTACTTTGAATTGGATCCTATAATGAATGGGCAGCCAGTGTAAGGACTGGCGAAGAGCGGACGCGTCCGAGTACCGATTAGCCAGATGGATGACCCTGGCTGCTGCATTAAGCATGGATTGGAGAGGGGATAGTCAAGTAATGGGGAGGCCAAGTAATAGAGCATTGCAGTAGTCCAGGCGGGAGTGGATCAATGCTACAGTGAGGGTTTTTGTTGTTTCCATGGTGAGAAAAGGGCGGATTCTAGAGATGTTCTTTAGGTGTAGGCGGCAAGAGCGGGCAAGAGATTGTATATGGGAGGTGAAGGAGAGATTGGTGTCAAACATAACACCCAGACAGTGAGCCTGCTGCCTGGGTGTTATTATGGTGCCGCCCACGGAGAGGGAAATGTCAGATTTAGGGAGGTTAGTAGATTTAACCAATGCTAATTCCAGTACCCTAACGCTAGCCGTAGCTAACTACTTCTAAACAAATTGCCCCTTTACTTTTACCCTACGTGTAACTAAAACTATCTAACAAGGGATGGATGGACACATGGACAAAAAATATGGATATCGAAAAATTATATATATGTATAAAAATTTCTCAGAGTGACTAAATGAAGCGATTCTGCTGTTCCCCCTCATTGGATACATTGCTGTGATTGGATAGTTGTTGTGAATGGGTTTGAGATGAGTTCTGAGCAGAGGCTTCCTCTGGTGGTTACAAGCGGTGCTGGTCTGTCCAGTGAAGATTGTGAGGATTGGGAATCAGGTGTTACTGACTGGTCTTATATAAGGGAGTCACCTTCCATCAGGGTTGCCGGTGATCAATTGTTCTGGTCTCAATCCTTGAATCCTGTTTCCCTTGAAGCCTGCTGTGTTGTGTCTGCATCTCCTGCTATCAGATAAGACATTTTCTTCTTTTTGTTTTTGTGCTAGATTTTTGCATTTTGTCCTGCACTTCTGTGGGGGCCTTCAGGGTCCCCTCCGAGGGCTTTTGCCCTCTCAGTTTAGTTCAGCCACTGATGTTTGTACTTTTGCTTTTTACAGTTTTTTCAGTGGCTGCTGTTTTGATTTTGTTACACCAGAGAACTAATTTAGGTGGTAGAGGTCGTGTGATCTCAGGTGATTTTGAAATTAGTAGAGTTGGTGCTTTTCAGGGTTTTCTGGGATTGCAGTAAGTACCCTTCCTATCCTTTTCTATTTAGTTAGTTTGGGCCCCAACGTTTGCTCATACTATTTTCTTTCTGTGTCAGTATTTCTTCTTGTCTAACCGCCATTACATGTTTGGGGGCTTTCTATTATCTTTGGGGATCTGCTCCGGGGCAGATAGCTTTCCTATTTCTATCTTTAGGTGTAATTAGTTTCTCAGGCTCTGACGAGGCGTCTAGGACCAACGTAGGAACGCTCCACGGCTGCCTCTAGTTGTGGTGGTTAGTCAGGGTACTGCAATCTCATAGATTCCAACTGCTCTGGTGTATTGCCTTTTTACCTGCACTCCTCAGCTACCAAATCATAACAGTATCACCGGACAAAAATTTAATATTGTAGGGTACTCACAGAAGGGAAAAATATTGTGAGAAAAAAAAAAAAGGTTGTCAGAGTTGTCAGAGATATTTTTCTGTTTGTTGCATTTTTTTCTCTTTGTATCTCTGGGTTCTGGGGAGGATTTTTTTTTCTCTCAATGGAGTTTGCACAGTTGTCTGGCCGTGTGGATCAGCTTGCCACTGAGGTTCAGAATATTGCTGCATATCTTGCTAGGTTGCCTGTTGTGGAACCTAGGATCCCCATGCCAGATTTGTTTTTAGGGGATCGAGCTAAGTTTCAGAATTTCAAAAATAATTGTAAATTGTTTTTTGCCTTAAAATCTAAGTCCTCAGGGAACGCAGCGCAGCAGGTTCAAATTGTCATCTCTCTCCTGCGAGGCGATCCTCAGGATTGGGCTTTTTCCCTGACACCTGGGGATCCTGTTTTGAGTGATGTTGATGCATTTTTTCAGGCTTTGGGGTTATTGTACGATGAGCCTAATGTCACTGATCAAGCTGAAAAAGCCTTGTTGGCATTAAATCAGGGGCTTGATGACGCTGTTATACTGTCAGAGATTCCGTAGGTGGGCAGTCCTGACCAAGTGGAATGACGACGCTTTGGCTGCCCTTTTCCGGAAGGGTCTGTCAGATAATGTAAAGGATGTTATGGTGGGAATCCCTGTCCCCTCTGGTCTCAATGACTCTATGTCATTAGCGATTCAAATTGACAGACGTTTGCGTGAGCGGAGAAGTATGCGTGGAATAGTGTTGCCTTGTGAACCTGCTTCTGAATCCATGCAGTGTGATTGTCACGCTGTCTAATGATATGTATACAATGTCAGTAAACTATTAATACAGGAACAACACTCTATACAACAACTAGTATAGCAACATCAGCATGTAAGTATAGAATAGATTTACCTGACACGATATCTGCTGAACTCAGGGTTAATCTTGAGGACTTGATGAGCTGAAACAGGAAAGAGGTGGACCGGGATCTAACCTGACCCTAAACTGGGGTCCTAACTAATCCCTCACCTTGGAGGTACTGATAATGGTTCAGAGGTCCAAGTCTCCAACCTAACCCTGTCTCCTATCAGACCCTGAACCCTGTAATCAGTCCTAAGAAGGATCCTGACTACCACCAAAGGGATATGGGCTGATCTTAGCTAAATACACAGATTAGACATATAAGACAGACAGGATAACACTCGCTTGCATACACACTCAAACACCAAAGGAACATAAATGGTCTGGGAAATAAACTCTAACCAAGTTGAGCTTAGAACAACTAAGGAGCTCACAACTAAAGTCTATACAGATTCATTCCTATCTGTGGTCTGCATGAAGGTTTCACTGGCAACTCCCCAAGCAGACAACCAGGAATTTAAAGGAAACCAATCAACAAATAATCAATTGCAGCCGGGAGAAACTGCACCCAGTCCCAGCACCGAGCACAGACAGAATTAACTCCCTAGCTGCCAAACACAAGAAACAGCAGCTCAGCTGTGAGAAGTCAAAATGTGCAACCGCGACGATCTTCGTGGCAATGCACACATGACAGTACCCCCCCCTTCTACGAGGGGCCTCCGGACCCTCAGGGCCAGGCCTGCCCGGGTGAGTTCTGTGGAAGGTCCGAACCAAACGATCTGCGTTAACATCAGACGCAGGGACCCACGTCCTCTCCTCTGGACCATACCCCTTCCAATGCACCAAGTACTGAAGGGACCGGCGATTCAGACGTGAGTCAATGATCTTTGATACTTGAAATTCCAAGTTACCATTGACCAACACAGGAGGAGGAGGTAGAGGTGACGGTATGACTGGTGCCACATACCTTTTAAGTAATGACTTGTGGAACACATTATGAATTTTAAACGTAGGAGGGAGGTCCAGACGAAATGCCACAGGATTAATTATGGAACTGATCCTGTACGGCCCGATGAATCTGGGACCCAGTTTCCAGGAGGGCACTTTAAGTTTTATATTCCTGGTAGACAACCATACCAGATCGTTCACATTCAGATCTGGACCAGAAACTCTCCTCCTATCAGCCATACGTTTGTAACGGTTCCCCATCGCACTCAGATTATTCAATACACCTCTCCACACAGAAGCAATTGACGACGAGAAACGCTCCTCCTCAGGAACCCCAGAAGGGCCCCCCCCATTGAAAGTACAAAACTGGGGATGAAAACCATATGCCCCAAAAAACGGGGACTTACCAGTGGACTCGCTCCGCCTGTTGTTAAGAGCGAACTCTGCCAGAGGCAAGAAAGAAGACCAGTCCTCTTGGTTCTCTGAGACAAAACACCGGAGATATGTCTCTAAGCTCTGATTCAGACGCTCTGTCTGACCATTGGTCTGCGGATGAAAAGCCGAGGAAAATGACAATTGCATCCCCCGACGTAAACAAAATGCCCTCCAAAATTTGGACACAAACTGAGACCCCCTATCTGACACCACATCAGAAGGCAACCCATGAAGTCTAACGATCTCCCTAATGAACACCTGCGCCAGAGTTTTAGCATTAGGGAGTGCAGGAAGAGCAACGAAATGTGCCATCTTACTGAACCTGTCAACAACCACCAGTATGACAGTATTCCCTGACGACGGAGGAAGGTCCGTAATGAAGTCCATAGATAAATGAGTCCATGGACGCTCCGGAAGTTTCAAGGGTAAAAGGGTCCCAGACGGACGGGTATGAGGGGTTTTAGAGCGAGCACACACCCCACATGACGCGACAAAAGTTATAACATCTTTATTAGCATTAGGCCACCAAAACCGGCGAGAAAGGAGATCTAAAGTAGCCTTGCTCCCTGGATGTCCTGCTAGAGCAGAATTATGATGTGCCTCAATAACCTTTTGTCTCAACAGATTTGGGACAAACAGTCTCCCTGGAGGTCCTGCAGGGGCGTCCCCCTGAGCCTCTAACACCTCCTCCTCAAGCTCAGAAAATACAGCCGACACTACCACCCCCTCCTGAAGGATAGGACTCGGGTCATCCGTTTTCCCGGCCCCTGGGAAACTGCGAGACAAGGCATCAGCCTTTACATTCTTAGACCCGGGCGATAAGTGACGACAAAATTAAACCTGGTAAAAAACAACGACCATCGAGCTTGTCTGGAATTCAGACGCTTAGCGGATTCCAAATACAACAGGTTCTTGTGATCAGTAATAACGGTAACCGGGTGGACTGCCCCCTCCAAAAAGTGACGCCATTCTTCAAAAGCTAACTTAATGGCCAAAAGTTCCCTATTGCCGATATCATAATTCCTTTCGGCGGACGACAATTTCTTAGAAAAGAAAGCGCACGGATGCCATTTACCAGGGGACGGACCCTGGGACAATATAGCACCCACCCCTACGTCAGACGCATCCACCTCCACAATGAACGGCTGAGATGCATCTGGTTGGATGAGAACGGGTGCCGAAACAAAACATTTCTTCAAAGAGGAAAAGGCTTGGCAAGCTTTGTCCAACCATTTAGAAAAATCTGTCCCTTTTCTTGTCATGTCAGTGAGAGGTTTGACGACAGATGAGAAATTACAAATAAATTTCCGGTAGTAGTTAGCAAACCCCAAAAAACGCTGCAGAGCCTTAAGATCCCCTGGCTGATCCCATTCAAGCACTGCTCTCACCTTTTCAGGGTCCATACGGAAACCGGAGGCTGACACCAAAAAACCCAAAAACTGAAGTTCCTGTACGGCAAATACACACTTCTCCAGTTTGGCGTATAATTTATTGTCTCGCAAGATCTGCAACACCTGTCTCACATGCTCCTGATGAGACACAAGATCTGGCGAGTAAATTAAAATGTCGTCCAAATATACAACCACAAACAGACCCACAAGGTGACGAAAAATGTCATTAACAAAATGTTGGAATACTGCTGGTGCAGTAGTCAGACCAAAAGGCATGACTAGGTTCTCATAATGTCCCTCCGGCGTGTTAAACGCTGTTTTCCACTCATCCCCCTCTTTTATCCTAATCAGATTATACGCCCCCCTGAGATCCAATTTAGAAAACCATTTGGCGCCAACAATTTGATTGAAGAGATCAGGAATAAGAGGGAGTGGATACGGATCTCGAACAGTAATCCGATTAAGTTCGCGGAAATCCAAGCAAGGGCGTAGGCCTCCATCTTTCTTCTTCACAAAGAAGAACCCCGCGGCTACTGGGGAAGATGAAGGTCTAATATGCCCTTTGGCCAGACTTTCAGAAATATAATCTTTCATAGCCTGCCTCTCAGGACCAGAAAGATTATACAACCTAGCTTTAGGCAACTTAGTATCAGGAAGGAGATTAATAGAGCAGTCATACACGCGATGAGGAGGCAACTCCTGACACCCCTCCTCAGAGAAAACATCCCCAAAATCCTCCAAAAAAGGAGGCAATGTACTAGGCACGACCGCACTGATGACTGTGTTCATGCAGTTGCTTTTGCAAAACTCACCCCATTGGCTTATTTCTCTGGACTGCCAATTAATCACAGGGTTATGTTTAACCAACCAAGGAAGTCCCAACACAATGGGAGTAGGTAGACCCTCCAACACATAACAAGATAATTGTTCCCTATGTATTGCCCCTACCCGAAGGTCAATGTTATGAACCTCATGAACAAAGCTACCTTGGCCGAGAGGCCTGGCGTCAATGGAGAATATAGGGATCGGTTTGACCAATACACTCAGATGCATACCTTGAGCCTGAGCAAACTGAGCGTCAACCAGATTAGCCCCGGAACCACTATCAAGAAGAACAGACAATCTCTCCACTCTCGTACCAACTACCAACTCCACTGGTACAAGGAACTGAGAAGAACTGGCGGATGAAATACATACTCCCAGGTTGTCGTCCACCACACAACCTGGGATTAACAGTTTTCCGGCGACTTTTGGCTCAACAAGGCACGGGATGGACATTCTCCAACAAAATGTCCCTCTTTCCCGCAGAAAAAACATCTTCTAGTCCTGCGGCGTACCGCCAATCCCCTCCTACGAAATGATGTCCCTCCCAACTGCATAGGCTCATCCGAACAGACAAGGGGAACCTCAACATAAGGGACTTTAGTGGTAGGTGGAGAAACAACAGGGAATGGGGTTACCTCACCCCTCTCCCGAAGCCGTCTATCAGTACGGATAGCTAAGGCCATAGCAGCCTCCAGAGAAGGAGGAGACTCATACTGAGCCAAAACGTCTTTTAATTTATCAGAAAGCCCATGACAAAACTGGCTCCTAAGAGCTGGGTCATTCCACTGAGTATCTGTGGCCCATCTACGAAACTCAGAAGCAAATTCCTCTGCCGGACGATCTCCCTGCTGTATCTTACGTAATTTTGTCTCAGCAAGAGAGACCCGATCTGGGTCATCATATACCAATCCCAGGGCAGTAAAAAATTGATCTACAGACAGTATAGCCGGGGATCCCGGAGGAAGGGAAAATGCCCAGGATTGAGGGTCCCCTTGCAGAAGTGAGATAACAATTCCCACTCTCTGCTCCTCACTCCCTGATGATCGAGGCCGAAGCCGAAAATACAATTTACATGCCTCCCGGAAGGTGAAAAATTTGGTCTCGCCCACCAGTGAACCTGTCCGGGAGAGCAACCTTAGGTTCAACTCTGGTTTGCTCCAGGGGAGACAAAACTTTGGACTTAATGTCCGTCAGCTCCATGGATAATCCCTGCAACTGCAGAGCCAGCTGGGTTACTGGATCCATGGTAACTGGAGATAAATTTTATGGCCAGTGAAAATGTCACGCTGTCTAATGATATGTATACAATGTCAGTAAACTATTAATACAGGAACACCACTCTATACAACAACTAGTATAGCAACATCAGCATGTAAGTATAGAATAGATTTACCTGACACGATATCTGCTGAACTCAGGGTTAATCTTGAGGACTTGATGAGCTGAAACAGGAAAGAGGTGGACCGGGATCTAACCTGACCCTAAACTGGGGTCCTAACTAATCCCTCACCTTGGAGGTACTGATAATGGTTCAGAGGTCCAAGTCTCCAACCTAACCCTGTCTCCTATCAGACCCTGAACCCTGTAATCAGTCCTAAGAAGGATCCTGACTACCACCAAAGGGATATGGGCTGATCTTAGCTAAATACACAGATTAGACATATAAGACAGACAGGATAACACTCGCTTGCATACACACTCAAACACCAAAGGAACATAAATGGTCTGGGAAATAAACTCTAACCAAGTTGAGCTTAGAACAACTAAGGAGCTCACAACTAAAGTCTATACAGATTCATTCCTATCTGTGGTCTGCATGAAGGTTTCACTGGCAACTCCCCAAGCAGACAACCAGGAATTTAAAGGAAACCAATCAACAAATAATCAATTGCAGCCGGGAGAAACTGCACCCAGTCCCAGCACCGAGCACAGACAGAATTAACTCCCTAGCTGCCAAACACAAAGAAACAGCAGCTCAGCTGTGAGAAGTCAAAATGTGCAACCGCGACGATCTTCGTGGCAATGCACACATGACAGTGATAGAGTGGTGTCTGGGGCACAGCGTCATGAGTTTTGAAAGCGCAATGGGTTATGTTTCTACTGTGGTGATGCCTCTCATGCTATTTCAGTCTGCCCTAAGCGGGGAAGACTTTTTGCACGCTCAGTTGTCTTGGGTAATGTTCAGACTAAGTTTTTATTAACTGTCACTCTGATATGCTCTCTGTCCTCTTTTTCTGCTCAGGCTTTCGTTGATTCTGGAGCAGCTATTAACCTGATGGATTATGATTTTGCTAAACGTTGTGGGTTTCCCTTGATACCCCTACAGAAGTCTATTCCCCTACTGGGGATCGATTCTACCCCTTTGGCTGAGAATAAACCTCAGTTCTCTACTCAGGTGATAATGAGGGTTGAACCTGATCACCAGGAGTGCTGCAAATTTTTGGTTCTGTATAATCTGCATGATATTATCGTACTGGGTTTCCCTTGGTTACAGTCTCATAATCCTGTTTTGGATTGGAAATCTGTGTCTGTAACCAGTTGGGGCTGCCAATGTGTTAATACCAACACTCCTGTTTTTTCTGCCTCCCCCCAGGCTCAGGATGTTCCTGACTTTTTGATTGATTTTTCTGATGTGTTTAGCGAAAGTAAATCTGCATCCTTGCCTCCCCATAGGAGCTATGACTGCGCTATTGAATTAGTGCCGGGTAGTAAATTCCCTAAAGGTCGCCTTTTTAACTTGTCTGTACCTGAACATGACGCTATGCGGTCTTATATCAAGGAATCATTGGAGAAGGGTCATATCAGACCATCCTCTTCACCCTTAGGTGCCGGTTTTTTCTTTGTGGCCAAAAAGGATGGTTCATTAAGGCCGTGTATTGATTATCGTCTTTTGAACAATATTACTGTGAAATATCAATATCCGTTACCCTTGATTTCTGACCTGTTTTCCAGGGTGAAAAACGCTACTTGGTTTACCAAGTTTGACCTCAGGGGGGCGTATAACCTTATTCGCATTAAGCACGGGGATGAATGGAAGACGGCATTCAATACCCCTGAAGGGCATTTTGAGTACCTAGTGATGCCCTTTGGGCTCACTAATGCTCCTTCCGTCTTCCAGTCCTTCATGAATGACATTTTCAGGGATTTTGTGGACAAATTTCTGATTGTTTATTTGGATGATATCTTGATTTTTTCTAATGACTGGGACTCTCATGTGAAACATGTTCGAACTGTATTCCAGATTTTGAGAGAGAATGCTCTGTATGTGAAGGGATCAAAGTGTCTTTTTGGCGTACAGAGGATCTCATTTCTGGGATTCATTTTGTCCCCATCTGTTATTGAAATGGACCCGGTCAAGGTTCAGGCCATCTGTGATTGGGTCCAACCTACTTCATTAAAGGCTCTTCAAAGATTTTTGGGTTTTGCCAATTTTTATCGTAAATTTATTGGTAATTTCTCGATTATTGTTAAACCATTAACTGATTTGACCAAAAAGGGTTCTGATGTGGTGAATTGGCCTCCTGAGGCAGTCTCTGCATTTCAGGAACTTAAGCAAAGATTCACTTCTGCTCCTGTTCTACGGCAGCCTGATGTTTCTCTGCCATTTCAGGTGGAGGTTGATGCCTCTGAAATTGGGGCAGGTGCCGTTTTGTCCCAAAAAGATCCAGAGACCTCTAAAAGTAACCCTTGTGCCTTTTTCTCTCGAAAATTTTCTCCTACTGAACGTAATTATGACGTGGGTAATCGGGAGTTATTGGCCATGAAGTGGGCTTTTGAAGAGTGGAGACATTGGCTGGA
>JARQOD010000006.1:83252394-83389872 GCA_033576555.1 Oophaga sylvatica
CCGCTGTGCACCTTGGATACCAGCGCCCTGATGCAGGGAGCTGGTATCCAAGGTACACAGCGGGTTTCCAAGCGCTGCGCGGTGCCTGGAAACCCGCTGTGTACCTTGGTTACCAGCGGATCGCTGGTCTCCCGCCTGTCACACGCAGCGATGCGTGCCTGTCAGAGGGAAACCAGCGATCAAAAAAAGGTCCTGACATTTCTGCGACGATCAGCGATACCCAGCAGGGGGCTGATCGTCGCTGAATGTCACACACAGCGATATCGCTGGTGAGCTCGCTGCTGCGTCACAAAACTAGTGACTCAGCAGCGATCTCGGTAGCGATATCGCTATGTGAGACGGGCCCTTAAGCGATGTTACCCGCAGTGTCGCTGTCCCAGATCGCTGCCTGTTTGGCAGCTCAGCAGCGATCATGTAGCGATACACCAGCGATCCTGACAAGTGCATATCGTTGTCGAGATCGCTGGTGTATCGTTATGTGACACCCAGCCTTTACTCTCCTGTCAGGCAGGAGAGGAACTCATTCATTTGGGGTTTACTGTGAGGCTGCAGCATTAGCTGCGGTCCCTGCAGTAAACATTAACCCTTTCTGAAGGATTACACCGTGGGACCTGACTGTGCATGGGATAGGTAAGAATAATTTTGCTTTTTTATTTTATTTTTATTACAGGAAATGGTTTTAGCAGGTAAATAAAATATGGTCAAAAACTGTGTGATTATTTCATTAAACTTCTTTTTTATTAAAGTGTGTGTGTTTGATTTTTCTTTCATACAATAGGATTAATAATTGATAGTTGTCTAATTGACAGCTCTCAATTATTAACCTGGCTTAAAGTGACCTTTCAATTGCAAGGTCATTTTAACCCCTTATTAACCCATTCGCCACCGCTACAGGGCAATGGGAATAGACGGGCAAAGTGCCAGAAAGGGCAAATCTAATTAGAGATTTGCCCTTTCTGGGGTGTCTGGGGGCAGATGTTAAGTAGCCGGGGGGGGGGCCAAAAATAATGGTCCCTCTCTGGGCTATTATTATCTGCCCCCACTCACTGGCTTTGTCTGTCTGGTTGCGAAAATAGGGCGGGAGCCCACGCATTTTTTTTCAGCAATTTTACACCTCATATATATATATATACATGTCATTGAATTTGTGACACATATATATATATATTTATATTTGTAGTTCATACACTTCTACATAGTATAATAGCCGCTAATTCAATTGCGGGCTTTTGTGAAAATGCAGAACCCGACATGAAATGACACTTGGTGTACATAGGGTTAACCATGTCTTTTCATGTCCTTTGCTATCTAATTTGCACAAACAATTAAATCAGACTATGTGTGCAAAATTTCACACCTGTAGGGGTTAATTAAAGGTGTAAATTCGTAGCAAAAAAGTCCGTTTTTTTTACAACGAATTTACACCTTTAATTAACCCCTACAGGTGTGAAATTTTGCACACATAGTCTGATTTAATTGTTTGTTTCAAATTAGATAGCAAGGACATGAAAAGACATGGTTAACCCTATGTACACCAGTGTCATTTCATGTCGGGTGACCCGACATGAAATGACACTTGGTGTACATAGGGTTAACCATGTCTTTTCATGTCCTTTGCTATCTAATTTGCACAAACAATTAAATCAGACTATGTGTGCAAAATTTCACACCTGTAGGGGTTAATTAAAGGTGTAAATTCGTAGCAAAAAAGTCCGTTTTTTTACAACGAATTTACACCTTTAATTAACCCCTACAGGTGTGAAATTTTGCACACATAGTCTGATTTAATTGTTTGTGCAAATTAGATAGCAAAGGACATGAAAAGACATGGTTAACCCTATGTACACCAAGTGTCATTTCATGTCGGGTGACCCGACATGAAATGACACTTGGTGTACATAGGGTTAACCATGTCTTTTCATGTCCTTTGCTATCTAATTTGCACAAACAATTAAATCAGACTATGTGTGCAAAATTTCACACCTGTAGGGGTTAATTAAAGGTGTAAATTTGTAGCAAAAAAGTCCGTTTTTTTTACAACGAATTTACACCTTTAATTAACCCCTACAGGTGTGAAATTTTGCACACATAGTCTGATTTAATTGTTTGTGCAAATCAGATAGCAAACGACATGAAAAGACATGGTTAACCCTATGTACACCAAGTGTCATTTCATGTCGGGTGCTTCTGTCTTTTCACTGAAGCCGGCTTTACCCGGCAATTGAATCAAAGGATATTTTACTATGTAGAAGTGTATAAACTATACATATATGTATATATATATATGTCACAATGACATGTATATATATATATGTATTCTATGTGTGTATATTTAGTGTTTACAAGGAAAGAATGGGGTTTTTTTAGTTGCGATATTTTGTTCCCATAGACTTACATGGGACTTCCGGTATCGGTATCGGGTATCGCCGATTTTTTAGTGATATCGGCGATACCATTCCGATTCCGATACTTTAGGATATCGGAAAGTATCGCTCAACTCTAGTGTTAATAAGAAAGTTTGGAGCACCTTCTAAAAATCTCCATGTGCGTATACCATAACAGTTCAATAAAGGACTAAGTTGGGAAGTTGGTATACTTGCTGCCAGATGAAATATATTAGAGCTATTAAATTAGATCTATAATGAAACGTTCTAAACTCTAAAATTTATCTTGCAGCTTTTAACACTCAGTCACTAGTGTTATGTTACGGTAGCTGAGGAGTGCAGGTAAAAAAGGAAATACACCAGAGCAGTTGGAATCTATGAGATTGCAGTACCCTGACTAACCACCGCAACTAGAGGCAGCCGTGGAGCGTTCCTACGTTGGTCCTAGACGCCTCGTCACAGCCTGAGAAACTAACTACACCTAAAGATAGAAATAGGAAAGCTATCTGCCCCGGAGCAGAACCCCAAAGATAATAGAAAGCCCCCAAACATGTAATGGCGGTTAGACAAGAGGAAATACTGACACAGAAAGAAAATAGTATGAGCAAACGCTGGGGCCCAAACTATCTAAATAGAAAAGGACAGGAAGGGTACTTACTGCAATCTCAGAAAACCCTGAAAAAACACCAACTCTACTAATTTCAAAATCACCTGAGATCACACGACCTCTACCACCTAAATTAGTTCTCTGGTGTAACAAAAACAAAACAGCAGCCACTGAAAAAAAAACTGGAAAAAGCAAAAGTACAAAACACAGTGGCTGGACTAAACTGAGAGGGCAAAAGCCCCCGGAGGGGACCCTGAAGGCCCCCACAGAAGTGCAGGACAAAATGCAAAAATATAGCAAAAACACAAAATAAGAAATTGTCTTATCTGATAGCAGGAGATGCAGACACGACACAGCAGGCTACAAGGGAAACTGGAAAGAAGGATTCAGACCAGAACAATTGATCACCAGCAACCCTGATGGGAAAATGACTCCCTTATATAAGACCAATCAGTAACACCTGATTCCCAGTCCTCACAATCCTCACTAGTACCGCTTGTAACCACCAGAGGGAGCCTCTGCTCAGAACTCATCTCAAACCCATTCACAACAGTACCCCCCTTGAGGAGGGGTCACCGAACCCTCATTTGAGCAACCAGGTCGGTCAGGATGAGTTCTATGATACGCACGGATAAGTCTCCTAGCATGGATGTCCGAAGCAAACACCCAAGAATTGTCTTCCTGACCATAACCTCTCCATTTAACCAAATACTGGAGTCTTCGTCTAGAAAAACGAGAATCCAATATTTTCTCAACCACATACTCCAGATTGCCCTCAACCAAAACAGGGTCAGGAGGCACAGCAGCAGGAACCACTGGCTCAACAAACCTCTTCAACAAGGACTTGTGGAACACGTTATGGATCTTAAATGTCCCTGGAAGAAGCAAACGAAAAGAAACAGGATTAATAATCTCCATGATCTTATAAGGTCCAATGAACCTAGGCTTAAATTTAGGAGATGCTACTCTCATAGGAATATTCTTTGAGGACAACCAGACCAAGTCCCCCACTTTAAACCGAGGACCATCAGTCCTATGCCGGTTAGCAAACCGCTGGGCCTTCTCCTGAGAGAGGGACAACCTCTCCACTACCTGGTCCCAAATCTGCTGCATACGCTCAACAACAGAGTCAACACCTGGACAGACAGAAGCCTCCGTCTGTCCTGAAGAAAATCGAGGGTGAAACCCAGAATTACAGAAAAACGGAGACATCAAAGTGGCAGAGCTAGCCCTATTATTAAGAGCAAACTCAATTGGGAGAAAAGATCCTCCCCAGCACCCAGAGATACAGAGGGAAAAAAAAAAATGCAACAAACAGAAAAATATCTCTGACAACTTTTCTTCCTTCAAAATATTTTTTCCCTTCTGTGAGTACCATACAATTTTTATGGCCGGTGATACTGTTATGTTACGGTAGCTGAGGAGTGCAGGTAAAAAAGGAAATACACCAGAGCAGTTGGAATCTATGAGATTGCAGTACCCTGACTAACCACCGCAACTAGAGGCAGCCGTGGAGCGTTCCTACGTTGGTCCTAGATGCCTCGTCACAGCCTGAGAAACTAACTACACCTAAAGATAGAAATAGGAAAGCTATCTGCCCCGGAGCAGAACCCCAAAGATAATAGAAAGCCCCCAAACATGTAATGGCGGTTAGACAAGAGGAAATACTGACACAGAAAGAAAATAGTATGAGCAAACGCTGGGGCCCAAACTATCTAAATAGAAAAGGATAGGAAGGGTACTTACTGCAATCTCAGAAAACCCTGAAAAAACACCAACTCTGCTAATTTCAAAATCACCTGAGATCACACGACCTCTACCACCTAAATTAGTTCTCTGGTGTAACAAAAACAAAACAGCAGCCACTGAAAAAAAAACTGGAAAAAGCAAAAGTACAAAACACAGTGGCTGGACTAAACTGAGAGGGCAAAAGCCCCCGGAGGGGACCCTGAAGGCCCCCACAGAAGTGCAGGACAAAATGCAAAAATATAGCAAAAACACAAAATAAGAAATTGTCTTATCTGATAGCAGGAGATGCAGACACGACACAGCAGGCTACAAGGGAAACTGGAAAGAAGGATTCTGACCAGAACAATTGATCACCGGCAACCCTGATGGGAAAATGACTCCCTTATATAAGACCAATCAGTAACACCTGATTCCCAGTCCTCACAATCCTCACTAGTACCGCTTGTAACCACCAGAGGGAGCCTCTGCTCAGAACTCATCTCAAACCCATTCACAACACACTAGTCTGCATGTGCTGTATGAATAAAATAATACCTAAAATGTGTCCTAATAGTATGAAGACATTTTCTATACTTAAGTAATTAGAAAAAAGATTATTTTCAGTTTAACTTTCCAGCAAATAACTTCTCATCTTTAAATGTCTAAAGACAGGAGGCTTGTTCCTCCTATCCACAGCAATTCTAAAGATCTCAAATGACATCTGATTTGTATAATTCTTGATGCTTGGAAATTTTTGGTGAATTAATTAATTAGCATTACTCCCCAAAATATGTTTATACATGGATAAAATGAGAATTTATGTGTAAATATAGTACCCACATAGTGCACACAATGAGATTTTGGTGAGCTTTTGGCAATAAGTATTTTCACTGCTTCAAAAACACAGCGTCCTACAGGTCCAGCAAAGAGGATGGGATTTATAGAAATCTCATCCCTGCTGTTTTTTTTACTCAGCATAAACTGACCTATGATGTAAATTTAAAATCCGTAACATATAAATTTCTCTTGCATGTGAACTACCTTTTATGTGCAATTTTTTCCCAGAGACTTGTATTGGATAGAAAAATCCTCAAGTAATGCGTTTTAATGCATTTCCACAGCGGAAGCGCGTAAAAGAAGAATAGAAGATGTACGTGACTATGTCAATAAAGTTTTGTCAAAGCCAAATAGCAGGAAGTATCAAAAACAAGGCAGGTTTTTTTAAAACATGACACACCAAAAAGAAACATAAATTACAGCATCAAAATTGCATGCAAAAAACACACTCAAAACGCAAGTAACCTACTGTAATTTAGCTAAAGAGAACCTGTCATCAAGGTTATACATATTAAACCAACGGCATTACCGTAACTGGACTGGTGTACTGATTGAATACTTACTTTCAGTAAAGAAATCTGTAGCCTGATTTTAATAAAATCATCATTATAAGTTTTGGTCTCTGTGCATTGGAGCAGGCCTATGGGGAAGGGTAGGGTAGGGTCTTCAGGTCTTCCATGGCCCCTCTGCTGTCTATCTTCTTTCTTATTTAAATTCTGTGCTGGCGCCATCCTAGCCACGTGCAGCGCTTACGCCTATTGATCTCTCGATGGACTTCAATGAAATGGGTCAGGTAACAGTGCAAGCACAGATTGATCTTCTGGCAGTGTTTTGGAAAATGGCACCAGTGGCAGCACACGTACAGATTGAGATCTTGGCTTGTCATTGAGCCGAGATCTCCATATGGGCATGCACCACCACCAGCGCCATTTTATTGTAGCCCATTGAGAGATCAATCTGCGCAAGCGCCACCTGCAGCTAGGATTGCATGAAATTTAAATAAGGAAGAAGATAGACAGCAGAGGGGCCATGGCAGAGGGAAGATCCTACCCACAATCCTGCCCCACAGGCCCGCCCCAATGCACGGAAACTAAAACTTATAATGAGGTTTTTATAAAAATCAGATTACAGATTTCTTCATTGAAAGTATTTATTAAATCAGTATACCAGCGCCATTATGGCGATGCCTTTAGTTTAACATGTATAACCTTGATGTAGAACATCTGCAGTATCAAAAACTCACCAAAAGATAATTGTGAGAATTGAACCTGCAAATCGCTTATATTATATACAGTACTGCAATACCTGCTGCTGGCAACTTTTCTATCTGTTTCTCCCCTTATCATTTGAATATCTGTTTCATTCACAGGCTACTATACTCATTGTCTTTCGAGATGCAGTTTTACAACATATTCGTTGAATGCTTTAGGGCTTTCTTTTCTTATCCCTGTTGATGAGCTATGATGAGCTTTATCTGAACTCACTTTAATTTGGCTGCTGCATTCCCTGCCATGACTTTTATACAGGCTTTAATAGTCTCTCCTGCTTGACTGCACTATTCCATATGATGTTATAGTCACAAAGCCTGCAAGGTTACCCATGAAGACATGTGAGCCTTCCCTGAATAATGTAATTTTATGCAGTGTGTAAAATAGTGATGGACATTTTTTTGGAAATTGTTCAAATTTTCCAGGACCTACAAATTTCATAAAATTCTTCACGATTCCCTCATCTCTTAAAATAATAAAATGAGTATGATATAGTTCCTATTTTGTCCCCTATGGGACTTTTTCTCTCTGGGGGGTAGGATGCTGATTTTAGGTGAGGTGGGCGTGGTATTAATTCTTTGGGATTTTTTTTATAAATACATTTTTAAATTATGTCTTTCTTTGTCATTTTGTATGAAAAGAATTATAAAATATTATTTAAAAAAGTACTTATTCATATCAGTATTGCCTGCAGCCACAAACAGAGTGACAACTTTAAGGAAAAGGCTAAAAACAAATCATGCAAAGGACTACAAAGAGCAATAAATATTAAATATTTTTATTTGCTGATTCTAGTTCAGATATTTAGTTAGTCAGAAAGGAGACAGATGAGTACTCGTTATCCGTAGTTTTATATATAGCCACGTGATTGGATACTATGTTACAATACGACTTTCCTATAGTAACTACCAGCATATCTTTTTTGCACCTGCCATGCCGTGTCTTGATTTTCCCGCTTGCTTTTCAGAAAACTCTCCCATACTGTCCCACAATAAAGTCTTTGTAATAATGTGGTGGGATTGCATGCTATCCAGCTTCTTCATGTTAACATTTTGATTACAGTGATGAGTAAAAAAAAAAAAAAAAAGATCAGCTGTCGTATTGTGAGAACTTTTTGTCATTTTGGAATGTTGAAGTCAAAAGGACTTTCATCTAAAATCCTTTGAAGCAAAGGAATTGCAATAACCAGCTGTTTTTTTTCCTACAGAAAACAGTGAAAAGCTTTAATTTTGACTTTTATATTATCTTCGACTGAGTCTGTACTCTCAGTGGTGTATTTTATTTTTATTGTGGATGAAAAGCAAGAGGAGTTGTATTAAAAAAAAAAAGTTCTGCTGCGTAAAGCGAAGAAGTTCTGTATTTCATTTTCTTCTGGCGTAGTAAATTAAATTGCACAACAGAAAAAATATATCATGCATTATTACAGTCATGAAAGACAAATATATGAACAGTTAAGAACTATGGGGAATGTTGTAGATTAGCGACTTATCCATGCCTTGAATTGAAGTTCATGCGACATTAGTCAGTTCAACTTTGCGTGAAGTCCCAAGTGGCTAGGCATATGGCATGAGTGCAATTTTAAGCAATATTTACCTGCTGCTTACTTTCGATGTTGAAAGCAGTCATCATCTTAAACCACATAAGAAAGAAAACATGGTATTATGCATTTTATTTCTAGATAGTCTGAAAATAATTAATTAATACATTATTTGGCATTATTTGGATGATATAATAATGGTCAGGGGCCAACTTACTATTGTTGCAATCTTCAAAGAGGTCCAAGAGCTAAGGAGGTCCACTTCACAACCCAAGCAGGTGGAATTGTGCATTGTGATGAGCTATCTTTCAGAAATCTCATTCAAACATTTTTTTTTATTTCCTGACTGAATTTGAGAACTGCAGCATTTTTAAATCAGTAGCATTCCAATTCTTTCAGCTTTTTTGCAAAATTTTTTCACCCGTAGAAAGCAATGAAAAATTGAAAAAAAAAACTGTAAAAAAATGCAACATCATTTTTCCTGGTGTTGTTTAAGCATTTTTAGTGAATGAAAATTATTTTTTTTATTAAACATGTACTGTAGACAAATCCGACATGTAATCTGCATCCAAAAAAAACGCTGCAAAAAATACATTAAAAAAATTCATGGGAGCATTAAAAAATGGCTTTTGAATGCAGCGTATTTATTGATGAGAGAGATAAAAAAAAAAACAGCAAAAGTGCTGCGTGTGTATATAGTAATGTAGGAACAGTATTTGTTTTACTTTTCTCACAGGAAATCTGACTGAATGTATGCTTTTTTTACTTTTGGGTTATTTGGAGGCACAATAGATGCACAAAATATTCACAATATTAATCTATCTATAGTGTATTACAGTTCCATGTCATTATTACATTTCTGGCAGAGAACTGATGTTCATGAGTTTAGAAAAATAAAGATAATTCAAGAATAATGGTATGAGCTTCAGAAGGTCATCGATTTAAACAGACACAGTAAGCTGGTAAAAGAGATAGTTTTGTGAGAAGCGGTGATATGCCCTAAAAGTGTTTTGAACTTTTTTTTTAACTTGAAATGTTAAGTGTTATGTAATTATCGGTTATTGCATCCTCCAGTCAAATAATGACATTTGTGCATGATACTTGTTAGAAACATTTGGTGAACTCCATTAGCCATACTCCATTAATATTCACTTAGGACTTGAAATCCTGTAATTGTCGAACATTAAATTTTACCCTTAGACATGCTCTTATCCATCAACACTTACAAATATGACTGAATAATGCATTTTTGTCATCGCTAATTAGAATTTCTGATCAGAAAAAAAAAACAGAACACAAATTTTTGACTGACAGCACAAATGAATACATTAGTTAAAAAAATGACTGTAAGTATCAGATCTCATACTTCAAAGCCTTCACAGTGGCCTAGAGTTTATTAACAACGTTAGGCATTTTTGTAGGCAGCTTTTCGACAAATAACTGATCTGAAGGAAGAGAGGAATATTGTCTCTTAAGTGCTATTTACACATCCACTCTTAAGTCAATCTCTCTCCAGAGGGGGCCTGAGAAGATGGCTAACAATAGACAACCAACTATGAACGGATCTGTTTTAATCTTTGTAGACTTCATGAGTACAGAACTCATCAATACACATACTTTTAGCTATATTGTTGTTTTATTGTAGTGTGTTCAATAGTTATAAATATATATAAATATACTATGTTTGCCTATATCAGTGTTTCTCAACTCCAGTCCTCAGGACCCAACAGGTCATGTTTTCAGGATTTCCTTAGTATTGCAAAGGTGATGGAATTAATGCTTGAGCAGGTGATAAAATTATCACCTGTGCAATACTAAGGAAATCCTGAAAACATGACCTGTTGGTGGGTCCTGAGCACTGGAGTTGAGAAACACTGGCCTATATAGAAACCTAGGTATATCTCCATAGGGATTACTGTTAATATTCTTCAAATACAATTAAGTGCAGTGGAGGAACATTCAAGGGCCCAATTATGAGACTAACAGTTAACTGTTCCATAAATGATTTTGACTTATAAACCAATTTCACATAGATATAACATTTTATGAGCAAATTTCTGCACTTTTGTTATGCCCAGGCCCAACCACTGTTTCAATCACCCAACCTAAGAGCATCATAAGGACCAATAGTGCTCAAATGATCAGACTCATCAGAACAGGATAGGCTCAAAAATGCACCCATAATACACTTGTAGAAAATGAATGTTAGGCCGGGGTCACACTTGCAAGTGCAATGCGAGAAACTCAAGCGAATCTCTGGCCTCAATACCTAGCACTGCTGCCGGCACTTGAGACCGGAGTGTGTGGCTGCATGTATTTCTATGCATCTTAATGCTTCAGTCCCAGCGCCAGGTATTGAGGGGAGAGCCTCACACGAGTTTCTCGTATTGCACTCGCAAGTGTGACCCCAACCTGAGGCTATTTTCACATGTGAAATATTTGTTTAGAATATGAAAACAAATTTTTAAAGGAAAAGCAATATAGTATGGATGTAAATTTAATTATTGTATGTCTAATAATTGCAGCAAAATATAAATTACTTGTAAATATTTTTCAAATCTAAAGTAACCTTTCATGTCCATAAATGCTACTAACCTGCAGATATAGAGTTTATCTACAGATTTCTACCATTACAATACTGTCCGCCTTCCTTATTGAAAGAAAATTAACTTTATTCCTACCAAGAGTCGCCCGCTTTCAGTCGTAGAGGCGGGCCCGGAGTGGCTTCGGTCACGGCTCACAGCATTGTGCGCATTGGCTGTAAGCATGCCCTGAAACTTTGATTGACAACTCACTCTGTAGAGATGTGAGGCTGAGCGACCTATCAAAGTGCTGGGGCATGTTTATAGCCACCTCTCATTGTTTACTTAGCAGTGACTGTAGCTTTTTCCTGTATCACCCCCTATGACTGAAAGCCAGTGGCTCTTGGGAAAAATAAAGGTAATTTTCTCCCAGTAGCTGCGCTTTCAGTAATGGAGCTTGACAACATTGTAACTCTATTACCCCACAGACTAACCCTAAATTTGAAGGTCAATAGCATTTGGAGGCATGACAAAAATTGCTGTTCTGCCACTATTGTATCCAAGACTTGATCCTGTAGAACTACTCTATAAAAATTGACACTATTTGAAACAAAAAAATAAAACGTTTTCTAATAATACAACCCAGAAATCTGTTTCTTTATTTGCAACTTATGACAAACAACTGCATCATGTCTTATCCTTTAACCGAGCTGTTGTCAGATAAATATAATGTATATGAAAGCATACAGATGGACATAGATAGATACAAGTCTTGGAAATGCGGCAATCTTGCATTATAGAGTACAGATTTCTTGAAATCTCTGGTGGTGACAGCAATTTGTTTGAAAGTGCTAAAAGAAAAATCTGACTTTACTCTGTTCGCAATTCCATCTCATAATATTAAGTATTTAGATTGGATGTTGGCATCACAGAACCAGAGTAGTCTCTGAAGGCAAAGTGCAAGGCAGACTTGCCTTCAATGGTATTACTTCCTTTAGCAGCACTTAAGTGCCTGTTTTGTCCCTTCTTTTAGTCTAACAACAGATTTAATAATTTAACATTTGCTTCAAACTCAATATTGTATTTTCAAAAGCATACAAACACAACATGACTTGTTTATGAAGGTTCTTCTAATTAATTAATGTTTGTTCATTCACATGATGGTGTATCTGGCAGCAGTTAGTTACAGTTATGTGTATTATGTTAATCCTACTGTAGTTTTACACATAGATGATAATTAACCTTCTGGAGTAACTGAAAAATATTGCAAAGAGCGTAATCCAGTATGCTATTGACTTGCTTAAAGGTTTTTGTGAAACCACTACAAATCGCTCACTAACTATATAACTGTTTCGCAGAATCCTTTTAAAAATCAAATTCACCATGTTTTTCCTAAAAAAAATTTGCATAGGACTGTATCCAACACCTTTTAAGCTCTTTAACACAAACACAACCTTAGTCATTTCAAAGTGACCTCACCAAAGAAATGGATAGGAAGCCAATAGAAACAGACGGGCCATTCAGTGAACTAACAGACTTTTCTTTTTTTTAATTAAAAAATTATCCAAAAATTATCCATGTTAGTCATGTGTATTGTATTCACACAGACCATTCTTGGCAAAAAAGAAAAACTGTTGCAAACTTACGATGTTGCTGTCAGAAGTAACATCATACTGATGTGACAGAGCAAGTGATGTGTTAATCTCTAAACTATACACATTTAAACATTATTTCATATAACAATTACTGTTCAATTTTAGAAAGTACAGTATTACCGGAGGACATTACCTTATTTCCAGTATCTTTATTTCATGCATGGTACATGTGGGGTGCGGTTGTATGGAGTGGTCCCAAGAGACGTGCCTATAGCATCCTGGTAGCCAGCATCAGTCTGTAATAAAAGGGATCCGAGCTAGATCCCTGATCACTGCTCTTAACATGCCAATCCCTGACCGTGAAATTAAAAGTGCTCAATGTCACTGTCACTATTTTTAAGGCATTCATCACCCACCATGCAAGGTGTCTATTGGTTAAACTGGAATCCTGCTGAAGATTCCCATGACAGCCATATTGGTACTCCTGTGAAGCTGGGCATTGAAGATAACCATGTGTTTGATATTTACTGTAATAAAGCGGTATTGCAGTATATAGAATAAGCAATTAGAACATTTCAAGTTCCTTAAGGTGGCTAAAAAATATAAATGCAAAAATTTAAAAAAAAATTACAATATTTGCAACTGTAAATTATAAAAAGGTTTTGTCATGTAGTATTTAAAAAGAAATAAAATTCCATGAATCACCATTTTCAGGCTACTCAGCCGAAAAAATGTATTATAGAAACCAATGCCTCAATTAATTAATCTAATTTAATTAATTCAACACCCCTTTTCAGTGGCTTACATCTTCATGTGCCTCGCCAGAAATGTTACTCTGGTCAGGGATTGAAATAACAGTTCTAGTATAAGAAACGCTGCCACTTTAGATTAAGTTGTTGGGTAGGTGAAGCCATGCCCTATCCACATCGGCTCCTTCTTGCTCTGCTCATTTTAATAGAACTGCCAACGACTCTCGTGGAAATGTCAAAACCTCACAAAGTCCTTGCGCAAACAATTTTTGACTTTACACCTCTTTATGGTAAATAGTGAATCCAGGCCTAAGTTTTTATCATTTCAAGGCCATTAACTCTCCTTTCACCAAACTGATTTGTTCAGTGGGTTGACAGCAGTGCCATACCTCGTGATCCTCCTTGTCTTAGTAGTGCATTGTGCTTAAGTCCACATAGACCATGCTAGTACTCTATGTCTATCCATCCCTGCCCAAAAAGAAGGTGCATTTGCAAATGGGTGAAAGCAGGGTGCTACAATTGTTACTTTTGTGAATCATTTTATCAGTAAACAATTTTAAAAGATTTATTTTGGTAAACAACTTTACTAAATGTTAGATTTTAATGAATAGTTTTCTTAGGATAACATCATTAAGTTGTTAATTTACTCTTCTGATCATTATATCATAGTTCTCTGCCTAGTGCTGGGAACTAAATTTAAGAAGCTTCCCTTCCTTTTTTATTGACATTTTCCTTTTTATGGAGAAATTATTTCTTGACATTAGTTACAGCTTAATTAATTTTGCAGGTGTAATGAAACCACTTGGAATAAAATTCCTCTGAAATAGATTTCTTTTATTTGTTCGTTTTTGTGTGCTTTTATTGTTAATTAAACTTCCATGTTATCTTTGGCAGCACGGTGGCTCAGTGGATAGCACTACAGCCTTGCAGCGCTGGAGTCCTGGGTTTGCAATCCCACCTAGGACAACATCTGCAAGGAGTTTGTATGTTCTCCCCGTGTTTGCGTGGGTTTCCTCCGGGTTCTCCGGTTTCCTCCCACACTCCAAAAACATGCAGATAGGGAATCTAGATTGTGAGCCCCATCGGGGACAGCGACGATAATGTGTGCAAACTGTAAAGCGCTGCGAAATATGTTAGCGCTATATAAAAATAAAGATTATTATTATTATCTAAATTTTTAAATTACTATATTTAAATCAATACATTATATTTATTCATAAGGTAGATATGCAATTACCAGTATTTATTTAAGAAACTACATCTTATCTTATACAGTTTATAAATAAAAGAGTCAAAATTAAGACATTCAGCTCTTTTACATCCCAATGTGGTAAGTGAGTGAATAATGAGAAAAATGTCAAACATAAGGTGTCACTAACAAATCACCTTATGTAGCGTGTATATCAATCCCCAAACCATATGATAAAAAAAGAAGCAAGATAGGTCTAACCTTCACAGTTCATGTGCATCTGCTACACAGTGCCATCGTTAATCATGGTACCCTAACACAGGTCGACATGAACAGCACATGAAAAAGATAGCTATAAAAAACAGGTCTCACACACTGAATAAAAATTAATATAGTTTATAAGATAAATAGCTACAAATAATCCAAGTGGCAAAAAAATCATGTACAAGTAGTGATGAGTGAGTATGCTCGTTGATTGGATTTTCCCAAGCATGCTCGGGTGGTCTCTGAGTATTTGGAAGTGCTTGGAGATTTAGTTTCTGTCACCCCAGCTGCATGATTTGCGGCTGCTAGACAGCCTGAATACATGTGGGGATTGCCTGTTTGTTAGAGAATCCCCACATGTAATCAGGCTGTATAGCAGTCGCAAATCATGCAGCTTCGGCGACAGAAACTAAATCTCCGAGCACTTCAAAATACTCAGAGACCACCTGAGGCTCGGGAAAACCCGAGCAACGAGCATACTCGCTCATCACTAATTACAATTAAAAAGTGCAAAACAGCAGAAAACTAAATACAAGACCTACCAAAACATTATGATAAATGTTGGAGAAAAAAATACTCCATCTCATCAGATACTGTTAAACAGCAAACACGCTAACATAAAAATACCACATATCTAATAGTGTGTAAAGTGCCTACTACAAAAAAATCTGTGCAACATATGAAGATCAAAGTAAATAAACCAAAAAGAGTATTCAATAACTAATATAATAATAAATATAGAAATAAATATAAATGTTATAGAAATGAATTCCACAACAAAAGCCAAGGAGGGATGCCAAATGAAAATAATGGGATATGCGGTAACCCCATGTGACTTCCTTAGTGTTCTTGATGGCTCTGTGCTACTCAACAGATTTTAACAGGATTCTAATACTGTTGGAAGTGTTGCATGTCGATGTAGCTCACTGCTGAACTGGCCCATCTGGCATTTGCATTAATTGCCAAATGTCCAGTCCATATCTGACTGATGTAGAGTGAAGTGTCAAATTACACTTTTTTATGCTGAAATATCCCAGTGCTTTGATATCTGGCTAAAGGTAAACTTGACTACATCTGTAGCTGCTTTTAAAGAGTTAATCTGGGTGTCTCACCTTATATTCAATTAACCAGCAACCAGTCACACAAAAGGAAGCTATGATAGATTTATTTTTTTGGCTGCTACTTCTGGTCTCCCCTTTTGTTTTTATGTATTACATAGAAATTGCACAGGAATTACACAACAATATACCCTACATTGATTATATTTAATAACATATAGCACAAAGTAAAGCAACTGAACAGAAGGGCCTTGTGTTTACATGCTGCACAAAATGGAGACACCTCAGGTCTCGAAAATGGTGCAAATTATTTTTTTTACAAGCTTTGGATTTTTTTTCACCACTTAAATAAAAAAAAACTATACTTGTTTGATATCTGCAAACTTGAAATGACCTGGAGAATTATAATGACAGGTCAGTTTTAGATTTTAGTGGACATGGTAAAAAACCCCAACTAAACAATTGTAGTATTGCAGTGTTTTTGAAATTTCATGGCACCTGGATTTTTTTTTTCTGTTTTGCAATACAGTATATGGCTAACAGAAAAATTCAAAAAAACACATACCATAATAATACAGCCTTCTCAAAACCTGTCAAATGATAAATGCACTAGCAGGATGCAGCAGGCCCCCATTGATAAAGGCAGGGGAAGCACAGGTGCAAACTAATGATAAAAACAGCCACCCACACACCTACCAGATTATGGAGGGGTTACGAAGGCAAGGATATGTGAAAAAAAAAGAAAAACAGTGTGGAGCACACGCTCAAATTCAATGGCATAAAATGCCAAAGACAGATGTGTCAAAGTGTACATACTATGAAGACAGTGAATATACAGTACTATATTAAAAATTCCCCCACTTAAAAACACTTGCACATTAAAAATAAGGATACATATCAAATACTTCCTCAAAATCGCATGCAAACTTTCTCAGCAAAACTTGAGTCTATTCTGTACTATGCCTACGAGTAAGGTATTGTCCCAAAGAAAATCATGGATGGGTTGTTACCGAGATCCCCTAACGTGGCTACTTTTTACCATTTACCAAAGGTACACAAAGACACTGAATGTCCCCCTGGAAGGCAGGTAGAGCACAGGTGCAAACTGCTGATAAAAACAGCTACCCACACACCTACCTGAATATGGAGGAGTTGGCTGCCCAGTAAAAAAAATTGCACACCAATAGGGCTTGCGCAGAACACCAGTCACACAGGTATGTGTGATGCAAATTGTCCGAATTACAGACTAGTGATGACTCCCATAGTATTACTAGTGGGGCCTGCTGCTGTCATGCACAGTGTGGGAAAACCAAGTGTAACAAAAAGGGAAATGGGGAAGGGGGCCCAGACACTAGGGAAGGGATTTGGAGACCCCTAGGCTAGATCTAATCTCTCCCTGGAACTCCTACCGTTTCCCTACATTGGTTCTGTTAGGGTCTGCGGAATGCACCAAATATAAGATGTAGAGAGGTGCGTTCGCAGCCCGGAGTCCACCGTGCAGGCGGAGCCTGCTGCTAGTAAGATGGTGCAAGAAGCGAACTCTGTTATCCCGCAGAGTCGCCAAAATAAACGCCGTAACGCGCTGTGGCAATATGTGCGAACTCTGTTATTCCACAGAGCCACTAGAAGGAATGCCGCAGCGCTATATGGCGATGTGTGTGAACTCAGCTAACACCACTGAGTCGTAAAGTAAACATGCTAGGGCGCTGTCTAGCGTTGAAAGCGAACCCTGTTGCGTCACAGAGCCGCTGAGACAAACTTCTGTGTCCTGTTAGGCACCCAGGTACACAGTTGACTGCTAAGCGAACATAGAACGTGATCATGTGCTAATGTCCTCGCGGGAGTCACCCACAATCGATGGCGTCTGAACGGCAGGCCCTGAATACGGCAATCAAACTCCTCACCGGTTATGCCGGTAATCTAAGGCATCTAAGACACCGACCCTGACCAGCTAGCATACCAAGCTCCTCACCGATTAGGTCGGTATTGTAATGGCATATTTCAGCCGCCCTAACCACACACACGCATGACCATACTGGCGCAAAGCATATAACGGTTGATTCTAGCGCACGGCCGTGCGGTAAGGACTGCCTTTTATAGTAGCCACGAGAAAAAGACCTTCCAGGAAGGACCAATGGGAAGCTGCTTCAGAACATCAACAGCCACAGGACCTTCCTGAAGGACCAATAGGAGTGGCAGTTGTATCTGAGCATGTGACTCCTGATCTCCAATGGGAGATCTTGCCCTGGGCATGCTCAGATGAAGCAACAAAGGACTTAGTCCTAAAGATGTCTGTTCGCCGCTGACCAGTACTGGCTACAATAGCAGAACCTGGAGAGGCAGCAGCAAGTCTCTGCACATTATTAGACCGGGCGAGACGCTGGGACCGACGTCTTTGCTGAGCAGGCTCCACTACGGCCGGAAATGGATGGGGGGCCGCAGCGGAACTGGTTCGAGACTCCCCTTGTGCAGCAGCGGAAACTCGAACCCTAACAGGTTCCTCACCAATCGCCGAGCCGGAACCTCAGGCCCTGAATCTCCCTGAGGCCTAAGTCCTGAATAGGGAAAGGGAGGAAGATGTGCGCTAGGCAGTCTCCGCTAAACTAAAGAGATGGTAAGGTGAGACAAACAGGGGAACACTAAGCTGAATCGCCAGATATGGATACCAGATGAGAGATTCCAGACACTAAACTGGAGCACTCTGAAAAGGTCCAACACTCTAGCAGGCACAAGTGGAAATTAAGCTATTACCAACACTGGGTCACAGCTGAGCCACTAACTAAATAGATCCAAACTTCTCTGAGCAGGAGGAGGTTGACGCTGGTTCCTACAGGCAGATGGTTCAGGTAGCAGTCTGTATGAAAAACAGGCGCAAAAAAACAAATATCCAAAAATGAAATAAAAAATCTTTTTGCAAAAATGCATGAAGGTAGTAATAATCATAAGGGTATTTAGTAAACATAATTTTGATCAAAATAATGTACAAGCCATCCCGCCACGTCAAGGCAACCCTCTGTGGGACAGCTCTACTCTAATATTGAAAACCTTTCCACTTGTCAAGTGACTTAAATGTGAACAAGGGCAGAGGGACTGAACCCAACAGTTGAAGCTCTGGCCAGACAGGATGGATTTTCTCAACTCAGAAAACAGGGCGGTCACACCCTTATATGCACGGAATGCACTATGAACTACATAGAAAACTAGATCTGAACTGAAAAAGTAAGTTAATGTGTATGCAAAATGTAAATGCATATTAACACATGACCATTACACAGAAAAACAGGCACAAAAAAACAAATATCCAAAAATGAAATAAAAAATCTTTTTGCAAAAATGCATGAAGGTAGTAATAATCATAAGGGTATTTAGTAAACATAATTTTGATCAAAATAATGTACAAGCCATCCCGCCACGTCAAGGCAACCCTCTGTGGGACAGGCCTACTCTAATATTGAAAACCTTTCCACTTGTCAAGTGACTTAAATGTGAACAAGGGCAGAGGGACTGAACCCACCAGTTGAAGCTCTGGCCAGACAGGATGGATTTTCTCAACTCAGAAAACAGGGCGGTCACACCCTTATATGCACGGAATGCACTATGAACTACATAGAAAACTAGATCTGAACTGAAAAAGTAAGTTAATGTGTATGCAAAATGTAAATGCATATTAACACATGACCATTACACAGAAAAACAGGCACAAAAAAACAAATATCCAAAAATGAAATAAAAAATCTTTTTGCAAAAATGCATGAAGGTAGTAATAATCATAAGGGTATTTAATAAACATAATTTTGATCAAAATAATGTACAAGCCATCCCGCCACGTCAAGGCAACCCTCTGTGGGACAGCCTACTCTAATATTGAAAACCTTTCCACTTGTCAAGTGACTTAAATGTGAACAAGGGCAGAGGGACTGAACCCACCAGTTGAAGCTCTGGCCAGACAGGATGGATTTTCTCAACTCAGAAACAGGGCGGTAACACCCTTATATGCACGGAATGCACTATGAACTACATAGAAAACTAGATCTGAACTGAAAAAGTAAGTTAATGTGTATGCAAAATGTAAATGCATATTAACACATGACCATTACACAGAAAAACAGGCAAAAAAAAAACAAATATCCAAAAATGAAATAAAAAATCTTTTTGCAAAAATGCATGAAGGTAGTAATAATCATAAGGGTATTTAGTAAACATAATTTTGATCAAAATAATGTACAAGCCATCCCGCCACGTCAAGGCAACCCTCTGTGGGACAGCCTACTCTAATATTGAAAACCTTTCCACTTGTCAAGTGACTTAAATGTGAACAAGGGCAGAGGGACTGAACCCACCAGTTGAAGCTCTGGCCAGACAGGATGGATTTTCTCAACTCAGAAAACAGGGCGGTCACACCCTTATATGCACGGAATGCACTATGAACTACATAGAAAACTAGATCTGAACTGAAAAAGTAAGTTAATGTGTATGCAAAATGTAAATGCATATTAACACATGACCATTACACAGAAAAACAGGCACAAAAAAACAAATATCCGAAAATGAAATAAAAAATCTTTTTGCAAAAATGCATGAAGGTAGTAATAATCATAAGGGTATTTAGTAAACATAATTTTGATCAAAATAATGTACAAGCCATCCCGCCACGTCAAGGCAACCCTCTGTGGGACAGTCCTACTCTAATATTGAAAACCTTTCCACTTGTCAAGTGACTTAAATGTGAACAAGGGCAGAGGGACTGAACCCACCAGTTGAAGCTCTGGCCAGACAGGATGGATTTTCTCAACTCAGAAAACAGGGCGGTCACACCCTTATATGCACGGAATGCACTATGAACTACATAGAAAACTAGATCTGAACTGAAAAAGTAAGTTAATGTGTATGCAAAATGTAAATGCATATTAACACATGACCATTACACAGAAAAACAGGCACAAAAAAACAAATATCCAAAAATGAAATAAAAAATCTTTTTGCAAAAATGCATGAAGGTAGTAATAATCATAAGGGTATTTAATAAACATAATTTTGATCAAAATAATGTACAAGCCATCCCGCCACGTCAAGGCAACCCTCTGTGGGACAAAAAGATTTTTTATTTCATTTTTGGATATTTGTTTTTTTTGTGCCTGTTTTTTCTGTGTAATGGTCATGTGTTAATATGCATTTACATTTTGCATACACATTAACTTACTTTTTCAGTTCAGATCTAGTTTTCTAAGCAGTCTGTATGGACAGGTGCTCAGACCTTCTGAGGCCGAACGCAGGATGATAGCCTGTCACCTCCAAAGCGCTCATGACAGCTGCATCCTGCTAGAAGTACATTTGTCATCAGACTGGTTTTGGGAAGGCTGTATCCTTATGGTATGTGTTTTTTTAAGTTTTCTATGTTAGCCATTTTTGAAATTAGTGTTAGGACTCGCAAGCTTGAGGACCCTTGACGTTGGGTTGCGAGCTTATCTATTTTGGCCAAAATATTAACCAATACCTCATTTAATGTATTTATCATATGCATTAATTTTTTCACACTTTTTATCATTTTTTGCAGGATGCAGGTAGGCTTCTTTTTGCTGGCTTTGTGTATTAGGGCGTCTGTCCCTGTAGAGTGCATATATATAGTGCTGGGAAGTCTGGGCATCATCAAAAGGCTGTAACCCGGACACTTTACATCGCACATACCTGTGTGACTGGTATTCTACACAAGCCCTATTGGTGTGCAATTTTTTCTACTAGGCAGCCATTCCCTCCATAATCTGGTAGGTGTGGGTGGCTGTTTTTACCAGTAGTTTGCACCTGTGCTGCTCCTGTCTTTATTAGTGGGGGACTTCTGCATCCTGCTAGAAGTGCATTTGTCATGAGACAGTTTTTGGAATGGCTGTATCCTTATGGCCAGTATAGTATATGGTAAAATCAATGGTGTCGTTCAGAGGTAAAACTCATCCCTCAAAAAACAAGCCCTCACAGGGTCATATTGATGGAAAAAATAAAGTTATGGCTCTGTGAAGGAGGGGACCAAAAACAAAAGCAAAAAAACGGAAAATCCCATGGTGGGGAAGGGGCCAAGCTACCTCTACCTCCAGTCTCCAATTTATAAATATTTGAGCTTTTATTACTAAATGACAAAGAAAGATTTTTTAAACATTTTCCTTAATTGCATCAATTTAAGAAATGGTTTATATTTTGGTCTCCTTTAACCTCATGAAGTTTCCTAGAAGTGGACTCTATAAAGCGTGCTGTACTGGTACATAATGCAACAAAATGTTATCATTAAAAAAATATTAAAAATTGAGAGTCTTCACTGGTAGGTACCTTTTAATAACTAACTGAAAAGATACTAACAAATAACAATCTTTCCATACTACTCAGGTCTATTAATGAAGACACCTGAGGAGTCTCGAAAGCTTGCGATTTGTTGCAATCTTTTTAGTTAGCCATTAAAAGGTTATCAATAGAATTGAGCTAAACAGGTCGGTCAGATTCAAAAAACCCGACCATAGCGTGAGGTCGGCCATGCTGTCGTCGACCCGAGCGCCAAAGTCGTTTTTCCCATAATGCTTGCAGGTGCCTTTTCTCAGCCAATGAGCAAGGATGCACACTGTCGGCAATGAGATGACATGGGCAGCGGCCACAACCATAATAGAGAAGGGCATTGCAATGATTGGCTTCCTTTGTGTGGCGTCTCACTGACCGCCGACCGCCATTTTACTTCTGCTAATCTTAGCGTAGGGAGAGGTTGCTGCCGCTGTTTCTCAGTAGGGAGAGAGTTAGGCAGGAAAAAAAAAGTTATTCTTTGCTTGTGCTAATAGTGATTGTGCTGTACAGTTAGTGTGCAGTGACAGGGGAGGAATTTCTTGTGTGCAGCAGCAGAGCTGATTATTAGGCTGCCTGTCAGTGACAGGGTAGGAATTTCTTGTGTGCAGCAGCAGAGCTGATTATTAGGCTGCCTGCCAGTGACAGGGTAGGAATTTCTTGTGTGCAGCAGCAGAGCTGATTATTAGGCTGCCTGCTAGCTGTATTGCTGTGTGTACAATGCTGTAAGACTGCTTTTTACACAGCACCTACACAGCACTAATAGTTTTATTCTTTTTTTCTGCACAATTACCGAGCGTTCATTTTTTCCCACACCGTATAGAGCTGTACGTTCTCACACACTACCGTGTACTGGCTGGTATCACAGACAAATACATGCTGACTATCTGTGTGTGACTCCGGAAATATATACGGAGATTTAAATTTTCTCCAAAACCGTATACAGCTGGTATCTTCTGATACAGTACCGTTTTTCTGCCTTCTGTATTACGGTTAAATCCATACTGAGAGAGCGTCTGTGTGTTACTCCGGAAATATATACAGAGATTTACAATTACCCCTACACTGTATACGCCTTTTATCTTCGGATACATTAGTCTTTTTTGCTTTCTATATTCTGGTCTGCTCCATACTGAGCCTATGAGCGTCTGTGTGTTACTCCGGAAATATATACGGAGATTTAAAATTACCCCAACACTGTAAATAGCTATACGCTTCTGATACATTACCATTTTTCTACTTTTTATATTCTGGTGTAATCCATACTGAGCCTGTGAGCGTCTGTGTGTTACTCTGGAAATATATACAGAGATTTAAAACTACCCCAACACTGTATACAGCTGTACACTTCTGATACAGTACACTTTTTCTGCTTTTCATATTCTGGTCTACTCCATACTGAGCCTGTGAGCGTCTGTGTGTTACTCCTCAAATATATATGGAGATTGAAATTTTCCCCAATACTATATACACCTGGTATCTTCGGATACAGTACCCTTTTTCTGCTTTTTGTATTCTGGTCTAATCCATACTGAGTCTGAGAGCGTCTGTGTGTGTCTCCTGAAATATATACAGAGATTTACAATTTTCCCCAATACTATATACACCTGGTATCTTCTGATACAGTACTCTTTTTCTGCTTTTCATATTCTGGTCTAATCTATACTGAGCCTTAGAGCGTCTGTGTGTGACTCCTCAAATATATACAGATATTGAAATTTTCACCTTCACCGTATACAGCTATGCGCTTATGATACAGTACCATATATCTGCTTGTATTTTGGGTACATTTTCCCAAACATGAGGAAGTATGATGGAAGAGGCCGCGGACGTGGGCGGGGGGGATAGCTGGTACTGATGGTGGTGGTGGTGCATCTGCTGGTAGTGCCAAAAGCACAATAGCACCTAAGGCAGGAGGTGTTGAGCCTGCGTCATCGTCTGGCTCCAGAAGGCCTGGAAGGCTCCCTTTTCTGGGAGTAGGTAAACCGCTTTTAAAGCCAGAGCATCAGGAAAAGGTTTTGGCTTACATTGCCGAAACAGCCTCCAGCTCTATCGCCTCCTCTTCTGATGTTTCAAAAAATGCAAGCACTGAGTCGTCACTGCAGGCTCCTGGTCAGGAACAACACCTTTCCTTGTGTCCTTCACACCCACCAAAAGTGAAGCATGCGGCAGGCCACACTTCTGATTACTCCATGGAACTCTTTTCACATACCATGCCTGGGTTATAAAGTCAAATCCTGAATTCCCCAGTCCAAGATGAATCTGACATGGAGTGCACTGATGCACAGCCACTACTAGATGATTCTGCTGGTACATTCACCCACAGCACTACATTGCCCTCGCAGTCTACTGAGCCAGAATCTGACCCTGATGAAACTCAGGTGCCCCTTCCCGCATACTATACCACCTTACACGGTGACACAGAGGAAGGTGCAGATGAAATTGAAGAGGAGGTGATGGATGACCCAGTTGTTGACCCGGATTGGCATCCATTGGGGGAAGAGGATGCCGCTAGCAATAGCTCAGAAGAGGAGGATCCGCAGCAGGCATTGACATCGCAGCTGCGGTTATCTGGCAGGCTCGTAGCAGTCCAAAAAGGTGCTAAAAAACAAAGAGTTGCAGGACAGCTTGGCCAGACGGTCAAATTAGCACAGCGTGCAAGCCCTGAAAAGTTGTACCATAGTAGGAAGAGTGCAGGGTGGCACTTTTTTTGACCAAAATCCTATTGATGAGACAAAGGTTATCTGTAAGAAGTGCAGAAGGACCTTTAGCCGAGGGAAAAAGCTCAGAAATTTGAATACCAGTTGCATGCTTACAGTAAAGATGTATATCTTCGTACCGTGTTAGCCAGTAGATAGAAAAATATTTAGAGTTGAGAGTCCTCAGTGGTTGATACCTTTTAATGGCTAACTGAAAAGATGGTAACAAATTGCAAGCTTTCGAGACTACTCAGGTCTCTTCATCAGGCTGAACTAATACAAAATCTGAAGAATCACATATTTGTACACAAAAACACAGAAAAATGCAATAGTAAGACAAGTGACGTGAAGCAGAATAGTCATTATGGCAGAGGGATGAACATAAATATTGAAACAGTTCATAGATAAGGAGAGAAAGTTTTATTACCCTCTGATTGGGGTCTGGTAATGTTTTGTGATGTTTTCACAGGGTATTTGGAGTAAATTCCTTAATTGATGTAATAGGCCATAAAACCATGTGACAGGTTCATTTCAGCATTAAGAGTGTCAAAGGTCACCATCAATTTGTATTCGCAAATTCTTCTCTGTCTCTGAGATGTGAATCTGCTTCTTAGTACCAGTATTTTCATATCTGACATGCTATGATCAGGGGAGCAAAAATGTTTTGCCACAGGTAGATCCATTCTTTTTTCTCTTATTGTGTGGCGATGAGAATTCATCCTTGTTCTCAGTTTTTGCCCGGTCTCCCCCACATATAGACCCCCAGTTGGACATTTAGTACATATAATTAGGTACACAACATTAGATGTGATGCAGCTGAAAGTACCTGGTATCTTGTAGTCCTGATGTGAGTTGGGGATCTTTATCTTGTCCGTGGTCATTATAAATGGACAGGTTTTGCATTTCTTCTGATTGCAAGGCAAGGTTCCTGCAGCTGTTGGGGAGGACAGGGAACTTCTGACAATGATACTTCTTAGATTTGGGGGCTGTCTAAAACACAGTAGTGGGGGGTCTGGAAATATGGATTGTAACCGGGCATCTTTTTGTAGTAAAGGTTGTAGTTTCCGTGCAGCTCCCCTTAGCACCTCCAGATTTGGATTGTAGGTGACCACTAGAGGCACCCGGTTATTTTCTTCTTTAGCTTTGTAATGTAGCAGGTGATCCCTTGATATTCTGGTGGCTCTTGTAATTTGGTTTTCAATTGTTCTTGGATGGTAGCCCTGATTTAAAAAGGTCTTTCTAAGGCGACCATCTTTTCAGTTAGCCATTAAAAGGTATCAACCACTGAGGACTCTCAACTCTAAATATTTTTTAGTTGCATGCTTAGACATTTAAACACCATGCACTTGCAAGCATGGACCGACTGCAATACCTCAGGTAGCACATGTGCACCTGCTCCGACTGAAGGTATCCAGCAACGCTACATTGCTTCCCCCACTGTAAGCCCACCGGTTAGCACACCACCAGAAAGAAATGTTGAGGTGTCGTCGCAAGGCAAAATCAGTCAGGGAGTCACAATGTTTATGCACAGAAAGACAGAATCTAGGCCATCACCACCACCATCATCACCATCATCAACCCCCTCTCAGTTCGCCATGTCCACTGCTAGTTCCCCCATATGCAGCTCTCAAGTCCAGCTCACCCTAAAAGACACTCTGAGTAGGACAAGAAAGTACTCATCCTCTCATCCGTGTACACTGGCTTTGAAAGTCTACATTGCCAAACTGATCTCATTAGAGATGATGCCCTTCCATTTGGTTGAAAGCGCAGTGTTCTGAGAGCTCATGGCCTATGCTGTCCCACGCTATGATCTACCCAGTCGGCACTTCTTTTCTAGTAAAGCCATCCCTGCCCTTGACCTGCATGTGAAAGACCGCATTGTCCATGCACTCAAACAATCAGTGAGTAGAAAGGTGCACCTCACAACAGATGCATGGGCCAGTAGGCATGGCCAGGGCCGTTACGTGTCCATCACTGCACACTGAGTTAATATGGTAGATGCAGGGTCCACAGGGGACAGCGGCGGTGGGACAGTGCTGCCTAGCCCACAGTATAGGCAACAGTTGGCTGCAGGCGTTCGACCCTGCTCCTCCTCCAGAAGTGAAAGTGCGTTGAAAGTGGCACGAGCACTCCATCCGCAGCTGCCAGTGCTGCACACGAGCTTTCCCACTATCAAACAGCTAGTGGTAAGCATCAGCAGGCTGTTTTAAAGATGATGTCTTTGGGCTACAACAGACACACCGCGGAGGTACTGGCCGACTACTTGCAGCACAAAACTGAGTCATGGCTGGGCAGTCTACATCTTGAGCCAGGCAAGGTAGTCAGTGATAACGGCCGTAATTTTGTGGCGGCCATAGCCCTGGCAAAACTCAGACACATACCTTGCCTGGCTCACACCTTGAACCTGGTTGTGCAGTGCTTCCTAAATAATTATCCGGAGTTAACAGCCCTACTCCATAAGGTACGAAGACTGTGCTCGCACATCCGTCGCTCGCCTGTAGACTCCAGTCGTATGCAGAGGCTGCAGCGATCGCTCCACCTCCCCAAGCACTGCCTATTCATAGAAGTTGCAACAAGGTGGAACTCCACCATGCACATGGTTGAGAGGCTATGCGAACAGAGGCAGGCTGTAATGCATTTGTGGGAGGATACATGGGCAGGCAGTTTGTGGGCAGACATTGAGTTGTCGGGTGTGCAGTGGTCAAAGCTGAAAGACCTCTGTAAAGTCCTTCAGTGTTTTGAGGAATGCACACGGCTGGTAAGCGCAGATGATGCCATCATAAGCATGAGCATCCCACTTATGCGTCTGCTCATGCAAACTTTGATGCACATTAAGGATCAGGTGTCTGCAGCGGAGTAGGAAGAGGAGGAGGAGGGAAGCCTTGATGACAGACAGCCATTGTCTGCTCAGGGAACTGTCCTGGACGAGGTGGAGGAAGAAGAGGAAGAGGAGGAGGAGGGGGATTATTATTTTGGGGAAGAGGATGCTTCTCAGGGGGCAAGAGAAAATGTTGGCTTGCCAAGGTCAGGTACAGGGTTTGTGCGTGACTGGAGGGATGCGGATTTGGCAGAAAGTGCTCCTCCACCCACCACTGGCATTGCATCATTGACACCCGGAACATTGGCCCACATGTGTGATTATGTATTGCGGATCCTAAAAATGGACCCCTGCATTGCCAAAATGATGAAGAATGACAACTACTGGTTGGCCAGCATCCTCGATCCACGCTATAAAGGCAAATTACAGAACATCCTGCCACAGGAGAACCTAGAGCTAATATTGGCCAACATACAAGCAACTCTGGTAAACCGTTTGTTAGAGTCATTCCCAGCAGCGGTGCAGGTTCTACCACGAGCCGTACTGGGCCAAATGGAAGAGGTGTTTGTGGTGCACACAGCCGAAGTGGCATTGGAGACATGGGTTTCATGACCATGTTGTGGACTGATTTCTCGAGTACAGCTAACTCGACTGGTAATACTGAATCGATTGCAAAGGACAGGAGACAGAAGTTGTCAACTATGGTTCAAAATTACCTCTCCTCCCCTATTGATGTTCTCCCTCACAGTTCATTCCCCTTTGACTACTGGGCCTGTTAACTGGACACCTGGCCTGAATTGGCACAATATGCCTTACAGGAGCTCGCTTGCCCTGCTGGTAGTGTGCTATCAGAAGGAGTCTTCAGTGCTGCTGGATCAATCTTGACAGAAAGAAGAACCCGGCTGTTGACCCAAAATGTTGATGATCTCACCTTCATTAAAATGAACCATGCCTGGGTATCAAATGATTTTGTACCACCTTCCCCTGATGTCAAATAGGTTGACAGCAAAATGGCTCGCTTTGTCCTCCTCTTCCTCCGACTTCTCCAATTCCTCCATTTGCAGATGCTGAACGTCCAGCCAACACCTCAACATATGCCAGTTATTCCACCTCAATAACTGGGCTGTACCCTCGCCAGGGCCGTCATCAGCACCTGGCATACCCGGGCAAGTGCCGGTTCCCTGTGCAGGTGGGGGGGCCGACTGTCACGCTGTCTAATGATATGAATACAATGTCAGTAAACTATTTATACAGGAACCACACTCAATACAACATATAGTTTAGCAACATCAGAATGTAAGTATAAAATAGATTTACCTGACACAATATCTGCAGAACTTAGGGTTAATCTTGAATGTCACGCTGTCTGACACAATCTCTGCAGAACTTAGGGTTAATCTTGAGGACTTGATGAGCTGTAACAGGAAAGAGGAGGACCGGGGTCTAACCTGACCCTACACTGGGGTCCTAACTAATCCCTTTCCTTGGAGGTACTGATAATGGTTCAGAGGTCCAAGTCTCCAGCCTAACCCTGTCTCCTGTCAGACCCTGAACCCTGTAATCAGTCCTAAGAAGGATCCTGATTACCACCAAAGGGATATGGGCTGATCTCAGCTAAATACACAGATTAGACATATAAGACAGACAGGATAGCACTCACTTGCATACACACTCAAACACCGAAGGAACATAAATGGTCTGGGAAATAAACTCTAAACAAGTTGAGCTTAAAACAGCTAAGGAGCTCTCAACTTAAGTCTATACAGATTCATTCCTATCTGTGGTCTGCATGAAGGATTTCACTGGCAACTCCCAAAGCAGACAACCAGGAATTTAAAGGAAACCAATCAACAAATAATCAATTGCAGCCGGGAGAAACTGCACCCAGTCCCAGCACCGAGCACAGACAGAATTAACTCCCTAGCTGCCAAACACAAAGAAACAGCAACTCAGCTGTGAGAAGTCAAAACGTGCAACCGCGACGATCTTCGTGGCAATGCACACATGACAGTACCCCCCCTTCTACGAGGGGCCTCCGGACCCTCAGGGCCAGGCCTGCCCGGGTGAGTTCTGTGGAAGGTCTGAACCAAACGATCTGCGTTAACATCGGACGCAGGGACCCACGTCCTCTCCTCCGGACCATATCCCTTCCAATGCACCAAGTACTGAAGGGACCGGCGATTCAGACGAGAGTTAATGATTTTTGATACTTGAAATTCCAAGTTACCATTGACTAACACTGGAGGAGGAGGTAGAGGTGACGGTATGACTGGTGCCACATACCTTTTAAGTAATGACTTGTGGAACACATTATGAATTTTAAACGTAGAAGGGAGTTCCAGACGAAATGCCACAGGATTAATTATGGAACTGATCCTGTACGGCCCGATGAATCTGGGACCCAGTTTCCAGGAGGGCACTTTAAGTTTTATATTCCTGGTAGACAACCATACCAGATCGTTCACATTCAGATCTGGACCAGAAACTCTCCTCCTATCAGCCATACGTTTGTAACGGTTCCCCATCGTACTCAAATTATTCAATACACCTCGCCACACAGAAGCAAGTGACGACGAGAAACGCTCCTCCTCAGGAACCCCAGAAGGACCCCCCCATTGAAAGTACAAAACTGGGGATGAAAACCATATGCCCCAAAAAACGGGGACTTACCAGTGGACTCGCTCTGCCTGTTGTTAAGAGCGAACTCTGCCAAAGGCAAGAAAGAAGACCAGTCCTCCTGGTTCTCCGATACAAAACACCGGAGATATGTCTCTAAACTCTGATTCAGACGCTCTGTCTGACCATTGGTCTGTGGATGAAAAGCCGAGGAAAACGACAATTGCATCCCCCGACGTAAACAAAATGCCCTCCAAAATTTGGACACAAACTGAGACCCCCTATCTGACACCACATCAGAAGGCAACCCATGAAGTCTCACGATCTCCCTAATTAACACCTGCGCCAGAGTTTTAGCATTAGGGAGTGCAGGAAGAGCAACGAAATGTGCCATCTTACTGAACCTGTCAACAACCACGAGTATGACAGTATTCCCAGACGACGGAGGAAGGTCCGTAATGAAGTCCATAGATAAATGGGTCCATGGACGCTCCGGAAGTTTCAAAGGTAAAAGGGTCCCAGACGGACGGGTATGAGGAGTTTTAGAGCGAGCACAAACCCCACAGGACGCGACAAAAGTTATAACATCTTTATTAGCGTTAGGCCACCAAAATCGGCGAGAAAGAAGATCTAAAGTAGCCTTACTCCCTGGATGTCCTGCTAAAGCAGAATTATGATGTGCCTCAATAACCTTTTGTCTCAACTGATTCGGGACAAACAGTCTCCCTGGAGGTCCTGCAGGAGCGTCCCCCTGAGCCTCTAACACCTCCTCCTCAAGCTCAGAACATACAGCCGACACTACCACCCCCTCCTGAAGGATAGGAATCGGGTCGTCCGTTTTCCCGGCCCCTGGGAAACTGCGAGACAAGGCATCAGCCTTTACATTCTTAGACCCCGGACGATAAGTGACGACAAAATTAAACCTGGTAAAAAATAATGACCATCGAGCTTGTCTGGAATTCAGACGCTTAGCGGATTCTAAATACAGCAGGTTCTTGTGATCAGTAATAACGGTGACCGGGTGGACTGCCCCCTCCAAAAAGTGACGCCATTCTTCAAAAGCCAATTTAATGGCCAAAAGTTCCCTATTGCCGATATCATAATTCCTTTCGGCGGACGACAATTTCTTAGAAAAGAAAGCGCACGGATGCCATTTACCAGGGGACGGACCCTGGGACAATATAGCACCCACCCCTACGTCAGACGCGTCCACCTCCACAATGAACGGCTGAGATACATCTGGTTGGATGAGAACGGTGCCGAAGCAAAACATCTTTTTAAAGAGGAAAAGGCTTGGCAAGCTTTGTCCGACCACCTAGAAAAATCCGTCCCTTTTCTCGTCATGTCAGTGAGAGGTTTGACGACAGACGAGAAATTACAAATAAATTTCCGGTAGTAATTAGCAAACCCCAAAAAACGCTGCAGAGCCTTAAGATCCCCTGGCTGATCCCATTCAAGCACTGCTCTCACCTTTTCAGGGTCCATCCGGAAACCGGAGGCTGACACCAAAAAACCCAAAAACTGAAGTTCCTGTACGGCAAACACACACTTCTCCAGTTTGGCGTATAGTTTATTGTCTCGCAAGATCTGCAACACCTGTCTCACATGCTCCTGGTGAGACACAAGATCTGGCGAGTAAATTAAAATGTCATCCAAATATACGACCACAAACACCCCCACAAGGTGACGAAAAATGTCATTAACAAAATGTTGGAATACTGCTGGAGCAGTAGTCAGACCAAAAGGCATGACCAGGTTTTCATAATGTCCCTCTGGCGTGTTAAACGCCGTTTTCCACTCATCCCCCTCTTTTATCCTAATCAGATTATACGCCCCCCTGAGATCCAATTTAGAGAACCATTTGGCGCCAACAATTTGATTGAAGAGATCAGGAATAAGAGGGAGTGGATACGGATCTCGAACAGTAATCCAATTAAGTTCGCGGAAATCCAAGCAAGGGCGTAGGCCTCCATCTTTTTTCTTCACAAAGAAGAACCCCGCGGCCACAGGGGAAGATGAAGGTCTAATATGCCCTTTGGCCAGACTTTCAGAAATATAATCTTTCATAGCCTGTCTTTCAGGACCAGAAAGATTATACAACCTAGCTTTAGGCAACTTAGCATCAGGAAGTAGATTAATAGAGCAGTCATACACGCGATGAGGAGGCAACTCCCGACACCCCTCCTCAGAGAAAACATCCCCAAAATCCTCCAAAAAAGGAGGCAATGTACTAGGCTCGACCGCACTGATGACTGTGTTCATGCAGTTGTTTTTGCAAAACTCACCCCATTGGCTTATCTCTCTGGACTGCCAATTAATCACAGGGTTATGTTTAACCAGCCAAGGAAGTCCCAACACAATGGGAGTAGGTAGACCTTCCAACACATAACAAGATAATTGTTCCCTATGTATTGCCCCTACCCGAAGGTCAATGTTATGAACCTCATGAACAAAGCTACCTTGGCCGAGAGGCCTGGCGTCAATGGAGAAAATAGGGATCGGTTTGACCAATACATTCAGATGCATACCTTGAGCCTGAGCAAACTGAGCGTCAACCAGATTAGCCCCGGAACCACTATCCAGAAGAACAGACAATCTCTTCACTCTAATACCAACCACCACCTCCACTGGTACAAATAACTGAGAAGAACCGGCGGATGAAATACATACTCCCAGGTTGTCGTCCACCACACAACCTGGGATTAGCAGTTTTCCGGCGACTTTTTACTTAACAAGACACGGGATGGACATTCTCCAACAAAATGTCCCTCTTTCCCGCAGAAAAAACACCTGCTAGTCCTGCGGCGTGCCGCCAATCCCCTACTGCGAAAAGATGTCCCTCCCAACTGCATTGGCTCATCCGAACAGACAAGGGGAACCTCAACATAAGGGACTTTAGTAGTAGGTGGAGTAACAACAGGGAGTGAAGTTACCTCACCCCTCTCCCGAAGCCGTCTATCAGTACGGATAGCTAGGGCCATAGCAGCCTCCAGAGAAGGAGGAGACTCATACTGAGCCAAAACGTCTTTTAATTTGTCAGAAAGCCCATAACAAAACTGGCTCCTAAGAGCTGGGTCATTCCACTGAGTATCCGTGGCCCATCTACGAAACTCAGAAGCAAATTCCTCCGCAGGACGATCTCCCTGCTGTATTTTACGTAATTTGGTCTCAGCAAGAGAGACCCGATCTGGGTCATCATATACCAATCCCAGAGCAGTAAAAAATTGATCTACAGACTGTAGAGCCGGGGATCCCGGAGGAAGGGAAAATGCCCAGGATTGAGGGTCCCCTTGAAGAAGTGAGATAACAATTCCCACTCTCTGCTCATCACTCCCTGATGATCGCGGCCGAAGCCGAAAATACAATTTACATGCCTCCCGGAAGGTAAAAAATTTGTCTCGCCCACCAGTGAACCTATCTGGAAGAGCTACTTTAGGTTCAACTCTGGTTTGCTCCAGGGGAGACAAAACTTTGGACTTAATGTCCGTCAGCTCCATGGATAATCCCTGCAACTGCAGAGCCAGCTGGGCTACTGGATCCATGGTAACAAGAGATAATTTTTTATGGCCAGTGAAAATGTCACGCTGTCTAATGATATGAATACAATGTCAGTAAACTATTTATACAGGAACCACACTCAATACAACATATAGTTTAGCAACATCAGAATGTAAGTATAAAATAGATTTACCTGACACAATATCTGCAGAACATAGGGTTAATCTTGAATGTCACGCTGTCTGACACAATCTCTGCAGAACTTAGGGTTAATCTTGAGGACTTGATGAGCTGTAACAGGAAAGAGGAGGACCGGGTCTAACCTGACCCTACACTGGGGTCCTAACTAATCCCTTTCCTTGGAGGTACTGATAATGGTTCAGAGGTCCAAGTCTCCAGTCTAACCCTGTCTCCTGTCAGACCCTGAACCCTGTAATCAGTCCTAAGAAGGATCCTGATTACCACCAAAGGGATATGGGCTGATCTCAGCTAAATACACAGATTAGACATATAAGACAGACAGGATAGCACTCACTTGCATACACACTCAAACACCGAAGGAACATAAATGGTCTGGGAAATAAACTCTAAACAAGTTGAGCTTAAAACAGCTAAGGAGCTCTCAACTTAAGTCTATACAGATTCATTCCTATCTGTGGTCTGCATGAAGGATTTCACTGGCAACTCCCAAAGCAGACAACCAGGAATTTAAAGGAAACCAATCAACAAATAATCAATTGCAGCCGGGAGAAACTGCACCCAGTCCCAGCACCGAGCACAGACAGAATTAACTCCCTAGCTGCCAAACACAAAGAAACAGCAACTCAGCTGTGAGAAGTCAAAACGTGCAACCGCGACGATCTTCGTGGCAATGCACACATGACACCGACTCATGGGCGACGGCACTGCCACAGGGGCCCTCATAGTACGCAAAAGTGTCTCTGATGGTGGGGTGGACCACTCACCGTCAGACACACCAGTGTACTATGAGGGGCCCTGTGCCAGTGCCATCGCCCACGAGTGGGCCCCCCTGCTTGCTCAGGGCCACAGCACTTGCAATACTTACCTCTCCCTGCTCCACCGCTGTGACATCTTCCGCGTTTCCTGACAGGTCAGAGAGCGCGATGATGTCAAGTCTGTACGCCCTCTGCCTAAACAGTCCAAGTGCAGAGAGCTGGAAGATGGCGACGCTGAGGAGTCCAGAGTAGAGCAGTGCCAGTGAGGAGAGGCATTTCATTTTTTTTATTGTTTGGAGCTATATATGGGGAGCATTATACACTGGAGAATGATATATGGGGCCCATCATACACTTGAGCATCATCCATGGGGCCCTTCATATACTGGAGCATTCTAAAAGGGGGACATCAGACACTGGAGCAGCATTTATGGGGCCCATTATACACTGGAGCTTTATAAATGGGCCCATTATATATGGAGCATTATATTGGCCCATTATAAACTGGAGCATGATACATGGGGCCTATCATAAACTGGAGCATTCTAAATGTGGGACATCAGACACTGGAGCAGCATTTACAGGGCCCATTATACACTGGAGCATTATAAATGGGGCCCATTATATATGGAGCATTATATTGGCCCATCATAAACTGGAGCATCATCCATGGGGCCTATCATATACTGGAGCATTCTAAATGGGGGACATCAGACACTGGAGCAGCATTTACAGGGCCCATTATACACTGGAGCATTAGAAATGGGGCCCATTATATATGGAGCAATATATTGGCCAATCATACACTGGAGCATCATCCATAGGGCCCATCAAATACTGGAGCATCATATGGGGTTCATTATTTATGGGGCATCATATAGGGTATGGAGCATCATATGGAGCACATATGGGGCCCATTCTGTATGAAGCAATATATGGGCCCATCATATACTGTATGGAGCTTTATATGCGATTCATTATACTGTATGGAGCAATATGTGGGGCTCATTCTACTCTATGGGGACCGTCCTATACTGTATGGCACATTATATGGGGACCATCATATACTGGATCATTATGTGGAGCTCATCATATACTGTATGGAACATTATGTGGGACCAATTATGTATGGAGCAATACTGTATATGGGGCTCATTATTCTGTATGGCGCACTATGTGGTGGTCATAATACTGTATGGAGTAATATACTGTCTGGTTTTTGAGCTATTGTAGAATTTAAAATAGATATCAGTCATGTAATGTAAGAAGTGAAGTATTTGTCATTGTACTATACCTATTTTTCTGTGCCGCATCGGAGGATCATGAATTGTGGTATGTGTTAAAGGGGCCCACTGACACTCTTTGGCCCGGGGCACACGAAAACCTTGAGCCAGCCCTACCCCCCTACAACTTTAGCCAAATAACCCCTGGTTTTCAATGCTTAACTATTATTATAAAGTAAATTAAGGTTGCCAAGCTTAAGCAATAAGCATTGAAATGGGCACTGTAGGTGTGTTCACAGTCCTCCACTCCCTACCGACTTTGCTTCCCCATTGACTTGCATTGGGTTTCGTGTTTCAGTCGGACCTCCGACTTTTCCCGATAGTCGAACGATTTCGTTCGACTCGACTTTTGAGAAAGTCGGGTTTCATACAACCCGACTCGACCTGAAAAAGGCAAAGTCGCTCATCTCTAGTTATCAACCACTGAGGACACTCAAGTTTTAATATTTTCCTGTCTATATGCTAACATGGTACAAAGATATATTTTTCCTGTATCATTATTAAATAATTTTTGTAAGTAAAAAATGTGTGTTAAAACTTGATTCTGACCAAATGAAACATCAATAGTCTGTGGGTCACTAAATAAATGTGATCATATAAAATACAATAAACTAACAAGACAAAGCAAGTTATAAGACATAACAGGGGTTATATAAGTAGCATCATCATTACAAATATCAAATTTGCTTATTAGTGATGAAAGAATCTTCTGAAATTTGACTTTGACAATACAGCTGAATGTGGTTGAGAAATTCCCATTGCTGAAATCAGTTTGCCATAAATTGAAAACACTACAATGCCTCCGATTGCACTGAAAAGATGTATGTTACTGAGCTTTTCTAGGATTGTAGCCAACAACTGTAAAGCTCTTTAATGCAAGAATACGACTGTAAGGATTCCGGATGTTCCTTGGAGCCTGTTTTCGCCTTTTTCCAAGATGGAGTCTGGTACTTCGCCCTGCCCCTAAACTTTCTCTCTGTTCTGCTATTTTAGTCCAGGTCAGGAGATCCTCCATGCCTGAGTATTTTGTGCTGTTGGCTCCTGAGCTTCTGCCTGTTTGCTGGTGAACTTCCTGCTGCTGCTGCTCATTACTTGGTGGTCTGCCTCTCCACATTCTGCTGCCTTCAGTCCTCAGTGCATCTCACTGATCCTGTCCCTGGTTAACTATTGTCAGGACTTCTAGTGAAGAGATACTCGCCTCTGGAACTGCTGTGGTCAGTAGGAATTCTGACATTACTATCTCTTCTTGGACTGTGTTTGTGTGGGCTGCAGAGCTGGACTTGAGCGGGACTTTATATCCCAAAAGGTACATATAGTGACCTTCTCCTTTAACTCTTCACCTGTGTAATGCTGGACTTCTACGTCTAAGTACTGTGAGCATTTTCACCCATATGATTTCTGGACTTCTACGCTTAAGTGCTGTGTGCATGCACACTCGTATTATTGCTGGACTTCCTCGTTAAGTGCCGTGTGCTTTCTCTTGTATATTACTGCTGGACTCCTATGTTTGGTGCTTTGTGCACTCTTGCGTCTGTGCATTTATTACTATTGCAGGAAGTGCTCTGTTAGTTTTGTTTCACTTGAACTATTCTGTTTTGTGCTGTGCATTTGTTACAATTGCAGGATGAGCTCTGTTAGTTTTGTTTCACTTCTTTAATATACTTATTTGCATCAGCTTTGCTCTCAGATTCGTTTTATCCCACGCAATCAGATTCCGTAGTACCCACATAATTGTTACAACCGCTAGATATTAAGTTCCCCAACAGATACGGATATGGGTAAATGATGGTATCTTGTGGTAATAAAGAGCCTGTTTAATTACACACTATACTGTCAGACTTTTTATTTTAATTCTCTTTTTCTGTAAATACACGATTTGCCCCTTTCCCAAAAGAGCAATCAAGAAATAAATTCTTGGTAAATGCAAAAAAATAACAGCAGCAAAAGCCTGCAAGCATGTATGTATGTATATCAAACAGGTGTGCAAAAATCAGTGACACACACACTTTGTAAGGTAGTACCAGAAGTAAATGTCTTTTTCAGCAATATTGTTGGCTTGTTTCTGCATAAATTCAAAAAAGGAGGACTGAATTGCAGAAGCATGAAAGCCATCTCACCTTCGTTAAGGTGACCCTGATCGAGATGGTCCTACACTGTCTAATATTAAAAATCTTACCCTCTGTCAAAGTTAACTTCAGTGTGTGAATAAGGCAGACAGTGTAGGACCGTCTCGATCGGGGTCACTTTGACGATGGGGAGATGGCTTTCATGCTATTTTTGATCTAAAACTGTATTACTAAGAATCCTGTGTTATTTAAATGCACTTTTGCTTTTTACTTATTTAGTTATAGCAGTGCCTTTGTTTATTTTGCTTTTTGTAGGTTTTTTCAATGTCTTATGGCCAAAGTAAACATGCATTTATATGCTGCATGTATACCAACTTTAACCAAGCTCAATTTTTGTGTTTTTTTTAAATAGTTTGTAGCATCTAGTGTGTTATAGAAGCCTGATCCATATGCCACAAAAACATTCTTCTGTTATTAATGTCATACAGATGGTTTCTGAAAGCTGATGGCCATCGCAGTCCTCCAGTACCTATTACCCAGTTGCCATTACTTTTCTAAGAAAGCTGTGCCAGCACTACACCAGCATGTTGCAGACATCACCTGTTCCTTGACAAAAGCTCTGTCTGTCAGGGTGCATTTCACCACAGACACTTGGACGAATAAGCATGGCCAAGGGCGTTACATCTCACTGACTGGGCTTGTTGTTACTCTGGTGGCTGTGGGGACAGGTGTTGCTCCACAAGTCTTGGAATCCCCAAGGCTTGCAGGACAAACCTCTATATTTAACATTTCTTACACTGATTCTGCCTCCGCCATCTCTTCTAGGGCCTCCACCTGCGCCCTCAACCTTTGCCTTCATGAGGCATGCGTTCCAACAGTGCATAGCGAACCCCCACCACTTCCGTACTGTGCAGCCAGGGCTCACCGCAATCAGGCAGTCATAAAATTGATATGCCTTGGAGATCGCAGTCATACAGCTGAAGAGTTGTGGACAGCTCTCCAGGCTGAATTTGATCAATGGTTGTCTCTACTGAATTTGCATTCAGGGAAGGTTGTGTCCGATAACAGGGCGAACCTGGCATCAGCCCTATGGCGAGGCAAGCTCAAATCCGTGCCTTGCATGGCTCACATCCTCAACCTGGTGGTACAGCGTGTTCTCAGCTAATATCCTAGCCTGGGTGATCTGCTCCACAAAGCACGTAAGCTGTGTACTCATTTACTCCATTTGCACCCCTCTGCGCATAGACTTGCATTGATATAGAGGTTTTTGTCTATGCCAGTTAATAGGTTGATATGCAATGTGCCGACAGGGTGGAATTTTACTCTTCACATGTTGCAGCAACTGTGACAGCAGCAACGAGCCCTGACGGAGTATGTCATGTCATATAGCCTGGGTCAATGCAGTACGGACGTGGCGCATATCACATTAACAGAATGGGCACAGATTAAGGACCTCTGCACCCTTCTGCACAGTTTTGAAATGGCTACTAAGATGGTTAGCGCTGATGACGCCATCATCAGCATCATTATTCTGGTCATCTTTATACTGGAGCAGACTTTGAATAGTCTGCGGGAGGGGATGTTTTCCCAGAAGAAGAGGAGGAAGCATAGGAGGCTGCGGAAGGGATAGCACTGTCTCTAAAGGGTATGCCACACTGAACAACATCGCTAACGGGATCGCTAAAAAACGTCACTATTTAGCGATCCCGTTAGCGATGTTGTTCTGTGCGGCATCTGCCAGCGACGAGCTTCCTGCTGTGATCTCGCTCGTCGCTGGAATCGTTCCGGACCCTATTTTATCGTCGGCGCTCCCGCTGGGTAAGTATAATCGCTAAGTGTAGCACCTTTTCTTAGCGATTTAGCGGTACTTTTGTACCGCTAAAGTCGTTAAGGAGATCGCTAACCGCGATAGCGTCCTTAACGACATCGCTAAGTTAGGTAGCTACTAGCGATATAAAAACAATCCCGCTAGCGATCTCATTAGTATGCGACGCTAACGAGATCGCTAGCGGGATTGTGTAGTGTGGTGTTATGTTACGGTAGCTGAGGAGTGCAGGTAAAAAAGGAAATACACCAGAGCAGTTGGAATCTATGAGATTGCAGTACCCTGACTAACCACCGCAACTAGAGGCAGCCGTGGAGCGTTCCTACGATGGTCCTAGACGCCTCGTCACAGCCTGAGAAACTAACTACACCTAAAGATAGAAATAGGAAAGCTATCTGCCCCGGAGCAGAACCCCAAAGATAATAGAAAGCCCCCAAACATGTAATGGCGGTTAGACAAGAGGAAATACTGACACAGAAAGAAAATAGTATGAGCAAACGCTGGGGCCCAAACTATCTAAATAGAAAAGGACAGGAAGGGTACTTACTGCAATCCCAGAAAACCCTGAAAAACACCAACTCTACTAATTTCAAAATCACCTGAGATCACACGACCTCTACCACCTAAATTAGTTCTCTGGTGTAACAAAAACAGCAGCCACTGAAAAAACTGCAAAAAGCAAAAGTACAAAACACAGAGGCTGGACTAAACTGAGAGGGCAAAAGCCCCGGAGGGGACCCAGAAGGCCCCCACAGAAGTGCAGGACAAAATGCAAAAATATAGCAAAAACACAAAATAAGAAATTGTCTTATCTGATAGCAGGAGATGCAGACACGACACAGCAGGCTACAAGGGAAACTGGAAAGAAGGATTCAGACCAGAACAATTGATCACCGGCAACCCTGATGGGAAAATGATTCCCTTAAATAAGACCAATCAGTAACACCTGATTCCCAATCCTCACTAGTACCGCTTGTAACCACCAGAGGGAGCCTCTGCTCAGAACTCATCTCAAACCCATTCACAACAGTACCCCCCCCTTGAGGAGGGGTCACCGAACCCTCATTTGAGCAACCAGGTCGGTCAGGATGAGTTCTATGATACGCACGGATAAGTCTCCTAGCATGGATGTCCGAAGCAAACACCCAAGAATTATCTTCCTGACCATAACCTCTCCATTTAACCAAATACTGGAGTCTTCGTCTAGAAAAACGAGAATCCAATATTTTCTCAACCACATACTCCAGATTGCCCTCAACCAAAACAGGGTCAGGAGGCACAGCAGCAGGAACCACTGGCTCAACAAACCTCTTCAACAAGGACTTGTGGAACACGTTATGGATCTTAAATGTCCCTGGAAGAAGCAAACGAAAAGAAACAGGATTAATAATCTCCATGATCTTATAAGGTCCAATGAACCTAGGCTTAAATTTAGGAGATGCTACTCTCATAGGAATATTCTTTGAGGACAACCAGACCAAGTCCCCCACTTTAAACCGAGGACCATCAGTCCTATGCCGGTTAGCAAACCGCTGGGCCTTCTCCTGAGAGAGGGACAACCTCTCCACTACCTGGTCCCAAATCTGCTGCATACGCTCAACAACAGAGTCAACACCTGGACAGACAGAAGCCTCCGTCTGTCCTGAAGAAAATCGAGGGTGAAACCCAGAATTACAGAAAAACGGAGACATCAAAGTGGCAGAGCTAGCCCTATTATTAAGAGCAAACTCAGCCAAAGGCAAAAAAGAGACCCAGTCATCCTGATCAGCAGACACAAAGCATCTTAGATAAGTCTCCAATGTCTGGTTTGTTCTCTCAGTTTGACCATTGGTCTGAGGATGAAATGCCGAGGAGAAAGACAATTGAACACCCAGTTTAGAACAAAAAGTCCTCCAAAATCTGGAAACAAACTGGACTCCTCTGTCAGACACAATGTTCTCAGGAATGCTGTGTAAACGAACCACGTGCTGAAGGAACAACGGCACCAATTCAGAGGAGGAAGGCAACTTAGGTAATGGCACAAGATGTATCATTTTGGAAAACCTATCACAAATTACCCAGATGGTGGTCATTCTCTGAGAAACAGGAAGATCGGAAATGAAATCCATAGAGATATGGGTCCATGGTCTCTTGGGCACAGGCAATGGCATCAACAAACCACTAGAGCGAGAGCAAGGCTTGGAGCGAGAGCAAGTCCCGCAGGACTGCACAAATTCCCTGACATCGCGAGACAAGGTAGGCCACCAAAAGGACCGACTAACCAAGTCTCTGGTACCAAAAATTCCGGGATGCCCAGCCAATGCGGAACAATGAATCTCAGACATCACACTCTTTTTCCATTGGTCCGGGACAAACAATTTTCCAACAGGGCAGCGCTCGGGCCTATCCTCCTGACACCCCTCCAGAGCAAGTCTCAAATTAGGCGAGATGGCGGAAAGAACTACACCCTCCTTCAAAATAACAGAGGGATCAGATAGCTCAGGAGAGTCCGCAAGGAAACTCCTCGAGAGGGCATCCGCCTTAACATTCTTAGTGCCAGGAAGAAAGGAAACCACAAAATTAAAACGTGTGAAAAACAAGGCCCACCTGGCCTGTCTAGGATTGAGTCGCTTGGCAGATTCCAGATAGACCAGATTCTTATGGTCCGTAAGGACCACCACCTGATGTTTGGCTCCCTCCAGCCAATGTCTCCACTCTTCAAAAGCCCACTTCATGGCCAATAACTCCCGATTACCCACGTCATAATTACGTTCAGTAGGAGAAAATTTTCGAGAGAAAAAGGCACAAGGGTTACTTTTAGAGGTCTCTGGATCATTTTGGGACAAAACGGCACCTGCCCCAATTTCAGAGGCATCAACCTCCACCTGAAATGGCAGAGAAACATCAGGCTGCCGTAGAACAGGAGCAGAAGTGAATCTCTGCTTAAGTTCCTGAAACGCAGAGACTGCCTCAGGAGGCCAATTCACCACATCAGAACCCTTTCTGGTCAAATCAGTTAATGGTTTAACAATAACAGAGAAATTACCAATAAATTTACGATAAAAATTGGCAAAACCCAAAAATCTCTGAAGAGCCTTTAATGAAGTAGGTTGGACCCAATCACAGATGGCCTGAACCTTGACTGGGTCCATTTCAATAACAGATGGGGACGAAATGAATCCCAGAAATGAGATCTTCTGTACGCCAAAAAGACACTTTGATCCCTTCACATACAGAGCATTCTCTCTCAAAATCTGGAATACAGTTCGAACATGTTTCACATGAGAGTCCCAGTCATTAGAAAAAATCAAGATATCATCCAAATAAACAATCAGAAACTTGTCCACAAAATCCCTGAAAATGTCATTCATGAAGGACTGGAAGACGGAAGGAGCATTAGTGAGCCCAAAGGGCATCACAAGGTACTCAAAATGCCCTTCAGGGGTGTTAAATGCCGTCTTCCATTCATCCCCGTGCTTAATGCGAATAAGGTTATACGCCCCCCTGAGGTCAAGCTTGGTAAACCAAGTAGCGTTTTTCACCCTGGAAAACAGGTCAGAAATCAAGGGTAACGGGTATTGATATTTCACAGTAATATTGTTCAAGAGACGATAATCAATACACGGCCTTAATGAACCATCTTTTTTGGCCACAAAGAAAAAACCGGCACCTAAGGGTGAAGAGGATTGTCTGATATGACCCTTCTCCAATGATTCCTTGATATAAGACCGCATAGCGTCATGTTCAGGTACAGACAAGTTAAAAAGGCGACCCTTAGGGAATTTACTACCTGGCACTAATTCAATAGCGCAGTCATAGCTCCTATGGGGAGGTAAGGATGCAGATTTACTTTCGCTAAACACATCAGAAAAATCAAACAAAAAGTCAGGAACATCCTCAGCCTGGGGGAGGCAGAAAAAACAGGAGTGTTGGTATTAACACATTGGCAGCCCCAACTGGTTACAGACACAGATTTCCAATCCAAAACAGGATTATGAGACTGTAACCAAGGGAAACCCAGCACGATAATGTCATGCAGATTATATAGAACCAAAAATTTGCAGCACTCCTGGTGATCAGGTTCAACCCTCATTATCACCTGAGTAGAAAACTGGGGTTTATTCTCAGCCAAAGGGGTAGAATCGATCCCCAGTAGGGGAATAGACTTCTGTAGGGGTATCAAGGGAAATCCACAACGTTTAGCAAAATCATAATCCATCAGGTTAATAGCTGCTCCAGAATCAACGAAAGCCTGAGCAGAAAATGAGGACAGAGAGCATATCAGAGTGACAGTTAATAAAAACTTAGTCTGAACACCACCCAAGACAACTGAGCGTGCAAAACGTCTTCCCCGCTTAGGGCAGACTGAAATAGCATGAGAGGCATCACCACAGTAGAAACATAACCCATTGCGCTTTCGAAACTCATGACGCTGTGCCCCAGACACCACTCCATCACACTGCATGGGCTCAGCAGCTGGCTCACAAGGCAACACCACTCCACGCATACTTCTCCGCTCACGCAAACGTCTGTCAATTTGAATCGCTAATGACATAGAATCATTGAGACCAGAGGGGACAGGGAATCCCACCATAACATCCTTTACATTATCCGACAGACCCTTCCGGAAAAGGGCCGCCAAAGCGTCGTCATTCCATTTGGTCAGGACTGCCCACCTACGGAATCTCTGACAGTATAACTCAGCGTCATCAAGCCCCTGATTTAATGCCAACAAGGCTTTTTCAGCTTGGTCAGTGACATTAGGCTCATCGTACAATAACCCCAAAGCCTGAAAAAATGCATCAACATCACTCAAAACAGGATCCCCAGGTGTGAGGGAAAAAGCCCAATCCTGAGGATCGCCGCGCAGGAGAGAGATGACAATTTGAACCTGCTGCGCTGCGTTTCCTGAGGACTTAGATTTTAAGGCAAGAAACAATTTACAATTATTTTTGAAATTCTGAAACTTAGCTCGATCCCCTGAAAACAAATCTGGCATGGGGATCCTAGGTTCCACAACAGGCAACCTAGCAAGATATGCAGCAATACTCCGAACCTCAGTGGCAAGCTGATCCACACGGCCAGACAACTGTGCAAACTCCATTGGGAGAAAAGATCCTCCCCAGCACCCAGAGATACAGAGGGAAAAAAAAAAAAAAAATGCAACAAACAGAAAAATATCTCTGACAACTTTTCTTCCTTCAAAATATTTTTTCCCTTCTGTGAGTACCATACAATTTTTATGGCCGGTGATACTGTTATGTTACGGTAGCTGAGGAGTGCAGGTAAAAAAGGAAATACACCAGAGCAGTTGGAATCTATGAGATTGCAGTACCCTGACTAACCACCGCAACTAGAGGCAGCCGTGGAGCGTTCCTACGATGGTCCTAGACGCCTCGTCACAGCCTGAGAAACTAACTACACCTAAAGATAGAAATAGGAAAGCTATCTGCCCCGGAGCAGAACCCCAAAGATAATAGAAAGCCCCCAAACATGTAATGGCGGTTAGACAAGAGGAAATACTGACACAGAAAGAAAATAGTATGAGCAAACGCTGGGGCCCAAACTATCTAAATAGAAAAGGACAGGAAGGGTACTTACTGCAATCCCAGAAAACCCTGAAAAACACCAACTCTACTAATTTCAAAATCACCTGAGATCACACGACCTCTACCACCTAAATTAGTTCTCTGGTGTAACAAAAACAGCAGCCACTGAAAAAACTGCAAAAAGCAAAAGTACAAAACACAGAGGCTGGACTAAACTGAGAGGGCAAAAGCCCCCGGAGGGGACCCAGAAGGCCCCCACAGAAGTGCAGGACAAAATGCAAAAATATAGCAAAAACACAAAATAAGAAATTGTCTTATCTGATAGCAGGAGATGCAGACACGACACAGCAGGCTACAAGGGAAACTGGAAAGAAGGATTCAGACCAGAACAATTGATCACCGGCAACCCTGATGGGAAAATGATTCCCTTAAATAAGACCAATCAGTAACACCTGATTCCCAATCCTCACTAGTACCGCTTGTAACCACCAGAGGGAGCCTCTGCTCAGAACTCATCTCAAACCCATTCACAACAGTACCCCCCCCTTGAGGAGGGGTCACCGAACCCTCATTTGAGCAACCAGGTCGGTCAGGATGAGTTCTATGATACGCACGGATAAGTCTCCTAGCATGGATGTCCGAAGCAAACACCCAAGAATTATCTTCCTGACCATAACCTCTCCATTTAACCAAATACTGGAGTCTTCGTCTAGAAAAACGAGAATCCAATATTTTCTCAACCACATACTCCAGATTGCCCTCAACCAAAACAGGGTCAGGAGGCACAGCAGCAGGAACCACTGGCTCAACAAACCTCTTCAACAAGGACTTGTGGAACACGTTATGGATCTTAAATGTCCCTGGAAGAAGCAAACGAAAAGAAACAGGATTAATAATCTCCATGATCTTATAAGGTCCAATGAACCTAGGCTTAAATTTAGGAGATGCTACTCTCATAGGAATATTCTTTGAGGACAACCAGACCAAGTCCCCCACTTTAAAACCGAGGACCATCAGTCCTATGCCGGTTAGCAAACCGCTGGGCCTTCTCCTGAGAGAGGGACAACCTCTCCACTACCTGGTCCCAAATCTGCTGCATACGCTCAACAACAGAGTCAACACCTGGACAGACAGAAGCCTCCGTCTGTCCTGAAGAAAATCGAGGGTGAAACCCAGAATTACAGAAAAACGGAGACATCAAAGTGGCAGAGCTAGCCCTATTATTAAGAGCAAACTCAGCCAAAGGCAAAAAAGAGACCCAGTCATCCTGATCAGCAGACACAAAGCATCTTAGATAAGTCTCCAATGTCTGGTTTGTTCTCTCAGTTTGACCATTGGTCTGAGGATGAAATGCCGAGGAGAAAGACAATTGAACACCCAGTTTAGAACAAAAAGTCCTCCAAAATCTGGAAACAAACTGGACTCCTCTGTCAGACACAATGTTCTCAGGAATGCTGTGTAAACGAACCACGTGCTGAAGGAACAACGGCACCAATTCAGAGGAGGAAGGCAACTTAGGTAATGGCACAAGATGTATCATTTTGGAAAACCTATCACAAATTACCCAGATGGTGGTCATTCTCTGAGAAACAGGAAGATCGGAAATGAAATCCATAGAGATATGGGTCCATGGTCTCTTGGGCACAGGCAATGGCATCAACAAACCACTAGAGCGAGAGCAAGGCTTGGAGCGAGAGCAAGTCCCGCAGGACTGCACAAATTCCCTGACATCGCGAGACAAGGTAGGCCACCAAAAGGACCGACTAACCAAGTCTCTGGTACCAAAAATTCCGGGATGCCCAGCCAATGCGGAACAATGAATCTCAGACATCACACTCTTTTTCCATTGGTCCGGGACAAACAATTTTCCAACAGGGCAGCGCTCGGGCCTATCCTCCTGACACCCCTCCAGAGCAAGTCTCAAATTAGGCGAGATGGCGGAAAGAACTACACCCTCCTTCAAAATAACAGAGGGATCAGATAGCTCAGGAGAGTCCGCAAGGAAACTCCTCGAGAGGGCATCCGCCTTAACATTCTTAGTGCCAGGAAGAAAGGAAACCACAAAATTAAAACGTGTGAAAAACAAGGCCCACCTGGCCTGTCTAGGATTGAGTCGCTTGGCAGATTCCAGATAGACCAGATTCTTATGGTCCGTAAGGACCACCACCTGATGTTTGGCTCCCTCCAGCCAATGTCTCCACTCTTCAAAAGCCCACTTCATGGCCAATAACTCCCGATTACCCACGTCATAATTACGTTCAGTAGGAGAAAATTTTCGAGAGAAAAAGGCACAAGGGTTACTTTTAGAGGTCTCTGGATCATTTTGGGACAAAACGGCACCTGCCCCAATTTCAGAGGCATCAACCTCCACCTGAAATGGCAGAGAAACATCAGGCTGCCGTAGAACAGGAGCAGAAGTGAATCTCTGCTTAAGTTCCTGAAACGCAGAGACTGCCTCAGGAGGCCAATTCACCACATCAGAACCCTTTCTGGTCAAATCAGTTAATGGTTTAACAATAACAGAGAAATTACCAATAAATTTACGATAAAAATTGGCAAAACCCAAAAATCTCTGAAGAGCCTTTAATGAAGTAGGTTGGACCCAATCACAGATGGCCTGAACCTTGACCGGGTCCATTTCAATAACAGATGGGGACAAAATGAATCCCAGAAATGAGATCTTCTGTACGCCAAAAAGACACTTTGATCCCTTCACATACAGAGCATTCTCTCTCAAAATCTGGAATACAGTTCGAACATGTTTCACATGAGAGTCCCAGTCATTAGAAAAAATCAAGATATCATCCAAATAAACAATCAGAAACTTGTCCACAAAATCCCTGAAAATGTCATTCATGAAGGACTGGAAGACGGAAGGAGCATTAGTGAGCCCAAAGGGCATCACAAGGTACTCAAAATGCCCTTCAGGGTGTTAAATGCCGTCTTCCATTCATCCCCGTGCTTAATGCGAATAAGGTTATACGCCCCCCTGAGGTCAAGCTTGGTAAACCAAGTAGCGTTTTTCACCCTGGAAAACAGGTCAGAAATCAAGGGTAACGGGTATTGATATTTCACAGTAATATTGTTCAAGAGACGATAATCAATACACGGCCTTAATGAACCATCTTTTTTGGCCACAAAGAAAAAACCGGCACCTAAGGGTGAAGAGGATTGTCTGATATGACCCTTCTCCAATGATTCCTTGATATAAGACCGCATAGCGTCATGTTCAGGTACAGACAAGTTAAAAAGGCGACCCTTAGGGAATTTACTACCTGGCACTAATTCAATAGCGCAGTCATAGCTCCTATGGGGAGGTAAGGATGCAGATTTACTTTCGCTAAACACATCAGAAAAATCAAACAAAAAGTCAGGAACATCCTCAGCCTGGGGGGAGGCAGAAAAAACAGGAGTGTTGGTATTAACACATTGGCAGCCCCAACTGGTTACAGACACAGATTTCCAATCCAAAACAGGATTATGAGACTGTAACCAAGGGAAACCCAGCACGATAATGTCATGCAGATTATATAGAACCAAAAATTTGCAGCACTCCTGGTGATCAGGTTCAACCCTCATTATCACCTGAGTAGAAAACTGGGGTTTATTCTCAGCCAAAGGGGTAGAATCGATCCCCAGTAGGGGAATAGACTTCTGTAGGGGTATCAAGGGAAATCCACAACGTTTAGCAAAATCATAATCCATCAGGTTAATAGCTGCTCCAGAATCAACGAAAGCCTGAGCAGAAAATGAGGACAGAGAGCATATCAGAGTGACAGTTAATAAAAACTTAGTCTGAACACCACCCAAGACAACTGAGCGTGCAAAACGTCTTCCCCGCTTAGGGCAGACTGAAATAGCATGAGAGGCATCACCACAGTAGAAACATAACCCATTGCGCTTTCGAAACTCATGACGCTGTGCCCCAGACACCACTCCATCACACTGCATGGGCTCAGCAGCTGGCTCACAAGGCAACACCACTCCACGCATACTTCTCCGCTCACGCAAACGTCTGTCAATTTGAATCGCTAATGACATAGAATCATTGAGACCAGAGGGGACAGGGAATCCCACCATAACATCCTTTACATTATCCGACAGACCCTTCCGGAAAAGGGCCGCCAAAGCGTCGTCATTCCATTTGGTCAGGACTGCCCACCTACGGAATCTCTGACAGTATAAACTCAGCGTCATCAAGCCCCTGATTTAATGCCAACAAGGCTTTTTCAGCTTGGTCAGTGACATTAGGCTCATCGTACAATAACCCCAAAGCCTGAAAAAATGCATCAACATCACTCAAAACAGGATCCCCAGGTGTGAGGGAAAAAGCCCAATCCTGAGGATCGCCGCGCAGGAGAGAGATGACAATTTGAACCTGCTGCGCTGCGTTTCCTGAGGACTTAGATTTTAAGGCAAGAAACAATTTACAATTATTTTTGAAATTCTGAAACTTAGCTCGATCCCCTGAAAACAAATCTGGCATGGGGATCCTAGGTTCCACAACAGGCAACCTAGCAAGATATGCAGCAATACTCCGAACCTCAGTGGCAAGCTGATCCACACGGCCAGACAACTGTGCAAACTCCATTGGGAGAAAAGATCCTCCCCAGCACCCAGAGATACAGAGGGAAAAAAAAAAAAAAAATGCAACAAACAGAAAAATATCTCTGACAACTTTTCTTCCTTCAAAATATTTTTTCCCTTCTGTGAGTACCATACAATTTTTATGGCCGGTGATACTGTTATGTTACGGTAGCTGAGGAGTGCAGGTAAAAAAGGAAATACACCAGAGCAGTTGGAATCTATGAGATTGCAGTACCCTGACTAACCACCGCAACTAGAGGCAGCCGTGGAGCGTTCCTACGATGGTCCTAGACGCCTCGTCACAGCCTGAGAAACTAACTACACCTAAAGATAGAAATAGGAAAGCTATCTGCCCCGGAGCAGAACCCCAAAGATAATAGAAAGCCCCCAAACATGTAATGGCGGTTAGACAAGAGGAAATACTGACACAGAAAGAAAATAGTATGAGCAAACGCTGGGGCCCAAACTATCTAAATAGAAAAGGACAGGAAGGGTACTTACTGCAATCCCAGAAAACCCTGAAAAACACCAACTCTACTAATTTCAAAATCACCTGAGATCACACGACCTCTACCACCTAAATTAGTTCTCTGGTGTAACAAAAACAGCAGCCACTGAAAAAACTGCAAAAAGCAAAAGTACAAAACACAGAGGCTGGACTAAACTGAGAGGGCAAAAGCCCCCGGAGGGGACCCAGAAGGCCCCCACAGAAGTGCAGGACAAAATGCAAAAATATAGCAAAAACACAAAATAAGAAATTGTCTTATCTGATAGCAGGAGATGCAGACACGACACAGCAGGCTACAAGGGAAACTGGAAAGAAGGATTCAGACCAGAACAATTGATCACCGGCAACCCTGATGGGAAAATGATTCCCTTAAATAAGACCAATCAGTAACACCTGATTCCCAATCCTCACTAGTACCGCTTGTAACCACCAGAGGGAGCCTCTGCTCAGAACTCATCTCAAACCCATTCACAACAGTGTGGCAGTACCTTTAGTTCAAGACTGTTGTCACACAGACGGATGCCAAGGGAGGGTGAATGACTGCAATTGGGGGGGCTGGTGATAACAGACAAACTGTTATTGAAGGTGAAAGATCCAAGGAACAAATGGAGGAGGAAGAGTATAATACTCCCCTCTCGGTTGTTCGTGGTTGGCAGGAGGGAATGGAGGAAACGAGCCTTATTGTTACCCAGCCACCAACGCAGCATAGGCTCTGACTTCATGGTAGAGCCCAACATATGAGTGCCTTCTTGATGCACTATCTGCAACATGATCCCTGTGCAGTTATGATTAGGAATAATGCTGACTACTGGGTTGCCACTTTATTAGATCCACGTTATAAAACCAAAATTTTCCAGATGATTCCTACCGTAGAAAGGGACCCGTGAATGCTGGAGTATTGAAACACGCTTTTATACAACCTTAAGAGAGCTTTTCCCCAAGACAGCAGTGAAGCACACAGTTTGCATCCTGGGCCTCTCCTGTTATAGTGCTCTCCATCACAGGACTCTTACAGTAATAATATCCCCCATCCTTTCTTTAATAATGTCCCCTATCCAGACCCATTCCAGAAATAATGTCCTTCATCCTTGGACTTTCCAGTAATAATATCCCTCATACTGAGCCCCTCTTGATATAATATCCCTCATTCTAGGCCCCTTTGTTTTATAATGTCCTCCTATCTTGAGCCCCTTTTTGGAATTATATTTTACTTCCTTGACTCTTTCCTGTAATAATTTTCCTTGTTCTGCCTCTCTTCTCCAACATATTTAAAAAATAAATAAATAATTCTTCTCACCTTCCCCCACTCCTATGACATGTGGCATCCTTTTCAATAGCCGGTGCAGAGGCTGGCAGATCACATGGGCATGCTCGCCATGGGCGGCGCATGCCATTACTGCCATGTGTCTCTACTGACGAACACTTCGACATCCACTGTCAAACCAACGGGCATCCCTACTTCAACTTCACAGGAATGGTCACCCCTGCTTTTCAAGTAGGAAACTTGCAACTTGTTTGAATAAATAATTGTAGTGATGTGATTGAAAAAAATAATCAGGTATAAATACTTTTATTTAATACTACTGAAACAAAACCACAGAATTGGATTAAAATAAGCATTATATTTTTTTGCCCCTTAGATGCAAGAGCAGATATATCATTGGAGCAACCTGTGCTGTTGCACTGGGATCCAAAAGTTAAGGGGGCCCATTTCCACCTCCAAAGCAGGTGGAACTGTGAATTATGATGAGTTATTGGCTGCATATATTATTCATGGACAAGATACCACTTGTGTCTGTGTCCGTCAATGCTTAGATGGCCATATTTTGAGTCATTTAGAACAACAAAAGTTGAATGAGATTGTGCTGTTTTCTACCGTTTATCATTTGTATGATTAGATTACAGCATAAAACATGACTGAAGGATTGAATGATGGGCCTACATTATATTATATTGGAATTCTCAATTACTAGTGATATATTCTGTTCTTCACCGGTTGTCTCGGTGGCAGTTGCAATGATAATGTAAGCTTTTTCATTAGAGCAATATCAAATAATAATAAGAATTTATATTCGAGTTAAAAAGAGGATAAATAGGGAATGGAGATTAAATAACTAGGGAGCCTAGTTGTAAGGTTTGGAAAGCATCAAGCTTTTTTAATACATGCTCGCTGCATAAGTAAAATAGCTAAGCATTTTCAATAGTGTTCAGTAAATGCATTTGCAGGACATTTGTCCAATGGCCACAAAAAAACTGACTCAATGATCTTGAGATAATTTTTGTGTGGGGGCCATGTCATCTCTCCCAGAACTCTTGGTTCTTTGTTCGCTGAATAAATTTAAAGCTAATCAGACGCTTCCCTGATGGTATTGCTTAATGAATAATCATCTACTGCATTTATCAGCATTGAGGAAAACAAAAAATGGGCAAACTTGAGTACTGTAGACACAATGGCTGGACAAGGAAACATAAGGGTATGCCACACTAAACAACATCACTAACGGGATCGCTAAAAAACGTCACTATTTAGCGATCCCGTTAGCGATGTTGTTGTGTGCGGCATCTACCAGCGACGTGGCCCCTGCTGAGATCCTGCTGTGATCTCGCTCGTCGTTCTCATCGTTCCGGACCCTATTTTTATCGTCGGCGCCCCGCTGGTAAGTATATATCACTGAGTGTGGCACCTTTTTTTAGCAATTTAGCGGTACTTTTGTACCGCTAAAGTCGTTAAGGAGATCGCTAACCGCGATAGCGTCCTTAACGACATCGCTAAATTAGGCTGCTACTAGCGATATAGAAACAATCCCGCTAGCGATCGCATTAGTATGCGTCGTTATCGTGATCGCTAGCGGGATAGTTTAGTGTGGCAGTACCTTTAGTGCAGCAGATGAAAGAGACATCATGCTTACTTCCCTTCCAATTTGGAAGACATCCAGCAGTTCCACCAGCTCAGAACTATCAACAGTGAGACCCAGCTACACTCATCTACTGTTTGGAGAAATCAGTCTAGGAGTGGACTTCATGGAAGAATTGTGGCCCAAAACGATAACTTCATCATGTAAACAAGTCCAAGAAAGTCAACTATGCAGGAGAGCAAAGAACCTGGAGTTCAGAAAAATGGCAGTAGCTACTAGTCAAAATGTTAAATATTTGGCAGCAACAAAAGCCTGTTTGTTTGCACAATGGCTGGAAAGTAATACACTATTGAGATGTTTGCTGGCCAAAGAGAAGCATGGTGGAGATACTTTTCAAGTTTGATACTGCATTTCAACAAATTGAGTTAGGGAATTGTTAAAGATAAATGATGTCCTCAATAATGAGAGTTACAGGCAGATACTTGTTTGTCATGCAATACCATAAGGGTACCATCACACTCAGCAATGCAGCAGCGATCCCGACAACGATACGACCTGGCAGGGATCGTTGCTGCGTCGCTATGTGGTCGCTGGTGAGATGCCAAACAGTCAGATCTTCCCAACGATGCAGCATCGATCGGCAACCCGTAGCGACCTGTGTAACGATGTGTCTCCTATGTGTCTCAGTGCAGAGTCGCTAGCGAGATTGTTAGTAAAAGGTGTCAAACACACCGATGCATGCTACCCAGTGGGATCTCAACGACCAAAAAAGGTCCAGGCATTTCTGACACGACCAGCGATCTTACAGCAGGGGCCTGATCACTGGTATGTGTCAAACTTAGCGAGATCGCTGCTGAGATTGCTGTTGCGTCTCAAAACTTGTGATTCAGCAGCGATTTCGCTAGCGATCTCACTTAGTGTGACGGGGGCTATAGGTAGGCATCTGATTGTCTCCCAATTTATTCTGCAGCAGGACAACAACCCAAACATACAAAGAATGTCACTAAAAAATATTTTCAAAGTAAATAAGAACAATGAGTCTTGAAAGTGATGATGTGGATTCCACAAAGCCTTTATGTCAACATCATCAAGTCTGTCTGGGATGACATGAAAAGACAGCAGGATTTGCACAACCTAATGTCCATGAAGATCTGTTGTTAGTTCTACAAGATGTTTGCAACAATTTTCCCACAGAGTTCCTTCAAAAACTGTGTGCAAGTGCTTTTGAAGGTGGCGAAGGGAGATCACACCAAACATTTATTTGATTTAGATTTCTTTTTTGTTCACTCAGTTTGCACTTTTTTAATTTTTAAAAATAAAATATTAACATTTCCATTTTTCAAGCAGTCTTACTATGCAAAAGTTTTAGATAGTTGTGGAAAAAAGTGCTGCACAGTACTGTATATACATTGGAGAAAAAATATCAATATCTAGCTCCCTGACACTAGCATGTTTTATTGCATGCTCATGTATTTCTCTAAATTAATTTTTCTAAATGCATGGGGCCTACAGTTAAACATTGTGGTGGCACTGTCCTTATGTGGGTCTGCATGGATGCTCCTGGTGTTGGTGAGCCACATTGCATTATTGTTTCATAAATGCACAGAGGTACTATTTGAAAGAGAAAATGCTACCATCACTCTGTGTCTTTGGTAGACGTGCACTTTTCCAACATGACAGTGATCCAAAAAGTCAAATGGTTTGGTACCGTGTTAGTTAATTGAAAACAGATTACTCTCAATGGGAAAAGCAAGATAATAATCTTATAGTTATGATACCATTTAATGGCTAACAAAAATAAAATAAATGTTACAGAGCAAACTTTCGAGACATCTTTGGTCTTTTCCTCAGGCATGGTATAACAAAGTATCTGAAGAAACGCAAATATTTACAAAAAAAGCCTATGCTTTTTTGTGTGTATATATTTGTGTTTGTTCAGATACTTTCTTATACCATGCCTGAGGAAGAGACCTAAGAAGTCTCGAAAGTTTGCTCTGCAACATTTATTTTTTTTTGTTAGTCATTAAAAGGTATCATAACTATAAGATTATTATCTTGTTTTTCCCACTGAGAGTAATCAGTGATGCAAAATACACATCTGCTGCACTTCTGAAGAATAACAGTGTAAAAGTGATTCAGTGGCCTAGAATGTCTCCTGATCTGAGCCCAACTGAACACACTGTGAAATTCTGAAAGACAAGTTGAGCATCAGGCTAAGTGCACACGTTCAGGAATAATTGCGTTATTTTTGCGGTTTTTCCGCGATTTTCCGCGGTTAAACCGCGAAAAAAACGCAAGCATTTCGCATTCTATACATCTTAATGGATTCCGCATGTTTTGTCCACATGTTGCGGTATTTTCCGCGAAAAAAAAACGCTTCACGGAAAATCTAGCAACATGTTCATTAATTTAGCGTAATCGCGGTGATTCCGCCGCCATAGGAATGCATTGAACCACTTACTTTCCGCATGTGGCTATGCCCACCATGCGCAATGTAAGCGGTTCATGTGCGGATGGTACCCAGGGTCTGGAGCAGAGGAGACTCTCCTCCAGGCCCTGGGTACCATATCCCTGGTAAAACAATAATTAAAATAAAAAATAATGATATTCTCACCTTCCGGCGGCCCCCGCAGCTTTCCCGCCTTCAGCGACGCTCCCGGCAACTCCCGGTCCCAGTAATGCATTGCGAGATCACCCAGATGGCGTAGCGGTCTCGCGTGATGCTACGTCATCAGGGTGATTTGTCGCAAAGGACTCCTGGGAATAGGAGTTGCCGGGAGCGTCGCTGAAGGCGGGAAGGCTGCGGGGGCCGCCGGAAGGTGAGAATATCATTATTTATTATTTTTTTTTATTATTTTTACATTAGATCTTTTTACTATTGATGCGGCATAGGCGGCATCAATAGTAAAAAGTTGGTCACACTTGTCAAACACTATGTTTGACTCGTGTGACCAACCTGTCAATCATTTTTCCAAGCGATGCTACAGATCGCTAGGAAAACGCTAGCATTCTGCAAGCTAATTACGCTTGCAAAACGCTATTATTCTGGCGGGAATACGCTTAAAAAAAAGTGCGTATTTCCTGCGGGAGAAGTACGGGATTGCCGCGGAAATTTCAGCGGCAATTCCGCAACGTGTGAACTTAGCCTCACTCTCCATCCAGAATTCGAGCTCTAACAGAGGTCGTTATTGAAGAATGGAAAAATATCGATTTGCGATATCTTGCCAACTTGTTCATTCCATGTCTAGAAGACCTAATGTAGTTTTTGATGTCAGGTGTATTCATTTTTGCATCAGCTTATTTCAGAAAAACTAAAGATTTTGTAATTAAATTTATATTATTAACATTATGGGCTGAAAATGTTCTATAAAACTCAGTCTTGTCAAAATTTGGAAATGGTTCTTGCAATCAGTGAGATATTGATGAAAACCTTACTTTTCTAATGGGTATACTCATTTATGCTGTGTACTATAAAGAGCAATATATATAAAATTATTTGTCAATTGTCTTGTTATTTTTACCTTTACACTGTAAAAACACAGCCAGGATTTCAAGCTTGGGAAAGGTAATACATCTTAACTAGCAAAGATCTAGCTTTAACAGATTTGTAGCATGGAGAACATAGAGATCTGCTGACAGGATCATGACTTGTAGAGGATTTTAATGATATATCCTGGTGTTTTTTTCATTTCAGCTCCACCAGAGCCTTTACTGTGTAAATTTGCTGATGGAGGACAAAAAAAGAGACAAAATCAGAGTAAATACACACAAAATGGTAGGCCGTGGCCTAGAGATGGAGAGGTATGTAATACTATTATCTATATTTTTTACCTCTACAAAAGAATGCATAACTTAACTCATGCAAAACCGTCAAAATCCCTTTTTATCTAACTGCTTGACTTTTCTTTAGATGAATAAATAAATAAATATGAAAACAGTGATGTTGGATGGTGGGTAAATCCACGCTGCTGGTGGAAGTTATGGGTACATACCAATTTGAGTCAGTTCTGACTGTTTGTTATTAAAAAAATGGATACTGTGTGGTATGGGCTTCTAGATTATCAAAACTGCTGAATAGGTACAATCAGATTAAAGATTTAAATTTTCAGAAGCCGTTTTGAATGCAAATATAACAATCTAATTGGTTCTATGGACAACTGTCCCCTTGATGTTGTCCTGGGTCTCCTTATGGAGACCAGCTAATTATGGAAGCTTTTGACCATGATACATGAGAAGAAGTATACAATTTTTAGCTCTCTACAATAAAATCTATCTCAAAATTTTCACCTAGGAGAAATAGCTACTTTATAAGTTCAGTATTAAAGGGGTAATCCAGAACTAGACTAACAAAAAAGCCAATAAAGTGAGGGATATAACAAGTGTCCAACATAATCAAATTTGCATTCTTGATCTAGAGTGCCAAACCTATACAGACAGGTTGGGCTATTGATGGATTATATCCAGGGCCATATTTGCCACTAGGCACTGGAGTGCACATACCTAGGGTGCCGGGCTGCAGGGGGCGGCACCAAGACAGAGAAGACTGTTGTCTTTCGGAGGGGGAGGGGTGCGGGGGTGCACCTCCTTCATATTCATCTCAATTCAGGGAGCTGACTGACCCAGGAAGTAGTGGCACCGCAACTTCCGGGGTCAGGGAGGTCCCTGCATCCGAGGTGCTTCAGCATCTGTGCATGTGAGGAGGGTGAGATCATCTCTCACTGCAGACATCACAGCAGCAGAGGAGGAAGAAGACGACATGGGAGGAGGACACAAGAGCATGTGAGCTCTCATAGAGCTGAAGATGGGGGGAGGCTGGTGACAAGGAAGGCTGCTGCTGTATACTGGTGAGAGGAGGCAGGTGACAGGGGAGGCTGTGCTGTATACTGGTGAGAGGAGGTTGATGACAGGGGAGGCTGTGCTGTATACTGGTGAAAGGAGGCTGGTGACAGGGGAGGTTGTGCTGTATACTGGTGAGAGGAGGCTGGTGATTGGAGTCTGTGCTGTATACTGGTGAGAGGAGGCTGGTAACAGGGGAGGCTGCTGCTGTATACTGGTGAGAGGAGGCTGGTGACAGGGGAGGCTGCTGCTGTATACTGGTGAGAAGAGGCTGGTGACAGGGAAGGCTGCTGCTGTATACTGGTAAGAGGAGGCTGATGACAGGGGAGACTTCTGCTGTATACTGGTGAGAGGAGGCTGGTGACAGGGGAGGCTGCTGCTGTATAGTGGTGAACAGGAGAGGCTGATGACAGGGGAGGCTGTGATGTATTCTAGTGAACAGGGGAGGCTGTGCTGTATACTGGTGAACAGGAGAGGCTGGTGACAGGGGGGCTGTGCTGTATACTGGTGAATAGGGGAGGCTGCTGCTATATATTGGTGACAGGGAGGCTGGAGCTGCTGTATACTGGGGAACAGGGGAGGCTGGTGCTGCTATATACTGGTGAACAGCGGAGTCTGGTGCTATGCAGACTGGGTATTTGAGGAAGGCTGACGCTTTAGAATTTGGATTAGGGGGCATATTCCTATAGAATAGCTTTTATTGGTGCTATAAAGTAAAATCTACTTTATTTGTTATGTAAATGAGGGTGCTTCGCAGCACTCTCGTATTTGTATACTAAAGCTTGTCTTTATTGTCAGCACTCCGTTAGTAAAAGTGAGTGCTGTCTAAAATCAGCTTGCAAGTCTGCGCTTACTCACTGAGGCAAGTTTCACACTTGTGTTTTATTCAAGTAAGGCAAAATCAGATTTTTCAGCCAAATTCTGATCCTTTCAGGATCCAGTTTTTTTGTCCATTCACTTTAAAAGGAATCTGTCACCACTTTTTTCGCATATCAAGTAAAAATATGATTGGATTCGGTGTCAACTATGCATTATACCATTACTTTTCACACCCCTTGACTCCTCACCTTTGATCAATAAATACGTTTTATATTCCTCCCGCAGTGTATGTAAATATCCTCGGTCTGGTCCAATGGGCGGGGCATATTGTTCCTCTTTCCCCCCTCCTGGTTTGCTATACACATTTATTTGGTGTAATTCCTGCGTTCACGTAGATTTAGCGCGCGTGCGCATTCAAATGTCCTTCTGCACGTGCGCAGTATGCTTTGCCCAACTGTGGGCAAAGCATAAAATCATTATTGCGCATGCACCAACATACACCATTAAGTTCTATGGCCCGGAAGTATCATGAAGAGGTAGTGGAACCACTGTTCTGTTGAGGTGACATCACTGGAAGCAGCAAAATCGTCAGCAGGAGTGGTTAGTGATCACTTTGAGCAGAACGGGCAGGTAGTTAACAGCTACCTGAACCGATACCAAAAAAGGCTTAAATAGGGATTGAGAAAGTCTCATAACAGATATTTAACCACAATAATATATGAGCATGATAGTATACTACAAATATACATGTGTAACATAACACAATAAAGTAGAATATGGATAAAATCCCAAATAAAGCAATAGAGGGCGGAAGTATATCACAAAGTATAACAAAATTTATTAATCAAGAAAAAATCAGTGACAAAAACATACATAGGTATGCAAATACATGGAGATAAAGAAATAAAAAAGGAGAGAAAATAGCAGCTATATACTGTACATGAAATCGTAATGCACAAAGATATGTATATGTGTCTCAGCAATTATAAATACATAACAAAGAAAAAAATCAGCATTATAAAATCAAAAATTGGATCAGAACAAATGATGCAAAAGGATCTTGTTATGTAAATATAGATAGTATATGAGACATAAACATGCCAAGTTTCAAGCATGCAAAGATTAAATAACAGATATATAGCGAAACAGGACAGTGAAACGAAAGTCCCACGTAGAAGTCTGCAGATGTAAACCGCAAAAATGTGTGTAAAGGATTAAGATAGTCTCTGTGCTAATAAGCCAGAAACCACACACAGTTCCTATAGGCTCAATGGAGCATAGAGACATGCATTTCAATAACTTAGGATGATAGTGAAATGAAATGAAGGCACAAATCTATCAAATAAATGACAGTTAATGGTGAATATAGGAGAATGAAGTTAGATACCTTCAGACATGATGCGGATGAGATCAAATGCACGAGCCACGTGGGATGCGCTGAGCCTCGACTCGTGTTTCACCACTTCCCTGTGGTTCCATCAGGAGTTAACAGCTACCTGTCTGTTAGTTCTTAGGCCCTCAGTGAAATGAAATGAAGGCACAAATCAAATATATGACAGTTAATGGTGAATATAGGAGAATGAAGTTAGATACCTTCAGACATGATGCGGATGAGATCAAATGCAGGAGCCATGTGGGATGCGCTAAGCCTCGACTCGCGTTTCACCACTTCCCTGTGGTTTCATCAGGAGTTAACAGCTACCTGTCTGTTAGTTCTTAGGCCCTCAGTAAAAAAAAATAATATAGTCCTGGATAACCACTTTCATTTTCTTTTATTACATACGTTTGCCCATGATGCATTGCCAACAAAAGATCATGCTCAGTTAATCTCCATAAGGCGAGCCAGTGTATCTCATTCTCTAGCCCCAAGTTGCATCAAAAGCATCTCATTGAGCTAGCCCAACTCTTCTGTATTTTGTCTACTGTACAGCTGTGTGTAGATGAGTTTCTGACTTGGCTTTTACCCATAGTCACACTGTAAGACTAGTCAAAGGATCAGACATTGAGTTTCTTCGAAAATGGCTTATGTCCTGTATATCTCTAGACCTGAATTTACGAAGCCCCTGATTAAACACAATGTAAGAATATAGATTATTGTAAGTTATCCCATGTGAGTAACTCTAACTGATTTACAACTGTTTTCAATGTTTAGCTTTCTAAATTAATTTATTTAACATCTAAAGTGTTCCATCTGTAGTATGTTTCTGGGCATATCAGCAAATGGGTAGAATAAAGTTTCAGCCAAAATTCCTTTTAAAATTCAATCAGTATTCAAAGGAAGAGGTAAAAAGTTCAAGTGAGGATCTCTTCACTGTGAATGCAAGTGGCGTAATTTAGCTTAAATGTAGGGTGGCACAAAAATTATAGTGCCAGTTGCACAGCTATTATATATTTAAGCAGTCCCTGGATGGCTGTAAATTTCTGGCTATAAATGTGTTAGGATGTAAAAACAAAATGTGTGTAAACTTGGAAAATAAATTAGCATATCAATAGCTTGCTTTGTAAATGCCTTGTATATTTTTCTGCTGTACATCTGGAAAGACTAGACTGGCACTAGAAGATTTTTAGGATTAAAGGACACTTCAAAACTGATATCTAAGTCCAGAAAAACAACTGTAAAATATGTTTTCCTCCAAACAAAAAGCAATTTGGCAATAACTCATGTACTTATTTTTAAGGGGTATTAGTGGAGGTGTTGTTGGTGTGCAACCTGTGCATATATATTGATCGTTTTTAAATGTTAATTTAAAAAAGTGTATATATATATATATATATATATATATATATATATATACAGTGGGTATGGAAAGGGAAAGTGTTCAGACCCCTTTAAAATTTTCACTCTTTGTTTCATTTCAGTCATTTGGTAAATTCAAAATAGTTATTTTTTTCTCATTAATGTACACTCTGCACCCCATCTTGACTGAAAAAAAACCCAGAAATGTAGAAATATTTGCAAATTTATTAAAAAAGAAAAACTGAAATATTACATGGTCATAAGCATTCAGACCTTTTGCTCAGTATTGAGTAGAAGCACCCTTTTGGGTGAGTACAGCCATGAATCTTCTTGGGAATGATGCACAAGTTTTTCACACCTGGATTTGGGGATCCTCTGCCATTCTTCCTTTCAGATCCTCTCCAGTTCCGTCAGGTTGGATGGTGAATGTTGGTGGACAGCCATTTTCAGGTCTCTCCAGAGATTGGGTTTAGGTCAGGGCTCTGGCTGGGCCAGTCAAGAATGGTCACAGAGTTGTTCTGAAACCACTCCTTTGTTATTTTAGCTGTGTGTTTAGGGTCATTGTCTTGTTGGAAGGTGAACCTTCAGCCAAGTCTGAGGTCCAGAGCGCTCTGGAAGAGGTTTTCATCCAGGATATCTCTGTACTTTGCTGCATTCATGTTTCCTTCAATTGCAACCAGTCGTCCTGTCCCTGCAGCTGAAAACATCCCCATAGCATGATGCTGCCACCACCACGATTCACTGTTGGGATTGTATTGGGCAGGTGATGAGCAGTGCCTGGTTTTCTCCACACAAACCGCTTAGAATTATCACCAAAAAGTTCTATCTTTGCCTCATCTGACCAGAGACTCTTATTTCTCATAGTCTGGGAGTCCTTCATGTGTTCTTTTAGCAAACTTTATGCAGGCTTTCATATGTCTGGCACTGAGGAGAGGCTTCCATCGGGCCACTCTGCCATAAAGGCCAAACTGGTGGAGGGCTGCATTGATAGTTGACTTTGTGGTACTTTCTTCCATCTCCCTTCTGCATCTTTGGAGCTAAGCCACAATGATCTTGAGGTTCTTCTTTACCTCTCTCACCAAGGATCTTCTCCCATGATTGCTCAGTTTGGTTTGACAGCCAGGTCTAGGAAGACTTCTGGTGGTCCCAAATTTATTCCTTTAAGGATTATGGAGGCCACTGTGCTCTTAGGAACTTTGAGTACTGCATAAATTCTTTTGTAACCTTGACCAGATCTATTCCTTGCCACAATTCTTTCTCTGAGCTCCTTGGCCTGTTCCTTTGACTTAATGATTCTCATTTGGTCTGACATGCACTGTGAGCTGTGAGGTCTTATATAGACAGGTGTGTGTCTTTATAAATCAAGTCCTATCAGTTTCATTAAAAACAGCTGGATTCCAATGAAGGAGTAGAACCATCTCAAGGAGGACCACAAGGAAATGGACAGCATGTTACTTAAATATGAGTGTCTGAGCAAAGGGTCTGAATACTTATGACCATATGATATTTCAGTTTTTCTTTTTTAAAAATTAGCAAAAATTTCTACATTTCTGTTTCTTTCAGTCAAGATGAGGTGCAGAGTGCACATTAATGAGAAAAAATGAACTTTTTTTGAATATACCAAATGGCTGCAATGAAACAAAGAGTGAAAAACTTAAAGGGTCTGAATACTTTCCGTACCCACTGTATATATAAATTGTCTAAGAAAATTAAGTATTTCTCCCAGAAAATTATTGCAATCACACATGTTTTGTTATACATGTTTATTTCATTTGTGTCAACTGGAACAACACAAACAGAAACAGAGAAAAAAAGGCACACTGGACATCATTTTGCACAAAACACCAAAAATGGGCTGGACAAAATTGTTGGCACCTTTAATTTAATATTTGGTTGCACACTGTTTGGAATAAATAACTGCAACCAATTGCTTTCTATAATCATCAATAAGCTTCATACACCTCTCAACTGTAATTTTTGACCACTCCTCCTTTGCAAACTGCTCCAGGTCTCACATATATGAAGGCACCTTCTCCGAACAGCAATTTTAAGATCTCTCCACAGGCATTCAATGGGATTTAAATCCAGACTCATTGCTGGCCACTTCAGAACACTCCAGCACTTTGTTTCCATCCATTTCTAGGTGCTTCTTGAAGTATGTTGGAGGTCATTGAAGACCCATGACCTGACATGCAAATCCAGCTTTCTGACACACTGGGCACTATATTGTAACCCAAATTCCTTTAGTAATGTTCAGATGTCATGAGGTTTTGCACACAGTCAAAGCACCCAGTTCCAGAGGCAGCAAAACAACACCAAAACATCTTTGAACCTCCACCATATTTGACTTTTGGTACTGTATTCTTTTCTCTACAGGCCTGATTCCATTTTTGCCAAACAGTAGAATGATGTGCTTTACCAAATAGCTCCATCATGGTCTCCTCTGTCCACAAGACGCTTTCCCAGAAGGGTTTTTGCTTACTCACGTACATTTTTGCAATCTGCAGTCTAGCTTTTTTATGTCTCTGGGATCCTCCTGAGTCTCCTGCCATAGGAATTTTATTTAATTTAAATGTCGATGGATAGTTTTTCCTGACAATAATTCTCCCTGAGCCTGCAGGACAACTTGAATTTCTTTAGAAATTGATTGTGCCAACAGTTTCAGCCATGACACATGACACTTTCTCTCTCTCTCTGTCTGTGTGTGTGTGTGTGTGTGTGTATATACAGTACAGACCAAAAGTTTGGACACACCTTCTCATTCAAAGATTCTTCTGTATTTTCATGACTATGAAAATTGTAGAATCACACTGAAGGCATCAAAACTATGAATTAATACATGTGGAATTATTCATTACACTTTACAAAAAAGTGTGAAACAACTGAAAATATGTCTTATATTCTAGGTTCTTCAAAGTAGCCACCTTTTGCTTTGATTACTGCTTTGCACGCAGAAAAGGTGAACGGATGGACTCTACATGCCTAGTTCCCACCGTGAAGCACGGAGGAGGTGGTGCGATGGTGTGGGGGTGCTTTGCTGGTGACACTGTTGGGGATTTATTCAAAATTGAAGCGGTGAGCGGTCCAGCTCACCCCAAACCATCTCGATTGGGTTCAGGTCTGATGACTGTGGAGGCCAGGTCATCTGGCGTAGCACCCGAACACTCTCCTTCTTGGTCAAATAGCCCTTACACAGCCTGGAGGTGTGTTTGGGGTCATTGCCCTGTTGAAAAATAAATGATGGTTCAACTAAACGCAAACCGGATGGAATAGCATGCCGCTGCAAGATGCTGTGGCAGCCATGCTGGTTCAGTATGCCTTCAATTTTGAATAAATGGCCAACAGTGTCACCAGTAAAGCACCCCCTCATCATCACACCACCTACTCCATGCTTCACGGTGGGAACCAGGCATGTAGAGTCCATCCGTTCACCTTTTCTGTGTGCAAAGCAGTAATCAAAGCAAAAGGTGGCTACTTTGAAGAACCTAGAATATAAGACATATTTTCAGTTGTTTCACACTTTTTTGTAAAGTGTAATGTATAATTCCACATGTGTTAATTCATAGTTTTGAAGCCTTCAGTGTGATTCTACAATTTTCACAGTCATTAAAATACAGAAAAATCGTTGAATGAGCAGGTGTGTCCAAACTTTTGGTCTGTACTGTATATATATGTATATATATATATATATATATATATATACATATATATAGTACCACTATAATTATAGCGACCTGTAGAATAGTAAACGTAACATTTAAATTGCATGCATGGTATAAAAAATACTGTTTAATCTGTTAAAAACACTATTTAGCAGAATTAGTTCTCCTCATACTCCTCGCAAAAAAATGCAACCAAAATATTCTTTATACTCAAAAAGTGTATCAGTTAAATGGACGAACTGAACTATGCTTGAATCTTCCAAAAATATACATTTGTCAAATTGCGGATTTATGTGTAATTGGCTGCTGTCATTTTCCTGATTTTCCTGAATCATGCTGGGCTACAGAAAGGTTAAAAAAATAAAGCATGCTTATACACACCTCACTGCTCACCTATCTGGCTCCTCCACTGTTCACCATCACCCGTCCAGTACTCGCTGCAATTTGTGATCCACCACCACTTGCAGTGGAATCCATGAGCCTCTCATGCTGAGCCAGGATTTCCAGCTTTCATGAAGTCCGGGAATATTCTGCATATGTACACTGAAGGTCAGGATGCACATTTTAATGTTATGACTTATTAACCTTCAATGCATTTGCACAGCATGACAGGCCCAGGGATTCCAGCAAGAGCAATGAGAGATTAGAAAATGTGGTGAGGACCGGATGGGTGATGGTGAGTAGCGGAAGGTCTGGAGAGATTATGTGAAGTGAGTATGACGCATTGCAGTTATTATGCTCTGGAGTCTGAAGAAAGCATATTAAATAACATTAATTTCTTAGAGAATATCTTCCGTATGAATCAAATTGTCTACAGTTGTGCTCAAAAGTTTACATACCGCAGCAGAATTTCTGCTTTCTTGGCCTTTTTTCACAGAATATGAATGATAACATCAAAACTTTTTCTCCACTCATGGTTAGTGATTGGGTGAAGCCATTTATTGTCAAACTACTGTTTTTTCTCTTTTTAAATCATAATGACAACCCAAAACATCCAAATGACCCTGATCAAAAGTTCACATACCCCATTTCTTAATACTGTGTATTGCCCCTTTAACATCAATGACAGCTTGAAGTCTTTTGTGGTAGTTGATGATGAGCTTCTTTATTTTCTCAGATGCTAAAGCTGCCCACTCTTCTTGGCAAAAAGCCTCCTGTTCCTGTAAATTGCTGGGGTGTCTAGCATGAACTGCTCACTTGAGATCTCCCCAGAGTGGCTCAATGATATTGAGGTCAGGAGACTGAGATGGCCACACCAGAACCTTCACTTTGTTCTGCTGTAGCCAATGACAGGTAGACTCGGACTTGTGTCTTGGATCATTGTCATGTTGGAACGTCCAAGTACGTACCATGCGCAGCTTCCGGGCTCATGAGTGCAAATTTGCCTCCAGTATTTGCTGATAACGTGCTGAATTCATCTTTCTTTCAGCTTTGACTAAGTTTCCTGTGCCTTTGTAGCTTACACATCCTCAAAACATCAGCGATCCACTTCCATGCTTCAAAGTAGGAATGGTGTTCCTTTCATCATAGGCCTTTTTGACCTCTCTCCAAATATAATGTTTATGGCTGCGACCAAAAAGTTAAATTTTGGTCTCATCACTCTAAATTACCTTGTTTAGAGGCTTGTCTCTGTGCTGTTTTGCATATTGTAGGCGAGATTCTTTGTGGCATTTGAACAGTAATGGCTTTTTTCTGGCGATTCGACCATGCAGCCTGTTTTTCTTCAAGTGTCTCCATATTGTGCACCTTGAAACAGCCACCCTACTAGTTTTCAGAGAGTCCCGTATTTCAGCTGATGTTATTTGTGGGTTTTTCTTTGCATCCCGAACAATTTTCCTGGCAATTGTGGTCAAAATTTTTGTTGGTCTACCTGACCGTGGTTTTGTTTTTACAGAGTTCCTGATTTTCCATTTGTTAATCACAGTTTGAACACTGCTGAATGGCATTATCAATTCCTTGGATATCTTTTTGTATCCCTTACCTGTTTTATACAATTCAACTACCTTTTCCTGTTGATCCGTTGACAATTCTTTTGCTTTCTCCATGACTCTCAATCCAGAAATGTCAGTGGTTGGATGAAAGATGCAAGAGTCTGTCTGGATCCCAGAAACTCATTCAGCTTTTATGCACACACACTGATTACAAGCAAACAGGTCACAGGTGAGGATGTTACGTTTAGTAGCCATTCAAACCTGTTTGTGTCAACTTCTGAGCTTATTATCAGGCCAAAATCACCAGGGTATGTAATCTTTTGATCAGGGTCATTTGGATGTTTTGGGTTGTCATTATGATTTAAAAATAGAAAACACAGTACTGTAGTTTGACAATATATGGCTTCACCCAACCAACCCCTAACCATGAGTGAAGAAAAAGTTTTGGTTTTATCATTCATATTCTCTGAAAAAAGGCCAAGAAAGCAAAACTTCTGCAGGGGTATATAAACTTTTGACCATAACTGTATGTATCGTTATGTATACATATACAGTAGTTATACAACATATTTAATTCCAAGCACTCTGAAACATACGCACAAGCTTATACATCTCCTTTTAGTTTTGGTCTTTTATTAATGAGCAAGACAGCTAAATTTCAGCCATTAATTTTGAAAGTAATGAAATGAAAAGATCATTTGGGACAAGTCTTTTCCCACTTTGCCACAAATCAAGTAAAAGAGGCAAGTCAAAGTTGTAACAAATGGTGCCAGCTTTCCCCTCCCTGACCAGCTACTAGCAATTTGAAGTGATTAGTGGGTCTGCACTGGGCACATCTATAATTCAGACACACATTTCCATTTATGTTAGTAAGAAGACAGGCGGCACATATTTTTTGTTTTATATGTCTGTGTGCAGGACTGATGCATTTGCCATCTCCAAACATGAAATGATTAGTGCAATGCTCAGCGTCAGCAGAGGAGCTTTCATTTAGCATCCAGTAGCTATTTCCATCCCCCTCAGAGACAACATATAAATGGCAAATCACACATGAAGCATATATTGACTAGAAATGCTTTCAGCCAAACAATTATAGATTTTTAGATCACATATGCAAACCTATGTAGAGAGGAAATTCAAGCAAAAAACAAATATGAGCACTAAAAGTAATGGATACACACAAAAGCTATACAAATACTGTATTATTAAAGGTGTTCTGTAAACTGAAGTTATAGGTGAAGATTAGAGGTCTTGTAAACAGCATTATTTTACATCCTATTAAAGGAAGCCTGTACCATGTTTTTACAGAGGTATAGATGAATAGGGCTTGTATATCGATAGAAAAATATTTCTTTTTGGTGCTAGAGTTCAAGTCCTCTTTTTCTCTTAAGAGGATATTTGCACATTTAAATTCCTAGAGGAGCATTGCATGGCCTATAAGTCTCCTTATGCCAGCTTGGCAATCTCCACTAGAAAAAATCTTCATCCTTAGATCCACAGTCAGAAGTCTTTCATACAGCCATATCAGATATCTTGCTTTGCACTGAGGAGGGGGAAACACCTCAAAATATGTGTCTGCGAATGGAATTTCTGGTTTGGCTTCTTATCCTAAGTCATGGGGCAAGGCTTGCTAAAGTTTTGATATTAATTTTCAGGATTGCTATATCCAATAGGGGAAACTAAAGTCCAAATCGTCTTCTGTTCTGAAGAGGCTTTGTGCATATTTAAATTCCCAGACAAGCAGTGCATGGCCTATAAGTCTTTTTATTTTGAATTGGCACTCTTTGCAAGTAGAAACATTGCCTCCTGCATATCATTATTTGTTGAGATCTACTGTACCAGTCATGGGAAATCTAGCATAGAAGTCATATGTAAACCATTTTGGAAGTTCTCAGTTGTATAAATGCATATGGAAGAAGGATCCTTGTAGCTATATTTCCAGTTTAAAACCAACACACTAGAGCATTTTGAGTATTGGTATGTGACTAGAGGTATGTGTGAAGGTGACTGTATTAGTTTCTAAGCCCCTCTCTGTATATACATTGTCTGTGATAGGCAAGGAGTTGGCTAGGCTACTGGAATAAGCCAGTCAACCAGTTCCTCTCACATGAAACTGAAGCCGGGTTGAAGCTTCTAAGACTTGCGATTAGTGTTGAGCATTCCGATACTGCAAATATCGGGTATCGGCCGATATTAGCTGTATCGGAATTCCGATTCCGAGTTCCGATATTTTCGTCTTATCGGATACCGGAATCGGGATGTCACTGTCACTGTCAGTGTCCGTCGGTCGGGTCTGTCAGGAGTCAGCGGCACATACCCGGCAGAAGATCTCCGGCGGTCACGTCCTGCACTGCTTCATGGCCGCAATCTTCTTTCCCGGCGGTCACATGCAGTTTCTCGCGATAACTGCAGTGACTGCTGGGTAATCCCGGCCGTAAAGCAGTCAGTCCGATGACGTCACTGCCGGGGAAGCAGGTAATCAGCTGTGCTGCGTCGCGATGACAGGCTCTGCCTGTCATTGCGATGTAGCAGAGTTGGATCGTCGTGGGACTGTCGTTACTATGGACTGCGTCGGACAGGTGGTATACTGTTGGTTTGTTTTTTTTCTTTTTTTACAGGAGATCGATGGCGTCGCAGGAATGAGAGAGTAATAAAATTAATGAAAACTGTGTTGTCTCTTTTATTTCATTAAAATACTTTTTTCTTGCTTTGTCTTTTTTTTATACGTTTAATAACTTTGGGATTAATAATGGATCGGTGTCTTATTGACACCTCTCCATTATTAACCGGGCTTATTGTCACCGTGCAATCAACGGTGACAATAACCCCTTATTACCCCGCTTGCCACCGCTACAGGGCAAGTGGGAAGAGCCGGGTAAAGTGCCACAATTGGCACATCTTTTGATGCGCCAAATGTGGGGCTGCTGTAGCCTGGTATTATCAGGCTGTTGAGGGCCAAAATCCATGGGCCTTGACAGTCTTTTAATACCAGGCCGCAGCAGTCTGCATTTTACTTGGCTGGTTAACAAAAATAGGGGGGATCCCCACGCCGTTTTTTTTTTCGAGGGGATCCCCTATTTTTGTTAACCAGCCAAGCTAAGCAGACTGCTGTGGCCTGGTATTATCAGGCTTGCAAGGTCCATGGATATTGGATCCTTACCAGCCTGAAAAACCAGGCCTCAGTGGTCTGCTTCATCTGGCTGGTTAACAAAAATAGGGGGGACCCCACGCCAATTTTTTTCGAGGGGATCCCCTATTTTTGTTAATCAGCCAAGATATGCAGACTGCTGTGGCCTGGTATTATCAGGCTGGCAAGGTCCATGGATCTTGGCTCCTTAACAGCCTGAAAATCCAGGCCTCAGCGGTCTGCTTCATCTGGCTGGTTAACAAAAATAGGGGGGACCCCACGCCAATTTTTTTCGAGGGGATCCCCTATTTTTGTTAATCAGCCAAGATATGCAGACTGCTGTGGCCTGGTATTATCAGGCTGGCAAGGTCCATGGATCTTGGCTCCTTAACAGCCTGAAAATCCAGGCCTCAGCGGTCTGCTTCATCTGGCTGGTTAACAAAAATAGGGGGGACCCCACGCCAATTTTTTTCGAGGGGATCCCCTATTTTTGTTAATCAGCCAAGATATGCAGACTGCTGTGGCCTAGTATTATCAGGCTGGCAAGGTCCATGGATCTTGGCTCCTTAACAGCCTGAAAATCCAGGCCTCAGCGGTCTGCTTCATCTGGCTGGTTAACAAAAATAGGGGGGACCCCACGCCATTTTTTTTTCGAAGGGAACCCCTATTTTTGTTAATCAGTTCCCTCTGACGTCACTGATTGTGTCCCTGGCTGACCTGAAGTGAAAGTGGAAAGCAATCAATTAAGCTTTCCACTTAAGGGCCCGTCTCACATAGCGATATCACTACCGAGATCGCTGCTGAGTCACTAGTTTTGTGACGCAGCAGCGAGCTCACCAGCGATATCGCTGTGTGTGACATTCAGCGACGATCAGCCCCCCTGCCGGGTATCGCTGATCGTCGCTGAAATGTCAGGACCTTTTTTTGATCGCTGGTTTCCCGCTGACAGGCACACATCGCTGCGTGTGACAGGCGGGAGACCAGCGATCCGCTGGTAACCAAGGTACACAGCGGGTTTCCAGGCGCGGGGCTGTGCCTAGAAACCCGCTGTGTACCTTGGATACCAGCGCCCTGATGCAGGGAGCTGGTATCCAAGGTACACAGCGGGTTTCCAAGCGCTGCGCGGTGCCTGGAAACCCGCTGTGTACCTTGGTTACCAGCGGATCGCTGGTCTCCCACCTGTCACACGCAGCGATGCGTGCCTGTCAGAGGGAAACCAGCGATCAAAAAAAGGTCCTGACATTTCTGCGACGATCAGCGATACCCGGCAGGGGGGCTGATCGTCGCTGAATGTCACACACAGCGATATCGGTGGTGAGCTCGCTGCTGCGTCACAAAACTAGTGACTCAGCAGCGATCTCGGTAGCGATATCGCTATGTGAGATGGGCCCTTAAGCGATGTTACCCGCAGTGTCGCTGTCCCAGATCGCTGCCTGAGCTGCCTGTTTGGCAGCTCAGCAGCGATCATGTAGCGATACACCAGCGATCCTGACAAGTGCATATCGTTGTCGGGATCGCTGGTGTATCGTTATGTGACACCCAGCCTTTACTCTCCTGTCAGGCAGGAGAGGAACTCATTCATTTGGGGTTTACTGTGAGGCTGCAGCATTAGCTGCGGTCCCTGCAGTAAACATTAACCCTTTCTGAAGGATTACACCGTGGGACCTGACTGTGCATGGGATAGGTAAGAATAATTTTGCTTTTTTATTTTATTTTTATTACAGGAAATGGTTTTTGCAGTAAAATAAAAGATGGTCAAAAACATGTGTCTTTATTTCATTAAAATGATTTTTAATTAAAGTGTGTGTGTTTTATTTTTATTTCATGCAATAGGATTAATAATTGATAGTTGTCTAATTGACAGCTCTCAATTATTAACCTGGCTTAAGGTCACCTTTCAATAGCAAGGTGGCTTTAACCCCATATTAACCCATTCGCCACCGCTACAGGGCAATGGGAATAGACGGGCAAAGTGCCAGAAAGGGCGAATCTAATTATAGATTTGTCTTTCCTGGGGTGTCTGGGGGCAGATGTTAGTAGCCGGGGGGGGGCAAAAATAATGGTCCCTCTCTGGGCTATTATTATCTGCCCCCACTCACTGGCTTTGTCTGTCTGGTTGCGAAAATAGGGCGGGAGCCCACGCATTTTTTTTCAGCAATTTTACACCTCATATATATATACATGTCATTGAATTTGTGACACATATATATATATATTTATATTTGTAGTTCATACACTTCTACATAGTATAATAGCCGCTAATTCAATTGCCGGCTTTTGTGAAAATGCAGAACCCGACATGAAATGACACTTGGTGTACATAGGGTTAACCATGTCTTTTCATGTCCTTTGCTATCTAATTTGCACAAACAATTAAATCAGACTATGTGTGCAAAATTTCACACCTGTAGGGGTTAATTAAAGGTGTAAATTCGTAGCAAAAAAGTCCGTTTTTTTTACAACGAATTTACACCTTTAATTAACCCCTACAGGTGTGAAATTTTGCACACATAGTCTGATTTAATTGTTTGTGCAAATCAGATAGCAAACGACATGAAAAGACATGGTTAACCCTATGTACACCAAGTGTCATTTCATGTCGGGTGCTTCTGTCTTTTCACTGAAGCCGGCTTTACCCGGCAATTGAATCAAAGGATATTTTACTATGTAGAAGTGTATAAACTATACATATATGTATATATATATGTCACAATGACATGTATATATATATATATATATATATATATATGTATTCTATGTGTGTATATTTAGTGTTTACAAGGAAAGAATGGGTTTTTTTTAGTTGCGATATTTTGTTCCCATAGACTTACATGGGACTTCCGGTATCGGTATCGGGTATCGCCGATATTTTAGTGATATCGGCGATACCATTCCGATTCCGATACTTTAGGATATCGGAAAGTATCGCTCAACTCTACTTGCGATTGGTAAAATTGTAAAAATTTGTTTGGTCTTTAAGGTCAAAATTGGCTCAGTCACTAAGGGTTAAAATCTTTATATATAGTATTGTATGAAATGGTCAAAGGGCCAGATTCATGCTTGAGGGTTTTTTTTAAGTAAGTTTTTTTTTCTCTTGTGATATTCATTGATGTCTTTTTGCAGCAATTTATTTAAATGGTGCACGTGTCACTAATTTTGTGCAAAGTCAAACTGTATTTTTTCTTCATTCATTTGGTAACTTTTTTAGAGCAAAAAGTTACATGTTTTGCAAAATGTTGAAAAAATTGCTCTAAAATTACCGATGTACACAAAGTCACTTCTGATGATGACTGGAGATTACATTTGTGAAAAATTGCTGTAGACAATTTGGGAAGTCATAGAAACTGAATAAAGTGGCAATACATATAAATGTATGCCACTCTATTATGGAGATTGTTGTGGTCTTAGTGGTTGCAACCCCACTGAACTAGTAGTTATCACTTATCCTCAAAAAGGGTAATAACTTGTTCTAACTTAAAGCTAACTAGTCACCAAAAAAAATGCTAATAACTTGCAGATATGGGGTTAATAGCATTACTAATCTGCCCAGTGCCCGCAGTTAGCTGAACACTGCGGGGAGAAAATTAACTTGATTCTCCCCAGGCGTGTTCTGTTTTCAGCCAAAGGGGCAGCTCTGGCGCTGGTTCAGTCACTGCTCCGTGTTTATAGAGTAGCAGCTGTAACCGTGCCCCCTCACCCTGACTGACACTGACTCTGCATTGCGGTTACAGGTATACTCAGAGCGGTGACTAAACCAGTGCCAGCACCACCCCAGTAACTGAAATTGTAAAGCTCCAGGGGGTAATGAGCTGTTTTAGTTATTTCCCTTCACTTTTTGGTGGTCACCTGTGATTTTTTTTTCTGACTGGCAGTGGAGTGGCTTCATTTTGTCAAGACAATTAAAACAGCTGAACAGTATGAGGACCCTAATAGTTTCCCTGTGATACGGAAAGGTATTAGTAGCCTATTAATAATTGAATTACTGGTGCACAAAAAAATCCAATACTTTGATGTCATTTCTGGAAACAATTTATAGAATGACTATATTTTATAACTGCTAATAAATATGGAGATTTAAAATATCATGTATCAATTTGGTCATAAGAAAAAGAGATAAGCATATTGGTACACGTATGATTGCATCAAATTTCCTGAAATTCACAGCTTCACATGAATTCAAACGTTTTGAGATTTGCTTTGCATTTCACAAAAAAAGTTATCCAGCAGTATTTCCCACAATGCTAAAGCATTAGAGAGCAGTCAAATGTATTTTTGCCTGGCTGTGTGGGCCCCCAATCATGCCCTGTAGCAATGACATCTCACAGATTATCATATCTTGTACAGTGGTGGTCAGTACCTGGGTCATCACAGGTCAGCAGTTCCCATTGGAGCACAGTTTGTATGGCAGAGTAATCTTCCATCTCCAGAATCACTGAGTAAGTCCCTCTCCTGTAGAGTGTAAGCTGTTATGGTCAGTGGGGTCTTCTCTCTCCTGTAGAGTGTAAGCTGTTATAGTCAGCAAAGTTCTCTCTTTCTCACCACTGTAGAATAAATTTCTTATGGTCAGCAGCGCCCTCTCGCTCTCTTTGTCTCCTGCAGAGTGTAATTTCTTATGGTCAGCAGCATCCTCTCTCTCCTGTTGAATGTAAGCTGTTATAGTCAGCAGAGTTCTCTCTTTCTCACCCCTGTAGAGTAAATTTCTTAAGATCAGCAGTGATCTCTCACTCTCTTTGTCTCCTGTAGAGTGTAATCTCATGATCAGCAGCATCCTCTCTCTTCTGTAGAGTGTAAGCTTTAATGGTGAGCGAAGTCCATTCTCTCTCCTGTAGAGTGTAAGCTGATATGGTCAGCAGTGTCCTCTCTCTTCTGTAGAGTGTAAGCTTTAATGGTGAGCGAAGTCCATTCTCTCTCCTGTAGAGTGTAAGCTGTTATGGTCAGCAGTGTCCTCTCTCTCTCTTTGTATCCTGCAGAGTATAATCTCCTATAGTCAGCAGAGTCCTCTCTTCCATAGAGTGTATGTTCTGATGGTGAGTGAGGTCCTTTCTCGCTATCTTCTGCAGATTATAAGTTGTTAGCAGTGTCCTCTCTCTCTTTGACTCCTGTAGAGTGTGATCTCTTATGGTCAGTGTGGTCCGCTCTCTCTTCTGTAGTGTGTAAGCTCTAATGGTGAGTTGGGTTCTTCTCCCCCACTGCAGTTACAAGCTATCCAGTATTGAGATTCATGCAAATGTAATAGCAGGAAACATAATTGCTTACAAATTTGAATTTCAAGAGATCGTCTTATCTCTAATTAGAAGCTATAGTAGCTTGATCTGTGCTTCAGAGAAAAGGTATAATTTAGAATCATTAATGTTGAAACGTCTTGGACAGGTTTGAAAAAGTACTGCAAAGTAAGAATGCTGTCACAAATAGAGGTATAAATAATTTTTTATCAATTATTAAAAAACAAAGTGAGAGAAGAAAAGAGAAATCTAAATCCAATCAATATTTGTTGTGATCACCCTTTGACTTCAAAAACAGCATCGATCTGTCATTTCTTCTCCAATATTTTAAATATCCTTCCTGATAAGTTTCTTCAAGTGCAAGGGTACCAAGTTATGTTGTTCTATAGGCAAAGTATGTTAAAATTTTGATTTGATTTAGATTTTACTTTTTTTCCTTTACTAAGCATTCTGCTAATTTATAGAAATAAAGGTAATATTTCCATTTTTGTAAACATCCTTACTTTGCAGCACTTTTTACATGCATGCCTAAAACTTTTCCACAGTGCTCTATACAATTATTTTTGTTGGATCCATTGGCATTAATGTCTTTCAAAGTAAAAGTAATACAGCTTTTTTCAAGAGTCTTTATTTCACAAATCGTAGCTCATCTATTGCTCTGTCTACAATTCCAGTGCGCCACCTAGTGTTGCAAAGTGATCAGTTGCACTTGTCCTTGGCTGGCATTTCATGTCTGCTTTTTATTATAGCAACTTTGCAGTCTGTGTTAGCACATACAGATTTATTTATAGAGAAGAATAGTGAGTGATATGTTGACTCTGATTTATTCCCTAGAAACATCGTAAACTCTGTAAATTCTTGATCCTTTCAAGGAGAAGAAAAGAAAACTAAAATTCTCATCCTTCTTTCAAGGATAGTTAATACTGAACAATTTGATTATTTCTATTTGTGAGATTATATTTATCTGTACTTCACAGGGAAAAATCATCAATGACAACAATTATGTGTCCAAAAATGAAGGGCAGACATATTACATGTGCAGCTGTATGGGGACGGAAGAGCTCAGTCAAACATCATGTATCTCAGCCAAGACTCTGCATCTCTCTGTTCTCTCCTGTGTAGATTCTCACACTCCACCATAGGACAGGGAGACTCTCTCGCTGTGCTTTGTTAAGCAGGTATTGGCTAACCAACCTGACATTGTGATAGTAGACAAGGATCAGAAGGCAACAATGATAATAGATGTGGCAGTGCCAAGTGACAGCAACATCAGAAAGAAGGAATATGAAAAGCTGGCGAAATAGCAGGGCCTCAAAGGAGAACTGGAGAAGATGTGGAAGGTGAAGGCAACAGTGATTCCAGTGGTGATATAGGTCACTGCTCCAAGTGCTCCTAAGTTGGAAGAATGGCTACAACTAGTGTTGAGCGATACTGCTCGATATCTAAAAATATCGGATCGGAATGGCATCGCCGATATCACTAAATATCGGCGATATCCGATTCCGATACCGGAAGTCCCATGTAAGTCTATGGGAACAAAATATCGCAACTAAAAAAACACTTTCTTTCCTTGTAAACACAAAATATACACACTTAGAATACATATATATATATATACATGTCATTGTGACATATATATATACATATATTTATAGTTTATTCACTTCTACATAGTAAAATAGCCTCTGATTCATTTGCCGGGTAAAGCCGGCATTTGTGAAAAGACAGAAGCACCCGAGGGTCCAGTCGCCATAGAGATGTTGCATCGCACCCAGCGGTGTGACAACTTACTCTCAGGTAAGGAGGAAACACCCCATTGACTCCAACCACTGCATTCAACAGTACACTATGCCAGCTGAGTGTAGGCGGACCCAATGGGATGGTCTAGCTCAGGCTGGTTAGAACAGGGTGTAGCTAGTTGGATGGGAGGGGTTGAGGCAGCCTTATGCTGCATGTCTTTGTAGTAATAATTGTTTCCTTTCCTGCTTTCTTACTACGTCGCATACTCCACTCTGCTACATCACTCTGCACCATTGCTCTATCTCACAACTATCTGCCCTGGAAGGATACCGTCTTACCTGTACAAGACTTATCACCTAGCTGCACTACACCATCCTGCCAGAGGACCTGCACAGCAGCGCTGGTCACCCTGACCAGGTACTACAGGTGGTGTCACGACAAACTACACAAACATTCTATCATCCCCTGGAAATATCCCACATTCCAGTGAGCGACCAGGGCACAGACATAGCTGTGCTACCCGTCACATCCCCCATAGAAGTCGACGGGCTTGGTGCCGAGTACCCCCAAAACCTGTGGCTCTGTGCGACTCAACTTTGGCGTCACGAACAGGATTCAGAAGCTCGCTATAAGCGAGTCCTGTGTGCCTTAATTGAACTGTTTTTTTGCTTGAGAATTGCAAAAATCATCATAGACTGTATTTGCCATTTTTCCGTCATATCTGCGCCACGAGGCACAGGTGAAGAATAAGGGCGTGCTCTCGTGGGCGTACACTCACTCAGTGGCGCGAAAACGATGTCCGCACACTCTAAATGTTACTGCAATGTAAGATCGTGCCCCACAGCTCTGGAGTTCCGCCTCCTCATCCTCCTCAGTGGGCGGAAACGAACGTGAAGGTCCCGCCTCCCTACAAAAGATGGCGCCTCTCCTGATGCTAATGACACATGTGACTTGGCAGAGATGGTGAATGGACGTGAGCAGAAGTGGGAAGGGATGGAGGAGTCAGAGCTCTCCCCCCACGGAAGCGACCCGATCGCCACGGAGCCACCGTTTGGCACCCGGCCTGGAAACCCTCCTACGCTGGAAGAAGCGGAGGATACCCTGAGAGACCTGGCCTGGCACCGGGAGGAGGTCGCCAGGATGGAAGCAAGCTGGCGGGCCCTAAAACTACAATTGGAGTGGCGCCAATCCCTCTTACCCCCTGAAGTGTCTGTACCGGAAGGTGAGGCACCCGTTCCAGTAGAGGAGGCCGTGCGGGCATCCCAGCCCTTGCAATCTGAACCGGTTGCCAGTATCTCAGTGGAGGCACCCGTTCCAGTAGAGGAGGCCGTGCGGGCATCCCAGCCCTTGCAATCTGAACCGGTTGCCAGTATCTCAGTGGAGGCACCCGTTCCAGTAGAGGAGGCCGTGCGGGCATCCCAGCCCTTGCAATCTGAACCGGTTGCCAGTATCACAGTGGAGGCTCCCGTTCCTGCTGAAAACGCCGCACCAGCACACCAGATCCCGCTGTCTGCCCCCGTCGCTGAGGCAGAAGAAGCGACACCCGTCCTCATGGAGGAGGCCGCACAGGCACCAGAGCTCTACCTGCCTGTACCGGAGCCCCGACCGTCATCTGTTCCAGAGCCGGCTGCTTCCGCCACAGGTGAGCGCCGCCAGGACTGGCGGGCGCCAGGAGAGCTGCCGCAAACCGGACATCGTAAGCTGGCGTTTGATGTTGGAGACATGGAGCTGCTGGTGGAGGAGAATTACAACCGGCGTCAGGAGGAAGAGTGGAGACGTCGGGAGTGGGAAGCAGAGCGACAAAGGGAGCAGCGAGAATCCCAAAAGCTTCGGCAACGTCACCTGGAGAAGGACCTGGCAGAGAAGGCACGTATGAGAAAGGATAAAAGTACGGTGAGGGAGCCGCGGCGTAAGGGTGCAGTACGGAACTTTAAGTTAAAAGGTGGTTGGGGCTTCATCCAGGAGCCTGGACTTTATTTAGAAGTTTTTGTAACCCGGCGGGACGTGGAGGCTCACCTCCCAGAAGGACACCCGGGAGGGACCTGTTGCCAGGAGACTTGGTGACTTACACCCGACACTGGGGTTACAATGGATGGTACGCCCTAAATGTTACCAGGTGCGACCCCTACTCCCCAGAGTGTCAGGAAACTGACAGACCCTACGAGCCTTCAGCCTCCCCCAACCAGGCCTCTGCAAAGTGCCCACCCCACGCCGTAAATCTCCCCAGCCTCCCTCAGTGGTCTCCTCAGCAGCCCCAGCTATGGACATGATAATGATAGCTGGCCCGTACCCGGCGCCTGTTAGGCCCCCTGGGGTTCGTACAGTCCGGGACATAGGGTTCCAGACCCGGAGGGAGACGAAAGAGGTGGCCACACAGACCCAGATAGCGGGTCACGACGTCACTGTACAGGCCACACGACGTCATCAGGTCTGGGTGGACCCTCCTGTCACGGATGTTTGGCAAGCTCCAGAACAGTACCAGGTGGTACCTGTAAGAGGCCAGCCAAAGAAGTCTAAATAACCCGGACAGGGTCTCTGTATGTAAATAGTTAAATTATTGATGTACCCGGACGGGTGAATGTTCATAAAAAGAAGTTTATTGTTGCCTTAATATACCCAGGTTGGGTAATGGTTTGATGTACCCGGATGGGTGAATGTTCAGAAGAACAAGTTTATTGTTGCCTTAATATACCCAGGTTGGGTAATGGAGTTTCACTGTAATGAAAATGTTGAACTTTGAAGCCATGAACTGTACTGGCTCACAAACTTTTCTGTAAATAGTTGGCACTTCGGTGCTCCATCTTGGTTTTACAAAAAACTTTACTGTGCACTATTTTCAACTACCTCAGAAACTAAAAACCCGTTTGGTGTGGCCGAAAGTGAGGTCTGCTCAAGGAAAGTCTTGCAGCCCACCCAAGACCACAGTTGGAGGTTTGGAGCGGGTCCTCCACAAGCACAAGTAAAGGACACTGTGAAGTTACCCCGGTGGGGTTGTAGTCCTAAGAAGTCTCCACGAACTTCGGCACTAATGCTATTTGCACTTTTGTTGAATATGTATTTATTAACACACATGTATAACACATATCAAGGGTATGAACAGTAACAAAACATGTCACATAATATAAGCCATTTGCACTTTTGTAATGTTATTATTAAAAATTTTATTATGCAACGTTTAACTTGAAGTGTTTCCTGCTTTCTTACTACGTCGCATACTCCACTCTGCTACATCACTTTGTACCATTGCTCTATATCACATCTATCTGCCCTGGAAGGATAGCGTGTTACCTGTAGAAGACTTTTCACCTACCTGCACTACACCATCCCTTCCAGAGGACCTGCACAGCAGCGCTGGACACCCTGACCAGGTACTACAGGTGGCGTCACTACAAACTACACGAACATTCTATCATCCCCTGGAAATATCCCACATTCCAGTGATCGCCCAGGTCACGGACCGAGCTGTGCTACTCGTGACATCCCCCATAGAAGTCGACGTGATCGGTGCCGAGTACCACCAAAACCCCTGTCTCTGTGCGACTCAACTTCCCTCACTGTGCTGGCACTTTACATTTACAATGCCTCTGGGTTTTTTTTTTGGGGGGGTGGGGAACATTCAGACTTTTGCTATGGGGCCCCATGATTTATATGTACGCCCCTGCTGCTGAGGCATGGTGTTTAAGGCTGTTAAGGAGCCAATATCCATGGACCTTGCCAGCAGCGTCGGACTGGAGTACCTTGGGCCCACCAGAGAAAAATTATTCTTGGGGCCCACCATCATACTTCCCAACCTTTGAAGAAGGGAAAGAGGGACAAAGTCTGTGGCACGCTGTGCCTGCTGCAGCAAATTTTAGGCCATGCCACGTTGCACCACAGACTGTCCAGGAGTTGGTGGATGCTTTAGTCCAGGTGTGGGAGGAGATCCCTCACGAGACCATCCGTCGCGCTCATCAGGAGCATGGCCAGAAGTTGTAGGGAGGTCATACAGCATACCTCCCAAATTTGGAAGACAGGAAAGAGGATTAAAGGCTGCGGCGCGTGTTGCGCGCCGCTGAAAATTTTAGGCCACGCCCCGACAACACCCATTTCACAGCTAATCACACCCATATCCTCGCCCCAAGCGTAACCATTTAGCACTGCTGATCACACTGACTGGTAATGAGGGTACAGTGGCTGGTACTGAGGAAAAGAAAGAAAGAGCAGCGAGAGAGAAAGAACAAACAGAGAAAGAAAGAGAGGAAAGAAAGAAAAGAGAGAAAGAAAGAACAGAGAGAAAAAAGAACAGAGAGCGAGAAGGAAAGAACAGAGAGCGAGAAAGAAAGACTAGAGAGAGAGCTATAGGCGTAGCTAGGGTTTTGGTTTAGTGGGGGCAAAACTTCTGAGTGGGCCCATCATCAGAGAACCTCAGCAAATGACCGCGCTGTTGGCCAAAATAATCTAATATATAAAAAGACCAATATTGATATTACCGCCATATGGTCTGTGTTAAATAATACCAGTCCTATAGAACATATAATAGATTACAGCACAGGTACAGATAATGACTTACCGCTGATGTTCTTTCTAATGGAATTGTTCACTTTTCATGTCTTTTCCATCTGGCCCACACCGACATGACGACTTCTCCAGCCAGGACTCGACTGCACCCCCATTAAAAAAAAAATAAAAAAAAAACTCACCTCCCGGCTCCTGTGCTGCTCACTGTTCTCCCTCTCAGCGTCTGACAGCGGGCGCCGGCAGGTGATGTTATTGCGCCCGCTGTCATACGCTGAGAGGGGGATTATGGGAGAGAAGGAGCGCTCGCTCCTTCTCTCTCCATGCGGTCAGCTTTATCGGCTGGATGCCGATACAGCTGACCCTCCGATGACGGGTGGGGGGCCCACTGCTGGCACCGGGCCCCCCCAACGCCTGTTCAGGCCCCATAGCTTCCGGGCGGCAGAGCAGGGAGAGCGATTCTCCCTGCTCTGCCGCAGAATGTAACTGTATCGTAGCTCCGGGTGGGCCCCCTCAGAGCGCGGGCCCCGGGGCCACCGCCCCCTCTGCCCCGCGACCTATCCTTTCAAATCAGGGCCCACCACGCAGGAGCTGGGGCCCACCGTAGGTTTTCTCCGGTGTCCCGGTGCCTCAGTCCGACCCTGCTTGCCAGCCTGATAATACCAGGCCACAGCAGTCTGCATATCTTGGCTGGTTAACAAAAATAAGGGATCCCCTCGAAAAAAAAACGGCGTAGGGTCCCCCTATTTTTGTTAACCAGCCAAGTAAAATGCAGACTGCTGCGGCCTGGTATTAAAAGACTGTCAAGGCCCATGGATTTTGGCCCTCAACAGCCTGATAATACCAGGCTACAGCAGCCCCACATTTGGCGCATCAAAAGATGTGCCAATTGTGGCACTTTCCCGGCTCTTCCCACTGCCCTGTAGCGGTGGCAAGTGGGGTAATAAGGGGTTAATGTCACCGTTGCACGGTGAGAATAAGCCCGGTTAATAATGGAGAGGTGTCAATAAGACACCGATCCATTATTAATCCCAAAGTTTTTAAATGTATAAAAAAAAAGACACAGCAAGAAAAAAGTATTTTAATGAAATAAAAGAGACAACACAGTTTTTATTAATTTTATTATACTCTCATTCCTGCGACGCCATCGATCTCCTGTAAAAAAAGAAAAAAAACAAAACAACAGTATACCACCTGTCCGACGCAGTCCATAGTAACGAGTGTCCCACGACGATTCAGCTCTGCTACATCGCAATGACAGGCAGAGCCTGTCATCGCGACGCAGCACAGCTGGTTACCTGCTTCCCCGGCAGTGACGTCATCGGACTGACTGCTTTACGGCTGGGATTACCCAGCAGTCACTGCAGTTATCGCGAGAAACTGCATGTGACCGCCGAGGAAAGATGATGGCGGCCATCAAGCAGTCCAGCCCGTGACCGCCGGAGATCTTCTGCCAGGTAAGTGCCGCTGACTCCTGACAGACCAGACCGACGGACACTGACGGTGACAGTGACAAATCCGATTTCGGTATCCGATAAGACGAAAATATCGGAACTAAGTATCGAAAGTCCGATAGAGCTAATATCGGCCGATACCCGATACTTGCGGTATCGTATCGCTCAACACTAGCTACAACAGATCACAGAAGCAACATCTAAACTCTCTGTCCAGAAAAGCGCAATGCTGAGAACAACTAAGATCCTGCGCAGAACCCTCAAACTCCCAGGCCTCTGGTAGAGGACCAGAGAATGAGAAAGGACAACCAAGACCAAGCTCATTATGGGTGAAAAGGAAGAATGTGGTGTGTATATATATATATATACATATATATATATATATACACACACACAGTTGTGCTCAAAAGTTTACATACCCTGGCAGAATTTTTGCTTTCTTGGCCTTTTTCCAGAGAATAATAATAACACCAAAGCTTTTTCTCCGCTCATGGTTATTGGTTGGGTGAAGCCAATTATTGTCAAACTACTGTGTTTTCTGTTTTTAAATCATAATGACAACCCACAACATTCAAATGACCCTCATCAAAAGTTCACATACCCTGGTGATTTTGGCCTGATAGCATGGAGAGAAGTTGACACAAATGGGTTTGAATGTTAAGGTAACATCCTCACCTCTGATCTGTTTGCTTGTAATTAATGTGTGTTCATAAAAGCTGAATGAGTTTCTGGGACCCAGACAGACTCTTGAATCTTTCATCCAGCCACTGACGTTTCTGGATTGTGAGTCATGGGGAAAGCAAAAGAATTGTCAACGGATCAATGGGAAAATGAAATTGAACTGTATTAAACAGGAAAGGGATACAAAAAGATATCCAAGGAATTGATAATGCCAGTCAGCAGAATTCAAACTGTGATTAACAAATGGAAAATCAGGGGCTCTGTAAAAACAAATTCATGGTCAGGTAGACCAACAAAGATTTCATCCACAATTGGCAGGAAAATTGTTCGGGATGCAAAGAAAAACCAGCTGAAATACTGGACTCTCTGAAAACTAGCGGTGTGGCTGTTTCAAGATGCACAATAAGGAGGCACTTGAAGAAAAATGGTCTGCATGGTCGAGTTGCCAGAAAAAAGCCATTACTGCGCAAATGTCACAAAGTATCTCGTCTACAATATGCAAAACAGCACAGAGACAAGCCTCTAAACAAGGTAATTTAAAGTGATGAGACCAAAATTTAACTTTTTGACCACAACCATAAATGTTACATTTGGAGAGAGGTCAACAAGGTCTATGATGAAAGGAACACCATTCCCACTATACAGCACGGTGATGGATTGCTGATGTTTTGGGGATGTGTGAGCTACAAAGGCACAGGAAACTTGGTCAAAGTTGAAGTAAAGATGAATTCAGCACATTATCAGCAAATACTGGAGGCAAATTTGCAATCATCAGCCTGGAAGCTGCGCATGGGACGTACTCGGATGTTCCAACATGACAACAATCCAAAGCACAAGGCCAAGTCTACTTGTCTTTGGCTACAGCAGAACAAAGTGAAGGTTCTGGGCTGGCCATCTTAGTCTCCTGACCTCAATATCATTGAGCCACTCTGGCGAGATCTCAAGCATGCAGTTCATTCTAGACAGCCCAGGAATTTACAGGAACAGGAGGCTTTTTGCCAAGAAGAGGTGGCAGCTTGACCAACTGAGAAAATAAAGAACCTTATCCACAACTACCACAAAAGATTTCAAGCTCTCATTGAGTCAGCAATACACAGTATTAAGAAATGGGGTATGTGAACTTTTGATCAGGATCATTTGGATGTTTTCAGTTATCATTAGGATTTAAAAAGAGAAAACAGTAGTTTGACAATAAATGGCTTCACCCAACCACTAACCATGAGTGGATAAAAAGTTTTGGTGTTATCATCCATATTCAATGAAAATAGGCCAAAAAGGAAAAATTTGGCCAGGGTATGTAAACTTTTGAGAACAACTGTATATATATATATATATATATATATATATATATATATATATATATATATATGTACATTATACAGTCATGGACAAAAGTTTTGAGAATGACACAAATATATATTTTTACAAAGTCTACTGCTTCACTTTTTCTAATGGCAATTTGCATATACTCCAGAATGTTATAAAGAGTGATCAGCTTAACAGCAATTACTTGCAAAGTCAATATTTGGCTAGAAAATGAACTTTATCCCCCAAAACACATTTCAACATCATTGCAGCCCTGCCTTAAAAGGACCAGCAAACCTCTTTTCAGTGATTGCTCCATTAACACAGGTGTGGGTGTTGATGAGGACATGGCTGGAGATCAATCTGTCATGATTAAGTAAGAATGACACCACTGGACACTTTAAAAAGAGGCTGGTGCTTGGCATCATTGTTTCTCTTCTGTTAACCATGGTTATCTCTAAAGAAACACGTGCAGTCATCATTGCAATGCACAAAAATGGCCTAACAGGGAAGAGTATCGCAGCTAGAAAGATTGCACCTCAGTCAACAATCTATCGCATCATCAAGAATTTCAAGAAGAGAGGTTCCATTGTTGCCAAAAAGGCTCCAGGGCGCCCAAGAAAGACCAGCAAGTGCCAGAACCGTCTCTTAAAAGTGTTTCAGCTGCGGGATCGGGCTACCTGCAGTGCAGAGCTTGCTCAGGAATGGCAGCAGGCAGGTGTGATTGCATCTGCACGCACTGTGAGGCGGAGACTCTTGGAGCAAGGCCTGGTCTCAAGGAGGGCAGCAAAGAAGCCACTTCTCTCCAGAAAAAGCATCATGGACAGACTGATATTCTGCAAAAGGTACAGGCAGTGGACTGCTGAGGACTGGGGTAAAGTTATTTTCTCTGATGAATCCCCTTTTCGATTGTTTGGGACATCAGAAAAACGCCTCATTCGGAGAAGACAAGGTGAGCGCTACCACCAGTCTTGTCTCATGCCAACTGTTAAGCATCCTGAAAACATTCATGTGTGGGGTTGCTTCTCAGCCAAGGGAATTGGCTCTCTCACAGTCTTGCCTAAAAACACAGACATGAATAAAGAATGGTACCAGAATGTCCTCCAATAGCAACTTCTCCCAACCCTCCAAGAGCAGTTTGGCGATCAACAATGCCTTTTCCAGCATGATGGAGCACCTTGCCATAAAGCAAAGGTGATAACTAAATGGCTCAGGGAACAAAACATAGAGATTTTGTGTCCATGGCCTGGAAACTCCCCAGATCTTAATCCCATTGAGAACTTGTGGTCAATCATCAAGAGATGGGTGGACAAACAAAAACCTAAAAATTCTGACAAAATGAAAGCATTGATTGTGCAAGAATGGACTGCTATCAGTCAGGATTTGGTCCAGAAATTGATTGAGGGCATGCCAGGGAGAATTGCAGAGGTCCTGAAGAAGAAGGGTCAACACTGCAAATATTGACTTGCTGCATTAACTCATTCTAACTGTCAATATAAGCTTTTGTTACTCATATGTTTGCAATTATATTTCTGTCTGTGATAAAAACATCTGTCAAACACACATAAAAACCAGAGGGCAGCAGATCATGTGAAAATATAATATTTGTGTCATTCTCAAAACTTCTGGCCATGACTGTATATATATATATATATATATACATATATATAATTAACTCACAACAAGAAAGATTACAAATAGTGTTGAGTGATATGATAATGCAAATATCGGCTATCGGCCGATATTAGCTCTATCGGCCTTTCGATAATTCGTTTCGATATTTTCGTCTTATCGAATACCGGAATCGGATTTGTCACTGTCACTGTGAGTGTCCGTCGGTCGGGTCTGTCAGGAGTCAGCGGCACTTACCTGGCAGAAGATCTCCGGCGGTCACGTCCTGGACTGCTTGATGGCTGCCATTATCTTCTCCCTGGCGGTCACATGCAGTTTTTCGCGATAACTGCAGTGACTGCAGGGTAATCCTGGCCGCAAAGCAGTCAGTCCGATGACGTCACCGCCGGGGAAGCAGGTAATCAGCTGTGCTGTGCCGGGATGACAGGCTCTGCCTGTCATTCTGATGTAGCAGAGCTGGATCGTCGTGGGACACTCGTTACTATGGACTGCGTCGGTCAGGTGGTATACTTTTTTTTTTTCATTTTTTTACAGGAGATCGATGGCGTCGCAGCAGGATGAGACAGTAATAAAAGAAATGAAAACTGTGTTTTGTTTTTTTTTATTAAATTAAAAAAATTTTTTGGAACATTCACCCGTCCGGGTACATAAACAATTTAACTATTTATTTACATACAGGGACCCTGTCCGGGTTATTTAGACTTCTTTGGCAGGGGTGTTCCAGGTACCACCTGGTACTCTTCTGGTGCTTGCCAAACATCCGAGATACCAAGGACCACCAGGACCTGATGACGTCGTGTGGCCTGTACAGTCAAGTCGTGACCCGCTATCTGGGTCTGTGTGGCCACCTCTTTCATCTCTCTCCGGGTCTGGAGCCCTATGTCACGGACTGTACGAACCCCAGGGGCCTAACAGGCGCCGGGTACGGGCCAGCTATACTTATCATGTCCATAGCTGGGGCTGCTGAGGAGACCACTGAGGGAGGCTGGGGAGATTTACGGCGTGGGGTGGGCACTTGTGCAAGGCCTGGATGTGGGAGGCTGAAGGCTTCGAGGGTCTCACAGGTTCCTGACACACTGGGGAGTAGGGGTCGCACCTGGTAACATTTAGGGCGTACCACCCATTGTAACCCCAGTGTCGGGTGTAAGTCACCAAGTCTCCTGGCAACAGGTCCCTCCCCGGGTGTCCTTCTGGGAGGTGAGCCTCCACGTCCCACCGGGTCACAAAGACTTCTAAATAAAGTCCAGGCTCCTTGATGAAGCCCCACCCACCTTTCAATTTAAAGCTCCGTACTGCACCCTTACGCCGCGGCTCACTCAGGGTTCCTTTATCCTTTCTCATCCGGTCCTTATCTGCCCGGTCCTTCTCCAGGTGACGTTGGCGAAGTTTTAGGGTTTCTCGCTGCTCCCTTTGTCGCTCTGCTTCCCGCTCCAAACGTCTCCACTCTTCCTCCTGACGCCGGTTGTAATTCTCATCCACCAGTTGCTCCATGTCTCCACCACTCCACTGCAGCTTACAGTGTCCGGTTTGCGGCAGCTCTCCTGTCGCCCCCCAGTCCTGGCGGCGCTCCCCTGCGGAGGAAGCAGACGGCTCTAAATCAGATGACAGTCGGGGCTCCGGTACAGGCAGGTAGTGCTCTGGTGCCTGCGCGGCCTCCTCCATGAGGACAGGTGTCGCTTCTACTGTCTCAGCGACGGGGGCAGACAGCGGGTTCTGGGGTGCTGACGGTGCTGCGGTTTTTGCAGGAACGGGTGCCTCCACTGCAACAACGTCAACCGAATCACATTGCAAGGGCTCCTCTACTATAACGGGTGCCTCACCTTCCGGTACAGACACTTCAGGTAAGAGGGATTGGCGCCGCTCCAAGTTTATTTTTAGGGCACGCCAGCTGGCTTCCATCCTGGCGACCTCCTCCCGGTGCCGGGCCAGGCCTCTCAGGGTATCCTCCGCTTCTTGCAGTGTAGGAGGGTTTACAGGCCGGGTGCCCAACCTTGATTCCGTGGCGATCGGGTCGCTTCCGTGGGGGGAGAGCTCTGACTGCTCCATCCCTTCCCACTTCTGCTCGTCGTGTCCATTAGCCATCTCTGCCAAGTCACATGTGTCACATCTGGAGAGGGCCCCTCTTTTGTAGGGAGGCGGGACCTTCGTGTTAGTTTCCGCACACTGAGGAGGATGAGGAGGCGGAACTCCAGAGCTGTGGGGCACGATGTTACATTGCAGTACCATTTACAGTGGGCGGCCATCGTTTTCACGCCACTGAGTGAGTGACACCCACGAAGAGCACGCCCTTCTTCTTCACCAGTGCCTCGTCGTGATGCAGATATGGCGGAAAAATGGCAAATACATTCTCTGATGATTTTAGCAATTCTCAAGCACAAAACCAGTGCAATTCAGGCACACAGGACTCGCTTATAGCGAGCTACAGAATCCTGTTCGTGACGCCCAAGTTGAGTCGCACAGAGCCAGAGGTTTTCGGGGTACTCGGCACCGAGCCCGTCGACTTCTATGGGGTATGTCACGTCTTTACCCGGCAATTGAATTAGAGTCGATTTTACTATGTAGAAGTGTATAAACTATAAATATATGTATATATATATATGTCACAATGACATGTATATATGTATATATGTATTCTATGTGTGTATATTTTGTGTTTACAACGAAAGAAAGGGTTTTTTTTGTTGCGATATTTTGTTCCCATAGACTTACATGGGACTTCCGGTATCGAAATCGGATATCGACGATATTTAGTGCTATCGGCGATACAATTTCGATACGATATTTTTAGATATCGAGCAATATCGCTCAACACTAATTACAAATAGAAAATTTGGTAATGACCACAGTCTGAGCTGCTTTGTACTGCTATTTTCTTTACCTAAGGGCTCACACCCATCAGCGTTAATAAAATCGGTCCCATGTAGTTCCTGAAAAGTCGTACATATGTCATGCAAGTGTCATGCGAGTACAATGCAATTTTTTTCACATAGCATCAGTATGACATCTGTATGACACACATATACAATCTGTATGCAATGCAATTTTAACATTATCTTTTACCTAGAGTGATTCTCTATATGATTACATAATATAGTTTTCTAACAGAATTTTCTTCAATACACAGTTAAGAAGATAGGTAGAAATATGTGAATGAGACACATAATCATTGATTCGCATGTGTAGCTTACTGTAAATGTATTTAATTCATAAATAAATAAAAGAGAAAAATGGCGTGGGGTCCCCCGAAATGTTAATAACCAGCTGAGGGAAAGCTGAAAGCTAGCGGCTACTAATGTTTATAGCCTAGGAAGGGGTAATAAACAACTTCCCAGGCCTTTACTGGGTGTTAAAATGAAATGATGTGGGGCCTCACTATAATTAATAACCAGAAAAGGCTAGGCAAACAGCTGTGAGTTGATACTATGGATGCGCCATTTCTGGGGTGACTGAGAGCTGATGTTTTTAGTCTGGAAGGGGATCAATATCCATGGCCTCTTTGTAGCCTATTAATATCAGCCCCTATTGATTATAGGTGGGTCCTCATACATTTTTTGGGAGGTCTCAAATTTTAATAACCAGTTAAGGCTAAGTATACAGCTAGGAGATGACATTAATTTCCTGGGAAGCTCCATGGTTATTATACCCTTCCGAGGCTATAAACATCTGCCCCAGCTGTCCGCTTTCCCTCAGCTGGTTATCAAAATGTCAGGGGACTCACGTCATTTTTTTCTTTAAGTTATTGAATTATTTGCTACATATATGAACGTTTAACTGCACACTCACTGCACTAATTATATATGTCACTGACATCTGGAAATCAATATATCACATCAGCCATCTAGTTGTCATTTAAGGCCCAAAAATAATTTCTCTTGACTGATATGTGACCGCTAGTGTTGAGCGATACGATACTGCAAATATCGGGTATCGGCCGATATTAGCTGTATCTGGCTTTCGATTCCGAGTACCGATATTTTCGTCATATCGGATACCGGAATCGGATTTGTCACTGTCACTGTGAGTGTCCGTCGGTCGGGTCTGTCAGGAGTCAGCGGCACTTACCTGGCAGAAGATCTCCGGCGGTCACGTCCTGGACTGCTTGATGGCCGCCATTATCTTCTCCCTGGCGGTCACATGCAGTTTTTTCGCGATAACTGCAGTGACTGCAGGGTAATCCCGGCCGTAAACCAGTACGATGACGTCACCGCCGGGGAAGCAGGTAATCAGCTGTGCTGCGCCGGGATGACAGGCTCTGCCTGTCATTCTGATGTAGCAGAGCTGGATCGTCGTGGGACACTCGTTACTATGGACTGCGTCGGACAGGTGGTATACTGCTGTTTTTTTTTTTCATTTTTTTACAGGAGATCGATGGCGTCGCAGGATGAGACTGTAATAAAAGTAATGAAAACTGTGTTGTGTTTTTTATTAAATTAAAATTTTTTTTTATGAACATTCACCCCTCCGGGTACATCAACAATTTAACTATTTACATACAGGGACCCTGTCCGGGTTATTTATAATTCTTTGGCAGGGGTGTTCCAGGTACCACCTGGTACTCTTCTGATGCTTGCCAAACATCCGAGACACCAAGGACCACCAGGACCTGATGACGTCGTGTGGCGTGTACAGTCAAGTCGTGACCCGCTATCTGTGTCTGTGTGGCCACCTCTTTCATCTCCCTCCGGGTCTGGAGCCCTATGTCACGGACTGAACGAACCCCAGGGGCCTAACAGGCGCCGGGTACGGGCCAGCTATACTTATCATGTCCATAGCTGGGGCTGCTGAGGAGACCACTGAGGGAGGCTGGGGAGATTTACGGCGTGGGGTGGGCACTTGTGCAGAGGCCTGGATGTGGGAGGCTGAAGGCTCCGAGGGTCTCACAGGTTCCTGACACTCTGGGAGTAGGGGTCGCACCTGGTAACATTTAGGGCGTACCATCCATTGTAACCCCAGTGTCGGGTGTAAGTCACCAAGTCTCCTGGCAACAGGTCCCTCCCCGGGTGTCCTTCTGGGAGGTGAGTCTCCACGTCCCGCCGGGTCACAAAGACTTCTAAATAAAGTCCAGGCTCCTGGATGAAGCCCCAACCATCTTTCAATTTAAAGCTCCGTACTGCACCCTTACACCGAGGCTCCCACAGGGTTCCTTTATCTTTTCTCATCCGGTCCTTATCTGCCCGGTCCTTCTCCAGGTGACGTTGCCGAAGCTTTTGGGATTCTCGCTGCTCCCTTTGTCGCTCTGCTTCCCGCTCCCAACGTCTCCACTTTTCCTCCTGACGCCGGTTGTAATTCTCCTCCACCAGCTGCTCCATGTCTCCACCATGAAATGCCAGCTTACGATGCCCGGTTTGCGGCAGCTCTCCTGGCGCCCCCCAGTCCTGGCGGCGCTCACCTGTGGTGGAAGCAGCCGGCTCTGGAACAGATGACAGTCGGGGCTCTGGTACAGACAGGTAGACCTCTGGTGCCTGCGCGGCCTCCTCCATGAGGACGGGTGTCGCTTCTTCTGTCTCAGCGACGGGGGCAGACAGCGGGATCTGGGGTGCTGCCGGTGCAGAGTTTTTTTGCAGGAACGGGTGCCTCCACTGCGACAACGTCAACCGGATCACATTGCAAGGGCTGGGATGCCCGCACGGACTCCTCTACTAGAACGGGTGCCTCACCTTCCGGTACAGACACTTCAGGTAAGAGGGATTGGCGCCGCTCCAAGTTTAGTTTTAGGGCACGCCAGCTGGCTTCCATCCTGGCGACCTCCTCCCGGTGCCGGGCCAGGCCTCTTAGGGTATCCTCCGCTTCTTGCAGCGTAGGAGGGTTTCCAGGCCGGGTGCCCAACGGTGGTTCCGTGGCGATCGGGTCGCTTCCGTGGGGGAGAGCTCTGACTGCTCCATCCCTTCACACTTCTGCTCGTGTCCATTAGCCATCTCTGCCAAGTCACATGTGTCATTAGCATCTGGAGAGGGCCCCTCTTTTGTAGGGAGGCGGGACCTTCGTGTTAGTTTCCGCACACTGAGGAGGATGAGGAGGCGGAACTGAAGAGCTGTGGGGCACGATCTTACATTGCAGTACCATTTAGAGTGGTCGGCCATCGTTTTTGCGCCACTGAGTGAGTGTACACCCACGAAGAGCACGCCCTTCTTCTTCACCAGTGCCTCGTCGTGACGCAGATATAGCGGAAAAATGGCAAATACATTCTCTGATGATTTTAGCAATTCTCAAGCACAAAATCAGTTCAATTCAGGCACACAGGACTCGCTTATAGCGAGCTACAGAATCCTGTTCGTGACGCCCAAGTTGAGTCGCACAGAGCCAGAGGTTTTGGGAGTACTCGGCACCGAGCCCGTCGACTTCTATGGGGTATGTCACGGCTTTACCCGGCAATTGAATCAGAGTCTATTTTACTATGTAGAAGTGTATAAACTATAAATATATGTATATATATATATGTCACAATGACATGTATATATATATATATATATATATGTATTCTATGTGTGTATATTTTGTGTTTACAACGAAAGAAAGGGGTTTTTTTGTTGCGATATTTTGTTCCCATAGACTTACATGGGACTTCCGGTATCGGAATCGGATATCGACGATATTTAGTGATATCGGCGATACCATTCCGATACGATATTTTTAGATATCGAGCAGTATCGCTCAACACTAGTGACCTTACAAACACTGCTGGAAAAAGCCGAAGACTGCCAAGTGGACTGAATACTGCCGGAAGTTAATGAGCGGCCCCGGAAGCAGATGTGGCCGGGAGATAGTGGCACGGGAGAACGCGTCGCTGTACAGGTAAGTATAATTATAATGGCCCTGGACCCGAACCCGAACGGGACCCGAATTGTAACACGGGTTTTCCTATGTGTTCGGTACTGGTCCCAAACTTTACAGTTTGGGTTCGCCCATCCCTAAAGAGTCCATACAATGCATTTCAATACCTGACCCGCATCTCCATGAGGAATCTAGTCACTGGTTGCAATATCTACATTTGGATGATAGGACATTTAGGTGGGGTTACCCCTGACCTCACTTAAAAATTGGGCAATACAAAGTACTATAAAAATTGCAAAGTAAAAAATATTCAGTTCGGATCACGATCGCTGAATTTGCAATATTTGATGATTTAATTTACGAATATTCGATGATTATAGCCGAACGTCATTGGAGTCAAAGGGATACAAAAGCAAATGCATACACACCACAAATGCCGGTGTTTCTAATTGGCAGTAACGTTACCGCTGGTAGATAATTACCACCGTCAGAGCCCTGTGGGTCATGCTGTCAGATGTCGGGGTGACCCTGCAGAGATGCGGTGACCCACGGTAAAAAGCTTACAGCAGGTCAGCAGGTGCTGGCTGATGACAGACTACTCCTCCCATCAGGCTATGTCTGCTTTCACAGATAACATTGATAGCATGAGTCGCTGACAGGAGAAGTAGTCTCTCGTCAGACAGTGCCTGTGCTCAAAGTTAAAAAAAACCTTTACCTACATCAGAGCACTGTGAGGTGTCAGATGTCAGCGTGACCCTGCAGAGCTACTGTGAACCGCAGTAAAAAGTTTACACAAGTAAGCAGGCGCTGGCTGATAAGAGACTACTCCTCCCATGAGGCTACATCTGCTGTTCGACCTTTTCTTACTTTCGAGTCTGCAAAAACTCTTACTGTTGCCCTTATTCTTTCTCGTCTGGACTATTGTAAATCTCTACTAATCGGTCTCCTTCTTATCAAACTCTCCTCTCTACAATCTGTCTTGAATGCTGCAGACAGGATCATATTCCACGCCAACCATTACACCGATGCCTCTGCCTTGTGCCACTCATTGCACTAGTTACCCATCCACTCCAGAATTCAATACAAAATTATCACTCACCCACAAAGCACTCCACGGTTCAGCACCATCCTACATCTCCTTCGTCTTAGTCTACCATCATACCGTGCCCTCCATTCTGCTAGTGACCTGAGGTTAACATCCTCAATAATCAGAACCTCCTTCTTCTGTCTCCAAGACTTCTCACGTGCTGCGCCAATTTTTTTGAATGCACTACCCAGGATAATTTGCTTAATCCCCAATACCCACAGTTTAAAGTGTGCCCTAAAAACATTTTTTCAGACTGGCCTACTGCCTCAACACATTACTCTATCGATCCCTGTGTTGCCCATTCAATATTTTTACCATAACCAGGTTCCTCGTATCATGTTCTAACACACTTTATGCATTTAATAACCCTCTATATCTGTACTTTTACATATTCTGGTTGATAACCGATTCATGCGGCATTACATAAACATCTGATTTCTTACATTATGGCTGGTCAGAACAATGAAAGCAATTATTACCATCCACCTTTCGTGTTTCCCCTATTTCCTCATTGATTGTAAGCTTGCGAACAGGGCCCTCATTCCTCTTGGTATCTGTTGATTTATGTGATTATTGTTATGCTGTAATGTCTTTTGTCTGTACAGTCATGGCCAAAAGTTTTGAGAATGACACAAATATTAATTTTTACAAAGTCTACTGCTTCACTTTTTCTAATGGCAATTTGCATATACTCCAGAATGTTATAAAGAGTGATCAGCTTAACAGCAATTACTTGCAAAGTCAATATTTGGCTAGAAAATGAACTTTATCCCCCAAAACACATTTCAACATCATTGCAGCTCTGCCTTAAAAGGACCAGCTAACCTCTTTTCAGTGATTGCTCCATTAACACAGGTGTGGGTGTTGATGAGGACATGGCTGGAGATCAATCTGTCATGATTAAGTAAGAATGACACCACTGGACACTTTAAAAGGAGGCTGGTGCTTGGCATCATTGTTTTCTCTTCTGTTAACCATGGTTATCTCTAAAGAAACACGTGCAGTCATCATAGCAAAGCAAAAAAATGGCCTAACAGGGAAGAGTATCGCAGCTAGAAAGATTGCACCTCAGTCAACAATCTATCGCATCATCAAGAACTTCAAGGAGAGAGGTTCCATTGTTGCCAAAAAGGCTCCAGGGCGCCCAAGAAAGACCAGCAAGCGCCAGGACCGTCTCTTAAAAGTGTTTCAGCTGCGGGATCGGGCTACCAGCAGTGCAGAGCTTGCTCAGGAATGGCAGCAGGCAGGTGTGAGTGCATCTGCACCACTATGAGGCAGAGACTCTTGGAGCAAGGCCTGGTCTCAAGGAGGGCAGCAAAGAAGCCACTTCTCTCCAGAAAAAACATCATGGACAGACTGATATTCTGAAAAAGGTACAGGCAGTGGACTGCTGAGGACTGGGGTAAAGTTATTTTCTCTGATGAATCCCCTTTTCGATTGTTTGGGACATCAGGAAAACGCCTCATTCGGAGAAGACAAGGTGAGCGCTACCACCAGTCTTGTCTCATGCCAACTGTTAAGCATCCTGAAACCATTCATGTGTGGGGTTGCTTCTCAGCCAAGGGAATCGGCTCTCTCACAGTCTTGCCTAAAAACACAGCCATGAATAAAGAATGGTAGCAGAATGTCCTCCAAGAGCAACTTCTCCCAACCCTCCAAGAGCAGTTTGGCGATCAACAATGCCTTTTCCAGCATGATGGAGCACCTTGCCATAAAGCAAAGGTGATAACTAAATGGCTCAGGGAACAAAACATAGAGATTTTGGGTCCATGGCCTGGAAACTCCCCAGATCTTAATCCCATTGAGAACTTGTGGTCAATCATCAAGAGACGGGTGGACAAACAAAAACCTAAAAATTCTGACAAAATGAAAGCATTGATTGTGCAAGAATGGACTGCTATCAGTCAAGATTTGGTCCAGAAGTTGATTAGGAGCATGCCAGGGAGAATTGCAGAGGTCCTGAAGAAGAAGGGTCAACACTGCAAATATTGACTTGCTGCATTAACTCATTCTAACTGTCAATATAAGCTTTTGTTACTCATATGTTTGCAATTAGATTTCTGCCTGTGATAAAAACATCTGTCAAACACACATAAAAACCAGAGGGCAGCAGATCATGTGAAAATATAATATTTGTGTCATTCTCAAAACTTTTGGCCATGACTGTACAAGTCCTCTCTAATATGTAAAGTAATGTGGAATATGTTGGCACTATAGAAATAAAATTATTAAAAATTATTATTATATTAGTCAGCCGGTGCCTATGTTCAATGTTAAAAAAAGTAAATTAATTAAATACATATTCAAATAAAATTAAGAAACACATGATACTTAATGTTCAATCCCTGATGCCCATGTCTCCTATAAAAAATCAAAAATAATAAACCACCATATACTCTCCTGTCTGCCATAGTCCCGAGTGTCCTATGGCAATCTCACATGTACAGCAGTCCAATCAAGAGATATGATTGCCCTAACCAGCCGCCGTGCGATACACTGACAGGAAAGTCATCGCTCCCACAATTTATAGTGCTGATCTGCCGTGAGAGAGGTCATACAAGTTCATCAGCTGATGAATTCCGGTGAACTTTCTCACAAAGTGGTGGTGCTGTAAGGGAAATCACCAGAGCTGATTAGCTGATGAACTCCGATGTATTTTCTGACCGCATCTCAGTGCTATACACTGAAGGACCAATTACCTCCTGTGTCAGTGCACAGCCAGCTGTCTGAGAGCAGTCATATCAGTAACATCTCTCAAAGTCATCAAGATCATCATGGGACATTATGGATTATTATCTTCTCAGCTGACAGGTGAGGAATATTGTGACTTATTATTTTATTTTTGGCACAGGAAACATTGCTTCAGTGGATTAGGCATTTGGTGAGTATGGTTTCATTTAGGTTCAATAAAGGAGTCGGTGTCATTATTTCAATTAAAGGACTTTATTCTGTGTGTATGTTTTTTATAATATCACTATGGGGTTAGTAATGGGGGTGTCTTATAGACGCTTCTCCATTACTAACCCATGGACTTGATGTCATCTGACAATACAAAGGTGACATCAACCCCTCAAACATTATCCCACTTGCCACCACTACAGGGCAAGTGGGAAAAGCAAGGCTAAGTGCCAGATTTGGCGTATCTTATAGAAGCTTCTTTTCTGGGGAGGCTGAGAACTTATGTTTTTAGTCTTGGAGGAGGCCAATATCCATGGCCCCTTCTTAGGCTATTAAAGTCAGCCCACAGCTGTCTGCCTAGTCTTTGCTAGTTAAATTTTATAGGGGTACCCTATATCAATTTTTTTCTGGTGTCCCCCTGTAAACTAACCAGTAAAGGCTAAGCAAACAGCCGTGAGCTGATATTAATAGCCTGGGAACCTTTATGGCTATTGGCTCCTTCCCAGAATATTAACAACATCCCTCAGCCATTGGCTTTCACTCTGCTGGTTATGAAAATTATGGGGGAGATCACACAAATTTTTTAAAAATTTTTTGGAAAAACTTAACAGTTGCGGTTTGGTTACCCCCTTTTTAGATTCATTCTGTTAATGCTTCTACATAGACTGGTTTATTTACCAGTTTAGTAATAAGGATTTCTGGCTGACACCTTTTCATTGCTAAATCTAGGGCTTGGTGTCAATGACAGCTGCTGACACCAAGCCTTAATCCCATTACCCCATTCTACTGCATCAGAATGAAAACAAAGGTGCTTTACCAAGAAATTACATCACAAAGCTTTTTAACTCCTTAGTGACAGAACCGTTTTGCAGCTTAATGACCAGGCCAACTTTTACAATTCTGACCACTGTCACTTTATGAGGCTATAACTCTGGAACTCTTCAATGGATCCCACTGATTCTGAGAATGTTTTTTCGTGACATATTGAACTTCATGCTAGTGGTAAAATTTATTTGATATAACTTTTGTTTATTTATGAAAAAAATGGAAATATGGCGAACATTTTTAAAATTTTGCAATTTTTCAAAATTTTACATTTTATGCCCTTTAATCAAAGAGATATGTCACACAACTTACTTAATAAATAACATTTCCCACTTGTCTACTTTATATCAGTACAGTTTTGGAAAAAAAAAATTTTGCTAGGAAGTTATAAGGGTTAAAATTTGACCAGCGATTTCTAATTTTTACAACAAAATTTACAAAACCATTTTTTTAGGGACCACATCACATTTAAAGTCACTTTGAGGGGTTTACATGACAGAAACTACCCAAAATGACACCATTCTAAAAACTGGACCCTCAAGGTGCTCAAAACCACATTCAAGAAGTTAATTAACCCTTTACGTGCTTCACAGGAACTGAAGCAATGTGGAAGGAAAAAATTAACATTTAACTTTTTTACAAAAAATTGAATTCAGAAACATTTTTTTTATTTTCACAAGTGTTAAAAGAGAAAATGAACCACAAAAGTTGTTGTTCAATTTCTCATGAATACGCCGATGCCCCATATGTGGGGGTAAACCACTGTTTGGGCGCATGGCAGAGTTCAGAAGGGAAGGAGCGCCGTTTGACTTTTTCAATGCAGAATTGGCTGGAACTGAGATTGGACGACATGTTGTGTTTGGAGAGCCCCTGATGTGCCAAATTAGTGGAAACCCCCACAACTGACACCATTTTGGAAACTAGACCCCCCTAAGGAACTTATCTTGATGTGTGGTGAGCACTTTGAATCCCCAAGTGCTTCACAGAAGTTCATAACGTAGAGCCGTAAAAATAAAAAATCATATTTTTCCACAAAAATAACCTTTTTGCACCCAATTTTTTTTTCACAAGGGTAATTGGAGAAATTACACCCCCAAAGTTGCTGTCCAATTTGCCCTGAGTACGACGATACCCCATATGTGGGGGTAAACCACTGTTTAGGGACATGGCAGAGCTGAGAAGCAAGGGAGCACTGTTTGACTTTTTGAATGCAAAATTGGCTGGAATCAATGGTGGGCGCCATGTCGCATTTGGATACCCTCTGATGTAACTAAACAGTGGAAACCCCCTGATTATTACTCCAATCCTAACCCCAACACACCCCTAACCCTAATCCCAACGCTAACCATAAACATAATCACAACCTTAACCCCTACACACCCCTAACCGTAATCCCAACCCCAACACACCCCTAACCCTAATCCCAACCCTAACCATAACCCTAATCACAACCCTAACCCCAACACACCCCTAACCCTAATCCCAACCCTAACCGCAATCCTAATCCCAACACACCACTAACCCTAATCCCAACCATAACCATAACCCTAATCACAATCATAACCCCAACACACCCCTAACCCTAATCCCAACACTAACTATAACCCTAACCCAGACCCTAACCCTAAAACTATAACCTAAATCACTTTAGCCTAACCCTAACCCTAAATCCCTAAAACTTTAGCCCAACTCACTTTAGCCTAACTCTAACCCTAACCCTAAAACTTTAGCCCAACTCACTTTAACTGAACTCTAACCCTAACCCTAAAACTTTATCTCAACTCACTTTAGCCTAACCCTAATGGAAAAATGGAAAAAAAATATATATTTTCTTTATTTTATTATTTTTCAATAACTAAGGGGGTGATAAAGAGGGGGTTTATTTACTATTTTTTTATTTTGATTACTTTGATAGCGTTTATCACAGTGACGAAAATGAACCAATAGGAAAAATCTTCCTATTGTTGCCGGGTGCCGGCCGGCAGATCGCGGCAGGTGCACTGCGCATGTGCCCGCCCTTTTCTGATCGGAACAAGATGGTGGCACCCACCGTAGGATGCAGGAGGGCCCGAGGACCACCGGGAGGTATGGGGGATCGGAGACCCTATTTCTCTCTCCTCTGATGTGCGATCACATTAGAGGAGAGAGAAATTAGATGGCACATCAGATTTTTTTTTTGCGGTCGCTGTTATACTGTTAATAACAGCGATTGCAATCCCGGGGTCAGTAGAAACTGACCCAAATCATGTTCTCTTGGGTCTTGGCTACCCCCGGCAGCTGAGACCCCGGAGAAAATCCAACTCTGGGGGCGCTAAACACTTTTTCCACAGCACCGTTAATTAACGACGCTGTGGTTTAAGTACCCTTAACTAGCACTGTTAACAGGCGTATCGGTGGTCGTTAAGGGGTTAAAATATCCTTATTTATCTTAAAAAAGAACTCCATTGCTGTACAAAAACACATGTAAAAAATGCATGCAAAACTGCATGCAAATGAAAATTCTGCAAGCAAATACTCAATATGCGCACATACCTTAATTCTAGAGTCACACTACCGATTTCAAATCGTTCCGATTTTGTTCCTGCAAATTCGTACGAGTGTAATGCAAGTGTCATGCATTTTTCATGCGAGTACAATCTGATTTTAAACACCTAGCATCTGATTGACATCGCACTAATGCAGTGCAATTGCTATCCAATTGCAATGTGATTTTAAAATGAGCTTTTACATAGAGCAATTCTCTATGCCATTTACTCATCATTTTCAAAGGAAATATTCTTCCAAAACACATAGATAGATAGATAGATAGATAGATAGATAGATAGATAGATAGATAGATAGATAGATAAAAATTCGACAATTCAGCAGCCACGTACACTAAAATCATAGCAGGACCTGACAGGAAAGAATAAATGGATTACATACAGTATATACACATAAAATAGTTATACAAATGACAGTGACATATTTAATTATTACAGTGTGTCTGCTGCTTACTGCACATGTATTTAATTAATAAATATTATTTTCTGAATAAAATGGTGTGGGCTCCCATGTAATTTTCTTAACCAGCAGAGCGAAAGCCAATGGCTGGGGGCAGGTGTTTAAAGCCTGGAAAGGGGGTAATACCCATGGAGCTTCCCATGTTATTAGTATAATCCCACAGCTGTATACTTAGCCTTTACTGGCTATTAAAATGAGGGACCCCAAAAAATAACGTAGGATCCCCCTATAATTAATAACCAGCAAAGGCTAGGCAGAAAACCACAGGCTGATATTAATAGCCTAGGAATGGGCCATAGATATTGTCCCCCCAGGCTAAAAACATCAGCTTTCAGCCACCCCAGGAAGGTGCAACTATAAGATGCACAAATTCTGGCACTTAGCCTTTCTCTTTTATTGCCCTGTAGCAGTGGCAAGTGGGGTGATAGTTGGAGGGGTTGATGTCACCTTTATATTGTCAGGTGATATCAAGCCCAGAGGTTAGTAATGTAGAGGCATCTATAAGACACCCCCATTACTAACCCCATAGTTATATTCTATAAAAACACACACCCAGAAAGAGTCCTTCAATTGAAAGAAATACACAGACTCCATTCCAATGATGCCATTGTCCCCTGCAAGAAAATTAAAATAACAAACAACAATATTCCTCACCAGTCCAATGAGAAGATGATAATCAGTTTGTTCCATGACGGGTCTAGCTCTGCTACATTTAGATGGCAGGATGCATGGTTGCATGATGCAACTATAAAGCCTGACATCCAGCAGAGACACTGAGCAGTGTATGCTACCGCTGCCCATTGTCTCCCAGAGAACTCCTATAACCTGTCTGACATCTCTGCGAGTGCGAGAAAGTTCTCCCGTTCGCGGTGCCATCAGAAAGGTCCTGGGAGTTTACAGCCAATGAACTCACTTCACCTAATTGACTTCAGCATGAGCGCAGTGGGAAAATTGTGGTAGTAGCCAGGAAGAAGCCATTAATCCAAAAGAAACATAAAAAAGCCAGTTTAATGTTTGCAAATGCACACAGGAACAAAACCCTTAATTTTTGGTGACATGTCCTATGGTCTGATGAAACTAAATTTGAACTTTTTGGTCAAAATGACGATCGTTACGTTTGGAGGAAAAAGGGAGAAGCTTGGAAGACTAAGAATACCATCCCAATTGTGAAACACAGGGGTGGCAGCATCATGTTGTGGGTTGTTTTGCTGCAGGTGGGACTGTTGCACTTCAATAGATGGCATCATGAGAAAAAATGATTATGTGGCAATACTGAAATAACATCTCAAGACATCTGCCAGGAAATTTAAGCTTGGGCAGAAATGGATCTTCCAAATGAACAATGACCCGAAGCATACTGTCAAAATGATAACAAAGTGGCTTTAGGATAGCAAAGTCAATGTTTTGGAGTGTCCATCTCAAAGCCCTGATCTCAATCCTATTGAAAATGTATGGGCAAAGCTGAAAATGCAGGTGCGAGCAAGGCGACCTACAGACCTGGATCAGTTACAACAGTTTTGTCAGGAGGAATTGGCCAAAATTTCAACCAACTATTTTGAGAATCTTGTGGAAGGATATCCCAAACATTTGACCCAAGTCATTCAGTTTTAGGGCAATGGTACCAAATACTAATGATATGTATGTAAACTTTTGACTTTGCAGTAAGTAATAAAAATGCCTTAAAACATTCTTTCTCGTTATTCTGGCATCTGTCAAATGTTAGTAATTCTGGTAATCCTAATTGACCTAAAATGGAAAAGGTTTATTCTGATTTCATATCAGATATTGAGAAAAACTTGAATATGTGTCTTTTTATATAGTGTATGTAAACTTCTTGTTTTAACTGTATGTGTATGTATGTTTGTATATGAGAGTGTTTTAACGTATAAGTTTTTTTTTACACATATGTTTTTGTATGTATATCTGTGTAAAGTTATACACATTTATCGATTTTTCTCTTTATACTGATGGGTGGTTTACTGATAATAATTTTATTTAGTAATCCATCTCTATGTATCATGCACCCACAGTAGCTATACTGTCTGATATGTATCACTGTGCAGCTGTCACGGTTTGTACTAGACATAATACACACAATAGCGCTATTATTGCGGCACTTATTTAAGTCATGTGATTAACACATTGGGCTTTGCTGTTATCACTCTCATTTTTATTAACAATCATTTACACTCTGTATCTCATCAGGACTTTCCCAGTCAGCAGCCACAAAGGTCTGGCATTCTTCACTGTATTTAGTAATCAAATACAATTCTGGTTCATTATCTCATACTAACATGTTTTTACAGAAATGTATGCACCAACCTGCCAATTTATTATACCAGCTTTTCAACGTTTTGATATCCTACTTACCCTTAGTACCGAACTTTCCCATGCTCTAATATTTCTTTATCACTCCTTAGTAGCTTTCCCAAGCACTAAACTCCCTTTTTCCCTTAGAATCTCGCTCCTTCCTCCTGCCACTACTCAGCTTTCTCATGCTCTCGTATTCTTCTGTCCCTAATTATGCAGCTTACCACAAAAGAGTATACAGACAGGTGCACAGGATCACAGATGCTGCATTCTGTGATGTATAACATTTCCCTTACTGTTTTAAACAATGTTTTACCTCAAAGTAAGAAACATTTGCAATACCATGCTGTCTGTCTGCATACTCTCTTTTGCTTCCCCTGTGCCAAGGTGTTATGGTACGATCATACCCTGCCCCTTTATGGTCAGACACAGCCATTTCCCAGTACACAGCAGGGGCACATTTATAAGATTATCTCAGCACAGGAACATTTTCTTAACACATCTAATTGTGGAAATTATTATTATTTCAATATTTATTGATTAAAAAGAGTTTGTTTGTGGGACAAACCCTTTAACTTTCAAGCCAATTTGTTTGTTTTTCCCTTTGAGTAATGTTTTAAGAATAAAATACTTAGTGTACAAATTATTGTATCCTCTTTCATTCCATGTAGCCTTCCTCATTCAGTAGCACCCAAGGCTCATTATTTTCCACCAGACTCTATTTTAAACTATATTGTGTTACGCCTAGAGCAACACCTGACGGGCTTCTCACGACACAAGATGACTAAGAGCATCAAATACTCAATACTGATGTCCAGAAATTCTGCAAGTCTCAGTAGATTTGTACTTTTAGAAACTAATTTCATGGTAACTGAACACCAAATGTGTTGTAAGTTTACAATATTTTTAAAGTTTCCATGCGCAATCAACCATTCGGTAGGTTCTGCCTAAATTCACATCTACTACATGAACATATTTAAGCAATAATGTTAACCCTTATAACACTATAGATAGGAGTGGTTGGAAAGATGATGATGGTTGTACTAAAGCTAATGATTTCTTCTATCAGATCCATAATAATTTGTTATGCTGGCTATTAAGAGGTTGGACATATATTGTATGATATACATGACCTCTGTGTAGGATATATACAATACAATTTGGATATGTAGAGGACTAGAGAGAGAAGATTAGGAGATACCTGAAACTTCCACTCATTTCCATGTGAAGTAAAAACCTATTAGTCTATTATTCTATTTTATTAGCTAGAGTTTATAGAATCTGTAACTAAAAAGTTTACACAAAGTCTATAACTCTAGTGTGTAGAGCCTCACTAATGCTGACTTATGCATTAGTGGTCTCTGGTACAGTTGTACAGTTATTGATTACTATTCGTATTGTTGTGCAGTACCTCTACTTACAACTTGAAACATTGATAATTCCATGTGCAACCGGTAGAGATGAGTGGATCATTTGAAATTCGCGTTCCCTGACTTTGCAAAATTTTCCCCCTAATTTTGATTTGTGGCAAATAAATCTTCGTGAATCATAATACTGGAAATCTTTAATTTTCTATAAAATATATGTAGGAGAGAGAGAACCTCACAGACCATAAGAACTTACATCTACGGGAGAGGTAGATGACCCTGCTGCTTACACTTTACAAGAGAGAGAGGACCTTGTTGACCATTAGAGCTTACCCTCTTCAATGGAGAGGATCGTATTGGGAGCTTACACTCTACAGGCAAGAAAGAGAGAGAGAGAGAGAGAGAGGACCCTGCTGATCATAAGAGTTCACACTCTACAAGAGAGAGAGACTTACCTAGTGAATCTGGAGATGGAAAATGACTTGGTGTTCAAAATGTGCTCCACTAGGAGCCACTGATTTATGATGGTCCAGCCACTAATGACTACTGTACAAAATATGATAATCTATAAGATGTCATAGTTGTATAGCATTATGGGGAGGCCCATGCGGCAATGCAGAATTACATAGTATTGTGGGAAATGGTCCTAGCAAGTTTTTTTTTGAACTGCAAATCAAATCTTACCCAGTACAGCTCACTCATTGCTGCAGTCCTAGGTTTCTGCTTTTCTAACCCTGAATGAAATATGCGCTGCACTACAATGTAAGACTGAATGCAGATAGTTTAGGGCAGCATCGTTTGTGTATGTCCCCTTCTGCTGCTGGGGGGACACTATACACAGTACTAATATTATGCGTATTTTCCATATGATTTGCAGTAGATATTGGGATCATGTGCGTCATATACAGGGCGGTCCAAAAGTAGGTGGACAGAAAATAATAGCATTTTTTAGGGACAACATCACATTTGAAGACACTTTGAGGGGTCTATATGATAGAAAATACCCAAAAGTGACACCATTCTAAAAACTGCACCCTCAAGGTGCTCAAAACCACAATCAAAAAGGTTATTAACTTTTCAGGTGCTTCACAGTAATTTTTGGAATGTTTTAAAAAAATGAAACATTTCACTTTTTTTCACAAAATATTTACTTCAGATCCATTTTTTTTTAATTTCCCAAGGGTAACAGGAGAAATTGGACAGCAAAACTTGTTGTGCTATTTGTCCTGAGTACGCTAATACTCCATATGTGGGGGTAAACCACTGTTTGAGCGCATGGTAGACGCTTTTTATTGCAAAAAAGTTTTTGCAACACTAGATTTTGAGAGCTACGATTCTTCCATATTTTGGCCCACAGAGTCATGTGAGGGCATGTTTCTTGCGGGATGATTTGACATTTTTATTGGTACCATTTTCGGGCACATGACATTTTTTGATCGCTTTTTATTCCGGTTTTTAGGAGGCAGAATAAACAAAAACTAGCAATTCATTAATTTCTTTTTGGGGGGGGGCGTTTATACCGTTCCGCTTGTGGTAAAATTGATTAGGCATTTTTATTCTTTGGGTCAGTACGATTACAGCGATGCCTCATTTTTATCATTTTTTATGTTTTGGTGCTTTTAGACAATAAAAACTATTTTATGTAAAAAAAAAATATTTTTGCATCGCTTTATTCTGAGAGCTATAACTTTTTTATTTTTTCACTGATGATGCTGATTGGTCATTTTTTGCGGGACAAGATGAGGTTTTCAGCGGTACCATGTTTATTTATATCCGTCTTTTTGATCACATGTTATTCCACTTTTTGTTCGGTTTTATGATGATCAAGCATTGTTTTTATACTGTCCACATACTTTTGGACCACCCTGCATATGTGGGTGTGTTTATATAAAGGTTTTTTTTCTGGCACTTCAATTATTGAAGCATTGTAAAGTCTATGAGAAATGTAAAACTTAATTTACATGCTGTTAAAATTCTGCATTATTTCTTAGCTATCACATATGGTTATATAACCTCTAATTCTTGACTTCTGTCTTCAGTCTGTTCAAAGCACAGAGTAGAGATATTTTGTGTCTGTGCTTTGAATGGAGCATAGCCTGCCCATTCCTGCATTTCTACTCCATACTAAATAAATCAAAATACTTTAAAAAATGTTATTTTGTTTTTTATTATTTTCCATAAAGAGACCTTTGGCCACAGATATTTATGTAAAAAAAAATATTTTGTTTTCAAGTATGTAAACATATAAAAGCTTTTTGTGCCTTGATATCATGATTTTAGATGTGCAGGTGATGTCCAAATAACTACTCAATGAAATGTGATGGACAAGTGTGGTATGTTATTGATTTGTGGATCGACAGAGAGATAGATAGATAGATAGATAGATAGATAGATAGATAGATAGATAGATAGATATCATAGATGATATAGTGATCATTTTCTGATACCCTGTCGAATTATATGCTGTGTGTGTCTATTTTTGGCCACAAAGTAGGTGGGATATAAACTGCAGAAAGTCAAGGGCTTTACCTGAATGATGTGATATTGTACAGAATTTATAAAATAAGAAAGGGGAGTCCTTAAATGTTCACTACCTTAGAAATAATCTTAGACTCATTTGATATCTAATGCAATTTAGAATTTCAATGAGGAAAATCTTGCGCCTTTTTATCAAGATTTTTAGATGTCAGGTGTAGGTCTGGTTTTAGATAACGTATGGTCCAGGGCAAAGTTAAAATTAAGACCTCTAATGCTCAGATATTGTGTCATCACACATAAATACATTTACACTGCAAATTCCTAGCAGTTAAACAAGCATTAATTGACAATATACAAATCGATCAACAACTGTTTACCGGACTATTAACACAGACCAATGAACAATGATGGGAACAGAAAGCTCACTAATACAAACATTAGACCTCCATAAGCATGACATGTCATCATAAGCACATGCTCTGTTTGTATGGGGTGGTGTACTGCCAATAAAGGTGATTTTTATGCTGGTATAAACGATCCAATCAACCAACAAATGAGCATTTAGCTTGTTGGGTGATTGCCAACCATGTTTACACCAGCAGATAATCTGGAATGCACTACAGGAAGACAGAGGCTAAAAATATGGACATGGTAGGTAAAACTGGGTGTGGTGAAATGTATGAAGAAGGAGAATTTGTTTATAGATTCAACCATGAAAGAGGAAAATCTAACCAACCATAGATCTCAGCTTTCACAGATCACAAAACAGCCATAGCTACTGCTTTTGTGATACACAAAGCACCTATACTATATATATATGGCTAATTGTGACAAAGAAGGAACCGAACAAATGCCCAATATTAGATATAAGAATAAAGTTTATTAGTAACAGATCATAAACCATAAGGAAGGGTGGGAACAGTATACCAGAGAAAGGGCAACAACACAGGGGACAAAAATTTGCGCAGTATATTATATTGCACTTATCTATATAATTTAAATATGGCCATACAAAATATTATAAGGCATCACATGGTCTAGGCATCACATAGCCTCCTCACATATAGATATGAAACGGTCAGAAAGAAATATAATTAAGATGCTAATGTGCAAAAAGATGTAAACAGGGTAATAATAGTCACATATAAAGTGCAAATGCATAGTATGAGCTCACAAGAAGGCTGGAATATGAGATATAAATGTGATTAATAACATGTGTGTACATACATTAACTCAAGTAAGTCCACAAAATAGTAGCAGAATTTAGGGCTTATAATACAAAATATTAGTACTGCTCAAAAGTAGCAAAATATGGGCCCCTAAAACACAACATGTATAAGACTATAATATGCCTAAATAAATAAGCACAATAGCCATCTTGTATTATCTTATAGCCTGAAGGTGCAGAGTTTCCGGGATGCGCCCTACCCCGACGCGCGTTTCGGCGTCTGCCTTTGTACTATTCGATTTCTAATGAATCTAGTAAATGACAATTTTATATTGACGCTTGGGATGAGTGCTGGATACATTTTCTCTGTATAAACATAATCCAATCTGTATGGAAACATGTTTTATTCTATATACATACAGTCTGCACTATATACACTACACAGTATACACACAGTTTGTACTATATGCACACTGTAAACCAGGGGTCTCAAACTCAGCCGGTAAATGGGCCGCACAATAAAAAAAATTTAATATGAAGGGCCACATTCTTTGAGGGAGAAGATGATGTTTTCAGTAATGTCATTATTTTTCTATATGAATTTTTGATCATCACTTAATTTTTGCCATGTTTTTATTTCTTTTAATGGTATTTATCATATAGGTTATGGTACAGGTCTTCTCTTTTTTACTTCAGTTTTTACATTAAACAGCATGTTTAGTGGCCAAATATTTTTCAGTTACTTTTTCATACTTTATTTTGAAATTTAAAAAAACATTTTTTTTGGTCTCTCAATCGGCCCCATAGAGTAATATTGTTTTAAAATTAACCCCTTACTGTAATTCTGACCCCTATCCTATAATAATGTCCCCTGTCCCATAAAGAAGTCCCTCGACCTATAGTAATGGTGCCCTGTCCTGTAATAATGTCTTCTGTCCTGGTAATGTCCCCATCTTGTAGTAGTGTCCCCATCCTGGTCCCCATTTTGTAATAATGTCCACATCCTTGGCCCCTTCTTGAAGTAATGTCTCCATCCTGGTCCCCATCTTGTAGTAATTTCTCCATTCTTGGCCCCTTCTTGAAGTAATATCCCCATCCTTGTCCCATCTTTTAGTAATATCTAAATCTTGTACTTATAACAATGTCTCACATTCTGTTGCTCTTTACACACACGTAAATAAAAAAATCCATCTCAACTGACCTTGTTTCCTTGACGAACAGAGTCCTCTTACTCCCCTACGGTTGGGGTGGTGCATGGCAGTGAACATCATGTGAGGCTATAGTGGTGCCGACGTCAGTTGCCATCCTCTTTTTGGACAGTGGTTGGCACTGGTTTTGTGGAGCAGAGAAGCGGTCTGTGTGCCGCAATACATTTCAATTGAATGGAAGTTCAGTACAGTAAATAAATATTTATGAGTGAAAGAACTCAATATTTGACTACTACTTTTGTGACATTTTTTGATGGCCATATATGATTTTGCTTGTTTTCTTTTCTCATAACACTAATGGAGACATAACGACACAGCTAAAGTTTACAGTGCTTCATAAGCCGTTCATCGTGTGAATCCTTCATATTATTGAATTATAAACAAACCAAAAGCACATTTGAAATGAGCAATTACTCCCTAAATCCATTTTATCGTCTTGTATCATAATATATAATTGCTAATGCGTCATATGAAGCCTTGCCATCCTAAAATGTATTTGAAATTAGTTTAAAAAGTGTAATTTTTTTTACTTAACATCAAATCCTGACAATGACTAACTAATGCTATTCTCAAAGCAAGCAGCGGCTTTTATGAATGTCTCACACTACTGTTTTCTGCAGTTCTTCGGCACTTAAAAAGATATGAAAAATTTAGAGATTAAATTTGAATTGAATTAAGAAATCTTTAAGCTGTAACTGTTTTGATCTATGTGTTTATTGTTATGCTGTAATGTCTATCGTCTGTACAAGTCCCCTCTAAAATGTAAAGTGCTGTGGAATATGTTGGCGCTATAGAAATAAAATTATTATTATTTATTATTATTATTATTAAGCTTTTAAAATGCAGTAAAATGTTTCAGCTATTTCCAATCATTGCTCTCTATCTGTTGAAAAGAATGTTTCCACATGTTTTGGGCATTGATGCATAATTTTGCAGTAGCAAAAAATGCACCATTTTCTGCAATTTTTTTAAATCGTGCAAATTTTTTTGAATTTTTACTGCAATTATGGTAAAATCCATAACACAACTGCAAATGTTCCATTTCCTAGACCAGTAATATTTGCAAATTACGAATGTGATTAGGTCCGTATTTACTCATCTACATACCAGATTGTTGCAGGAGTTTAGTGCTATTGAATTTTTTTAAAAAAAACTTTAATACACATCATTTCATAATATGGCCAACAATTATAATACTAGAAAAAATATCCAACCCAAACATATCACAGCGCATATGTGGGGCAAAGAAAAAGGAATACTGGGTAAATTGACCTTGTTTTCTATTGCCGGTTGTTAGTTGATTTATTCGCTATATCATGCGTTTTCTCCCTTTTTATTTTCTTATTTTTAATTGTGTCATCTGAGCATATTCCTATAATTATGCTTTCCACCTGTTTTTAGCTAACTGAGTCTAAGAACACTGGTATACTTAGGTGCTCTCCCTACTTGGTATTGAATTCTATCTTGTAGCCCTATTTTTTACTGAATATCAATAAAGTTTTTTGAAATTTTTTTTTTAACTTGGAGCTGGATTCTTCTTCCCTTTTTCTTGTCTGAACCCAGTGCCTTGGCAGAGACACAAATCCGTTGCTCTGGATCCTCAGAATATTTTGGAATCTGCAATTGGGTGGTCTGAAATCTCTCTTTTTCCTTGGTAAACTGACCTACACCATTCCAGATCTTACATATTTGCCTCTATTTTCTAAGGTTCAACATCATTCCGCCATTTTTTTAATGTAATGACTAGAGATGAGCGGTGTTCGACTAGAACTGTTCGCCAATCTCAAATTCGAGCTGTTTTGGGCGGTGTTCGAGCCGTTCGACGAACCCGAACGACTTGGAAAAAATCCGGCTGTTCAAGGTTATGTTCGATACTGTTCATGCACCTAAATCGTCACTGGATTTTTTCATAAAATCTTTTTTGATCGCTGGTCTCCCGCTGGCCAGCACGCATCGCTACGTGTGGCAGGCAGGAGACCAGCGATCAGCTGGTAACTAAGGTACTCGTCGGGTTTCCAGGTGCAGGGCTGTGCTTGGAAACCCGATGTGTACCTTGGTTACCAGCTCCCCTGCATCAGCGGGCTGGTATCCAACGTACACAGCCGGTAACTAAGCGACGTGTGTCGCTTGTTACTGGCGTACTCGCTGTCCTGATCGCTGCTGAGATCTGTCTGTTTGGCAGCTCAGCAATGATCACATAGCGATGCAGCAACGATCCTTATCAGGTCGCATCGCCAGCGGAATCACTGCAGCGTCGTTATGTGAGATTGTGTGCCGGTGTCTGCGTGATCGGTGTATGTGCGGTGGTGTGCGTGATCAGTGTATGTGCGGCGGTTTGCGGGGCTGTGTGCGTGATCTGTGTATGTGCGGCGGTGTGTGTTGCTGTGTGTGTGTGTCTCTGCGTATGCAGGCATCGTCGGATAGGACTACAAGTCCCATCTGGCTATGCCTGCTACAGTGACAGTGACTGACACATTAGCCAATGATGGGACAGTAGTAGTCCCATCATCCGGCTAATGTGCTGAATGTAAAAAAAAAAACATACATGACATACAACATATAACATACACATGACATACAGAACATACAATGACATATAGAACATGCAATGACATACAACACATAACATTGAGCACATACTCACCTATTCCCCGACACCATCCATCTGTGTACCGCTCTGCCGCTGGGAGAGAATGACGTCACTTCCGTTCATTCTCTCACGGCAATGCTGGGTGAGAAAATTCCCACGCAGCATTGCCAAAAAAGTGAGACTCTGAACTCAGGTAACCTCAGTGATGCACTGCTGGAGCCATTGTCTCCTGTCAGTGCACCACTAGGAGGCCCTACAGAACAGTGGCATCACCTGATGTCACTGTTCTATAGGGGAGACCGTCGTGGGACACTCGTTATTAATTGGACTGCATCGGACAGGGAGTATACGGTTGTTGTTTTTTTTACGTTTTTTTACAGGAAATCGAGGGCGTCGCTTGGATCTGAGCGTATAATAAAGATATGAAAACCGTCTTGTGTTTTATTTCATTAAAATAATTTATTCTTGTGTGTGTGTGTTTTTTTTAACCCTTATTAATATAAGATTAATAATGGATAGGGTCTTATTGATGCCTCTCTATTATTAACCGGGCTTAATATCACCTTACAATAGCAAGGTGATATTAACCCCTTATTACCCCATATCCCACCGCTACAGGGGAGTGGGAAGAGAGGGGCTAAGTGCTGAAATTGGCGCATCGTACGATGCGCCAATTCTGGGGCGGCTGGGTGCTGGTATTTTTAGCCAGTGGGGCGCCAATATCCATGGCCCCTTCCTAGGCTATGAATATCAGCCCGCAGCTGTCTGCCTAGCCTTTCTGGCTATAAATTATAGGGGGAACCCACGTCATTTTTTTTGGGGGGTCCCCCTATTTTAATAGCCAGTAAAGGCTAGCTGCGGGCTGATATTCATAGCCTGGGAAGATCCATGGGCATTAACCCCTTCCCAGGCTAGAAATATTGGCCCCGGCTGTCGTCTTTCCCCCTCTGGCACAGAAAATTGCACGGGAGCCCACGCCATTTTTTTTCCTATTTTTTTGTTTATTAACTATATTGAGTTACGATTTTGTGTGTGTGTGCGCGTGTGTCTTTATTTATGTACCATTTTATCTATCATCTATCTACCTATATATCTTTCTGTCTATCTATATATCTTTCTGTCTATCTATATATCTATCTTTCTATATATATTTCTAACTATCTATTATCTATCTATCTATATATTTTCTATCTATGTATTTTCTATCTAGCTATCTATTATCTAACTTCTGGTATCTATTATCTATCTTTCTATCTCTATCTGTGTGTGTGTAATGTAGTGTGGGTTGGACAAATGTAAAAGAGGAGGTTGGACAAGAAATTACATCACAAATCTTTTTTTTGTTAAATAACATATCTTTATTTAGCTGTCAAAAACGCATACAAAAACGCATGAGAAAAAAAGCATGAAAAACAGCGTCAAAAAAGGACATTAGTTTTCTGCCAAGAGGTGCGGATTCGGCGAGGAAAAATCCCCAGGCAAATCCGCAACGTGTGCACAGGCCCTACGCACCGGTGTCCTTTGAAAAGCCGGCAATTTATCCCCGGCTACTGTAAAATCACACTGACAGCTCACAAAACACTACATATATACACATAGAATACATATATATATACATGTTATTGTGACACATATACAGTACAGACCAAAAGTTTGGACACACCTTCTCATTCAATGATTTTTCTGTATTTTCATGACTATGAAAATTGTAGAATCACACTGAAGGCATCAAAACTATGAATTAACACATGTGGAATTATACATTACACTTTACAAAAAAGTGTGAAACAACTGAAAATATGTCTTATATTCTAGATTCTTCAAAGTAGCCACCTTTTGCCTTGATTACTGCTTTGCATGCAGAAAAGGTGAACGGATGGACTCTACATGCCTGGTTCCCACCGTGAAGCATGGAGGAGATGATGTGATGATGTGGGAGTGCTTTGCTGGTGACACTGTTGGGGATTTATTAAAAATTGAAGGCATAGTGAACCAGCATGGCTACCACAGCATCTTGCAGCAGCATGCTATTCCATCCGGTTTGCGTTTAGTTGGACCATCATTTATTTTTCAACAGGACAATGACCCCAAACACACCTCCAGGCTGTGTAAGGGCTATTTGACCAAGAAGGAGAGTGTTGGGGTGCTACGCCAGAGGACCTGGCCTCCACAGTCACCAGATCTGAACCCAATCGAGATGGTTTGGGGTGAGCTGGACAGCTCACCACTTCAATTTTGAATAAATCCCCAACAGTATCACCCGCAAAGCACCCCCACACCATCACACCACCTCCTCCATGCTTCATGGTGGGAACTAGGCATGTAGAGTCCATCCGTTCACCTTTTCTGCGTGCAAAGCAGTAATCAAAGCAAAAGGTGGCTACTTTGAAGAACCTAGAATATAAGACATATTTTCAGTTGTTTCACACTTTTTTGTAAAGTGTAATGTATAATTCCACATGTGTTAATTCATAGTTTTGATGCCTTCAGTGTGATTCTACAATTTTCATAGTCATGAAAATACAGAAAAATCTATGAATGAGAAGGTGTGTCCAAACTTTTGGTCTGTACTGTATATATATATATATATATATATATATATATATATATATATATCCCCGGCTACTGTAAAATCACACTGACAGTTCACAAAACACTACATATATACACATAGAATACATGTATATATACATGTCATTGTGACACATATATATATATATATTTATAGTACATACACTTCTACATAGTGTAATAGCCGCTAATTCAATTGCCGGCTTTTGTGAAATTACAGAACCACCCGAGATGAAATGACACATGGTTTACATAGAGTTAACCATGTCATTTCATGTAGTTTGATATATGGATTTCACTAACAATTACACGATTGTATGTGTGCAAAATTTCACACATGTAGGGGTTAATTAAAGGTGTAAATTCATTATAAAAAAAACACATTTTTTTCTATGAATTTACACCTACATTACAATGCTCTCAGATGACGTAAGAAAAACATGCTGACAGATTCCCTTTATCATTCCTAATAAGTATCATGCAGTTTTGCCCCCTCATTATCACCAGTGTGGGCCCCTTGGTTATATCTCATGAATATAATTTTGCATTGATATGTATATGCTGCCAAAATTTGACTGAACCAGCATTTAAAGGGAACTTGTCACCCCCCCCCCGGCTGTTTTGAAGTAAAAGAGCCACCTTCAGCAGCACTAATGCAGCAGTCTGTGAAGGTGGCTCTTTTACTTCTGTGCCCCTGCAACGCAGAAATATTTAGTTTTATAAATCAGTCCCCATACCTTAATTGCATCTAAGAGGCATGTCCTCTGCCCGTGACGCATACTCCCCCAGCCGTCCATCAAGGCTCTTCACGTCACCGCGCCTGCTCCTGCTTTTTTTTTTTTACTTTCATTTGTCTCCGGTGCCGGCGCTCTTGTATCAGTCCCAAGACTCCAGAACCTGCGTCGTAGCCTTTCCCTGATCCCTCCCTGCAGTGTGTTATTATGTATTCAAACTGCGAGGAAGGAAATCTGGCGCCTGCGCAGTACTGCCCCCTTCTCCCAGACTCCCTCCAGTGCCTCCACTTTCACCTTCATAGAGTCTTCGGCATCAGATGTGCTGAACTAGTTCTGGGCCTTCAGCACATCCGACGCCGAAGACTGTCTGAAAGTGGAGGGAGTCTGGGAGAAGTGGGCAGTACTGCGCAGGTGCCAGATTTCCTGCCCCGCAGTGTGAATACATAACACACTGCGGGGAGGGATCAGTGGAAAGTCTACGACGCAGGTGCTGGAGTCTTGTGACAGTTCCCAGGCAGCGTGCAATGCGCATGCCCGGGGACTGATACAAGAGCGCCGGCGCTGGAGACAAATGAAAGTAAAAAAAAAAAAAGCAGGAGCAGGCGCGGTGATGCTGAAAAGCCATGATGGACGGCTGGGGAGTAAGCGTCACGGGCAGAGGACATGCCTCTTAGACGCAATTAAGGTATGGGGACCGATTTATAAAACTAAATATTTCTGCATTGCAGAAGCACAGAAGTAAAAGAGCCACCTTCACAGACTGCTGCATTAGTGCTGCTGAAGGTGGCTCTTTTGCTTAAAAACGGTCGGGGGGGTGACTAGTTCCCTTTAAGACTAAATTTATGTCATTTTCATCATCTTGCATGATCCAAAATGTTTTGGATAATCGTATTACAGACTTTTCAAATAACAAGATGGCTTTTAAAAGTCACTGCAGACTAGATGTCTTCACTAAAATGAATCAGGTAATGTAGTCATGAACACAATCTTATTAGATTAGAGAGAATGGGAATGGAAAGTCTAGACATGTCAAATATCTGTACCTGCTATTAATTTCTACTATATATCTCACAAGGCAGACATTATTCTTAGTGAAAGGCACATCAGGTTGCAGATTTTCTTGCCAATCCCCTAAAACATTTCTAAGGGGAAGCTGATTTCAATTCAGTATTATACAAAATGTCAATGTATACGGCTTGAAGTATTTTTACTGTCAAAGAGAAACAAACATGAAATTGTGTATTATTTTTAAGAATCCCTATTATTACAATATAAAATTGCAATCACTCCTTAGGCAGCTGTGGTAATTGTAGTGCAACCTGAAACTTTTTGTCTAGCATTTTGTGAAATAAGTACTGTAGTATGTTCAACATTCTGAATTAAGGTGTCTGCCCTTCTGCTACCCTCCGGCTGCACCCCTCTCCATAATCGACAGACTATAAACTGTTTTTTTTTGTGGGAACAAATGGGGTTTTATTTATTTTCTTTTCTTACATATATAATGTATCATATTCCACGGTGTATTAGACACTCATCACTGCCCCCAATGAGGCTCACAATCTAAATTCCCTATCACTATGAAGTGTGGGAGGAAACAGAACTCCCTGGAGAAAAGCAGCATAAACACGGGAAGAACATACAAACTGGTGGTATGCAATGATTAAGGATGTTGCATCAGAAACTCTAGCTATGTTCCACTTGTAGCTGCTCTTAATCTGACATGCTGAGACACCACAGTAGAGTAAGCAGACACACTGCAGATCTGTTCGATAACGTAAGCAACAATCTGTAAACTATGGAATTAAAAATCTTACTTTTTTTAATCTCTGCGGATTTACCTATTTACTAAGATGAGACAAACTTTTATGCAAAAATGTGTCAAAACTATAGTGACAGGCACAATTAAAAAATCAGAGTCAATACATAGTCCATGGAGGTGAGGCAATAGCAGCAAGTAAATTGACAAGTTATCCATGGGTTATATAGGAGAATTGTACAGAACAAACCTGCACCTCAATCATGATCAATCATAATCACAGCACACCAGGGTATGTAAAATACAATGTCAGAATATTTTCTGTAGCAGAACACTTTGACCAACATTGTTTGTCAAATTTCACCTCTCATTGGCCTCTTGACTGACCCTTGTGATTGGCCAGTTAGACCCCTCTTTAACATTATCAACCCTATCAATCATGCATTAGAAGAATCATCACTCCTACTTTTGCCTCTGCTGCCGCTAGGAATGAAGTAGCCAAATTGTCATGACTATGGTGAGAGCAGGGATGTTACACTGTCCTTTAGGTAAAAAGAGGATTTACAGCTTCTAGCAGCTGCTTTAGTTTATGCATAAAGACTTCATTTACCTGTTTTAGCTCCTTGTTTTTCTTTATCAATGAATATTCAATTAGATAACAATTTACTATATCTCTATATACAATCTTGTTATTAATTAGAAATGATCAAATCGGCTAAAATTTGATTCACTAGACTCACTCAAATTTATGGAAATTTGATTTGTGTTGAATTGTTGGTAAAAGTTGGACATTATGCCATGAAATCTCTAGACCCCAGAGGATCAGAAATGGAGAAGATAAAAAAATATAGACTCACCTTGCCCGTCATCTGTCCAAGCACAGTTCCTTGCCTGTTCCTCCATTGGCTTGCTTCGTCTTTCCGGCTACACTTTCTCTTCCATCCTTAGACTTCTACATTCTTCAGTGTCTCCAGTTGTTCACCAGGCCTCATAAGATATCATGACGGGCATTGCCCCACTGGAGGTGCCGAATAGTAATCATGGAAGGGAAGACCTGAACCTAAGAGAGGAAGCAAGCTAAAGGAGGACCACCAGAAACTGCGGCATCAGAGCCAACGAGGGGCAAGATGAGTATAATTTACTAATTTTCTAACGCATTTCCAAACCTAAAAATGATGAAGCTAAATCGCGAATGGCAGGCAATCACTAAATTCAAGTAAATTGAATGAAGTTTTATATTTGTTGAGACATTCCAAGCAAATTCAATTTGCCTTAATTCAATTCGCTCATCTCAAGTATTTCATTAAGCTTTTATTAATATAAATATAATGTAAATACAGTATGTTGCAAAGTTTGCCCTTGACTTACCCCCAAATAAACTTTCATATATGGTAATTGGACAGTGCTGATTGATAGCACTTTGTCTCATCGTGTCCTTGTGTGGAAATAATCCTTGTTAAAATACAACTGCATTTTAATTTGTTATTGAATTAAGTAGATTTATGCCACAATTATGCTCCTATAAAAAAAACAAAAATTTGCAAAACAGGCTCCAGTAATTGCAGGAGAACAAATTTCCTGACACATAAAACATTAATCTTGGAATTTACTGACATGTTGTAGAAAAAAAAATCAGCAGAATGATTCCTTTTTCTTAAACATATAAAACATTTATTGGATGCTTTAAAATGGATAAAGAGTTGATAATATACGACTTCATCACAGGCGCCGCTGTGCAGGTTTTTAAACATAATATTGGAACATCAATTCATTATAAAACATTAATAGTATGCAAACATCAGACTGGCAGAATAATATATGACTTGGTTTTACTTCAGCAAATGGAAGACCTAATTTAATTTAATAGTCTTGACAAGGTAAGAATGCTGGGTAGCTATTCAATCCTTAAATATGCAGCATAATACAAGAGTTTGTGTTGTAAAATACGTATTTTTCATGCACGGAAAAATTCTCAATCTTTTTTCCTCAAGCTATGCTGGAATATCTGATTTGGGATTTAATTAAATCTTTCCTGATTGCCTAATATGTATATATATATATATATTATATATATATATATATAAAATAGCTGAATTCAGTCCTGACATTATACATAGCTTATAGACCAATTACACCAGTGGTCGTGGCATCATCAATAACTAAACATTGAAAATTGCAGAATTTTTCTTTATACAGTTAATAAATTTTATTAAGTATTAAAAAACCTTATAACTAATAAAACCTCCCTTTCTTGTGTGACTTCCTTTGGTCGTTTCTGTCACAGCATCATAAAATCTATTCCACTGTTTTCTTGAGACAACTTTCATGTTGCAGCCTCAGTTTCATTTTTAATGCCATCCCGAATTTTTGTCCTATGTTGTATGAATTGTATTTTTTGCCAACATCTTGGGATACATATTATCTATAGTTTCTCTTTTTATCAGGAAATTGAAAAAAAAACAGCAATTCAGTTGTTTCTAGGATTGTTTAAATAATCTTTTTTTCTGCCAGTTATTAGGATTTAGAACTTAACATGTCTATTAAAGTTTTTATCTTTTGTTGAGAGGGAGTGGGACAAAACTGGGATCCTTTAAATTGTTTAATAATGGAATGAATTTCTTATAAATTTTATTAAGTATTAAAAAACCTTATAACTAATAAAACCTCCCTTTCTTGTGTGACTTCCTTTGGTCGTTTCTGTCACAGCATCATAAAATCTATTCCACTGTTTTCTTGAGACAACTTTTCATGTTGCAGCCTCAGTTTCATTTTTAATGCCATCCCGAATTTTTGTCCTATGTTGTATGAATTGTATTTTTTGCCAACATCTTGGGATACATATTATCTATAGTTTCTCTTTTTTATCAGGAAAATTGAAAAAAAAACAGCAATTCAGTTGTTTCTAGGATTGTTTAAATAATCTTTTTTTCTGCCAGTTATTAGGATTAGAACTTAACATGTCTATTAAAGTTTTATCTTTTGTTGAGAGGGGAGTGGGACAAAACTGGGATCCTTTAATTGTTTAATAATGGAATGAATTTCTTATTATTCCAATGCACTATTGCCGGTTAGCGTAAAACATTTGGGATATTATTAGGCCGGACTTCTTACAGACTTGAGTCTATTGTCAGGCTCACCACTACAATACAACCTATCAGCACCCTGGGGTGATAATATGCTGGCAGTCACTATTGAAAGTAGCATCTATAAGAGTAAACTGTAACTCGGATCCTAGCTGTTGCAGTTGGGTGTCGCTTGTGTATGTTTTTTATGTTTATTTGCACTATAAACATAATGGTCCACAATTTGGACTTAATGGTACACCCATATGTAGGAGGAGATTAATATACTGGTTGTATAGCGTGAGATTCATTTTAGCGAGCAGAATTTCTGCATACGTTAGAATTACCTCAAGTATTTAATTGTGATCGGAAGTCCATCTAATTGTTAATGCATGTAAGGCTAGGCTCACATATATATATTATCTCAACCAAGTGAGTAGGGCAAATTATGAAAATCATGCAGAGATTGATCAGAGATCGATCAGAGATTGATTAGAATGTGATCATAGTATGAGCTAATTTTCTCGAATAAAAAAATGGAAAAAAATCCTCCATCTTCTCCATTCTATAAGTCCATGAAAATCAGATTGCACTCAGATACCATTCAAGTGCAGTTCAATGTTTTCCATAGACTCACTGACTTCCATGGCTGAGTGTGATCTGATAATCGTATCCAAATAGGGCATGTGCACGGCCCTATAGAATAGCATTGGTCTGAGTGCGATTAAATGTTTTGTCGTATAGTACTTTGACTGAAAATACGGTCATGTATATGACCCCTAAGCAGCATGTTATTCATAGAAGTGTAGCAGAAAAATGACTGGTAGAAAATGAATCATGACCAAAGCTTGGATTTAAATATGTGGCTAAAAGGAAGACATTCATTTTATTCCAGAATCAATGAAAATGTATCTAAATGCAGTCAGTGGCATAAAATTACTAACCGAACATTGCTAACCTAAATACGCTGTTTGATGACACCACTCCTGTATTGCCCTTTGGTCTCTTTTTACATCCCTGCAGCAGTCAAGTGACATGTTCACACCACTGAGACCTGTGTATTCTACAATATACTGTGTTCTTCATTCATTTTGTTATGTTTTTATTTCCTTCTTTTCATTTATTTACTTTTTATATAAAATGTGTCTACGTTTTAACATTATCCCTAAGAGACTTGCAATGTTGGCAATACATTTTTTGCTTCAGTATTGTGCTTAATTAGAGAGTTGACATTCACAATTCCATTAATACACAGTTCAAGATTATGGATTATAAAACTTGACATGTTGAAAAATGTATTAATTTCTAAATGTATTGTTTTAATAATATGTCTTCTGTATTCAGAGTAACATGCATTTAAATATTACTCTGGTAATTTACCGTTCTAGTTTTAGGGGGTTGATAATTAAGTATAAATTATTTCTCCCTTAAATACAGACTGGAATGGCATTGACATAGACCCAACAGCAGCTATGCAGAATGGGTGAGTGTTATTATGTTAACATCTGCATGTAAAAACATTTCATGCCGTATTATTTTCTTTTGGATACTGACTAATATATTTGCTATACACCACCACTTACAGTTCATTCTGATTTATCAAGACTGGACTTTTGCAATCCAGGTCAGATGAAGAGTCATAGGGAGGAAGATGTGACAAAATCACTCATTAATAGACACCAGGAAAGAATGTACCTATATGGCTGCAGTACATTTCTGTGTAAATTTTTTACATAAATATATAAATAGTTTTTCAGGGGTATCTTGCAAATCTTCCTACAGTCTGCCCTCTTTTCAAAAGTAGATAATGATCATAATCACAAAATTTGCTAATTTTGGCAACTTATGAATTCACAACATTTAACACAGTTTTCAGCAGATCTTTGATATCAAAAAGGGTTGTCGTCCAAATCAATAAGTTGCAGTCACTTGTGGACTGCCTATTATGAATCCCCATCCGTACACTGTGCGCGCGGGGATTCGCAGGTTTCTGACAAGGCGGGTTGTATGCTTATATAGTCGGCCGTGGTGGACTCACTTCATACATGTATGGGCAAGGCCATGCCCTAGTCGACAGTCACCTACCGACAGTCAGTCACTGGACCGGGCGCAGCCGCATTCTATACAAGTACATAAAGGGAGGCCATGCCAACTAGACAGGGCCTGGCAGGGACTATGTATAACTCATACACACACTCCCGATCCGGGTGAGAAACCGGCGAATCTCTGCAGCTCACAGTGCATGTGCTGGTGAGATTCATAAGTCTGCACACACATAGTCATTGATTTGGACCAGACAACCCCTTTGACCAACCATAGTTTTCATAGATGGGTTAAAGAATGATGCCAAACATTTATTTTTCTATTTTCCACTAAAATACAACTTTAAAAAATGGCTAGCTTACACAAATGTGTTCTTCACTGCCATGTTTCTGCCACATCCCTGGGATTGTAGTTGCAAAATATTTGATGAATTGGCCCCATTATCTGTGTTTGTCAGCATGGGGATTTTGCATTACGAGGTTGAGATCTATATATATAAAGTTGTTTTTAAAAGTCTAAATTTCTTCCCCTAATAGTATAAATTCCAGTCTTAGCAGATTCACTATCTTGAGTATTTATGAATTTTTGGGGGCAATGTTCTAACAACTGGCACATAATCACCCTTATGGTATGTTAGTGAACAGCTATGCCTTAAACTGTGTCTGGAGACATGTCAAGGAAGCTTTAGCTTTCAGGATAGCTATAATTTACAGCAAATCCAATGCATCTTGAGATCAGGGCAGATTTGTTGAGAGTGAAACCTTAGAGTTATTCATGCACTCTTCAGCACGCTTTACTGCAGCATTAGCTCATGGACTGGAGATCCACTTCACAGTTGTGAAGTGACATCATATTGATTATAGCTTTGACAGCAGGAGACGTTTTGAACAAGTCTGTAATAAAGTCTCTATCAATTGTAGCTATGAAACTCCTTGCTAATAAATGACTATACAAGAGATTTTGATGGCGTTTCTTGTCAATAAATTCCTTCGTTGTGAAAAATATCTGTAAGATGGATAAAATACCACTGTGTCATGCAAATAGCTTAGATAAGTAAAATATGATTCATATACAGACACTCACTTTTGTGGTAGATAGTAAAGCTTAGGCCCTAATTATTTCTCCATGGCACTTATGACCAGAATGACCAAAATATGGGAATCTTACTAAGCAAATGAGCTAGCATTCTGCCAAAAATAAAGCCAAAAACTAAAATAACGTGTTCTGTTTTAGACCTTTCTTTCACTTCGCTGAACTATTTTGGAAAGTGTCTTTAAACAATGCAATGCCTAGAGGGGTTAATAATAAAATATTAATATTTTGGCACATATTACAGTAAGCTAGCCAAGAGGTGGTGTAAGGAAGAGAAAAATGTTTAACATTTGCAAATGAATGTGCCAAATTTACCATACAGTGTGTTAGGGATCGAGTTCCCACTGCTGCACAAGGGGAATCTCGAGCCAGTCCCGCTGCGGTCCCCCATTCATCTCCAGCCACAGTGGAGCCTGCTCAGCAGAGATGTTGGTTTCAGCGTCTCGCCCAGTTTAACACTGTGCAGAGGCTTGTTGCGTCTTTCCTGGTTCCTCTATTATAACCAGTGCTGGAGCAGGCAGTTCGGGAACTAAGTCCCTGCTTTCTCCATCTGAGCATGCCCAGGGCAAGATCTCCCATTAGAGATCAGGGGTCACATGCTCGGTTACAGCAGCGACTCCCATTGGTCCGCCAGGAAGGTCCTGAAACTGCATGTGTTCTGGAATGGTTTCGCATTGGTCCTTTTCTGGTAGGTCCTGCAGTTGCTACTATAAAAGGGTGGCATGGCTGGGCCGCCATGCGCTAGTATCAAATCCGTTACGTGCTTGCGCCAGTGTGGTCATGTATGCATGTGGTTAGGTCTGGCTGAAATAAGCCCCTAGAATACCGGCACCTCCGGTGAGGAGATTGTATGCACGTGTTCAGGGCTTGGCTGAAAACGCCATTAGAATACAGGCTACTCCGGTGAGGAGATTATTGCTTGTGTTCTGACTGTATGATCACGGGCTGCTATCCGCACAGCAGTTAACCGTGTACCTGGACCCAGTAGGGTTATTCAGTGACTCTGTGACGCAACAGGGTTCGCTTTAAAAAGCTAGTCAGTGCCCTAGTGTTTTACTTTGCGGCTCACTGAAGCTAAGTGAGTTTGCACTTATCGCCATATAGCGCTGCGGCATTCCCGCCAGCGGCTCTGTGGATTAACGGAGTTCGCACTAACTGCCAAAGCGTGCTATGGCGTTTATTTTAGCGACTCTGCGGGATAACAGAGTTCGCTACTCACGCCATCTTACTAGCAGCGGGCTTCGCCTGCACGGTGGACCCCAGCTGCGAACGCACCTTTCTACATTATCTATTAGTGCGTTCCGCAGACCATAACACAGTGTGTATATTTGTGATAAATTTGCCACAGTCTCAGCCTGTTTAGTCTAGTTTTGTGCTGTCTAAATTGAAAACAATATTAATAAAATTGTCTCAATATATTTTTAAACACTCCATCCCCATTTTAACATTTTCATAATGATAGAGGTGAAGAATATACTGCGGCACTGTTGAAATTATGTGTTATATGTTTTGTGCCAAACATGGACAACTCCCTTTAATATTTCTTTGTTATTTCACCTTTATGGGGTCTAAGCTGTTGAAAAAATAAGGACTCCACACATATTAGACTAAAGTCAACCAAACCTGCCAATACTGGTAGGATTGGCCAACAATTCAATCTGTATGGCAACCTCACAACTCTCCCTACACTGTTGTGCTCCAGATTACATGCTGTCAGAGCTGTCTGACAGCAGATTTCTCTTCTCTCTCCTACGAACACATGCAAACATTCTACTGGGCCATGTGTATGTTTTTGTGCATAGGTCAACCAGAAGTGATAGCTTATGGCCGAATGAGCACTCGGCTATAAGCTGTAGGTGTATGGCTGCCTTAAGCATGTTTTTCACCGATGTACTTCCAGCCCTAAATATTACACTAACCATCATCCATTTTTCATTCTTTCTTCTAGATTTTATTCTCCTCCTTACAACATTGCAACAAATAGAATGATTCCACAAACATCCATCACTCCCTTTATTGCTGCTTCTCCTGTATCTACATATCAGGTATATTCTGGGTTTTTTCTAAAAAGGTTTCTGTAAATAAAGATACATTACCCATTTACTTGGTGATAGAACTTTTTACGTATTGCTTTGTATGTATGTATGTATGTACAGTATCTCAAGGGCTGTCACATTGTAGAAGGATCATCTTTATTCTCATTTGCACAAGGAAAGACTAGAAGCAAGGGGATGAAACTGAATTGGAGGAGACACAGATTAGATATTAGAAAAAACTTTTTGACAGTTAGAGTGATCAATAGTGGAAAAGGCTGTCACGAGAGGTGGTGAGTGCTCCTTCAATGGAAGTCTTCAAACAGAGGCTAGACAGACATCTATCTGGGTGATTTAGTGAATCCTGCTTTGAGCAGGGGGTTGGACCAGAAGACCCAGGAGGTCACTTCCAATCTACCATTCTATGATTCTTATTTGCATAAAGTAATAACAATAATTATTATTATTATTATTATTATTATTACAAAGTATCATTAGACTTTGGCCAAAGTAAGAAACAGTAAGAAAATAGAGATTGATGGAAATGGGGTTATAATGTTAAACATTCTAAACTACAAATTGGCATGTGATTTCCACCTAACAACAGCACTTTTTTAGGTCACTTTTAAGCGTTCAGTATGTGGTCAGTATTTTACATCAGTATTTGTAAGCCAAAGTCACTAGTGGATCAATCTGAGGAAAATTATAATATAAACACGTCACCACTTCTGCATTTTTCACCCACTCCTGGTTTGGGCTCACAAATACTGATGTAAAATACGGAAAAAATACTGAACATGTGAAAGTGCGTGGCCTTATAGTGTGATACATCCCATGTTTTGTAGTTTAATAATGGGAAGTCCTATTTCATAAAACAGATGAAGGTTTTTTCTATCATTTTTGATAGTACCTAATTCTTTTCTGCATGTTTTTGTAAATAATTAGAATTTAGAGCTAGTGGTTAAAAAAACATATTTTGAAAAGTAATATTCTAAGAAAAATTACATTTTTTTTAGATCTTAGTTATGTGCTGATTACTAGATTTCCATTTTGCAGTTCTGCTTCCCACCACCACTATGAGGTGTTTGCAATTGTGCTGCAGATTTATTGTTAAAATTAGCCTGACAGCTGATACAGCTGGGAAAAAAAGTATTTAGTCAGCCACCAATTGTGCAAGTTCTCCCACTTAAAAAGATGAGAGAGGCCTGTAACTGACATCATAGGTAGACCACAACTATGAGAGTCAAAATGAGAAAACCAATCCAGAAGATCACCTTGTCTGATTTGGCAAGATTTATTTTGCAAATTATGGTGGAAAATAAGTATTTGGTCATTAACAAAAGTTCATCTTAATATTTTGTTATATATTCTTTGTTGGCAATGACAGAGGTCAAACGTTTTCTGTAGGTCTTCACAAGGTTTGCTCACACTGTTGGTGGTACGTTGGCCCATTCCTCCATGCAGATCTCCTCTAGAGCAGTGATGGTTTGGGCCTGTCTATGGGGGTGAGATCTGGAGACTGGCTAGACCACACCAGGACCTTCATATGCTTCCCCATGCTGCCCGATCCATGTTTTACTCTGAAATGCTATGACATTTCAGAGAAAGATGTACTTTAAAAGCAGTCAGGGACTGAGCTGCACAGGAGACTGATCAAACATGCTAACAAAAAAATAGGAACAGCATCCAATCCAGGTGAAGTATAACAAGTCTTTATTTAGCCACCATAAAATACGACGTTTCGGCCATTTTCAGGCCTTTATCAAGTATGCTTGTGATCAAACATGCTAGTCCTTGGTGGCCTCTCCCCAGCTGCTGCCTTGAAGTGACGGGTCTCTCCCTGTATATGCACGTGGGAGAGATCTGCCGCTCACTGGTAGTGAGTGGGGAGAAGCTGCTGTAGACCCAACTGTCCAACTAGTCTACCGTGTGGTTCAGTCCCAGTTGGCTTTTTCTCTATCAAACATACCTGGCTGAAATCTCTCATCCCATGTCTGATTCATACTTTCCATGGATTGGGAAAAATGTATCCGATATCATGTTCCATTTAAATTGAATAGAAACTGAATAAATCCATATTTAGTAAGTAACTAGATGTCTAGAACTTCATTATTTAACTCTAAGGCTTTCCAGGTCAGAATTAGATAACACAGCTTATAAAGAGTTGTTAAAATATAATTTAAAACATGATTGTGGACCTATTCAGATGAAATCCTGTTCACTTCCAGCATATTTTGTGATAAAAGACCCCTCTGTTTGTTGAATGTGTCTCATTCTGTCCCAAGTTAAACAAAAAAAAATCTGTAATAGAGCAATTACCAGGATTCAGTAATCTTGTCAGAGTGTAATTCATTTTATTTAATATTTCTTCATTTTGAAGGTATTACATTTGAAGGTATTCAAAGATAGCAATGTAATTACAGAATTAAGCAGTACACCTAGAGAACTGATTCTAGAAAGTTATGTGGCAAAAGCCGAAGCTTAAAATTGGTTTTCACATAATTTGCAGTGAATTATTATAAAGTAATTAATCAAATCCTTAAATAGACATCACCTTTGCCCTGATGCTACTTTTCTATCATCTAGGTACAAAGTACATCCTGGATGCCTCACCCACCATATGTTATGCAACCAACGGTAAGCCGTCTACTACAGATGACTTTTACATTTGGGTGATAATGATTAATGGCACTGTCCACTTGTAATTCTGGATGTAATTTCATTGACGCATTTCCATACAGTAACATCATTTTTTAGATAGCAATCCTTAATGTTTCGATTAACCATTACAAATGAAAAAGGTTTTGTGATTAATTCAAGGACTTTTCCACTTACTCTTTTTTACATAGTAATTTACTGGGCATGAGAACATATATATGTGTAATGTATACTATTATCCTGTCATCGCCTTTTCTAGATGTAAATATGGGGATAAACTATTTTAAATTCATGTTAATATTTTATTTTATGCTATTTTCCATTATGTATTCATAAAATATATTTAAAGCGAAAATACTAATATTTTATATTCACTTTTATGGTTGCACTTCGAACAAAGACCTGATTATTACCCTTTTTTACAACTCTATATTTATATGACACGATCATTTTTTAAAACCTGTATTTCTATTTTTGCTAAGCTTTTCTGAAAATTGACTCTTATAATTATGCACTTGATTTTTTTTAAATGTTTTTCTTTGTTTCCCATTTGTTTTTGATTTCAGTTTTTGTACTCCAATAATACATTTTGTTTCTGGTAGATATTATTGGGATCTGGCAGTGTCCTTTTCTCATGAGCAGGGCATGTACATACTGTGGTCTAAGTTTTCTGTCGTATGGCATGTAATGGAAAATGGTTTTGATTTTTTTTTTATGTGGAATCCTTGTGAAAAATTTTCCATGCAGTCTATTACTCTGATTGGCTCATTACAGACATATTAACGCTATCTTTTTTGCAATAAATTTTATTTAAAACAGCTGATCATGACAGACAGGACAAGACTATAACTTAAATTCATCTCTGGTATTGGAAAGCAACGAAGCTCCCTTGTTGTGTGATGAATGTAAACTATGTATCTGCACTTGTAGGTTAGGAGAAGTTGTGGTGAGTGCTTGGTGACCATGGTATGGTCAAAAGGGACTAGTTTTTCAAGTGATTCATTGGTTTCCTGCATAAATGGTGTTTGGGGGACTCCAACTTCTTATATGCATAATATATGCAAACATGTATTTTTAGAAAAAAAAGAGCAGCACCTTTAAAAATGAGAGTGCAAAGCCTTCCAGGTACATATCAAAGCATCTAGATAAAGAAGGAAAACTAAAGGCAGCAAACCAGAAAATTGTACAACTGATGACTATTTATTTATAAGCTCCTTGTGGTGATATATTGCTTCCAATTTGTGATCCTTTTTAAATTATATATATGTACAGTCATGGCCAAAAGTTTTGAGAATGACACAAATATTAATTTTTACAAAGTCTACTGCTTCACTTTTTCTAATGGCAATTTGCATATACTCCAGAATGTTATAAAGAATGATCAGCTTAACAGCAATTACTTGCAAAGTCAATATTTGGCTAGAAAGTGAACTTTATCCCCAAAAACACATTTCAACATCATTGCAGCCCTGCCTTAAAAGGAGCAGCTAACCTCTTTTCAGTGATTGCTCCATTAACACAGGTGTGGGTGTTGATGAGGACATGGCTGGAGATCAATCTGTCATGATTAAGTAAGAATGACACCACTGGACACTTTAAAAGGAGGCTGGTGCTTGGCATCATTGTTTCTCTTCTGTTAACAATGAGTATCTCTAAAGAAACACGTGCAGTCATCATTGCAATGCACAAAAATGGCCTAACAGGGAAGAGTATCGCAGCTAGAATGATTGCACCTCAGTCAACAATCTATCGCATCATCAAGAACTTCAATGAGAGGGGTTCCATTGTTGCCAAAAAGGCTCCAGGGTGCCCAAGAAAGACCAGCAAGCACCAGGACCGTCTCTTAAAAGTGTTTCAGCTGTGGGATCGGGCTACCAGCAGTGCAGAGCTTGCTCAGGAATAGCAGCAGGCAGGTGTGAGTGCATCTGCACGCACTGTGAGGCGGAGACTCTTGGAGCAAGGCCTGGTCTCAAGGAGGGCAGCAAAGAAGCCACTTCTCTCCAGAAAAAACATCATGGACAGACTGATATTCTGCAAAAGGTACAGGCAGTGGACTGCTGAGGACTGGGGTAAAGTTATTTTCTCTGATGAATCCCCTTTTCGATTGTTTGGGACATCAGGAAAACGCCTCAATCGGAGAAGACAAGGTGAGCGCTACCACCAGTCTTGTCTCATGCCAACTGTTAAGCATCCTGAAACCATTCATGTGTGGGGTTGCTTCTCAGCCAAGAGAATCGGCTCTCTCACAGTCTTGCCTAAAAACACAGCCATGAATAAAGAATGGTACCAGAATGTCCTCCAAGAGCAACTTCTCCCAACCCTCCAAGAGCAGTTTGGCGATCAACAATGCCTTTTCCAGCATGATGGAGCACCTTGCCATAAAGCAAAGGTGATAACTAAATGGCTCAGGGAACAAAACATAGAGATTTTGGGTCCATGGCCTGGAAACTCCCCAGATCTTAATCCCATTGAGAACTTGTGGTCAATCATCAAGAGACGGGTGGACAAACAAAAACCTAAAAATTCTGACAAAATGAAAGCATTGATTGTGCAAGAATGGACTGCTATCAGTCAGGATTTGGTCCAGAAGTTGATTGAGAGCATGCCAGGGAGAATTGCAGAGGTCCTGAAGAAGAAGTGTCAACACTGCAAATATTGACTTGCTGCATTAACTCATTCTAACTGTCAATATAAGCTTTTATTACTCATATGTTTGCAATTATTATATTTCTGTCTGTGATAAAAACATCTGTCAAACACACATAAAAACCAGAGGGCAGCAGATCATGTGAAAATATAATATTTGTGTCATTCTCCATGACTGTATATCTATAGAGAGAAAAAGAGATTTTGGAACAGTACCATTTAAATTACTTACAGGTGGGTGGCACCTGTAAGTAATTTTAGAAAATTATTGCAATTACACATGTTTAGTTATACACATGCTTATTTCTTTGTGTGTATGGAAAACAGAGAAAAAAGGAAAATTGGACTTAATTTCACACTAAACCCAAAAATGGGCATGACAAAATTGTTGGCACCTTTCCAAAAATGTGGATAAAAAACTTTGTTTCTAGCATATGATACTTGCTCAAACTCACTTGTGGCAAGAAACAGGTGTGGGCAATATAAAAATCACACATGAAAAAAAATAAAAACTTTTTGCATTGTGTGTCTGTGTGTGCCACAATAAGCATGGGGAACAGAAAGAGAAGAGAACTGTCTGAGGATTTCAGAATCAAAATTGTAGAAAACTATCAGTTATAAGTCCATCTCCAGATATCTTGATGGTCCTTTGTGCAAGGTGCACAACATAATCAAGAAGTTTACAACCCATGGCACTATAGCTGATCTCTGTGGACATTGACGGCAAAAAAAATCAATGAAAGGTTGCAACATAGGATAAACTGGATGGTTGATACGCATCCCCAATTAAGTTCCAAAGAAATTCAAGCTGTACTACAGGCTCAGGGTACATCAGTGTCAGTGCAAACTATCTGTCGACATTTGAATGAACTGAAACACTATAGCAAGAGAATCAGGAAGACCTCACTGCTAATACAGATAGAGAAAAACTAGACTGAAGACTTCCAAAATGTATGTGAGTAGGCAAAAAATCTTTTGGGAAAGGTTCTTGTGGACAGATGATAGCAAAATAAAGCTTTTTGGTAAAGAACACATTTTACTATTTACTGAAAATGGAATGAGGACTACAAAGATAAGAACACGGTACCTACAGTCAAATATGGTGGAGGTTAAAATATGTTTTGGGGTTGTTTTGCTGCTTCTGGCACTGGGTGCTTTGACTATGTGCAAGGCATCAAGAAATATGTGCCCAGAAAGCTAAGTTTGCGTCATTGGACTTCCAGCAGGACAATGACCTCAAACAAACTCTAAGAAGTACTAAGAAATGGATGGAAACAAAGTGCTGGAAAGTTCTGAAGTGCTCTGCAATGAGTCACAATCTAAATCCCTTTGAACACGTGTGCAGAGAACTGAAAATTGCTGTTGGGAGAAGTCACCCTTCAGATATGAGAAACTTGGAAGCAGTTTGCAAAGGAAGAGTGGTCCAAAATTCCAGTTGAGAGGTGTAAGAAGCTAGTGGATAGTTATAGAAGCGATTGCAGTTTATTCCAAAGGGTGTGAAACCAAATATTTAGTTGAGGGTGTCAACAATTTTGTCCAGCCCATTTTTAGGGTTTAGTGTGAAATTATGTCCAATTTGCCTCTTTTCACAGATTTTTTATGTTGTTCCAATACGCACAAAGGAAATAAACTTGTGTATAACAAAAATATGTGTTATTGCATTAATTTTCTGGGATAAGTACTTCATTTTCTGGAACAATTTAAAGGGTGCCAACACTTTCTCGGCCATGTGTAACACTGAGTCACTTCTTACGGCCAAGAAGTGAGATGGGATAGTTAGGAGTCTGAGTCTGAGCAAGGAAGGTGGGTCACAAACAGAAGGAAGAGACAAAGGCACAGTCAGGTAATGTTCCAAGATTAGAATATCAGGAAGATAGTGGATCAGAGCAGAAGGGGTTATACAGAAGGATGGTCAGAACAAGATTCAAGGTCTGGCAATGAAAGATCTACAAACAGATCACAAGACACAAAGAGACAAACCTCAAAGTAGCTGAATGTACATCTTGTAGGTCTGGTTGTAACAGCTCAGTTAAGTAGCCTGGCAATCCCCTGCAATAATCAGCATCTGAAGACAGCCAACACCTTCCAGTCTCAGATTGGATGGCCAGGCTGTCAATAAACACACTGACACTGTCACGATCCATTTTTGGATCTGTGGCAGATTTTGCATTTCATATTAAAACTTTTTTCTTTCAGGCCATTGGAGGTTAATGTCTGTTTTTCCCCCGGTGGCTGCTGGTGTAACTACATTGTTGCTGAGTTTGCTGATGCAGGTGGTGACCACTCCTACCATCCTTTAAAAGGTCACCTGATGCATCGGCTGACTGTTGGTGATACAGGTCTTTCTGGAGTCCAACCAAGCAAGAGAAGGAGCTTGCTGAGTGCAGTGGTACTCCAGCTATTTCCCTAATCTGGTGACTTTATCCTGCTGTGTGGAGCTTTACAGCAGAAAGATAAGTGTGGTGTTTTTGTTGCTTTAACCCTTTGTTGTTGGTTCCTTTACTTTTGTGTTTTATTAGTGCAGTGGTGTGACTAGTGCTCTCACCGGCCTGCTCCCTATCTACGGATTAGCGCAGGGCTTGTGAGGGTTTAAAGTATCCTGCTCTGTGACGGGGTGAAAGAACCCATATAGGGAGATCAGGGCACAGACTTTGGTGAGTGCAGGAGGTGTCCATTTCCACCGTTCCCTATCGCAGGGCCCACCATTGTTAAAGTTTCCCCTGTGTTCCCTTGTTTGTTGTGTCATCTGGTGACCGACCACTTATGGGTCGTGTGACACCGCTTGTGTCACATCGTGACAGACAGCTCAGCAAGCGCCTGTACCAGACTGGAAGACATAGCTGTCAATCAAAGTACTGGCAGCTTCAACATGCCCCAGTACTAGAATGGATGGCTGAGCTGTCAGTAACTGCATCCTAGACACATGAAGGGTGGAACCATGACACCATGACTGTATATATATTTAAAAAGTAAAAAGTGATGTCTATGCATACCATCCAAACATATATATTATATAATTAGTGTGTATGCTGAAATATTTCTTGATGTGACCTGAATTTAATAATAAGTACACACTACATATTTAAGGTATTCCAAGTGCTAGCTCAACTAAGTAATAAATGAGTACAAAGTGGAGCAGAAATAACTTACAGTTAGGCATCGCGATTCTCCCGCTGCATGGGATAAATCCTAAGCATTATCCAATGCTGTGGTCCCCCATTCAGGTCTTGCCACTGCGATTGCTGCTTAGCACAGATGTCGCTACCAGTGTCTTGCTCAGGCTCGTGGCATACATTTGCTTACTACAAATAGACAAAAAAGAAGGACCAGCACATCTAAGCTAGTGTGAATAGGCGCCAACCAAAGAAAGCATATAAGTCAAAGGTTTGCGCCAAAACTTACCAAGAATGATTACTCTAGAGCATAGGAATTGCATTGCTGCCATAGAAAAAAATTGAAAAAAGCGTTATATAACAGATATATGAAATATGTATCTGCAAAATTGCTTGGAAAAAAGGAAGGCTCTTAGCGCATTGATTGGCCAATATATGTATGCCCAATTACCATGTCAAGGTGTCCTTCAAAAATTGGGTCCCTGTCCTGTTATGTCTCCTCTCTTGAGCAAAAAGCCTACAATTAATGGGGCAGGAATGGACCAGCTAATTTGCTTAAAATCACCTGTGGCTATTGGGAGTGAGAGTGCACATGTCCAAAATGCTTAATACAAATAGACAAAATGAAGAATCAGCACATCCAAGCTAGTGTGAATAGGCGCCAACCAAAGAAAGAATATAAGTCAAAAAGATTAAGGTTCGCACCATAATTTACCAAGAATGATTACTCTAGAGCATAGGAATTGCATTGCTGCCATAGAAAAAAATTTAAAAAAGCGCTATATAACGTATATATGAAATATGTATCTGCAAAAATTGCTAGGAAAAAAGGAAGGCTCTTAGCGCATAGATTGGCAAATATATGTATGCCCAATTACCATGTCAAGGTGTCCTTCGTAAATTGGGTCCCTATCCTGTTATGTCACCTCTCATGGGCAAAAAGCCTACAATTTATGCGGCAAGAATGGACCAGCTAATCTGCTTAAAATCACCTGTGGCTATTGGGAGTGAGCGTGTACTTGTCCAAAAAGATTAATGTAAATGGACAAAAAGAAGGACCAGCACATCTAATGGTGCATACGTTTGGTTACTGTCGGCTCTCCAGCCAAGTCTATGGTAACCAATGATATGTAGGTGCAACCTTGCGCTCTGGAGTCAGAGATCACCTTACTGAGCATGTCCGTGATGTGGCGTCTTCTCATTGGTGGTCGGACATTAGCTACTCTGGTGAGGTGGCAGTTCCGGATTGGCTCGCGGGTGATGTCTTGGCAGACTGGACATGAGTGTTTTGGGTGGAGCCTAGTGTATAAAAGGCTTCCAGCGGCGCACACGGGCGCGCTAGTTTCATTTATGTTTTGGTGTGTGTGGGTGGATACTCTACCACTCTGCACATTCTCTAGTGTCTGTCGTTGCTCAAAGACTGTACATGTTGGCAGAGAGGTATCACACTTATGCGGTTTCATGCGCATGGCACAATGCCTGTGTCTCTAGTCTGCTACATGCTTAGGGTGCCGGTTAGGCACAAATTCAGTAGCGTCAGGACTGGGGTAACTAGACGCTTGGCTTTGTATCTGTTTTGTTCTTGTGTGCTGTTAGCACAGTTCAGTTGCAGAGCAGGCTCAACCCAAGTGCTAACATCTCTGTGAAGGTAGCAGGGTTTAGTACTTAGCATTCTTAGTGTAGTACCGCTCTGTGAAGTTACTGAGCTTGGTACTCAGTGTTCCTACCACACTGTGTGGCGTAAACGCAGTGTGTTTAAGGTAATGCTCATTGTTTTGTTTCAGTCATTGTTCATACTAGCAGCAGGTATATCTCTGAACTGTGGACACCAGGTTGCGACTGCACTTTATTTTATATTTTATTTACTGAAATCTGCCAACCCTAACACTTACACTCACCTATCTTTGGTCTGGTTAAAAGAGCAAACTTGTACAATTAGGCAGATTTCCAGTTTTCCAGCAGCTTGATAGCACCAGGGATGGTATTGATGTTGCTGCATTTGAATGTAGACTCCCCTTTATGCAAGAAAAAAGGTCAGGAGGGAGGGGAAGAAGCTTGAATGAAAAGAGCTTCCTACTGGCAATTCTAGCAGTGGGAAGCTTTCTCACTGGAAGCTCTACTTCGACTATGTGCATAATGTTGTAAACTGACCTGACATTTAAGAAAAAAATAAACATATTTTAATACATTTGTAAATGGTGCTTCTTGGTTTGGGTAATAAACTGTAAAATTACTAAAAGGTCAGTCAAAAAAATTTTAATCAATGGAATGAATTTTTTATAATAACCGTCACTACTACCCAATTGTCACATAAATTTGCAAATTAATGAAAGTGATAGTAAAAATCCAATATCAGTTTTATTAGCCATCTTACTTTTAGCATGCTTTTAAAACTGTGCCTTGACCTACATAATTGATAACTAATTCCAAGAAAATGAATCTCCCTGCAGTCTTTCCTAGAGAATATTCGAAAGTTCTTTAACCGTATAGTAACATAATGTAATGAGAAGAATGACTTTTATGCAAAAAAATAAAACAAAATTAATCAGAAAAATGTGTGATATTGCTACTAATATCAATGTGTCAACATTGTAAAAAAAGCATTCTATCACACAGAAACTAGTTTATTTCACAGGTAGAAACATTTTACTTAAGTGTTTGAAAATGTTATTTTTTAAAGGATTGTATAGAATTAGAATTTTATAGCTATGATAATATTGCAGATTATGGAAGATCTGGATAAGACAAATGCGCACAAATAGGGCAGTACCGTATGGAACAAGATGGAGGTGAGGATAATGATAGCACTCACGTGTAAGGTCACCACACCTGTCCTGATGTACCATAGTTGCATCTCTTTGGCTGTAGGAGAGCATTGTCAGATAGCAGTTTGGAAAAGTGGAGATTATTGTGAGGTGTGGACCGCTCTCACGGGTAGAATGAGATCCGGAAAGTATAAGGAACATTTATTTTCTCCACCAATGCAATTTGGCACCAGACAGGCCCCCTTCTTAAGGTTAAAAACCAATGGTACTGGAGATTAGTAACACGCAAAAGATATCCTGTATCGGAGAATAAAAAAGCTGGACCCATAGCGTCAGCTGATCACCGCACTAGATGTTGTGTTAAGGAAA
>JARQOD010000006.1:83389972-83412675 GCA_033576555.1 Oophaga sylvatica
ATCACCCCAAGACATAGGGTTTCGCAGAGATTTGGGGTGTTAGCACAAAGGACGCCTGGGAACCGATTGGTTGGAGCGCGCGAGAGGCAAACTGCGGGGCCCCGAAGGTGAAAATATCATTATTTATTATTTTTTTTATTATTTTTACATTAGATCTTTTTACTATTGATGCACATAGGCGGCTTCAATAGTAAAAAGTTGGTCACACGATCAAACACTTGGTTGACTCTGTGACCTACCTGTCAGATCGTTGTAAAACGCTAGCATTCTGCAAGCTAATTACGCTTGCAAAACGCTAGTTTTTAGCGGGAATACGCATATCTATAATATGCGTATTTCCCGCGACAGGAGGTCGGAATTGCCGCGGAAATTTCCAGGCAATCCGCAACGTGTGCACATAGCCTAAAAGGGTCGTTCTCTGTAAAGCATATCTCCATCTGTTTACAAAATAAAAAAACTAAGCAGCGAAAGTATACGATAAGGGTACTAAGACCGAGTCATCAAAATACAAAAGACAACGGGAGGCAGCACACCAAAATATTGTGAAAAAAATGTGTTTTAATGACCCATTGTGGCAAAAATATCGTTTACAGATATGTTACATAATGTATAAATTTATGCAACTTACCAATATACTTGTGCTACAAAAGGTTCCCCAATCTCAAGATATCAGCGTTAGTCCCTGTATCAGCTTCTCCACTTCTGACTTATGTTTGACACAGGAGAGCATTTCCTCTTTTGACAAATGACTGATAGATACTATGTGTGACCGATATCTAATTGGTTATGTCAATAGCTAGCCTCCTTCTCTGCCGTTTTCTCTGCATACAGTCATGGCCAAAAGTTTTGAGAATGACACAAATATTATATTTTCACATGATCTGCTGCCCTCTGGTTTTTATGTGTGTTTGACAGATGTTTTTATCACAGACAGAAATATAATTGCAAACATATGAGTAACAAAAGCTTATACTGACAGTTAGAATGTGTTAATCAGCAAGTCAATATTTGCAGTGTTGACCCTTCTTCTTCGGGACCTCTGCAATTTCCCTGGCATGCTCTCAATCAACTTCTGGACCAAATCTGACTGATAGCAGTCCATTCTTGCACAATCAATGCTTTCATTTTGTCAGAGTTTTTAGTTTTTGTTTGTCCACCCATCTCTTGATGATTGACCACAAGTTCTCAATGGGATTAAGATCTGGGGAGTTTCCAGGCCATGGACCCAAAATCTCTATGTTTTGTTCCCTGACCATTTAGTTATCACCTTTGCTTTATGGCAAGTGCCCCATCATGCTGGAAAGGCATTGTTGATCGCCAAACTGCTCTTGGAGGGTTGGGGAGTTGCTCTTGGAGGACATTCTGGTACCATTCTTTATTCATGGCTGTGTTTTTAGGCAAGACGTGAGAGAGCCGATTCCCTTGCTGAGAGGCAACCCCAAAATGAATGGTTTTAGATGCTTAACAGTTGGCAGAGACAAGACTGGGGTAGCGCTCACCTTGTCTTCTCCGAATGAGGCGTTTTCCTGATGTCCCAAACAATCGAAAAGGGATTCATCAGAGAAAATAACTTTACCCAGTGCTCAGCATCCACTGCCTGTACCTTTTGCAGAATATCAGTCTGTCCATGATGTTTTTTCTGGAGAGAAGCGGCTTTCTTTCTGCCCTCCTTGAGACCAGGTCTTGCTCCAAGAGTCTCCGCCTCACAGTGCGTGCAATGCACTCCACCTGCCTGCTGCCATTCTGAGCAAGCTCTGCATGCTGTAGCCTGATCCCGCATGAAACACTTTAAGAGACTGTCCTGGCGCTTGCGGTCTTTCTTGGGTGCCCTGAGCCTTTTGGCAACAATGGAACCTCTCTCCTTGAAGTTCTTGATGAGCGATAGATTGTTGACTGAGGTCAATCTTTCTAGCTGCGATACTCTTCCCTTTAGGCCATTTTTTGTGCATTGCAATGATGACTGCACGTGTTTCTTTAGAGATAACCATGGTTAACAGAAAGAAACAATGATGCCAAGCACCAGCCTCCTTTTAAAGTGTCCATGGTGTCATTCTTATTAATCATGACAGATTGATCTCCAGCCATGTCCTCATCAACACCCACACCTGTGTTAATGGAGCAATTCACTGAAAAGAGGTTAGCTGGTCCTTTTAAGGCAGGGCTGCAATGATGTTGAAATGTTTTTTGGGGATAAAGTTCATTTTCTAGCCAAATATTGACTTTGCAAGTAATTGCTGTTAACTGATCACTCTTTATAACTTCTGGAGTATATGCAAATTGCCATTAGAAAAGTGAGCAGTAGACTTTGTAAAAATTAATATTTGTGTCATTGTCAAAACTTTGGCCATGACTGTACATTGGGGAAACCAAGTTTGGATATGTTCCATTCAGCTCAGACAGTTGAATAGTTTGGAAAATGTGAAAATAAAAACGTTTTCCATTAATTACAAAACAATTGATAATGTGACATCTTGTTTTTTCACAAAATACATGCAATTTTGACAACCTTTCTTCATACTGTACATAATGCATAATAATTGGTTGACCTTTCTGAGTCTCTCCAGCTTTCAGCACAAATCTGGAATGCATAATAAACAGCAACAACACTAGTACTTTAAAAAGAGACAAAATATTTCTCTAGAAAGTATATATTTTCTTGTAGAAAACATTATCTTTTTAGCTTTTGATGCTCATTAACTCCTTCATGACCAGGCTATTTTCCATTTTTTTCAATTTTGTTTTATCCTTCCCTTCTTCCAAGAGCCATAACTTTTTTCCATCTTTCATCCGCATAGCTGTATATATTGTGACGATTACACTGCTTGTGTGGACGGGGATCACTCGCTTAGCTGGTCTTAGAGGCAAATACTAGCACACTCAGGGTTCAAACCACAGTCCTTTTGGTTTATTTTTCACCAGTGTGCAGAATTCATTACACAAAACACAGTCTTTATGACCCCGGTCAACATCCACATGGACCCCTGTCCATTACTGTTGTTGTCGCCGGTTCTCAGACACCTCTTCACCTCAGAGGCGTCCAATTCACATCTCTCACGGACCCGATCCGTCTCTCTCAGGGTTTTCCAGAACCGTCTTCTCCTGGCTCAAGCTCACCAGGATTGCTTCCCAGTCTGTGGAACGTCCAGCTGGACATCAGGGAGCTCTGTCCAACCTGACAGACTCCCACCACTCCACACAGACTCAGTTCAGACAGACTCCCTTGAGACACTTCCCAGTCTCTGACATACACCCTTGAGACACTTCCAGTCTCCGACAGACACCCTTGAGACATTTCCCCAGTCTCAGACAGACTCCTTGAGACACTTCCCAGTCTCAGACAGACTCCAGAGACACTTCCCAGTCTCTGACAGACTACTCTCTCTCCCCCACCATGTGCCAAACACTTCCTTACATACCTGTAGCCACTCCCCCAGCTAAGGTATGGAGCACATGGTCTGGTCACATGTTCATGACCTCATCACAGGTCCTTAACAAACTCAAAACCACCAGTGGGCGGTGTATGGGTGGTTAGCCAGTCCCACCCAGCTCACAAGCTAACCCTGTAAGCCACCCTAGAAAATAAACAGAACTCTTGTAGGACTACAAGTCCCAGAAACAACATTCCTGGCTTACAACGCAGAGGAGCTTTGCGACACATACCTGCCATTCACAACAGTGCCAGGGACTGGTTTCTCATCCATATCATGCCTCCATGCATATCTTGAGGAGCATATACAGCGCCCCCTAGCTGCAGCATGAGTCACTACACCACAATAGGTTAAAGGCTAACAGTACAGAGTGAACTCCTCTCCTCCCACCGCTGTTAGATGCAGATGATGGCTGATTAAATCAGCTGGGAGAGATGCAGGCTAACACACCCGAAGCATGAGACATGACATATAATATAAATGTACGACATATATTGATAATAGGTTAAGACATGGGATTGGAAGTTCCATAACTAGCTTACTATCAATACTTGCTTCCAGTGCTTTTTTCATTGTAACCTAGCCCTAGTGATCCAAGGTGAATACCCTTTTTACCCTTAAATATATAACTTCATACTTGTCATCATTGAACTTTTCTTTTTCCCTATTTAATTTACTTGCCTGCAGTTTAATCCCTTTCCGACATCAGGCATAATAATACACCGATGTCTGACACACTCCCTTTGATTTGGGCTTCCTCGCTGAGCCCACATCTTTTACGGCACATGAACAGTGTTTTGAACAGCTGTCATGTGCCTGTAACAGCCGCGGATGGAATCGCGACCCATCATTGGCTGTTAACTAGTAGTTAAATGCAGCTATCAACTCTAACAGCATTTAACACACGCTTCCGGCAAGCGCGTCAGAAATCCAGACCATCGTGACCCCTGCCATTCACCAATGGGTTGCTATGACAACCAGAGGTCTCCAGCAGACCTCTATGGTTGTCACTGCTGGATTGCAATGAGCACCGCCCAGTAGATGGCGCTCATAGCAAGTAAGCAAATCTGGTACATACAGGTGATCTGATCATCACCTGTATGTAGCAGAGAAAAAAAATTTAACCGATTGCTAAACAGCAATAATGAAATAAAAAGTAAAAATGCCAAAATTACGTTTTTTGGATGCTACAAAATTGCATTAAAATACAATATCGGGCAATTAAAAGATGGTATCTGAGCCAAAATGGTATAATTAAAAACGTCAGCTCAGTGTGCAATAAATAAGCCTCACCCAACTCGAGATCATGAAAAATGGAGACGCTAGGGTTTCTGAAAATGGAGTAATTTTTTTTTTACAAATCTTGGAATTTTTTTCGAAAATTTTGATAAAAAAAACCTAACATATTTTGTCATATAAAAACCCCGGAGACTCTAATTTTGGGGGGCATTTTAGCATTAAGTGAATATATAAAAAACAAGGCAAAAAAAATTTGGAATTGCATTTTTTTTAAAATTTACCACATTTGGGGAATTTTTTCCCCGTTTTCCATAACAATAATTAAAACCAATGTTTGTTCAAAAAAAAAATCACCAAAAAAAAAAACCCCCCCCAAAAAACCCCCTATTGAAAAAAAAAAAAAAAAAATTATCTCTGGGAAAGGGGGCAAAAAACGAAAAAAAAAAGAAATAACCCTGGATAAGGGGTTTAAAAATTTTTCCGTAAGCTTTTCAGGGATATAGTTTGGGGGTCGCCGCCGGGGGAACAAAGGGGCAAAAAACAGTTCATTCGAACACTTTTCTGTAAAAATGGCCCAACCCTTTTTTAAAAAGTCCAAAAAAAAAGACATAAAAGAAAATCATAAAAAGCCGGGGTTGTTACCACTAATTACACTTAGTAATTTCCCTATCAACCGGGGGTTCCCCGCTCTAACACCGGGGGCCAAAAAAAACAATTTTCACTTTTCCGCTTTCCCCCAATTTTTTCCACAGGGGTTCAAAGTCTCCCCTTGTGTCTAAGGGGCACCTTCAACGAAATTTTGGGGAAGCTCCCCCCTATTCAGCAGTCCCCGCATGGTTCTCACAGGATACTCCTGTGTGGGGGGACATCGAGCACCCAGATGAAAGTCAAACTCCTGGAACCCTTTTGGGCCCCGGACCCCCCTGTGTCCGACTAGCGGCTCTCTGACTTGTCGCAGACACCTATTTTGGGTCCAAATTTAAAACCCCGAGTAGTTTCAGGCTGAGCGAAAAATGTGTAATGAAGTAAAGGGTATGCCCCTTTTCTCCCACTGGGTTTCAAAGCCTAAATTTCCTTTATACCTCGCAAAGTACCTATGAAAGCACCCCCTTTTCACACATACCCCCCATGTCTAATATCCCCCCCTCTTTTCCAACCGGGGGGTGGTCATTCGCCCGGGGGGCTTTTTTAAAACCAAAAAAGCAGGGGGAATCGGCCTCTGGCCCTATCGCTTTCTTTTTACTGAACTCCGTATCCCCCTTACCCTCCCGGCCTATGCCTCGGGGGCCCGGGTATCCGCACGGTTTATCTTCCCTTGGGCCGGGCCGTTTCGATATAGTGCCCCAGAGAAGTACACCCCACATCAAACATTTGCTCTCTTTCTCAAAACTCACTTTTCCTTCCTTGGTGCAGACCATGCTCACAAAATCACGGGGAAAAGGGGGTTTTTTACTTTTTCTATTTCCCTTTTAACCCTTTTTTAGCACATCTACTTTCTTAAACTCAGTTGATTCACAATTCTTTACAGAATTAAGTCCCCTCCCCTGGTCTTGCCCTTTTTTAAACTACACTGTTCAAATGTTGCATGTAGGGGGCTATCGTTTTTTTTTTGGGTACACATATTCACCTCTTCTTGTACTTCATTGCCCTTCTCAAAAGGGGCTCATGGCTTTATCCGCATTCATCACAGTTTGGGATTTTTTTTAGAAAAATCAAAATTTTTGCCGGCAACCACTTTTTTGATCTTTTAGGGCCCTATAATTTCCTTTCACCCGTGTTCTGGGGGAATGCTGGAACCGTCATGTTCCCGGGGAAAAATTTTTCCACATCAGTTACCTGTGAAGCCCTCCGTAAGCAAATTATCATCTTTTTTTTTTGGTGGGGGCCTCAGGGGGAAAATTTCTCCTGTAGCTGTTGGACTTTTTTTCGTTTTGGCCCTTTTCGGCCTTTTTTTAAAAAATTTAAAGCCCTACCCAGTCTTAATTTACCTTCAGGACCAAAATTTGAATCCCCAAAATCTCCATTTTTTTCAACTTTCAAAATTCCCTTTAGCTATCTGTATATCAAAACCCCCTGGGGCCTTTTTTCCCCACGCTCGCATCCCATCCGGGGGCCCCCGTATCTGCGGGCAACGGACCACACATCGCTTCTCCATTTTTGGGGGTGGTTCAGATCAACCCATGAAAGGGCCCGACTCACCAAAAACCCGCCTGATGTCTCAAAATCTCATCTTGTTTTATCCAATCCTTGGGGTCACTCGGGGGAAACTGCTGGGGCTCCGGGGGGCCCAACTTCCCCTGAGCTTCACGAGTTGAGCAATGACCGGGGCCCTAACCCTCCACGCCGCGTCTTTGGCAGAAACAGTTCCGGACAATCATCCCCTATCTTCATCTTTTCCCCCCGCTTCACTTGAGACCTCACTCTGATAGGCCTAGTTGGTGAACCCCCCTTCCTGCTTTTTTCCCCCCCTGCGTTTCCCCCAGAGTCGGGGGATGTGCGCTCCTACCTCTTATAACTTTCCTCTTCAACCCATCCATTTCTTTTTCTTTCAGATCCTGTTTTTAAAACTCACTCTCCCTTCCCTTTTCTTCACCAGGAACCCCCCAAATTAAAACTCTTCAGATGCCATTTCGTCCGGCTGTAATCGCATCAGCTTTCTTTCAGGACCCTAACCTCCTCGCTACCTCCTTCCCTCTTTTTCACGGTTGCCTTATGGCATCAATATTCACATCACTCCACTATCCTGTCTGACCCTTTTTTCACCCCCCCTCCGGTCACTTTCAGGGTTATACAATTCTTTCATTTCACTTGCTCCCCTTTAGGGTTTACAAATTTCTCATTCCATTTGATCTGGAACCTTATTAAATTCATCCACAAATTTTAATTTACATCTGGGGCCCCGGTTTCCCTCAGGTGGTCCCCAAGATGTGACTAGTGCAACCCCCTACTATACTTTATATTCAGGGGCTAGGACTGGTCACGACCTCTCCCGGGGTTCAGTGTCCCTTACAACAGGTTTTTTTTATGGAACATAGGAAACCTCTCCTCAGAGCCACTTTTTTAAAAACCCATTTGAACATTTATATTTTCCTGGCGTTTTAAGAGGGGGTCTCCCCCCTGCCATCTCAAAATTGTCCGGACAGGGGTAAGGGGGGACACTTTTCCCCAAAACCCCACCCTGTTCCCAACATCCCCTAAAAAGGAATTTCATCAATCACGTCATTTTTATTAAATAATTTCATGATTATGATCATATCATCTCACTATCAGACATATTTTTATCATTATCACACCATCATTATCAGATTTTCATCCATTTATTATCCATCATCTTACACAAAAGTTTAACAGCCCACTCATTGTGTTCCCCCCCCGGGGACTAACCCTAGGGGGACTTCATCACCGTCCTCAAAATTTTTCCCCCAAATCCTAAACAAAGTCTTCCCAATTGGGGGGGGCACCAGTTTTCACTACCCCCACTTAATAAACCCCCCCCCGGGGGGGGAAGGGTCTGGGTAGACTTTGATTTCTCCATGGATCCCCCCCCACACTAGGTGTTTAAAGGGGTGAAGCCCTAAATCGGCTGCCCCCTCAAGTTTTTGGACTCTTGGTCCAAGGGGCCCCGGGGGCCCATCATTTAAACCCCAGGGGACCCCTTGGTCCATTCTTGGCGGTTTTGGACACCCCCCAGTTGGGGCCGGGAGAGAGGGACCGCCAACACAAACTTGGCCCCCCCTTATTGGACTTTTGGCTGCAATTTACGACATCTCCAACACTGTCCATACACTCTCCCCCCCCACACCCAAAAAGCTGAAGCTTTTCCCCGGGGGTTCCATCGGGAACCCCAAAAGTGACGACCTCTCAAGGGGGTCAGGAGGAGTCCTTGGTGGCGAAGGCCCTCTCCATGGGCTGCCAGAATTGGGTCCTGGGGTTTCCCTTTCACCTTGGCGTACCTGGGGAGTGTTGGGGTGTAGCGGTCCTATCCCTTTTTAAAACTCCATAATCGGTTTCTGACTGCAGATCCCAACTGTTTTTTCCATCATGCCCCCCCGGGCCGGGGCTGTCACCGTAACACCGTGGGAAAAATTTCCCTTTAGCTTGGCATGTTTTTCCCCTGCTCGTGGGGTGCATGGGCCCCTTTTGGGGGTTTCCCCAATCGATGGGTGGACCAATGGCCCATTCAAAGGGCAGTTCCCTTCTTCCCCCCCTAAACTGTGAGAATACCCCACATACACGGGTTCTTTTGGGGACCGTCTTACCGCCTTCTTTACAGCGGACAATCAGGTGCTTTGCAACACCATTTGGGGACATGCCCAAAAGTCCCCTCAGTGCTAAAAACCTGTCAAAAAAACGGTCTTCCTGTGGCTGGGAATTTTGCTGGGGCCCGCTGATCCTGCTGTGCTGGGGGGCCTGGGTCCATGTCTCGCTGCTTCGCGGCCCCCGGGCCAGGTACAAAACGAGCTCCCCATACTCCGGGGACTTATCTGTTAACCGGGGCAGTTTATTTGCACTTTAAAATTCGTTTTTTCAAACGCCTCCTGCTTCATCCTGCTGTCAATTCTCTGCTCAACAAGGCATCTTCACCCAAACTTTTCAACCCACAGCTTTTCCACAAAAATTCAGCTCGCTTGCAGCATTTTTTTTTTCTCTGCAAACTCTATTAGGGCCACGTTCTTCAAGACTGTCCAACAGACCTTTCTCCTTTGCTGTGCCCTCCACATTTTTTCCACAAAATTGTTTGCTGTGCAGAACACTTTTTTTTTTTTTTCTTTTGCAAAACTCTATTAGGGTAGTTTTTTTAAAAGACTCCCCCAATCGATTTTTTTACCCCTTTTTTTTTTTCTCCTTTTTTTCAAAGATTTCTCTCTTTTTGCTTCTCTCCCACTGTGGACACTTCCAACCAATTGAATCACCACTTGCCCCCCCCCCCTTCTCCCCAATTTTTGTAGCTTTTAGGGTATATCGGGGTCGCGCCCCGGGAGACAGAATGGCATAGAAACATTCATTCAGAAAACGTTCTGGTAAAATGGCCGAACCACTTTTTTAAAGTCCCCGAAAAAAGACAAAAAAGAAAACAAAAACAGAAGACCGGCTGTTAGCCAAAATTCCTTAGATAGATTTCCCATCTATGGGGCCCGACTTAACAGGGGGCCCAAAAAAACAAAAATGTTCACTTTTTCCCGCATTTACCGCTTTTTCCAGCTGGGGTTCACAGAGTCCCCTCCTTTGTTGAAGGCACTTAACGTCAGACTTGAGAGAGCTCCCCCCTATTCAGCAGCTACCCCCATGGATTCTACAGAACTATCCGGGGTCCGGGGTACATCGAGCACCCCGAGACAGAAAAACCCCCGGAGACCCTTTTACGGGCCCCCTCCTGTGTCCAGACAACGGCTTTGTGGGTCGCAACCCCTACTTCTGGTTCCTAAAAACCCCGATGTTCAGGGGCCCGACTGAATGTGTAATAATGTAAGGTGTAGTACCTTTCTTACCACTAGGTTTACAAAGCCATACTTTCCTTATCCAGTCAGCAAAGTACCAGGTAAATGTACACCCCCCTTCTCAACTTTTCCCCACGTCTCACCTCTTTTTCAATAAATAAAGGATTTTATTTTTTGTTAAAAAATTTTTTTCTTTGTTAACATGAGTTTCTCTTCCTTTTGATCATTTGCTATTAACCCCCCCACTATTTTTGGGTTTTCTGTTTTTGCGCTTTAATTTTTTGCCCCCTTTTTTCCACCCTAAATTTTTATTTTCCCCCCTAATATGGGATTTCTTTTTAGTGGGATAAGTTATCTTTTAACACAATTGATTTTCCATATTTGTACTTGAAAACAGTAAAAAAAATTCAAGCATGGTGTATTGCAAAAAAGTACAATTCTACTTGTTTTCTTTTTTTACCTTTACAAAAAAAAATGTTACTTTTTCTAAGACCCTAGTGTCTCTTTTTTGAGATGTGGTGCTGGGTGGGAATATTTTTTGGCACCAGCTGACTTTTTTTTATACCTTTTTGAGATGTTTTTATCGCCTGTTATTGCATTTTATTGCAAGTTGTCTAAAAAAAATTTAATTTTGGCCTTTTAATTTTTTTCTGTTACTCAGTTTCAGAGGAATTAATTCTTTTTAGGGAATTTATGAACCAGCAGCCCAAATATATGTTTATATTTATTTACAGATCACAATCACAAGACGGGTGTCCTCACCCCTGGTTTCATCCAATCCATCGGCCCAACTCATGTGAAGATAATCAGTGTCATTGCCTGAAAAGATGCGGGTTCTGCACTGGAGCCTGATCAAAAAGGGGTGACCATGAAGTTTCCGTACATCAAGGTCATAAGGCATAAGCCTGAGAGTTCCCAATAACCTTGTCTTTGACTTTCTCCTAGACTGGAAATAGAAAATTGTTCAAGGCAAAGGAATTTGCAATGAATTTTAAAAAAATTAATTCTCCTGGATTTGAATTATTTTTGGGATCCATTTGTGCGAATCCTGAAAAATGACATTCAGCTGCCTTTTGCTGATTTGTGGGGGCCAAGAAAGGGGGAAAAAAAGAAAAAACCTTGCGTTCATTCCGTGATACACTACTCAGGGTCCACCATGCTGTTTCCCCTCCAAACCATTTCACTTCTTTATGGCAGAGACATCTTTCTTCCTCTAATTTTCTCTGGTTAGTCATTCCAGTGGCGACTTGACGGTGGAAACCCAGCATAGAGTAAAGAAGGGATTCATTGCTGTGGATAAGTATAAAAAAATCATATGAGTGTGGGATGGCTGAATATCCAGGCAAATTCGAGCACATCAAAAAATTTAATTTTCGGTAAAATCATTAATCACATTTGGTACACTCAAAAACAGAGGCATCTTTTTTCTCTATTTATTATTTTTTTCTTTCAATATATTTCTGTAACATAACTTTAAATAATTGTTACCCACAGAAAATTAAATAGTGAACAAAAATCATTCTTATAAATATAATAACAATATATTTTTCATTTTAATATTTCAATTCCCTGTGCCTAATTTGTTTACTTTTTAATGCTTTCGGGGGGGTTGCTTTAAATTTTATTTTTTCTGATAGTGGGTGGTCGTAATGCTTCACTTAAGTGAAAACATTTTTTCCCCTTATTTTTACCAAAGTAAGTAAATGGTGTGTCAAGAAAATCCCTGTGTTAGTAAACTGCTAACTCCAGGGTTTGATTAATGACAAGGTAATATATGCAAATTCTACAATATTCAGTTTTGCCACATGCATTTTAATAAAATCCTGAAATTGTTAGTTCGAAATTACTAAGTTAAAGTTCAATAATATATAAAATTAGGATTAAAAAAATTAAGTCAGCTATGGAAAACCACATTTTTTTTTTAAAGTCTTATACGTTCATTTAAATCATCGCCCCAACAGACCAATCTACTTTTCATTTACAATTTTAATTTTTAAACACAAACCCACATTTTATGACATTACATTATTACATTGTTAATGACAACACTGGCCAGGAAATATTCAGACCCCTTTAATTTTTCACTTTTGTTTTGTCTGACCCAGGATGGGGGTTTTGTCTTTGTCCCATCTGGTCAACTGGGTAATGGTTTCAAGCCTCTCTTGGCAAAGGCGGCTATTTAGTTCAATTGACCTAGGTTGTGTCTTATCCCTGCCCTCAGTAGTTGTTACCTCCTTGGCTTCCTTGTCCTGTCTTGTTGCTTTTTTGGTTTTGACCCTCCGCTCTTCTTGTGAGTTTGCTTGTCTTGGTACTGTGTATTTGCCCGTTCTTGTTTTGTCCCTTGGTTCGTTCTGGTTATTCTCTCTGTCCTCTTGACTGCGTTGTCCCTCTGTGTATACCGGCTATTGAGATCCGTTTTCTATGCCCTTGTTAACTCTTTTTCCCTAGTTACCCTTCTAGGAGTTTTCCTTTGTCCTACCTTAGAGTTAACCAGCCCCCCCAGCATCCGGTTTAGGTCTCCCCTAAGCATTCTCTATCTGTTACTGTCCCCCGAGAGACCTTGGCGGTGCCTCCCCTTGGCCAGGGCTTCGGGCCTTTTGTCAGCCCATCTTCAACCTACTGCCCATCCACAGGTTCTTGGTGCATCTGTCTTATTCAGGACCGGCACTGGCCAGTGGGGCAAGTGCATCGGTGATCGTGTAGTTTATTGCAACCTTTGGAATTTTAAAAAGTTCATTTTCTTTCAATAAAGTAACCATGTTCCAAATTAAGCAAATTGGTTTTAGTTCATAGCATTTTTTTTTTTTTTTTGTAAATGAGCCCATTGATGGTATTGGTTCAGGGTTGTTAGACACTGAAATCAACTCAGATACCTGTGATAATTAGTTTGCCTGGAGCCCAATAAATGGAAAATGGATGTTACGTTTAACAGGCCGAGTTTTCAAGTAACATGGGAAAGAAAAAGGATCTCTCTGTGCTAAAAACATCAAATAGGCAATGCCTTGGTCAAGGGATGAAAAACATTGATATTTCCCGAAAACTTCGTGTTATTATTTTATTTTATGATTTTTTAGCGCCATTTTTCCATGGGCTTTAATGTGAAGGGGGGAAATATAAAAGTACAGTAAACGACAATACAAGGCACACACAATTACAAAGGAATAGGACCTCCCCGAGGGTCACAATCTAAGGATCATCTACTGTTAAGAAAATGCCCCTCTGCAAAGTATATGAGTTTCGACTGACAACTTTTCATGGTAAAAAGTAGAAAGTTCCTTAGGAGCAAAATCATTTCATGCGACAAGCCCATCAATGCGAAAAGAATACCTCTGGCATTGGCTGTGTTGGATAAAGGAGATAAATCATTGTGGCTACCATCTTTCCCTGACCTCAACCTATAGAGAACCTTTGGATTACAAGCAAAAGATCTATGAGGGGGGGCAGTTCACTTCAAACCACTCTGGGGGTATTCTACCTTCAGTAAAGAAAACAAGCAAAACTCTCCAAAAACTACAAGTAAATGGATGCAAGAATTGTGAAGGTGTTTTAAAAAAGGGGTTCCATTAAGCATGTAACTTGGCCTGTTTGGATGTTTTGGGGGTTAAAATAGCTTTTTTGTTCATGAATGTCTATTCACAAATGACATTTTCTTTCTTTAAAACACAAAGTTCAGAAATTCTACTGTCCTAATAATTTTGGAAACAGTGCATTTTGATTTTTTTATTCTTTTAAATTATATGTTATCATTAAGGTTTCTTCAATAAATTCATGTTACTTAACGGGTTTATAATTTTTTTATTAATGACTTGTCATTGCACCGAATTAGGAAAATCAGAAGAAAAATCATTTGTAAATAATTTGGAATATGGTGTACACTGTGACCCCCTCTTAACAAACAAACAAAATGCAGAAATTTTTGCAAATTTATTAAAAAAGAAAATAGCTCCTCTGAGATCTGGTGCCGACATCTTATCTGTGCATGCTCCGCCCCAGCCAGCAATTTTCCTGAAGTCCACCACATGGGAAAACCATGGAACGCGGAAACCAGGGAAAACCTGGAACCCCTCTGCACTGGACACTCCCGCAGCACCAGACACTACAGCATCACTGGAACCCGCAGCTGCGCACTGCACATCGATCACCCACTCATTCCAGCCTGCAGAAATGCTCCACTCTTGCCTCCTCCAGCATGACGCATATACAGGTGTCAAACTAGACAAATAAACAGTACAGTAATTTGTGAACATGCACATTTTGTCTGACAGTAACTGAGTTTAGATTTATTTTCTTTCAACAATATTGTTTACTTGCATGTTCGAAGAGTAAAAATTGCAATTAAAATGCAGCAGCAACTGCAAGCTGAACTGTAATATCTAATATCCTGATGGATCACTGCTGCCTGCTCTCCTTTTTCTTTTAATGACCACTGCTGCATACGAACATTATCTGTAAAATTGGCCACTGATTTATAGATTTCTCTCATCCCAGTTGCTAAGGTGTGAGTTGTGAAGTTGTTTTACTTTCCAGGTTCAAACCAAAATTGCTGCTGCACTTGCCACTGCTTTTTATATAGGCTATATCTCCACCCGATTGGCTGTGCTATACTATGGGACATAATACCACTGCAACTCATTATATGGAAGACTGTATGTCTGAGGTCATGTGAGCCTTATCTTGTTAATGTAGTCTTCTGCACTGAGTAGTTTTTGATGATTCATGCAAAGTGAATTGTGAATGGTTTGCATGCGTCGAGTCTAGAGAATTTTTAAAAATTTTAAATGAATTTGAATTGCATAGAATCATGCGTTCTGCTCATCTTTACTAACTATGCATTATTTTACTATAAAAATTACCTAGAGAAATTAACTGGGATACAAACTGGTGTGCATGCAGCACACATACGCATGTTCACACTAGCCACTGAAAAGAAAAAAACAAAGACAGAAACATAATACATAAATATCCTGCAGAAAATAAACAAACAGCCATAGTGCATGAAAATAATACAGGATACTTAGTTAACATAATTTTGATCAAAAAATGCAAAAACCATCCACCACTTTACGGTGACCCTAGTTGGGACGGTCATAACTCTAATATTAAAATTTTACCATTTGTCAAGTGACATGCATGTGGGAATCACTTGTGTTTCACGGGGAACCATATTAAATATAATATAACGTATAGAAGGCTAGCACCCAAATATGCAAAGATCGCAAAGATCAATACAAAAAGTGCAAAGTAAGAGAATTCAGTGCATGAATATCAAACTCAAAAAGAAGAACCGCACCATTAAGAATTCAACATATAAAATAGTAATAGCTTTTATTAGATAATTAATTATAAAAACATACAAACAATATATACGGAGAGATGTGACAGTGGTGAACCAAAAGGTAACCACGAGGGTACCCCAGATAATGAAGACAGGCTTGTATATATTCAAATAATACACACAGAAATGCTAGTGCATAAATATAAAATCACCAAACCCAATATAACAGACTACAAAGAGTTAGTCACACTAAGAAAGGGGTAGGATGAGACTGTCAGTGAGGGCTGTAAGCCAATACAAAGACAAAATGGTATAGTAAATGTGTGCACATAATAATCAATCAATAACCTGAAACATACCTGAGACCCGTGGTGCCACCCACCCAATGCGCATTTCGGCACTGTGCCTTCTTCCGGGGAAGAAATATAATAAAGAATATATAATGCCAGCTCAAGGAAACAGACAGGACACACCTTTATATGCATAGGCTATAATCAAAATTAGGAAAACAACTGTATATACTCGAGTATAAGCCAAGTTTTTCAGCACATTTTTTTGTGCTGAAAACACCCCCCTCAGTTTATACTCGAATCATTGTCCCAGAAGACAGCGGGGAGGAGGGAGCGGCAAAGCAGCGGGTCACAGGATGCAGGAGCCGGGGCTGCAGCTACATCCTATGCCCACTGTTAAAGAGAAATTAATATTCACTGCGCTGGCAGTGAATATTCATTTCTCTTACAGCGCGCCCAGTGTCAGCCGCAGCCACCGGCTTCCCGCAGCTCCAGGGCTATCACGGGTGACTGCTACTTAGGAGAAATGAATTTTCACCTCTCTCCACTCCCATAGGCATGGAGAGAAGTGAATAATCATTCCTTTAATGAGCAGGGACATGTGATCGCAGGAGCTGCTGGCACTGAAACAAGATGCAGCAAGGGTGCTCAGTGAAAGTAAGTAGGATGTTTGTTTTTTTTAATGCTTTTCTCATGGGGGCCATGCATACCCAGATAGGGATGAAAAACCATGCATGCAATGATAGGGATGAGGAACCATGCTTACCAGGATAGGGACGAGATGGCCATGCATACAAGGATGGGGATGAAGGGGCCATGCATACAATGGGGATAAGGTGACCATGCATACAAGGTTGGGAATGAGAGGTCCATGCATACAAGGATGGGGATGAGGAACCATGAATACAACGATAGGGATGAGGAACCATCCATACAAAATAGGGATGAGGAACCATGCATACAAGCTAGGATGAGGAACCATGCATACTAGGATAGAGATGAGGAGCCATGGATACAAGGAGGGGGATGAGGAACCATGCATACAAGGATGGGGATAAGGAACCATACATACCAGGATGGGGATGAACTGGCCATGCATACTAGGATGGAGATGAGGGGACAATAAAAACCTGGCTTATACTCGAGTCAATACGTTTTCCCAGTTTTTCGTGACAAAATTAGGTACCTCGGCTTATACTTGCGTTGGCTTATACTTGAGTACATACGGTAAGTACCTTATATTATTTTCATGCACTATTGCTGTCTGTTCATTTACTGCAGTGTATTTACTTATTATGATTCTTTCTTTGGTTATTTATGTTACTATGTAATGCAGTATCTTTCATCATTGTCTTATGATTCTTTCTCCTGTATTATGACACATGAGCTCACAAAATAATTACCAAGTATTATGCAATAGCTGCAGGCTACCAATTAGATTTTAAAGTGTTTTATTCCCATTTTGCAAGTTGTAATGTATACACAAAATAGGTGATAACTTGCTGTTTGCTGGGTTCAAATTCTTAGGACCCCCCACTGATTTTCAAAAATACTCTGCTAACTCTGGCATTCAAGTAGACCATACCACTGTTCAATTCCAACAGGACATTCCAAATATTTGTTTTCAGGATTGGTGGGCATCCCAGCAATTCGACTACTAACAATCAACAATTTATCACATATCTTGTTGATACATGATACCTTTATCTGATGGAATAACCCATTCTCTTAATATGCTCAATGTCAAGAAAAATGGCCTCCTGAAGATTATTATGCTGGCATGTCTGACTACATTTGCATAATGCTTACTTATTTGAACAATTATTTTGCTCTACTATTTATTAACACAAGATGCAAAATAAGGTATATTCAAAACAGCAGAAAAAAGGAAATGATGTTTATGGTATATGATGTTATGCTCACTATAAATTGTAACAACGTGAGGAAACCTCAAAAATTGGCGATAAACCAAGTCCAATACATAATATCAAAAGTTTATTAGAAAATCAGTCAGTAAAAGACAAATATGGGACACAATGAACAAGCAAGGGGGAAGAGGTGGAGTGCAACACATGCACAAAATCGGGTAGATATGAAAAACAGGGGGTCGACAGAAGGAACAGTCCCACTATAATACCTATAACATAGCAGTAATCAAAAAATATATAGGTACAGTACATATATGTATCTGAAAAGCACGGATCATTAAATCAGTATAAAGACTAAATAGACATTCAAAACTGAACCGATGCTATGGTATTATGGCACAAAATATAACTATATGTATAGGTGAGATTAAATAATCAATGTAGCACATGTAACGGGAACCCTGGTAAAGAAGGCATCAAATATGCCCATTAAGAACAGCATGTCAGTATAGCAGATTTTAGACACAATAGTCCACCATTAGATACACAGGATCCCTATGGTGAAAGAGTATATGTGCAAGAAAACCTATGGTGCAATGTGCACATAAATGAATATGACGGCCATAATACATACAGATGTGGAGAGTGGAGGGACTGAACCAGCGGCCGACACCCAGGCCCGACGCGCGTTTCGGAAACGACTCCTTCTTCGGGGCATCCTTCTGTCCATGATAGGGATCCTGTGTATCTAATGGTGGACTATTGTGTCTAAAATCTGCTATACTGACATGCTGTTCTTAATGGGCATATTTGATGCCTTCTTTACCAGGGTTCCCCGTTACCATGTGCTACATTGATTATTTAATCTCACCTATACATATAGTTATATTTTGTGCCATAATACCATAGCATCGGTTCAGTTTTGAATGTCTATTTAGTCTTTATACTGATTTAATGATCCGTGCTTTTCAGATACATATATGTACTGTACCTATATATTTTTTGATTACTGCTATGTTATAGGTATTATAGTGGGACTGTTCCTTCTGTCGACCCCCTGTTTTTCATATCTACCGCATGCCCCCGAAGAAGGGGTCGTTTCCGAAACGCGCGTCGGGCCTGGGTGTCGGCCGCTGGTTCAGTCCCTCCACTCTCCACATCTGTATGTATTATGGCCGTCATATTCATTTATGTGCACATTGCACCATAGGTTTTCTTGCACATATACTCTTTCCATCATAGGGATCCTGTGTATCTAATGTGGACTATTGTGTCTAAAATCTGCTATACTGACATGCTGTTCTTAATGGGCATATTTGATGCCTTCTTTACCAGGGTTTCCCCGTTACCATGTGCTACATTGATTATTTAATCTCACCTATACATAAGTTATATTTTGTGCCATAATACCATAGCATCAGTTCAGTTTTGAATGTCTATTTAGTCTTTATACTGATTTAATGATCCGTGCTTTTCAGATACATATATGTACGTACCTATATATTTTTTGATTACTGCTATGTTATAGGTATTATAGTGGGACTGTTCCTTCTGTCGACCCCCTGTTTTTCATATCTACCCGATTTGTGATGTGTTGCACTCCACCTCTTCCCCCTTGCTTGTTCATTGTGTCCCATATTTGTCTTTTACTGACTGATTTTCTAATAAATTTTTTGATATTATGTATTGGACTTGGTTTATCGCCAATTTTTGAGGTTTCCTCACGTTGTTGCAGTTTTCGTGCGATTGTCCCATTTTCCATATATTTCTTCACAGATACGTTTAGGCATTTTAGTTTAGGTATGTCTATGTATACCTTTATTGCTGATTCTGCTATTTAGCGGTTGCATTTTCACTATAAATTGTACAAATTCATGCAATTGTATAAATGAATGCAGTTTCTTTGTGCACCTCAAAGTTAAAGGTAACCTGACAGCAGGCTGACACATGCAAACTAAATTATGCAAATATAAATCCAAAATATAAAGGCTTAAGGCATTAACACTTCAAAATTCAAATAGAAATCAGAAACGATGCTAGAAGTAATGCCGTAAAAATGAGAAAACTTTATTATGACACACAAAATACATAAAATCTAGTTAAAAAGAGATACATACCAATATGCCACCCTGATCATAATGTCCAAAAATTGTAGGTAAAGATATCCAAAATAATAATATTAAAATCACAAAGAATTAGAAAATCTGGAGTGAAACAATACACCCAGCCTGAGGCAAATAGGTGGTAGGGTGTTTGCAGTGCAAAGATTCAGCACCCTATGGTGTACATTGAAATATCATTCCCTACCAAGGACTGCATGTATATAAGTATATGTCCCTCCACAACGGTAAATAGGGTTATGCAGACCAAATATACCTATTATATTTGCTAAATGCAGATGTCCAAGAAATAAGATAAGCTAGAATGTTTGCAAATGCTACATATAACATTAAATGCCCATGTCCATGTAGCATATAGGTCACAGGGTACATAAATTAGTTTTAAAGTGCATGTGCACATACAAAATATGGGTTCCTGTTAATATACCACCATAGCCACAATAAGGGGCATAAATAAATACAACCGATGTAAAAGAACTAAATGAAGAAAAAAAGAGAGAAAAGGACATATGACCTGAGTGACGCTGTGCAGCTCCCCGACACGCGTTTCGCATTAGCTTTATCCAAAGGGTTAGATGTTCAACTCCTTCCCCTTTCCTCTCTGTTCCTGACAAGCTGCTGTTATAAATCTTGCAAAATCACCAGCCCTTATCAGCAACTTTTATAGCTGTTCTCCTATCACGAATCAGAGCTATAGTGATAGCAGATCACACTCCAGAATAAACCATTGAGAGATAAATGTGTTACACAGCACTTGTGCTTAGCTTTATAGTTCTACTAGTACTACAGTGCTGCTACTAATCTGAACTGTCAGTCAAGGAGGAGTGCCTGCCCCACCAGAAACCAGAAAGTAAGGAAACTGTAAGGAAACTGGATTGCTGAGCTGCTCAAGAGTAACTTGAGAATATATTTTTAAAGCTAGAACAATTGCTTTATATTGTTCTCTAGTTCTAGCATTTTTCTTTGCTGAGTAGTGGTGTTTGGTAAAAAATCTAAATATTATCAAGCAGTAAAGAATAATACAAAGGCCTGAATGTGCCATAATAAATGTGCCATAATGTGCCTTTTTAATTGAAGATACTTTTGGAGTTATTAACACATAAAATATTGTTGATGATGTAAATTTAAAATTTTAGGTTATTTATTTTAACTTTGAAATTTGGGAATTTTCATTGCCTAAAACTAGAAAAGAAAATGTTGAACAATGTAAATTAAGTGGTTTATTTTAAAAAAAACAACATGCTCACTTAATTTGCTTCCTAATTAATACTATGTTTGGTCACTGTGGCTGCCTGTTTCATGGCTGTTCGATAGCTACAACACACACAAGGATTGCCTGTTTGTTAGGCAGTCCCTGCATGTGTTGTATCTGTCGAACTGCTGCGAGACATGCAGCCACGGTGACTCAAACATAGTATTAGAGGGCACCAAAGATTCTCTATTAGTACTCAGCATGCAAAAATAACTCTTTATCCAAACACGTTCACTCATCACTGTTCCTAATATATATAGGTGTCAATAATCCTCATACTCTGAAATCCATCCAATCTTTTAGAAAACTTTTTTTTTGCAATTTTAATAAAACTTGTCCTTATGATGTCAAATGTTCATTTCAATTCTAACTGTAGGGGGCTGTTATAACACCAACAATGGACCATACCATGTCAATGCAACCGGCAAGTATGATGGGCGCTCTAACACAACAAATGAATCACCTCTCTTTGGGGACAAGCGGAACAGTAAGACTTATTTTTATCAGTTACTTTATTAAAGAAAATGTGTTTTTTCTTTTCAGATAACTTTAGAAAATAGACTGTCATGTATGTGCACATGAATTAATAACAGTAATTCAGATAATTATTTTACTTATACAGGGGGAAAACACAGCTCTGGCAAAAATTAAGAGGCCACCACATCAAATCCCTGTCATGGGCAGCCCATTCTCCAGACCTGAACCCATTGAAAACCTCTGGAATGTAATCAAGAGGATGATGGATAGTCACAAGCCATCAAACAAAGAAGAACTGCTTAAATTTTTGCGCCTGATGCAGTGTGAATAACTTGTGGCAAGCATGCCAAGACATATGAAAGCTGTTTTTGAAAATCATGGTTATTCCACAAAATATTGATTTCAGAACTCTTTCTGAGTTAAAACATTAGTATTGCTGTTTCTTAAAGATTAGGAACTTGGTTTCTTTGCATTATTTGAGGTCTGAAAGCACTGTTTTTTTAAATTTTGACCATTTTCTTTGTCAGAAAAAAATACAAAATTTAAAGCTTGGATATTCGAAGACATATTGTCAGAAGTTTATAGACTATAAGAACAATTTACATTTTACTCAAAAATATACCTATAAAGAAAAAATCATACAAACAACATTTGAAAGTCATCTCTTAATTCTTGCCAGAGCTGTAAGTATTTGATACACTGCCGATTTTTCAAGTTTTCCCACCTACAAAGAATGGAGAGGTCTGTAATTTATATTGTATGTACACTTCAACTGTGAGACACAGAATCTAAAAGTAAAAAAAATAAAAAAGCAGAAAATAACATTGTATGATTTTTAAATAATTAAATTGCATGAAATAAGTATTTGATCACATAGCAACCAGCAAGAATTCTGGCTCTCACAGACCTGTTAGTTTTTCTTTAAGAAGCCTCCTACTCTGCACTTATTACCTGTATTAATTGCATCTGTTGAACTCGTTACCTGTATAAAGAAACCTGTCCGCACACTCAAAATCACACTCCAACCTCTCCACCATGGCCAAGACCAAAGAGCTCTATGGACACAGGGACAAAGTTGTACATCTGCACAAGGCTGGGATGGGCCAAAGGACAATTGTTATAAAATGGAAAAAACACAAGATGATGCCAGTCTTCCTCGGTCTGGTGCTGCATGCAAGATCTTGCCTCTCGGGGTAAGGATGAATCGAGAAAGGTCAGGAATCAGCCCAGAACTATATGGGAGGACCTCGTCAATGAACTGAAGAGAGTTGTGATCACAGTGTCAAACATTTCCATTAGCAACACACAATGGTGGC
>JARQOD010000006.1:83412775-83455234 GCA_033576555.1 Oophaga sylvatica
TTTACAAGGAAAGAATGGGGTTTTTTTAGTTGCGATATTTTGTTCCCATAGACTTACATGGGACTTCCGGTATCGGTATCGGGTATCGCCGATATTTTAGTGATATCGGCGATACCATTCCGATTCCGATACTTTAGGATATCGGAAAGTATCGCTCAACTCTACCAGCTACAGGTTCCAAAGACCTCATTCCACCACTCTTAAAAGTTATCAGTGTGCAGAGCAAGATGTCAATGGAGGCTGGCATTATATATAGGTGCCAGACTCCTCTATCTTCATTCCAGGTACTCCAACTGCTCGGTGTTACATTGATTTGCTCATAGAAACCAGTGTTACAGAAATTTTTCCAAAGTGTCCTAGAAGCCATATTCCAACCTAGCCACAATTTGCTGGTGCATCTGTGACTGGCTTGCATGAACAAAGCTTGTTCCTACAGTACAGACCAAAAGTTTGGACACACCTTCTCATTCAAAGATTCTTCTGTATTTTCATGACTATGAAAATTGTAGAATCACACTGAAGGCATCAAAACTATGAATTAACACATGTGGAATTATACATTACACTTTACAAAAAAGTGTGAAACAACTGAAAATATGTCTTATATTTCTAGGTTCTTCAAAGTAGCCACCTTTTGCTTTGATTACTGCTTTGCACGCAGAAAAGGTGAACGGATGGACTATACATGCCTAGTTCCCACCATAAAGCATGGAGGAGGTGGTGTGATGGTGTGGGGGTGTTTTGCTGGTGACACTGTTGGGGATTATTCAAAATTGAAGCTGTGAGCGGTCCAGCTCACCCCAAACCATCTCGATTGGGTTCAGGTCTGGTGACTATGGAGGCCAGGTCATCTGGCATAGCACCCCAACACTCTCCTTCTTGGTCAAATAGCCCTTACACAGCCTGGAGGTGTATTTGGGGTCATTGCCCTGTTGAAAAATAAATGATGGTCCAACTAAACACAAGCCAGATGGTGTAGCATGCTGCTGCAAGATGCTGTGGTAGCCATGCTGGTTCATTATTCCTTCAATTTTGAATAAATCCCCAACAGTGTCACCAGCAAAGCACCCCACACCATCACACCACCTCCTCCATGCTTCACAGTGGGAACAAGGTATGTAGAATCCATCCGTTCACCTTTTCTGCATGCAAAGCAGTAATCAAAGCAAAAGGTGGCTACTTTGAAGAACCTAGCATGTAAGACATATTTTCAGTTGTTTCACACTTTTTTGTAAAGTGTAATGTATAATTCCACATGTGTTAATTTATAGTTTTGATGCCTTCAGTGTGATTCTACAATTTTCACAGTCATGAAAATACAGAAAAATCGTTGAATGAGAAGGTGTGTCCAAACTTTTGGTCTGTACTGTATGTCCTGCAGTGTCTCTGGACTTGTCTCATATTAAACACATATGGGACATCATTGGACATCAATTGCAAAGGCAGCTGCCAGCAGCAGATCTTGATGATTTGCACACTCAAGTGCAGAACAACATTACTCAGAAAGCCATTAATAATTTAATTGATGTCATGCTGAGCAGAGAGAGTGGATCAGGCAAAATTTTAATTTGCTTTTTCATGCTGATTTTTCCAGGAAATTAAATTCATAGTTATTTTCTGAATAATTGATGTCACTTATTATGCCCTGGGGTCTCTCCAGAGACTAGAGAATTATAAATGAAAGATATAAAAAATAAAAAAAAATCCTTATACTCATCTTACCGCTCACCTCTATGGCCCTCCACGCCTCGCCACATCACTTGACCACTATCACTGAAGATGAAATCCCCATGCCTTTCACGGTAGGCACATACATTCAGATCTGATGAGGCCTGTTTAGGTTTTCTGTGCAAAAGGATCACAATGTCATGACGCTACATGAGCTGTGACATTATGTGCACATGTGCGTCTATTTCTGCATATGACTCTCATACTTGATACTGAATAAATTGAGATGTTTTTGAAAATTTTTTTTCATTATTTCACAATTTGCATTTCCTTAACACATCTCTCAATCTTGTAATATACATAATTCAATGACTTTCCTTCTTGCTGTTGCAGTTTCATTGTTGAGGAGTGTACTTTGATAGAATCCAATAATTTTTGTTTTTTAAGAGATACCAGCGCTGATACAGTTAACAGTTTCTTTTTTTTCTTTTTTCCTTTTTTCTATCTACCTAACCATGTTTTACCATGTAATCAAGACAAATGCTAAATTATGAATAAGTCACATCTTGCTTAGTTTAGAATGTTGTATTAATTATACTATGGATATTTGCTTCTGTCCATATAGTATATGACTGCTGCTGCACCTATGCAAGGGACCTATATCCCCCAGTATACTCCTGTGCCTCCAACAGCTGTTCAAGTTGAAGTAAGTATGCCACATGTACATAAAAAGTTGTATGGAAGAAAAATGTCCAATAATGCGAACAGATTAAGCAAAAGTTTCATTGTAGTTTAATTTTTTCACTGTTTAAATATATTTTTAAGACAATTTAACTACCATAGTGCTTAAGAAAGCACTCTCATCAAAATTTTTATCCTCTTAATATATTTCAACCATCAAATTATATAGCACTGCATACTTACAATTGCTAAGTTTGCCCTTCTACCCATTTCATTCTTCTCTTTTCCCTTAGGTCTATTTCACCATGTGATTAACAGCTGACTAGCTGAATCCTTCTAAGCTATATGTAGAAACAGGAGGTCAAGTCAATTTATCCTGCATGAGTCAGGAGTCACTGCAAAAGTCCCTTGCAGGGGGGAGAAGCAGAGCAGCTGGATTGGGAGATGAAGAGGGGAATAATAAATGTAGGGACAAGAGACTTCCTGTTTCTACATAGAGCAGAGAAAAGAGAAGAATAAAGTGGGTAGAAAGAAAAAATGATCAATTGTAAGTACACCGCGCTATATAATATGATTGCAAAATATTAAGAGGATATAAACTTTGATGTGAGTGCTTCCTTAACTGAATAATGATGGATACTTTATATTTCTTAATTGATATTGTCGTATGTCATAAGCTGCTGTCTTACTTTGATGGGGTTGCCGTTACTAAAAAATCTGTAAAAATATTTTGCATTTTATTTCATTTTTTTAGGGTGTAGTTGCTGATACCTCTCCACAAACAGTATCATCTTCATCACAGGAAGTAAGTGGACAGCAGCAACAGATAGAAACGAATAATGAACATATACCGGCATACTCCTACCAACAATCCAAGTAACCAACTGGTAAACTAAAATCCCATTTTTCTATATAAAACACTTATTTCCTGAAATCATTACTAAATTATTAAAGCATATATTTGGTTATTTAAGTGGATATTTCACTAAATATGTGGTAGTAACTTAAAGTATTAAATAGTTTACTTTGACCTAATGAGCCTAGTGTAATTAGAAAAGTCCATGCTCGAATGACTGCACAATTCTTTTTGAAAGATTTCAGCTCGATTTAATGTCAAATTGGAAATTTTTCAGAAATTATAAGAGAACTAACATTCTAACATGGGTTTTAAAATAAGTCCGCCAGCCTCATCAGATCTTAGAGAGCTATTTAATCTTGATTACAGGTTATATTGTGGAATTTGATGGCAAATTCTCCCAAATATATTTTTTGAAAAACAAAAAAACACATAAAACATTAATGAGAGAAATGTGCAAATCTTTCCTGCAATGTGCATAACATATTTTACACACTAAAGACACAGAGCATTTTTATTGGCATTACTATATATAATAAACAATATTTGGTCCTCTTGTCTAAAATCAAAATGATTTGCTCATCTCTACTTGTTGGTGTTTGCTGACTCTATCTACGGAGTATGGCCTGATTCATCAAGACTGGTGGTGTTTATGTTGGTCTCCATGAAGGGACATTCTAGAGTCAGATGCTTCTGATTCATTAAGAGGTGCATGCCTCTTAATGAATCAGGAGAATCTGACAAGTGGTGTGCGCCTTGCTACAAATATTACTCAATTCACAGCATGTGATACACTCCACGTATCTAACCCCAGTTTATGATACAGCGAGCAGCACAAACTAACAGAAATATCCTTGGTGACACTGTCTACTTGTCAGTTTCTCTTTTCAGTCACCAACAAAATGGCTCCACACTGTGATCCTAAACTTCATCCTCTTTCTTATATCTTTATGCAACACCCAGAAGGGAGGAGAGGGGAGTGACATCACACACATGTGAGCAGAACTCGTCCACATTTACTGCGGTCGTAATGTGTCACGGTGTGACATGACCCAACGGGTAGTCGGTCAGCGGACGGCACAACTCACACACAACAGGATGGGATAGGGAGAAAAAAGGCCCTGCTAATAGGAATGAGGAATGGTCACCACCTGAGCTCCAACCGGAGCCTGTCCCTGCACTCACCTAACACCCTATGTGGGTCCTTTCTCCACCGCCGTCAGGATACCTTATCCCTCACTGTCACCTAACACTACCCTGGCTAGTGCACTGCCCAGCGACAGGCGCTAGCCTTGCCACTGCAGATATTTCCACACAGGGGATAGTGAGAGACAAGAAAGGGACAAGGAAAATAATAACTTAGGTTATAGACACCGCTGTTAAGCTCCACACCGCAGATAACACAGCAACTGCACTCGAAACACCAGATGTGGCTGACACTAGAGAGCTGCTCCTGCAATTACACCAGGCTACCAGCTGGTAAAAACTGACATTAACCCCCGCTGGTCTGAAAGGAAAAAAGTTTAAACTGAATGGAACCAGAGCTGCCGCAAATTCAAAAATGGATCTTGACAGTGAGCTAGTTTTACACTAGGTTTTCATGGCAATTTTAAGCAGCTGTCTAGTCTATAAAAATGGAAAATATCATACCCTTTAAAATTTATTTTCATTCTTTACTTCATTAAAGACAAATTTTATATATATATACAGTACAGACCACCTTCTCAAAGATTTTTCTGTATTTTCATGACTATGAAAATTGTAAATTCACACTGAAGGTGTCATGGGTGCATCGCCACGAAGATCGTCGCGATTGCACATTCTGACTTCTCACAGCTGAGCTGCTGTTTCTTTGTGTTTGGTAATGAGAGAGTTAATTTTACCTAGCTCTTTGCTAAGACTAGGTCCAGCCTCGCCCGGCTGCTTTGGATTATGTTCTAATTAGTTTCCTTTATATTCCTGCCAGTCTGGGTGTTGGAGGCCGGTGAAAGCATTCATATAGTTTAGCAGACTGGATCGGTTCTGGGAATACTTAAGCTAAGAGCTCCTTAGTGGTTTTTACTCTTACAGCTTATAGTTTATCTCTGAGACCTAAGGTGTTCCTACTGTGTGTGAGTGTTGTATGTAAGACTTTATTTACTTTATTTCTTGTCTTTCTTGTATGTCTTTCTGTTCATTAACCGTTACCTGTTCATTCCCTTTGGTGGTATTCAGGGTCCTTCTTAGGACTAGAATACAGTTGGCAGGGATTGATAGGAGACAGGGTTTACGCTGGTGGCCTGGACCTCTGTACCTTTAACAGTACCTCCAGGTTGAGGGATTAGTTAGGACCCCAGTTAGGGTCAGCATAGACCCCGGTCACCCTCTAGCCGGAGACAGCGTATAACGGATTCCGTTTTGACCCACTGGACTTTCTGTCAGGTAAATCTATGTTATCATATATCTATGCGCATGTTATATAGTATGTTGCCCTTTTGATATAGATTATTGTCATCACATATATATATCTGCTATACAGCGTGACATTTTCACCGGCCCATACTAAAGATTCTCCCCAGCTATCATGGATCCAGTAGCCCAGCTGGCCCGGCAGTTGCAGGGATTGTCCATGGAGTTGGCAGACATTAAGTCCAAGGTTTTGTCCCCCCCGGAGCAAACCAGATCTGAACCTAAGGTTGCTCTCCCGGACAGGTTCACTGGTGGGCTGGACAAATTTTTTACTTTCCGGGAGGCATGTAAATTGTACTTTCGGCTGCGGCCTCGGTCATCTGGGAGTGAAGAGCAGAGGGTGGGAATTGTTATCTCGCTCTTACAAGGGGATCCTCAATCTTGGGCGTTCTCTATTCCTCCAGGCTCCCCAGATCTCCAGTCAGTGGATCGATTTTTTACTGCCCTGGGTCTGGTATATGATGATCCGGATCGAGTCTCCCTTGCTGAAACAAGGTTACGTAAAATACGGCAAGGAAATCGTCCAGCGGAGGAATATTCTTCTGAGTTCCGTAGATGGGCAACAAATACTCAGTGGAATGACCCCGCTCTTAGGAGCCAGTTTTGTCAAGGGTTGTCTGACAAATTAAAAGATGTGTTGGCTCAGTATGATTCTCCTCCATCACTGGAGGCTGCTATGGCCCTCGCTATTCGCATTGATAGACGTCTTCGGGAAGACGCGAGGTAACTCCGCCCCCCGTGATGACTCCACCTACTACTAAAGTTCCTTATACTGAGGTTCCCCTGGTCTGTTCTGAGGAACCCATGCAGTTGGGAGGGACATCATTTTGTAGGAGGGAATCAGCGGTGCGCCGCAAGACTAGAAGGTGTTTCTTTTGCGGGAGAGAGGGACATTTTGTTGGGGGGTGTCCATCCCGGACCTCTTTGAACCAAGGAGTTAACCTGGGAGTGTGTATTTCGTCCCCAAATCCCTCTCAGTTTCTCGTGCCTGCGGAGGTGGTGATTGGTACTAGAACTGAGAGGATTTCTGTTTTTCTTGATAGTGGGTCCGGGGCTAATCTGGTGGACGCTCGGTTTGCCCAGGTGCATGGTATGCAACTGAGTGTATTGGCCAAACCGGTCCCTATACTCTCTATTGATTCTAGACCTCTTGGTCAAGGTAGCTTGGTACAAGCTGTTCATAACATAGATCTTCGAGTAGGGGCAATACATAAAGAGCAATTGTCTTGTTATGTGTTGGAGGGTCTGCCTGCTCCTATTGTGTTGGGACTTCCTTGGTTGGCTAAACATAACCCAGTGATTGATTGGCAATCCAGAAAGATAAGCCAGTGGGGTGAATTTTGCAAGAATAACTGCATGAGCACGGTCATCGGTGCGGTTGTGCCTAGGACTTTGCCTCCTTTTCTGGAGGACTTTTGGGAGAAGTTCTCAGAGGAGGGGTGTAAAGAGTTACCTCCTCATCGCACATATGACTTCTCAATAAAGTTGCTTCCTGATGCCTTATCTCGTACTTTCCCAGGGGTCGGGAAGACGGATGATCCGGTTCCTATTCCTCAGGAGGGAGTTGTAGTGTCAGCTGTATGCTCTGAGCTTGAGGGGGAGGTATTGGGGGCTCAGGGGGACGCCCCTGTGGGACTTCCAGGGAGACTGATAGTTCCAGATCGCTTAAGACTGAAGGTTACGGAGAACCCTTACAAACGGATGGCTGATAGGAGGAGAGTTTCTGGTCTAGATCTGAGGGTGAACGATTGGTGTGGTTGTCTACCAGGAATATAAAACTTAAAGTTCCCTCCTGGAGGTTGGGTCCCAGATTCATCGGGCCATACAGGATCAGTTCCATAATTAATCCTGTGGCATTTCGTCTGGACCTCCCTCCTACGTTTAAAATTCATAATGTGTTTCACAAGTCATTACTTAAAAAGTATGTGGCACCAGTCATACCGTCACCTCTACCTCCTCCTTCAGTGGTAGTCAATGATAACGTGGAAGTTCATTGTAGGGGGTATGGTCCTGAGGAGAGGACGTGGGTCCCTGCGTCTGATGATAACGCAGATCGATTGGTTCGGACCTTTCACACAATTTACCCGGACAGACCTGGTCATGAGGGTCCGGAGGCCCCTCGTAGAAGGGGGGGTACTGTCATGGGTGCATCGCCACGAAGATCGTCGCGATTGCACATTCTGACTTCTCACAGCTGAGCTGCTGTTTCTTTGTGTTTGGTAATGAGAGAGTTAATTTTACCTAGCTCTTTGCTAAGACTAGGTCCAGCCTCGCCCGGCTGCTTTGGATTATGTTCTAATTAGTTTCCTTTATATTCCTGCCAGTCTGGGTGTTGGAGGCCGGTGAAAGCATTCATATAGTTTAGCAGACTGGATCGGTTCTGGAATACTTAAGCTAAGAGCTCCTTAGTGGTTTTTACTCTTACAGCTTATAGTTTATCTCTGAGACCTAAGGTGTTCCTACTGTGTGTGAGTGTTGTATGTAAGACTTTATTTACTTTATTTCTTGTCTTTCTTGTATGTCTTTCTGTTCATTAACCGTTACCTGTTCATTCCCTTTGGTGGTATTCAGGGTCCTTCTTAGGACTAGAATACAGTTGGCAGGGATTGATAGGAGACAGGGTTTACGCTGGTGGCCTGGACCTCTGTACCTTTAACAGTACCTCCAGGTTGAGGGATTAGTTAGGACCCCAGTTAGGGTCAGCATAGACCCCGGTCACCCTCTAGCCGGAGACAGCGTATAACGGATTCCGTTTTGACCCACTGGACTTTCTGTCAGGTAAATCTATGTTATCATATATCTATGCGCATGTTATATAGTATGTTGCCCTTTTGATATAGATTATTGTCATCACATATATATATCTGCTATACAGCGTGACAGAAGGCATCAAAACTATGAATTAACACATGTGGAATTATTACTTAACAAAAAAGTGTGTAACAACTGAAATTATGTCTTATATTCTAGATTCTTCAAAGTAGCCACCTTTTGCTTTGATGACTGCTTTGCACACTCTTGGCATTCTCTTGATGAGCTTCAAGAGGTAGTCAGCAGAAATGGTCTTCCAGCAATCTTGAAAGAGTTTCCAGAGATGCTTAGCACTTGTTGGCCCTTTTGCCTTCACTCTGCCGTCCAGCTCACCCCAAACCATCTCGATTGGGTTCAGGTCTGGTTACTGTGGAGGCCAGGTCATCTGGCGTAGCACCCCATCACTCTCCTTCTTGGTCAAATAGCCCTTACACTGCCTGGAGGTGTGTTTAAGGGCATTGTCCTGTTGAAAAATAAATGATGGTCCAACTAAATGCAAACCGGATGGAATAGCATGCCGCTGCAAGATGCTGTGGTAGCCATGCTGGTTCAGCATGCCTTAAATTTTGAATAAATCCCCAACAGTGTCACCAGCAAAGCACCCCCAAACATCACACCTCCTCCTCCATGCTTCACGGTGGGAACCAGGCATGTAGAGTCCATCCGTTCATCTTTTCTGCGTCGCACAAAGACACTGTGGTTGGAACCAAAGATCTCAAATTTGGACTCATCAGACCAAAGCACAGATTTCCACTGGTCTAATGTCCATTCCTTGTGTTCTTTAGCCCAAACAAGTCTCTTCTGCTTGTTGTCTGTCCTTAGCAGTGGTTTCCTAGCAGCTATTTTACCATGAAGGCCTGCTGCACAAACTCTCCTCTTAACAGTTGTTGTAGAGATGTGTCTGCTGCTAGAACTCTGTGGGGCATTGACCTGGTCTCTAATCTGAGCTGCTGTAAACATGCGATTTCTGAGGCTGGTGACTCGGATAAACTTATCCTTAGAAGCAGAGATGACTCTTGGTCTTCCTTTCCTGGGGCGGTCCTCATGTGAGCCAGTTTCTTTGTAGCGCTTGATGGTTTTTGCAACTGCACTTGGGGACACTTTCAAATTTTCCCAATTTTTCGGACTGACTGACCTTCATTTCTTAAAGTAATGATGGCCACTCGTTTTTCTTTACTTAGCTGCTCTTTTCTTGCCATAATACAAATTCTAACAGTCTGTTCAGTAGGACTATCAGCTGTGTATCCACCAGACTTCTGCACAACACAACTGATGGTCCCAACCCCATTTATAAGGCCAGAAATCCCACTTATTAAACCTGTCTGGGCACACCTGTGAAGTGAAAACCATTTCCGGTGACTACCTCTTGAAGCTCATCAAGAGAATGCCAAAAGTGTGCAAAGCAGTCATCAAAGGAAAAGGTAGCTACTTTGAAGAACCTAGAATATAAGACATAATTTCAGTTGTTACACACTTTTTTGTTAAGTACATAATTCCACATGTGTTAATTCATAGTTTTGATGCCTTCAGTGTGAATTTACAATTTTCATAGTCATGAAAATACGGAAAAATCTTTAACCCCTTAACCCTCAAGGTTGGTTTGCACGTTAATGATTGCGCCAATTTTTACAATTCTGACCACTGTCTCTTCATGAGGCTATAACTCTGGAACGCTTCTGTGGACCTTCACGATTCTGAGATTGTTTTCTCGTGACATATTGTACTAGTTGTAAAATTTCTTCGATATAATTTGCGGTTATTTATGAAAAAAATGTAAATATGGTGAAAATTTAGAAAATTTTGCAATTTTCAAAATTTTAATTTTTATTCCCTTAAAACAGAGAAATATGTCACACAAAATAGTTACTAAATAACATTTCCCACATGTCTACTTTACATCAGCACAATTTTGAAACCAAATTTTTTTTTTGCTACGAAGTTATAAGGGTTAAAAGTTGACCAGCGATTTCTCAGTTCTACAACAAATTGTACAAAACCATTTTTTTAGGGACCACCTCACATTTGAAGTCACTTTAAGGGGTCTATATGGCAGAAAATACCCAAAAGTGACACCATTCTAAAAACTGCACCCCTCAAGGTACTCAAAGCCACATTCAAGAAGTTTATTAACCCTTCAGGTACTTCACAGGAGCTGAAGCAACTTGGAAGGAAAAAATGAACATTTAACTTTTTAGTTACAAAAATGATCTTTTACAAACAATTTTTTTATTTTAACAAGGGTAAAAGGAGAAAGTGGACATAAAAAGTTGTTGTGCAATTTCTCCTGAGTACAACGATACCCCATATGAGGGGGAAAACCACTGTCTGGGCGCCCGGCAGGGCTTGGAAGGGAAGGAGCGCAGTTTGACTTTTTCAAACCAAAATTGGCGGGAATTGAGATTGGACGTAATGTCGCTTTTCGAGAGCCCCTAATGTGCCTAAACAGTGGAAACCCCCCACATATGACACCATTTTGGAAACTAGACCCCCTAAGGAACTTATCTAGTTCTGTTGTGAGCACTTTGAACCCCCAAGTGTTTCACTAAAGTTTATAATGCCTGGGTGTGAAAAAAAAAATTTCCACAAAAATTATTTTTTAGTCCCCAATTTTTGATTTTTCCCAAGGAAATTGGACCCCAAAAGTTGTTGTCCAATTTGTCCTGAGTACGCTGATACTCCATATGTGGGGGAGAACCACTATTTGGACGCACCGCAAGGCTCGGAAAGGAAGTAATGACGTTTTGGAATGCAGACTTTGATGGGTGTCATGTTCAGTTTGCAGAGTCCCTGCTGTGCCTAAACAGTGGAAACCCCCCACAAGTGACCCCATTTTGGAAACTAGAACCCCTAAGGAACTTATCTAGATCTGTGGTGAGCACTTTGAACCCCAAAGTGCTTCACACAAATTTATAATGCCCGGCATGACAATAAAAAATCCTATTTTTTTCCCACAAAAGTAATATTTAAGTCAACAATTTTTTATTTTCCCAAGGGTAACATTAAAAATTGGACCATGAAAGTGGTTGTCCAATTTGTCCTGAGTATGCTGATACCCATATGTGGGGGGGGAGCCACTGTTTGGGCGCACGGCAGAGTTTGGAAGGGAAGGAGCGCCATTTGACTTTTTCAAACCAAAATTGGCTGGTATCGAGATTGGACGCAATGTCGCATTTGGATAGCCACTGATGTGCCTAAACAGTGGGAATCCCCCACAAGTAAACCCATTTTAGAAACTAGACCCCCTAAGGAACTTATCTAGACCTGTGATGAGTAGTGTTGAGCGATACTGCTCGATATCTAAAAATATCGGATCGGAATGGCATCGCCGATATCACTAAATATCGCCGATATCCGATTCCGATACCGGAAGTCCCATGTAAGTCTATGGGAACAAAATATCGAAACTAAAAAAAACCTTTATTTCCTTGTAAACACTAAATATACACACATAGATAATACATATATATATATACATGTCATTGTGACATATATATATACATATATGTATAGTTTATACACTTCTACATAGTAAAATATCCTCTGATTCAATTGCCGGGTAAAGCCGGCTTCTGTGAAAAGACAGAAGCACCCGACATAAAATGACACTTGGTGTACATAGGGTTAACCATGTCTTTTCATGTCGTTTGCAATCTGATTTGCACAAACAATTACATCAGTCTATATGTGCAAAATTTCACACCTGTAGGGGTTAATTAAAGGTGTAAATTCGTTGTAAAAAAAACGGACTTTTTTGCTACGAATTTACACCTTTAATTAACCCCTACAGGTGTGAAATTTTGCACACATAGACTGATGTAATTGTTTGTGCAAATCAGATAGCAAAGGACATGAAAAGACATGGTTAACCCTATGTACACCAAGTGTCATTTCATGTCGGGTTCTGCATTTTCACAAAAGCCGTCAATTGAATTAGTGGCTATTATACTATGTAGAAGTGTATGAACTATAAATATATATATATATATATGTGTCACAAACTCAATGACATGTATATATATATATGAGGTGTAAAATTGCTGAAAAAAAATGCGTGGGCTCCCGCCCTATTTTCGCAACCAGACAGACAAAGCCAGTGAGTGGGGGCAGATAATAATAGCCCAGAGAGGGACCATTATTTTTGGCCCCCCCCCGGCTACTAACATCTGCCCCCAGACACCCCAGAAAGGGCAAATCTCTAATTAGATTTGCCCTTTCTGGCACTTTGCCCGTCTATTCCCATTGCCCTGTAGCGGTGGCGAATGGATTAATAAGGGGTTAAAATGACCTTGCAATTGAAAGGTCACTTTAAGCCAGGTTAATAATTGAGAGCTGTCAATTAGACAACTATCAATTATTAATCCTATTGTATGAAAGAAAAATCAAACACACACACTTTAATAAAAAAGAAGTTTAATGAAATAATCACACAGTTTTTGACCATATTTTATTTACTTGCTAAAACCATTTCCTGTAATAAAAATAAAATAATAAAGCAAAATTATTCTTACCTATCCCATGCACAGGCAGGTCCCACGGTGTAATCCTTCAGAAAGGGTTAATGTTTACTGCAGGGACCGCAGCTAATGCTGCAGCCTCACAGTAAACCCCCAAATGAATGAGTTCCTCTCCTGGCTGACAGGAGAGGAAGTGAAAGCATAATTGATTGCTTTCCACTTTCACTTCAGGTCAGCCAGGGACACCATCAGTGACGTCAGAGGGAACTGATTAACAAAAATAGGGGTTCCCTTCGAAAAAAAAATGGCGTGGGGTCCCCCCTATTTTTGTTAACCAGCCAGATGAAGCAGACCGCTGAGGCCTGGATTTTCAGGCTGTTAAGGAGCCAAGATCCATGGACCTTGCCAGCCTGATAATACCAGGCCACAGCAGTCTGCATATCTTGGCTGATTAACAAAAATAGGGGATCCCCTCGAAAAAAATTGGCGTGGGGTCCCCCCTATTTTTGTTAACCAGCCAGATGAAGCAGACCGCTGAGGCCTGGTTTTTCAGGCTGGTAAGGATCCAATATCCATGGACCTTGCAAGCCTGATAATACCAGGCCACAGCAGTCTGCTTAGCTTGGCTGGTTAACAAAAATAGGGGATCCCCTCGAAAAAAAAATGGCGTAGGGGTCCCCCTATGTTTGTTAACCAGCCAAGTAAAATGCAGACTGCTGCGGCCTGGTATTAAAAGACTGTCAAGGCCCATGGATTTTGGCCCTCAACAGCCTGATAATACCAGGCTACAGCAGCCCCACATTTGGCGCATCAAAAGATGTGCCAATTGTGGCACTTTACCCGGCTCTTCCCACTGCCCTGTAGCGGTGGCAAGTGGGGTAATAAGGGGTTAATGTCACCGTTGATTGCACGGTGACAATAAGCCCGGTTAATAATGGAGAGGTGTCAATAAGACACCGATCCATTATTAATCCCAAAGTTATTAAATGTATAAAAAAAAGACAAAGCAAGAAAAAAGTATTTTAATGAAATAAAAGAGACAACACAGTTTTCATTAATTTTATTATACACTCATTCCTGCGACGCCATCGATCTCCTGTAAAAAAAGAAAAAAAACAAACCAACAGTATACCACCTGTCCGACGCAGTCCATAGTAACGACAGTCCCACGACGATCCAGCTCTGCTACATCGCAATGACAGGCAGAGCCTGTCATCGCAACGCAGCACAGCTGATTACCTGCTTCCCCGGCGGTGACGTCATCGGACTGACTGCTTTACGGCCGGGATTACCCAGCAGTCACTGCAGTTATCGCGAGAAACTGCATGTGACCGCCGGGGAAAGATGATGGCGGCCATGAAGCAGTCCAGCCCGTGACCGCCGGAGATCTTCTGCCAGGTAAGTGCCGCTGACTCCTGACAGACCCGACCGACGGACACTGACAGACCCGACCGACGGACACTCACAGACCCGACCGACGGACACCGTCAGTGACAGTGACAAATCCGATTCCGGTATCCGATATGACGAAAATATCGGTACTCGGAATCGAAAGCCCGATACAGCTAATATCGGCCGATACCCAATATTTGCAGTATCGTATCGCTCAACACTAGTGATGAGCACTTTGAACCCCCAAGTGCTTCACACAAGTTTATAACGTAGAGCCGTAAAATTAAAAAATCATATTTTTCACAAAAATGATCTTTTCACCCCAATTTTTATTTTCCCAAGGGTAACAAGACCTCAAAAGTTATTGTGCAATTTGTCCTGAGTACGCTGATACCCAATATGTGGGGGTAAACCACTGTTTGGGTGCATGGCAGAGCTCGGAAGGGAAGGAGCGCAGTTTGACTTTTTCAACACAGAATTGGCTGTATGCCATGTCGCAATTGGAGAGCCCCTGATGTGCCTAAACAGTAGAAATCCCTCACAAGTGACACCATTTTGGAATCTAGACCCCTTAAGGAACTTTTCTAGATCTGTTCGGAGCATTTTCAACCCCCAAATAATTCACTAAAGTTATAATGCCTGGGTGTGAAAATAAAAAATAAAAAAAATTCCACAAAAAATGATTTTTTGTCCCCAATTTTCCAATTTTTGATTTTTCACAAGGAAATTGGACCCCAAAAATTGTTGTCCAATTTGTCCTCAGTATGCTGATACCCCATATGTGGGGGGGTAAATACTGTTTGGGCGCACGCCAGAGCTCGGAAAGGAAGTAATGACATTTTGGAATGCAGACTTTGATGGATGTCAGGTTCAGTTTGCAGAGTCCCTGATGCGCCTAAACAGTGGAAACCCCTGACATGTGACCCCATTTTGGAAACTAGACCTCCTAAGGAACTTATCTAGATCTGTGGTGAGCACTTTGAACCCCCAAGTGTTTCACACAGGTTTATAATGCCCGGGCATGAAAATAAAAAATCCAATTTTTTCCCACAAAAATGATCTTTTAGTCACCAATTTTTTATTTTCCCAAAGGTAAGAGGAAAAATTGGACCCCAAAAGTTGTTGTCCAATTTGTACCGAGTACGCTGATACACTATATGTGGGAGAAATTACTGTGTGGACACGTTGGAGCTCGGAATAGAAGTAGTGACGTTTAGTAATGCAGACTGTGATGGAATGGTCTGCGGGTGTCATGTCGTGTTTGGAGAGCCCCTGATGTGCTTAAACAGTGGAAACCCCCCACAAGTGACCCCATTTTGTAAACTAGACCCCCAAAGGAACTTATCTAGATGTGTGGTGAGCGCTTTGAACCCCCAAGTGCTTCACAGAAGTTTATAACGCCCGGTCATGAAAATAAAAAAATCATATTTTTTCCACAAACATGATCTTTTAGTCCCCAGTTTTTTATGTTGCCAACGGTAACAGGAGAAATTGGTCCCAAAAAGTTGTTTTCCAATTTGTCCTGAGTACGCTGATACCCTATATGTTATGCTTCGGTAGCTGAGGAGAAATAGCAAAGTAGCAATACACCAGAGAGGCTGGAACCTATTGGATTGCAGGACCCTAAACTAACCGCAACACTAGAAGTAGCTGTGGAGCGTACCTACGGTGATCCTAGACGCCTCGTCACAGCCGGAGAGATAGCTACATCTAAAGGCAGAAAGATGAAAGCTATCTGCCCCGTAGCAGAACCCCCAAAGAAATAGGAAGCCCCCAAACATGTAATGGTGGTTAGACAAGAAGAAAATACAGACACAGACAGAAAATAGAAAGAGCAAATGCTGGGGCCCAATCTGTCTAGATAGAAAAGTAAAGGAAAGAATTCTGACTGCAACCCAAAAAAACCCTGACAAAAATACCAACACTTATGATTAACAAAAAACCTGAGATCACACGATCTCTACCACCTAAATCAGATCTCAGGTGTAAAACACAGCTACTCAGCAAATAAGAAGTGACAAAGGAACAGAGCAAAAGTGCAAACACAAAATGAGCACAATTGCAACGCTAGAGCCCAAAAGGGGACCAGGCTGAAGTCCACTGCAAGCAGCAAACCAGTAAGGAAAATCAAACCAGAGGAAAAAAAAACAGCAAATCACTTATCTGAATGAGAGCAGGAATGAAAGCTGTGCTCCAAGCAAGACCAGTAAGAACAATTGATTACCGGCAAGGCTGATGGGAACTCAGGTCACTTATATCAGATCATTCAGAGCCAGCTGAAGGTCATGCAGCAATTAGTTCATTACCCTCAGCAACCACGAGAGGGAGCCCCAGCTCAGAAGTCAACTTCAGAGTATTCACAACAGTACCCCCCCTTGAGGAGGGGTCACCGAAGCATCACCTGTGCAACCAGGCCGATCAGGATGAGCTCGATGATAGGCACGGATCAATCTCCCAGCATGGATGTCCGAAGCAAACACCCAAGAATTGTCCTCCTGACCATAACCTCTCCTCTTAACCAAATACTGGAGTTTTCATCTAGCAAAACGAGAATCCAATATTTTCTCAACCACATACTCCAAATTGCCCTCAACCAAAACAGGGTCGGCAGGCGCAGCCATAGGAACCACTGGCTCGACAAACCTCTTCAATAAGGACTTGTTATGGATCTTAAATGTCCGTGGAAGAAGCAAACGGAAGGAAACCGGATTAAGAATTTCCATGATCTTAAAAGGTCCAATGAACCTTGGCTTAAATTTTGGAGATGCAACCTTCATAGGGATATTTCTTGAGTACAACCAAACCAAGTCCCCCACTTTAAAACGAGGACCATCAGTCCCATGCCGGTTGGCAAACCGCTGGGCCTTCTCTTGAGAGAGAGACAACCTCTCCACTACCTGGTCCCAAATCTGCTGCATACGCTCCACAATAGAGTCAACCACCGGACAGACAGAAGCCTCCGCCTGTCCTGAAGAAAATCGAGGGTGAAACCCAGAATTGCAGAAAAATGGAGACATCAAGGTGGCAGAGCTAGCCCTATTATTAAGAGCAAACTCAGCCAAAGGCAGAAAAGAGACCCAGTCATCTTGATCAGCAGACACAAAACATCTCAAATAAGTCTCCAAGGTATGGTTTGTTCTCTTGGTTTGTCCATTGGTCTGAAGGTGAAATGCAGAGGAGAAAGATAACTGAACACCAAGTTTAGAACAAAATGTCCTCCAAAATCTGGAATCAAACTGGATTCCTCTGTCAGACACAATGTTCTCTGGAATGCCATGTAACCGATCCACGTGCTGAAGGAACAAAGGCACCATTTCGGAGGAGGAAGGCAACTTAGGTAATGGCACAAGATGTATCATCTTGGAAAACCTATCACAGATTACCCAGATAACAGTCATTCTCTGAGAGACAGGGAGGTCGGAAATAAATCCATAGAAATATGGGTCCATGGCCTCTTGGGTACAGGTAATGGCATTAACAAACCACTAGAACAAGAGCAAGGCTTGGAACGAGATAAAGTCCCACAGGACTGCACAAAGTCCCTGACGCCCCGAGACAAAGTAGGCCACCAAAAAGACTGACTCACCAAGTCTCTGGTACCAAAAATCCCGAGATGACCAGCCAACGCGGAACAATGAATCTCAGACATCACACTCTTCTTCCACTGGTCAGGGACAAACAAATTCCCAACAGGGCAGCGCTCAGGTTTATCCTCCTGACACCCCTCCAGAGCCAGTCTCAAATTGGGCGAGATGGCGGAAAGAACTACACCCTCTTTCAAAATAACAGCAGGATCAGATAACTCGGGAGAATCCGCAAAGAAACTCCTCGAGAGGGCATCCGCCTTAACATTCTTAGTGCCCGGAAGAAAAGAAACCACAAAATTAAAATGTGTGAAAAACAAGGCCCACATGGCCTGTCTAGGATTAAGTCACTTGGCTGATTCGAGATAAACCAGGTGCTTATGGTCCGTGAGGACCACCACCTGATGTTTGGCTCCTTCCAGCCAATGTCTCCACTCTTCAAAGGCCCACTTCATGGCCAATAACTCCCGATTACCCACGTCAAACTTACGTTCAGTTGGAGAAAATTTTCGAGAGAAAAATGCACAACGGTTACTCTTAGAGGTCTCTGGATCTCTTTGGGACAAAATGGCACCTGCCCCAATCTCAGAGGAATCAACCTCCACATGAAACGGCAGAGAAACATCAGGCTGCCGTAGAACAGGAGAAGAAATTAATCTCTGCTTAAGTTCCTGAAACGCAGAAACTGCCTCAGGAGGCGAATTCACCACATCAGAACCATTTTTGGTCAAATCACTCAATGGTTTTACAATACCGGAGAAATTACCAATAAATTTACGATAAAAATTGGCAAAACCCAAAAATCTCTGAAGAGCCTTCAATGAAGTAGGTTGGACCCAATCACAGATGGCCTGAACCTTGACCGGGTCCATTTCAATAACAGACGGAGACAAAATGAATCCCAGAAATGAGATCTTCTGTACGCCAAAAAGACACTTTGATCCCTTCACATACAGTGCATTCTCTCTCAAAATCTGGAACACAGTCCGAACATGTTTCCCATGAGAGTCCCAGTCGTTGGAAAAAAGTCAAGATATCATCCAAATAAACGATCAGAAATTTATCCACAAAATCCCTGAAAATATCATTCATGAAGGATTGGAAGACGGAAGGGGCATTAGTAAGCCCAAATGGCATCACTAGTTACTCAAAATGCCCCTCTGGGTTATTAAACGCCGTCTTCCATTCATCCTCGTGCTTAATGCGAATAAGGTTATACGCCCCCCTGAGGTCGAGCTTGGTAAACCAACGAGCACTTTTCACTCTGGAAAATAGGTCAGAAATCAAGGGTAACGGATATTGATATTTAACAGTGATGTTATTCAGAAGGCGATAATCAATACACGGCCTCAATGAACCATCCTTTTTGGCCACAAAGAAAAAAACGGCGCCCAAGGGTGAAGAGGATGGTCCGATATGACCCTTCTCCAAAGACTCCTTGATATAAGATCGCATAGCATTGTTTTCAGGTACAGATAAATTAAAAAGGCTACTTTTAGGAAATTTACCACCAGGCACTAACTCAATAGCGCAATCATATCTCCTGTGAGGAGGTAAGGATGCAGACTTACTCTCAGTAAACACATCAGAAATCTCAGTCAAAAAGTCAGGGACATCCTGAGACTGGGGAAAGGCAGAAAAAACAGGAATGTCAGTATAAACACATTGACAGCCCAACTGGTCACAGACACAGGTTTCCAATCCAAAACAGGATTAAGAGTCTGTAACCAAGGGAAACCCAGTACAATAATGTCATGCAGATTATGCAACACCAGAAATTTGCAGCTCTCCTGATGATCTGGTTCAACCCTCATTATCACCTGAGTAGAAAACTGGGATTTATTCTCCGCCAAAGGTGTAGAATCAATGCCCTGTAAAGGAATAGACTTCCGCAGGGGTATCATGGGAAACCCACAACGTTTAGCAAAGTCAAAATCCATCAGGTTAATAGCTGCTCCTGAATCAACAAAAGCCTGAGCCGAACATGTGGACAGCAAAAATTTAGTCTGAACGCTACCCAAGACAACTGAGCGTGCAAAACGTTTTCCCCGCTTAGGGACAGACAGAAATAGCATGATAGGCGTCACCACAGTAGAAACATAGCCCATTGCGCTTTCGAAACTCATGACGCTGAGCCCCAGAAGTCACTCCATCACACTGCATGGGCTCCAGAGCTGGCTCACAAGGCAACGCTATCTCATGCATACCTCTGCGCTCACGCAAATGTCTGTCAATTTGAATAGCCAAAGACATAGAATCATTGAGACCAGAGGGAACAGGGAATCCCACCATAATGTGCTTTACATTTTCTGACAGACCCTTCCGAAAAAGGGCTGCCAAAGCATAATCATTCCATTTGGTCAGGACTGCCCTCTTTCGGAATTTCTGACAGTATAGCTCAGCGTCTTCACGACCCTGATTTAATGCCAGCAAGGTCTTTTCAGCTTGATCAGTGACATTAGGTTCATCGTACAATAACCCCAGAGCCTGAAAAAATACATCAACATCACTCAAAACAGAATTCCCAGGTGTCAGGGAAAAAGCCCAATCCTGAGGGTCGCCGCCAGCAGAGAGATGACAATTTGAACCTGCTGTGCTGCGTTCCCTGAGGACTTAGGCTTCAAGGCAAAAAACAACTTACAGTTATTTTTGAAATTCAGAAATTTAGACGATCCCCCAAAAATAAATCTGATAGGCAGATCCTAGGTTTCACAACCGGCAACCTATCAAGATAGGCAGCGATACTCTGAACCTCAGCGGCAAGCCGCTCCACACGGCCAGACAGCTGTGCAAACTTCATTGTGGAAAAAAAATTCCTCCTCAGTACCCAGAGAAAAAGAGGGGAAAAAAAATGCAACAAAAAAAAAAATTTTCTGACAACTCCCTTTTCTTTTTCCTTTTTTACTATTTTTCCCTTCTTTGAGTACCATATAATTTTCAGTTTGGCCGGTAATACTGTTATGTTTCGGTAGCTGAGGAGAAATAGCAAAGTAGCAATACACCAGAGAGGCTGGAACCTATTGGATGCAGGACCCTAAACTAACCGCAACACTAGAAGTAGCCATGGAGCGTACCTACGGTGATCCTAGACGCCTTGTCACAGCCGGAGAGATAGCTACACCTAAAGGCAGGAAGATGAAAGCTATCTGCCCGTAGCAGAACCCCCAAAGAAATAGGAAGCCCCAAACATGTAATGGTGGTCAGACAAGAAGAAAATACGGACACAGACAGAAAATAGAATGAGCAAATGCTGAGGCCCAATCTGTCTAGAAAGAAAAGTAAAGGAAAGAATTCTGACTGCAACCCAAAAAAAAACCCTGACAAAAATACCAACACTTCTGATTAACAAAAAAACCTGAGATCACATGATCTCTACCACCTAAATCAGATCTCAGGTGTAAAACACAGCTACTCATCAAATAAAAAGTGACAAAGGAACAGAGAAAAGTGCAAACACAAAATGAGCACAATTGCAGCGCCAGACCCCAAAAGGGGAGCAGGCTGAAGTCCACTGCAAGCAGCAAACCAGTAAGGAAAATCAAACCAGAGGAAAAAAAAACAGCAAATCACTTATCTGAATGAGAGCAGGAATGCAAGCTATGCTCCAAGCAAGACCAGGAAGAACAATTGATTACCGGCAAGGCTGATGGGAACTCAGGTCTCTTATATCAGACCATTCAAAGCCAGCTGAAGGCCATTCATCAATTAGTTTATTACCCTCAGCAACCACCGGAGGAGCCCCAGCTCAGAAGTCGCCTCCAGAGTATTCACAACACCTATATGTGGGAGAAAACTACTGTATGGGCACACGTCGGGGCTCGGAAGTGAAGTAGTGATGTTTTGCATTGCAAACTTCGATGGAATGCTCTGTGGGTGTCATGTCGCGGTTGGAGAGCTCCTGTTGTGCCTAAACAGTGGAAACCCCCCCAAGTGACCCCATTTTGGAAGCTAGACCCCCAAAGGAACTTATTTAGATGTGTGGGGAGAACTTTGAACCCCCAAGTGCTTCACAGAAGTTTATAACGTAGAGCCATAAAAAGAATAAATCATATTTTTTTCTACAAAAACGATATTTTGCCCCCAATTTTTTATTTTCCCAAGGGTAACAGAAGAAATTGGACCCCAAGAGTTGTTGTGCAAAATTTGTGCTGAGTATGCTGATACCCTATATGTGGGGGTAAACTACTGTTTGGGCGCATGGCAGAGCTCAGAAGGGAAGGAGCACCGCTTGACTTTTTCAACGCCGAATTGGCTGGAATTGAGATCAGACGCCATGTCACATTTGGAGAGCCTCTGATGAGCCTAAACATTGGAAACCCCCCAATTCTAACTCCAACCCTAACCCCAACACACCCTAACACTAAGTCCAACCCTAATCATAACCCTAACCACAAACCTAACCCTAACACACCCGTAACCCTAGTCCCAACCCTAACCCTAACTTTAGCCCCAACCCTAACCCTCACTTTATCCCCAACCCTACCCTAACCCTAATGGGAAAATGGAAATAAATATACATTTTTTTTTATTTTATTATTTTTCCCTAACTAAGGGGGTGATAAAGGGGGGTTTGATTTACTATTTATAACGGGGTTTTATGATTGGCAGCTGTCACACGCTAAAAGAGCTTTTTATTGCAAAAAGTAATTTTTGCATCATCACATTTTGAGAGCTATCATTTTTCTATATTTTGGCCCACAGAGTCATGTGAGGTCTTATTTTTTGAGGGACGAGGTGATGTTTTTATTGGTACAATTTTTGGGCACATGACATTTTTTAATCGCTTTTTATTACGATTTTTGGGAGGCAGAATGAACAAAAACCAGCAATTCATGAGTTTATTTTGGGGGAGGGGCGTTTATACCATTCCGCATGTGGTAAAATTGATTATGCGGTTCTATTCTTTGGGTTAGTACGATTACGGCGATACCTCATTTGTATTTTTTTCATGTTTTGGCGCTTTTATACAATTAAAACGATTATATATAAAAAATAATTATTTTTGCATTGCTTTATTCTGCGAGCTATAACTTTTTTTTTTTCGTTGATGATGCTATTTGGCGGCTCTTTTTTTGTGGGACAAGATGATGTTTTCAGCGGTACCATGTTTGTTTATATCCGTCTTTTTGATCGCGTGTTATTCCACTTTTTGTTCATTGGTATGATGATAAATCATTGTTTTTTAGACTTTTTTTTTTTTTTAAGGGGTTCACTAAAGGGGTTAACTAATGGGACAGTTTTATAGGGCGGGTCGTTATGGACGCGGCGATACTAAATATGTGCACTTTTATTGTTGTTTTTTTTTTTACATTAAAGAAGTGAATTTATTGGGGAATATTTTTTTTTTCATTATTTAGGAATTTTTTTTTACACTTCTTATTTTTATTTTTTTTACATTTTTACTTTGTCCCAGGGTGGGACATCACTCTGTAGGGTCAGATCACTTGTGTGACAGTGTGCACAGCACTCTGTCACACCAGCGATCGCTCTGGCACTGCTGCAGGCTTCTCAGTGCCTGCTCTCAGCAGGCACTGAGGAAGCCGCCTCCCTGCAGGACCCAGCGGCCATCTTGGATCCGGGGTCCTGCAGTGAGGAGAGTCCCTCGGAACAGCGCGACACATCGCGCTGTTCTGAGAGTCTCAGGGGAGCTCGCAGGGAGCCCTCTCCCTGCGCGATGCTCCCCTGTGCCCACTGTACACCGCGATCATGTTTGATCGCAGTGTGCCAGGGGTTAATGTGCCGGAAGCGGTTCGTGACCGCTCCTGGCACATAGGGCCGGGTGTCAGCTGTGATAATCAGCTGACACCAGGCGGCGATCAGCTGCTCTCCCCCCGGGAGCGCAGCTGATCGCCTTGGACGTACTATTCCGTCCCTGGGAATTAAATACCAGGTCACATGGATGAAATAGTACGTCCAATGGGATTAAGGGGTTAAATGAGAAGGTGTGTCCAAACTTTTGGTCTGTACTGTATGTTTTTTTCATATTCTACTTCAATCCTTTATTCCATGCCTACTGTATATGTGAATGAAAACTTAAAGAAAATCTGTCAGCAGATTTTTGCTGCCTCATCCGAGAGCAGCCTAATGTAGGCAAAGAGAAGCTGAATCCAACCATGTATCACTTAGATTGCTGGGTGCAGCTGTTCTCACACAATCAGAGCTTTTAGATTTAGCACAAAGCAGAGCTGAAGAAGCTAACCCCGCCTACACCAGGCTTTGTATACACAATGCTCATGGACAGTGAGGTGTCTAACACAGCAGAAGGTGTGTGGGACCAGAGCTCACCAAATAGCTAGTTACATCAATTATAAGCTAATGGTGATAAAACAATTATTGTAAATAAACAAAACCTCAGAGCTTGATAATAGAGCCATCCCTACAATCTGTTTTAGCCCCTACAGCATACTGTCTTCAGATTGCATAGCAAAAGCCTGATGACAGATTCCCTTTAATACTTTACCATCAGCCTCTTTTATCTGATATTGTAACCCAGCTCTATTACAGTGGAACAGGCTTATCAGTAATATATTGAAAGGATAGTAGCAGCAATGTCTCTAGAGAGAAAAGCAAACTTTTTTTTCTGAATTTATAAAATCCTTTTAATTTCTAATGTATAATAAGTTTTCAAAGCATGAAATGTTGCACAAGCTCTGTTTATTTGAACAATATAATTTATGTTTGCTCTTATATTTCCTACAGACAATAAAACAGGACTGAAGAATGTTGGTCTGAAAACTTTGCCTTGAACGGAGACGCTTCATTAAGAAGTTGACTTCCTCTTTGCACAGGCATCAAACAGAAGCTTTTTTTTCCTTTTTATTTTTTTTCTAACTCGCTCAACAGTGTTTTTTATGTGCTGTGCAAAAAACAAAAAACAAAAACAAAACAATGGAAAGAAAAAATGTTCTGTTATGTAGTTTGACAATTTTATTTTTGCTACTCTTTCTTAATGAATACACATCAAGAAAAACACAATGCTGGGTTATCATTTCATCTGGAACTTGATGAACATTGAAATCTGAAGATGTAAAGCAGATAGTACAGACATTTGGGAACAGTGGAACCAATGTCAAGAGGCAGCACTTCAGATGGAAACATTACTGTCTTCCTCTAATTAAGCTAAACAGTCTTTTTTCTTGTATTTTGTTTGAAATAGCTTTCCTTTTTTAATTTCTTCTTCCATAGGAATGATTATCATGAATTTGAATTGCCTTAATTCTAAGGATGTCAGAAGATTCCAGATAAAGAAATCAGCATCCAGATGGGACATAAGGCATGAGATTCCGCATTTTAATTGTACTCTACAACTGTTGACGTTTCACATGGGTTTCTAGGGTTAAGATATATGTACAGATTGACATGAGATAAATTTCTTCTTTTGAAGAGATGTTTTGCTGGAAAAAAAAATTGTGGCGTCTGCAATTAAAAGAAAAGTCTGGACTTCTATGAACTTTATTGTAAATGTTAATACAAAAATACTATAGTTAGCTGTAGCTTTTTACAGTGGGGTTAATGAACTAAAAAACAAACAAAAGAAAAATGAAAAAAAAACAACTGCATCTAGAAGTAATGCAGTCTTTTTGTTGAATGCTGTTTTTTTATTTCATTTTTTCAGTTTATTTACAAAGCGTGATTGCTAGCAAAGACATTAGCGCTTTCTATCTGTAATCTTTTTTATAAGCTTTAAGAGATTTTTAGTTGGCTTTGCTTGTCATATTGCAAAAAAAAAAGAAAACCTTAACAGTTGTAAAATTAGGAGTTTATGGGTAAAAAAAATTGAGAAAAAAAAGCAATAGCTAGAAGAAATTGTTGACAATTTCTGTAGTATTTCCGAGATGTGATCAAATGCAGCCAATGGATGGCCAATTTTATACCAAAGATGAAGTGACTCCCTAAAGCAGATCTGAAGACAGTGTTTTATTTTACTTTGATTTTTTATTTGACCAATATGGCCGGACCAACTCTTTCCTTCTTCACTGTTTAAACTATCTTCCATTGATATTTGTCTGTCTGATGTGTACAATATTGTTTGCAAAATAATGGTAAGTTGGTACAGCTGAACCCTGCTGATTGCTTTGCAGCTATCATTTACCTATGCCATGTACAGTCTTGTTTTTTTATAACATGACATTTCGTTTAAGTCTTCCTTATTTTTCTAACGAGACCTTTAAGTGGCGTGGTAAATGGCAACCTACTCTGTTTACATGTTTATCGTTGGCTATCATTTTTAGATGAACTATTGACAATCAGTTTATTGACATAGACATAACTTATAACAATATGTTTTGGTGCATTTGATATCATCATCATTTTCTCATTTTATCAATAATTGATAAAAGGGCTCGAATACTAAATAGAAACTACCACCAACACTGTGTTTTTTTCTTTGTAACGCCAGATCTCCTGTTTTAAATATGTCAAGATTTAGGCAAGATATTGTGCCATTGGCGATATAACTTAGTCATGTAATTTCACTGGCTTTACAAGTTTCTGAATATTCAAAGTTTGTGTTCCTGTAATTAATAAACATTGCATGGATTGGGACTAATATGAGAGACAAAAATACATTTTGGTGACAGTTTCGTTTCCACTCAATATACAAAGCCCTTTTTGAGACATGTACATTTAAAATGAACATATAAGTATGTATATAAAGAATGGTGTGAAAAAGTATTTTCCCCTTCCTGATTTCCTATTCTTTTTCATTTTTGTCTCACTTAAATGTTTCAGTTCACCAAACAAACGTAAATATTAGACAAAGATAACACCACTAAACACAAAATGCAGTTTGTCTTTATTATTAAAGGAAAAAGAAATCCAAACCTACAGGGCCCTGTATGAAAAAGTGATTTCCCCCTAAACCTAAAACCTGATTGGGCCACCCTTAACAGAAACAACTGCAATCAAACATTTGCGATTACTTGCAATGAGTCTTTTACAATGTTCTGGATGAATTTTGGCCAGCTCATCTTTGCAGAATTGTTGTAATTCAGCCACATTCGAGGGTTTCCAAGCATGACCACCTTTGGGTTAGGACACAGCATCTCACTTGTATTAAGGTAAGTACTTTGATTAGGCAACTCCGAAGTTTTAATTTTTGCTTTTCTTAAGCCATTTTAGAGGAAGACTTGCTGGTGTGTTTTGGATCGTTGTCTTACTGTATAACCCAAGTGTGCTTCAGCTTGAGGGCACGAACAGATAGCTGGACATTATCATTCAGGATTTTTTGGTAGACAGCAAAATTCATGGTTCCATTTACCACAGCAAGTCTTTCAGGTCCTGAAGCAGCAAAACAGTGCAAAACCATCACAGTATTATCCCCATATTTTACTGTCAGTACGATGTTCTTTTTCTCAAATGCTGTGCTACTTTATGCCAGATGTAATGGGACATACCCCTTTCATAAAGTTCAATTTTTGTCTTATCAGTCCACAGAGTATTCTCCCAAAAGTCTTGGGGATCATCAAAATATTTTCTGGCAAAACTGAGATGAGAGCCTTTATGTTCTTATTGCTCATGAGTGTTTTTTGTCTTGGAACTCTGCCTTACAGGCTATTTTTGCACAGTCTCTTTCTTATGGTGGAGTCATGAACAGTGACCTTAACTGAGGAAAGTGAGGCCTGCAGTTCTTTGGATGTTGCTGTGGGGTCTTTTTTGATCTCTTGGATGAGTCTTTGCTGCGCTCCTGAGGTAATTTTGGTTGGTTGGCCACTCCTGGGAAGATTCATCACTGTTTTTGCCATTTGTGAATAATGGTTCTAACTGAGGTTTGCTGGAGTCCCAAAGCCTTGGGACTTTATAACCTTTTCCAGACTATTAGATCTCAATTACTTTGTTTATCATTTGTTCCAGAATTTCTTTCTATCGCTGCATGATATCTAGCTTTTGAGGATCTTTTGATCATCTTCATTTTGGCAGGCAGGTCCTATTTAAGTGATTTCTTGATTGAGAAAAGGTGTAAGGTCTTTGTCTCTGTTGACATGTTCCTTGAAACTCAGTTTTCCGTCGGCCATTTTGCTTTCTGTCTTTCTGCAGCTCTTGCCCTCAGTTAATATGGAGTTTCCAGTTTTCATGTTCCCGCCCTGATTCTTCCCTCTTGCTTCTTAAGCAGCCTCAGCTGAACAATCAGTGCTCCTGAATCAAGCCTCAGTCAGTCTGTGACCTGACTCCTGGAAGCCTTGGACTTGTACTCCAGCTATTCCCTACTGAGGAACCTTGGAACACTTTTGGACTCTGGAAACCTGCTGTATGGTGAATCCATGTTTGCAGAGGAATGACGGTACAGAGAAGAGATCCTGAACCTGCTTTGGAGATTTATTGTAGTGCTTGAAGTTACTCTGGCCTGCTGTGTCTCCTGTCGCTGTTCCTGCAAACTGTGTGAACTTTTCAGCATGCTTGTATGAAGTAATACAAGTCATTTCATTTCAACCTATGTCTCCTGTGTTTTCCTCGCACCCAAGCACAAGACGCTATAGGAACTGTACACTATACATGACAAAATGTGTGGCAATAAACAAGCCTGGATTCATTTATGTTTTAAGGGGGGCAATCATTTATTCACACAGGGCACTGTAGGTTTGGATTTCTTTTTCTTTTAATAATAAATACCTTCATTTAAAAAATGAATGTTGTGTTTACTTGTATTATCTTTGTCTAATATTTAAATTTACTTGGTGATCTGAAACACTTAAATATGAGGGGGCAAACACTTTTTAAGACTACTGTATCTATATACAGTACAGACCAAAAGTTTGGACACACCTTCTCATTCAAAGATTTTTCTGTATTTTCATGACTATGAAAATTGTAGAATCACACTGAAGGCATCAAAACTATGAATTAACACATGTGGAATTATACATTACACTTTACAAAAAAGTGTGAAATAACTGAAAATATGTCTTATATTCTAGGTTCTTCAAAGTAGCCACCTTTTGCTTTGATTACTGCTTTGCACGCAGAAAAGGTGAACGGATGGACTCTACATGCCTAGTTCCCACCGTGAAGCATGGAGGAGGTGGTGTGATGGTGTGGGGGTTCTTTGCTGGTGACACTGTTGGGGATTTATTCAAAATTGAAGCGATGAGTGGTCCAGCTTACCCCAAACCATCTCGATTGGGTTCAGATCTGGTGACTGTGGAGGCCAGGTCATCTGGCGTAGCACCCCAACACTCTCCTTCTTGGTCAAATAGCCCTTACACAGCCTGGAGGTGTGTTTGGGGTCATTGTCCTGTTGAAAAATAAATGATGGTCCAACTAAACGCAAACCGGATAGAATAGCATGCTGCTGCAAGATGCTGCGGTAGCCATGCTGGTTCACTATGCCTTCAATTTTGAATAAATCCCCAACAGTGTCACCAGCAAAGCACTCCCACATCATCACACCACCTTCTCCATGCTTCTCGGTGGGAACCAGGCATGTAGAGTCCATCCGTTCACCTTTTCTGCGTGCATAGCAGTAATCAAACCAAATGTGGCTACTTTGAAGAATCTAGAATATAAGACATATTTTCAGTTGTTTCACACTTTTTTGTAAAGTGTAATGTTTAATTCCACATGTGTTAATTTATAGTTTTGATGCCTTCAGTGACATTCTACAATTTTCATAGTCATGAAAATACAGAAAAATCATTGAGTGAGAAGGTGTGTCCAAACTTTTGGTCTGTACTGTAATATTATATATATATATATATATATATATATATATTGAATAGGTGAAATAACTATTACATATGTCAAAAATGTTCTAAGTAAATATATTTCTAAAGGTGCTATGTACTCGAAATTCTCTCCAGATGTTGGTATCAATCCATCCAGTTCATGCAGGCAAGTAATTATGGCCATAGATTATTACATTAAATTATTACATTACATAAATTAGGTTATGTGTACTAATGAGAAATGACACAGGGAAAAAATATTGAACATTCTTACTAATATTAGTTTAATACTCTGTACAAAAGCCTTTGTTGGTGATGACAGCTTCAAGATGCCTTATGTATGGAGAAACTAGTTTCATGCATTGCTCAGATGTGATTTTGGCCCATTCTTCCACACATTCTTCAAATCTTGAAGGTTTTGTGGGCTCCATCTATGAACTCTGAGCTATAATTGCTTCCATCACTTTTCTATTGTATTCAAGTTAGGTGATTGGCTGGGCCATTCCAGCAGCTTTATTTTCCTTTTTTGAAACCAATTGAGAGTCTACTTGGCTCTGTGTTTTGGATCATTATCTTGCTGAAATGTCCATCCTTGTTTCATCTTCACCGTCCTGGCAGATGTCAACAGACCTTTCTTGAGAACGTCTCTTTACATTTGTCCATTCATCCTTCCTTCAGTTATATGAAGTTTCCTAGTGCTGTATGCTGAGAAACAGCCCCACACCATGATGTTCCCACCTACAAAATTGGTATGGTGTTTTTGGGGTGATATGCAGTGCCATTTGGACTCCAAACATGGTATGTATTATGGTATCCAAAGAGTTCAATTTGGTCTCATCTGACCAGACTCTATTCTTCCAGTATTTCTCAAGCTTGTCTAAATGTTGATGAGCAAACTTTAAATGTGCTTGACCATGCTTTTTGTTAAAGAATGAAGTATTGTGTGGTGAGTGTGCAGACTGGCCATGGAGACTGAGTGCATTGCTGATAGTTTTCTTTCAAGCAATTGAACCTGCTGATTGCAGGTCTATAGCCCCATCACACACAGCGATCTTGCTAGTGAGATCGCTGCTGAATCACTAATTTTGTGAGCAACAGCGATCTCCCCAGCGATATCGCTGTGTGTGACATTCAGCGACGATCAGCCCCCCTGCTGGGTATTGCTGATCATCGCTGAATGTCCTGGACATTTTTTGGATTGTTGGTCTCCTTCTGGCCAGTACATATAGCTGCGTGTGGCAGGCAGGAGACTAGCGATCAGCTGGTAACCAAGGTACACATGGGGTTTCCAGGCACTGGGCAGCGCCTGGAAACCCGATGTGTATGTTGTATACCAGCACGCTGCTGAAGGGGAGCTGGTAACCAAGGTACACATCGGGTTTCCAGGTGCTGCGCAGCGCCTGGAAACCCGATGTGTACCTTGGTTACCAGCTCCATGCACCAGCGGGCTGGTATCCAACGTACACTGCGGGTAACTAAGCGACGATACCCGCAGTGTTGCTGTCCTGATCGCTGCCTGAGCTTCCTGTTTGGCAGCTCACCAGCTATCATGTAGCGACACACCAGTGATCCTGACAAGTTCATATCGTTGTCGGGATCGCTGGTGTGTCGCTATGTGTGATGCGGCCCTATCTGTAGCTCTCCACAGGTGATCCTTGGCTCTTAGACAACACTTTTGATAATTCTTTTCACTCCTCTGTCTGAAATCTAGTGGAGAGCAACTGCTCATTGCCAGTTTATGGTGAAACAATGTTATTTTCACTTCCAGATTACTGCACTGGAAACTTCAGTAGTTTAGAAATTATTCTATGACCAATGTCATCAGTATATTTTGCAACAATGAGGTTGAAAAGGTCTTCAGACAGCTCACTGGTTTTATACATCATGAGATGTTTCATGTGTGGTGCCTTTGTAATGGCACAACTTTTTATAGGTCATCACTTATACCAGCAGATATTATTTTTCACTAAGTGGCAAGATTGCTTTTTAATTACTAATAGATTTCAACTACTGTCATGTCTTTCAATTGCTTTTTGCACCTCTCTTTCTTCATTTATTCAATGTTTTACCTTTGCAATTTCTCATTATTACACAAAACTTAATTTATAGACATCTATGGTTTTATTTATTTGCCTGTGTGGATTGGATGGGTTTTACCGACATCTAGTGAGAATTTCATGTCAATAGCACCTTTAGAAATATATTTACTTAGAAAATTTATTTATAGCACTGTGGCTTCTATTCATAACAATGCCATGACAGATCAGATCTCTATGATCCTGACAAATCCCTTTGACTTAATGTTGGCTTATCATCGTGTGTCTGACATGGTTTGTAGTTTTGATGGCATAAATAGCATTACAGACTACAGAGATTTTGCCATTCAAAATATCATAATCTCTAATGGGAATCAAATAATGCCAATGTAAAAATAGCTTATGATATATATCCATCTGACATATTAGATTGATCATATCTCACAGGTCCAGATTCATAGAACCCTGTGACGTTTTCATATTGATATTTTTTCCTTTTATGTAAAATCACTGACAGAATTCAATCACCATCGATTTTATACAATTGTAATGTCAATGACCATAAGAAAACTGCACCTAAAATAAATACTAAGTAAAAGGTAAAAACAGCAACAAAAATATATGGCTGAAGCTATGTATCAGTAAGTTATAGAAAGGCATATATTGTAAGCCCAATTAGTTTTCAGAAGGTGGAGAACATAGTGAAAAATACAGATTTTTAAATAATTGGCTTGTTCAAAGTAAAAATGCACCAGAAAGTGTCAAGACTGTATAGATTAAGAAGGGTCAATTTAATATCAAGCGACATAGATCTCTTAGCCAAGGATTGCTATGTGCCACTGCTATACCGCAATGTACTGCAGTAGAATTGGGTCGCATAACAATTCCTACGGAACTATGACAATGAGAAGTCTCAAAAAATCTGACAATATCCAAATTTTGCTGATTTCAACGTACCCTAGAGGTCACAAAGGGAATTTTCTTGCATCTCTCCATTTCAAATTTCTCCTTGGTGCTGCAATATAGCAGACAAAACAATCTTCATCCATGCAAACTATATTGTGGCAAAAATCTTCATGCAACCCCCGGTTTAAGTGGATACCATGAATAAAAGAGGTATATTTTTTCAGACATATTTTATCATCTTATGTTTGTGTCATTCTCTGTATTTGCCATTTTGAAAGAGTTGTATTCTTTTGGTTTCTTGAAGGGTACCTAAATATGTAATTTTTTCACTTGGTCGTAGTATTCCTAAATGTGGCGTTTTTAATTTTTTTTGTGTATTTATTTCTGTACTTCTGCATTCCTGAAATATGATCGCCTTTTCCTTGGTGTGCTCTGTATGTAAATTTAGTTTGAGTAGCCAAGGGGATTCATCTTTAACTCTTCTGTGTGGGCATCTTTATTAGGATGAGGTCAGGCTGTTAAGAGTACGATTACACACAGGGCTCAGAAAGGAAGAAGAGTCCATATCTTATGAACAAGAAGAACAAAAAATGCCAGATTCAGGAGAACAGTAAAATTTGGGCCAGGTAAAACATTTACAAATGTATCGCAAGTGAAAAACCCTTTCTAAAGAGTAATTAAAGTTTTGCAAAAAGGATAGACTTTCTGCCAAAATAGTATTTGTTTTTGTTTTTTTTGAGAAAATGGTGGGGGTCTCAGAACCCAGACCCCATCAGTCTGAAAGGTATTAAAAGAATCTAAAGTTAAGATAATCTATCACTTCTATAAATAATGGAAAAAACAAATGTGCTAATTTTGAGCTGCCGTAGGAAGAAGAATGAAGGATGCCAATCTAAATAGTAAATGGTTTATTTCTCAAGGCGTTTTGAAGCATACAGCTTGTTTATCAGGACAACCACGATAGTTCATGGTTAACCTCATGAAGAAGCTATATGCTTCGAAATGCGTTGATGAAGCATATTTAGATTGGCATCCATCATTCTTCCTACGTCAGTGCAGAATTGACCCATCTTTTTTTCCATTGTCTATGCTTTAATTCCTCGGGGGTCTGCAGCAGCCTCAAGCGTTTTTAGTGGTTGTCTGTATACAACAAACCAGGTGAGAGCAACTGTGCTATTTTTCTCCATATTTATTTTCCCAGATAAGGCCTTATTTGAGCTTTGTCCCCTTTTAGTCTCTCTCTCTCTTGAATCTATCACTTATGTCACTTTAATATATATCATGTTAATGTATTATATTATGCCTCCTACCCCTTTCATGTTTTAGGATTTATTAGTCCTTTAGATCAGAAAAAACTTGGCAGACATTGACATTATTATGTATCCATTCACTTTGGGTAAAGATATATTTTCCAAATCATAATATAAATTCTTTCATACAAATGTGTCTTGTCTTACCTATGTCTTGGCTCAATATATGCCGAGATGAGTGACATGAGATGACAAGGTTTGTAAAAAAAGCTCCATAGTTTTACCAAATGTCCATACTGACTGTGTCTCTGTGTGTGGCCACCTATGGGTCAATATATGAATTGCAGTTCAAGAATTTTGATAAAATATGGCAATGTTGTATTAAAATTTGTTTTATGACAAATTGGAGTTCTTACTCAAATTCAAGACAAGGTAAGCATAAACACATTTGAATATGTAAGATTTTCAATACATCAATAAGTAGTGTATCTCATACATATACAGAAAAAGAGGGTACACAGAGGTTGCCAGACTAAAACCTAATGGGGTGATTCATTAAGATAATTGCACCAGAATTCTGTCTCAAATTGAGCAAAAAATTCTGCATTTCATCTGTCAAATTTATTAAAGGGAATTTGTAATCAAGTGTTTGCTACCCCATCTAAAAGCAGCATAATGCAGAGACAGACTCCATGATTCCAGCAATGTATCACTTACTGAACTGCTTGCTTCAGTTTTGAAAAAAATCCCTTTTCATCTGCTGCATACCCACCAGTTGTCTGAATGCTGGGCTTTGTGTAACCCCACATACAACACTGATTGGCAGCTTTCTGCCCATGTACAATGTACACAAAATGCTTCTTACCAGTGGTTGAGGCTGCTGATGAATATGCTTGACTACCTGGTAGCAGGTTTACTATCCCTCTAATGATAATCTCCTGCTAGTAACAGTGATTTTTTTTATCAATACTGCACCAAGCAGCCCAGGAAGTGATGGATCATTGGGATCAGGGTCTCTGTCGCTACATTATGTTGATCTCAAAATTGGTGGCAAAAACCTGGTGAAAAATTCCCTTTAAATACACTTTTTGCTCCACAGTAGACACTTTTAAAATATGTCTAGAAGATGGGATGTGGCTAAAAGTATACAGTTTGAAAAATGCACAAAATTTACTAAAGTTGTCCTCAAGATTTTTGGCTTCAAAATGGTAAGATGACTACTTGCTAAATGAAAGACCCCATACATATTAGACCAAGGTCAGCCAAACTCACCAATATTGGCTGACAGTCTAAGGGTGCTTTCATCCTGCGTTCTTTGCAATGTTCCTTTGGGACTTATACCTGAACCTCCTGCAAATCAGGATTCTGCCTTTGATTAAAATGGTGCAGATGGAGTCACTGTGTGCTCTGTTATGCGCTACTTTATAACATTCTACTACATCTGGGTGTCCACCTCCAGTAGGCAGCATATACATTAAAAAATTATGCTCAACAGAGCACACAGTGATTCCATCTGCACCACTATAGTCCATGGTCCCATTGTTGCATTCATCTGAATCCCATTTTGTGGGGAGTTGGGACCTAAGCTGAGACAAGACCACTGAACGAAGTGTGAAAGCAGCCTAATATGTATGAGGACCTTTTGACTCTCCCTCATAATTTGATGTCAAAGGAGTTGGGCATCTGGTACAGTGAGGAAAATAAGTATTTGACACACTGCCTATTTTGTATGTTTTCCCAACTACATAGAATGGAGAGGTCTGTATTTTTTATTGTAGGTACACTTCAACTGTGAGAGACAGAATTTAAAAATAAAATCCAGAAAATCACATTGTAGGATTTTTAAATAATTAATTTGCATTTTATTGCATAAAATAAGTATTTGATCACCTACCAACCAGCAAGAATTCTGGCTCTCACAGACCCGTTAGTTTTTCTTTAACAAGTCCTCCTACACTGCACTCATTACCTGTATTAATTACACCTTTTTTAACTCATTACCTGTATAAAAGACACCTGTACACACACTCAATCAATCACACTTCATCCTCTCAACAATGGCCAAAACCAAAAGAGCTCTGTAAGGACACTAGGGACAAAAAAATTGTAGACCTGCACAAGGCTGTGATGGGCTACAGGGCAATAGGCAAGCAGCTTGGTGACAAGGCAACAACTGTTGCACAATTATTTGATAATGGAAGAAACACCAGATAACTGTCAATCTTCATCAGTCTATGGTTCCATGCAAGATCTCGCCTCGTGGAGTAAGGATGATTCTGAGAAACACCAGGAATCAGCCCTGAACTACATGGGAGGACCTGGTCAGTTACCTGAAGAGAGCTGGGGCTACAATCTCAAACATTGCCGTTAGTAACACACTACGCTGTCATGGATTAAAATCCTGTAGGGCACACAAGGTCCTCCTGCTCATGCCAGCACATTTCCAGGACCTTTTAAAGTTCTCCAATGACCATCTGAATGATCCAAAGGAAGCATGGGAGAAGGTCATGTGGACAGATGAGACCAAAAAGAACTTTCTGGTATGAATGCCACTCGCCATGTTTGGAGGAAGAAGTTTCAGTACAGCCCAAGAATACCGTGTAGCATGGTAAAGGAAACATCATACTTTTGGAGTGCTTTCTGCAAAGGGGACAGGATGACTCCACGATATTGAAGTGAGGATGGGTGGGGTCATGTATCCTGAGATTTTGGCCAACAATCTCCTTCCCTCAGAAAGAGTATTGAAGATTGGTCATGGCTGGGTCTTCCACAATGACAATGACCTGAAACTCACAGCTAGGACAACTAAGGAATGCCTCCATAAGAAGCATTTTAAGGAGTGGGCCAAATCCCTGCAGTTTAGCGTTTGCAAACATGATGAAGAACTACAGTAAATGTCTGACCTCTGTAATTGCAGAGGTTTCTGTAGAAAACATTAAGTTCTGGTTTTTATTGTATCAAAAACTTACCATATTTCATGAAATAAAATGCTAATTAATTATGTAAAAATCATACAATGCGATTTCTGGATATTTTTAAGATTCTGTCTCTCACAGTTGAAGTGTACCTACAATATTAAATACAGACCTTTTAATTCTTTGTTGATGGAAAACTTGCAAAATCAACAGTGTATAAAATACTTATTTTCCCCACCTTATATTTGATTTTAGACAGCCTATTCTTTTGTTTTTCTGGAGATAAATCTGATAATGACTTTCCACAGATAGCAAGAGTATTGAGCCAAGTTGAGCATTCTGTGCCTGGGGACATGGAGAGATAACTATTGACAGAAAAATTATTCAGCCAACAACTATCTGTTGTGTAAGGAGGTAAGACTACACAGTCAAAAGCACCAATTTTGCCATTAAGTCACTGTTAAAAATTTGGTGCATTTTAAGACAGTCAAGCTTAATGGAAGAAACACCATGTATGCAAGTACCTGGATAAGAATGAAGTGATTAAACAGAGTCAGCATGGGTTTGTAACTAATAAGTCATGTCAGACTAACTTAATTTCCTTCTATGACAGAATCACTGACTGGGTGGATCAGGGAAATGCTGTAGATATAGTATATCTTGACTTCAGCAAAGCATTTGACAAAGTATCTCACACAATCCTTATTGAAAAAATGACTAAGTATGGAATGGACAAGGCAACTGTTAGGTGGATTCATAACTGGCTTAGTGATCGGACCAAAGAGTGGTTGTAAATGGCTGCACATCCAGTTGGAAGATGTCTCAAGTGGGTACCACAAGGCTCTGTTTTGGGCCCTGTATTGTTCAACATCTTTATCATGATTTAGATGAAGGAATTGATGGTAAACTGATCAAATTTGCTGATGACACAAAGCTAGGAGGGTAGCTAATACTAGAGAAGAGAGAGAGAGGATTCAAAAAGATATACATAAACTGGAGCAGTGGGCAGCAACTAACAGAATGGATTTTAACAGGGAAAAATGCAAAGTACTACATCTGGGCAATAAAAATGAAAAAAGCATATACAAAATGGGAGGAATAGGGCTAAGTAACAGCACATGTGAAAAAGACTTGGGTATACTAATTGATCACAGACTTAACATGAGTCAACAGTGTGATGCAGCAGCAAAAAAGGCAAATGCAATTCTAGGATGTATCAACAGAAGCATACAGTCTAGATCACGTGAGGTCATTATTGCCCTCTACTCCTCTTTGGTCAGACCTCATCTGGAATACTGTGTCCAGTTTTGGGCACCACATTTTAAAAAAGACATCAACAAACTGGAGCAAGTTCAGAGAAGAGCCACCAGAATGGTGACCGGTCTGCAAACCATGTCCTATGAGGAACGGTTGCAGGATTTGGGAATGTTTAGCTTGCAAAAAAGAAGACTGAGAGGAGACTTAATAGCTGTCTACAAATATCTCAAGGGCTGTCACATTGTAGAAGGATCATCTTTATTCTCATTTGCACAAGGAAAGACTAGAAGCAATGGATGAAACTGAATGGGAGGAGACACAGATTAGATATTAGAAAAAACTTTTGACAGTTAGGGTGATCAATGAGTGGAACAGGCTGCCACAAGAGGTGGTGATTCTCCTTCAATGGAAGTCTTCAAACAGAGGCTGGATAGACATCTGTCTGGATGATTTAGAGAATCCTGCTTTGAGCAGGGGTTGGACCAGAAGGCCCAGGAGGTCCCTTCCAACTCTACCATTCTATGATTCTATGATTCTATTAATTTTAAGTTGTCTAGCTATAACAAAGGATTAGTAAATGTTCCCCTAAGGCTCAAAGAATTAGATAGGTACTGTAATAGCTTTGATTCCGTGTGACTTAAGTTAACAAGTGAATATGTTCAATTAGAAAAAATATAGAGTAGAAGTGTTAAACGGACACCCACTCTTGGATTTTCATTGCGATTCTGTCATAACATATTGTGCCTATAGTTCAGCATATTGTACTGGCAGCTATTTTCTTTTTCACATGAAACACAATATATACAGAACAAAAAAAAAATGTGCTTTATGTAAAGTTGGCACATTGTTTTCGTTTTTAGAAAAAAGCCTCAATTTTTCTCAGCACTTAGTGTGTGGCCAATGGTTAAGAGGAAGAGACTTTATGTCTGGTTCTAAACCTGCTGCTATTTTTACTTGTATGTAAACTAAACATCTATCACTTTAAGCTGCTATCGGAAGATTCTATTTAAGAAAAATCATGCCTGGGGCATATTTTTTTTCCTAAAACTGTGCTGTGTGTAATGGTGACATACTGTAAACTTTTGCATTGTTAAAGTTTAGAAAATGTTTCAATATTTTTTTTAAACTTCATTTGAACATTTATTTAAAAAAAACTATACTTTGTGTTCCAGGTCATATACTATTCAAAATATGTAAGGGCTAAATATACCATTGGGAGATGTGTAGAGTAAGAGGTGAAATACTGTAAGTGATTATAGACATTTGAAGAAAGTTACTTTTATGTTCCAAATATCATTATCATTGCCTTTGAAGTGTCATATTTTGTAGTTTTATATGTATCCACATTTTGAGAAAAATCTTTCAAATCACCCAAGTGTATATTTAGCATTAAAATGTTCTTTATGTCAATATGAATAAAAAAGTTCAAAAAGGTGAATCATTTGCTTTGCATCTAGTTAAGTGAATACAAGATGCAAGTCCCATGTAAGAAAAAAAAATCAAGGAAACAGCTCATTTCAAAGTATTTTATTAAGAAAGCCAAAATAATAAATTTAGGATATAAAAAGTAAAATAGTGACATGTTTAAGATTGTGTAACCTTCTACGATATGTAAAAAATATTTCTAAACTTAATTTTTAAAAGTCTGTCCATCTTTTACTGTTGAACTCTTAGCACCGTTCCATTTCTTTCTTTTTTCCTTTTTTTCTATATATTTTTTTTCTGGATGCAAACCTGCAAATCATTTGCATGCTCATAAGTAATTTTATAAAAGTTTGTTACCCTAAAAAAAAGGGGATTTAGGACTTTCCAGCCAATCAGGGCATCATCGGTCATCAGGATATCATTGGTGCAGGAAAGTACACAAAGACAGACTGAGAATACTGGAGCATTGGCTCTCCGGGGATGAAGCAGATGACTTTATATGTACACATATATATGGATATATATGTATATAAACACATTTTCTTATTTATTTATCAACTTTATATTATTTTCCTAACTTTTTAAACCTGGTAATGCTATTTGTCATTTTTATCCATCATGAGCAATTGTCAATTTTGATATACACTCAGTGCTGATCGTATAGAACATGTTATGTACCAGTGAGATAAAGTGCAGGAGCCCAAATGATATACACCACCCAACAACTGCAGTAACTTCTAGGATAGGTGTTCTTACCGATCAGAGCAGTTTTACCCCTGATATACTGCTGTCAATATGAGTTCGGCTTATGAATAATTTGACAGATAGAAAGCATTCAATCTGTCAAGTTATCGTTGCCCTCACAGCATGATCGTGGGACTCCTAGTCTTTCATAATCTTACATAATAGAGGAATGTATACTCTAGAAAAAAAATTGCCCCAAAAATGATACTTATTTGGTATCAACACATCAATAAAGACTCATACTATAAAACTATAATATTGATCCCACATAGTGAATGCTACAAAAAAAAATGCCTTTTTTTTACCAGGTTTTGAGGTGGTCTGTTCTACAAAGTGGTAAAGAAGCCTTGCCTCCTCGGGAGATTGAACCTTTCTTTCCTCATGTGTAGGGAGTGCCTCTTGACTTTTAAGAGGGTATTTACATGCTTTTGACCACGATTTTTCTAAGGGTCATTAAAATTTTTGTACAAGTTAATCATGTCAATGATAACACATCTCTTTTCTACACAAATAAGTTTAATTATTTTACTCATAAATTAGATCTTCTATGCCTCATCAGTTTTGTAGCTCTTCTTTGTACCTCTTCTGTTTTGTACATTTTCTAACTCCAGGCCATCTTTATATGAACAGGAGCCAGGATTGAATTGCATATTCTAGATCAGGTCACTCCAACGCTTTATAAAATGGTAGTGTTATGTCCCTGTCCTGTGAGTTCATATCGCTTAACTTTTCATTAGTTTTAGCATGTTAAACTAAACACATTGTAGAATAGTGGCTACCAAGCTGAATAAAACATAGCTTTCATTTTTCAATTCTCCTTTCCATTTTTGAGATTATTAGCATGTAAAGTTTATGTTATAATGTAGGTTAAATCCAAGGCTGTGTGACCAGAGATTCTGACTGCTGTGAGATGAAAACTAAAAACTATTTTTAATTCAGCTCAACAGTCCCATGTTATGTTCAGTTTAAAATGGTAAAACTGATGAATAATCCTCTTTAAATCATGACAAAATCCTGTTGGCTTTGAAGTCACTGATTGAAATTGCTTGCTGTTATTTAATCTGTGATATATAAGTACACCCACATCTTTCTATACAATTGACTCCTACTTTCACTTCTACAACTTATGGTCCCCACATATTAATAGTGCCCAGATGCACAACTTTACATTTCTCCACATTGAACCTCCTCTGCCACACGGATGCCCAATGACTCCGTTTCTGCAAGTACATTATATTTTGGTAATTAGGATGCTCAAAGATTGTTGAAGAATTGTACCCATATTTACAATTGTATTACCTATATTACATACAAATTACTTCAATCAAATTCTAAACCTAGAATTTTGTTGCTGTTTTATAGGTTTTACTATTCCACTTTGATTTTTTTAGGGTCTAATGTTCATCTTTGCCTTTTTAGGGAAAAATTCATGATATTTGCATTGTAAGTAAATTGCAAATGTAAGAAAATAATAACTACTAAAAAAAGTGATTTTTACTTAATGGCAAAGGCTCTAGTCAATAACTGCAAAAGATAAGGGCATATCATCAAAATTGATATTTCTGATATTATGCTAAGAAAACAAAGTTGTGAGTTATCATGAAATTATCTATTCTACTGTTTTCCAACCTTGTTTCAGTAGAATTCAGGTTAAGTTTAAATTCTGGAAATGTTGGAATAAATTTTGGCTTATTCATTCCTGTTTGGTAAGTGGATGGACACAGCATTCAAAATTCCTGGCCATTTTACATTTCTTGTGTTGGTAATAGCTGCTACTGATAATGCACATTATGGTAAATATGCCTAGAGACATTTTTGCACATAGACAGGCTGTCAAGTCAATGGACACTCATTAGTTCATACGATTGTTCTGTTCTGATACATCATATTGTCAGCAGCACATTCTTTTTTTACTCAAAGCAATATGTTGCCAGCAACAATAACTTAGTAACATAATTAGCAAGGCTGAAAAAAGCCATTTGTTCATCCAGTTCAGCCTATATTCCGTCAGAATAAATCCCCAGATCTACCTACTTCTAAAGAACCAAATAACTGTAAGATACAATATTGTTACGCTCCAGGAAGACATCCAGGCCTCTCTTGAACCGCTCGACTGAGTTCGCCATCACCACCTCCTCAAGCAAGGAATTCCAGATTCTCACTGCCCTAACAGTAAAGAATCCTCTTCTATGTTGACGGAAAAACCTTCTCTCTCCAGACGCAGAGAATGCCTCCTTGTGACCGTCACCTTCCTTGGCATAAACAGATCCACGCAGAGATATTTGTATGGGCCTCTTATATACTTATACATGGTTATTAGATCGCCCCTCAGTCGTCTTTTTTATAGACTAAATAATCCTAATTTTGCTAAT
>JARQOD010000006.1:83455334-83598837 GCA_033576555.1 Oophaga sylvatica
ACAAATATTGGAAACATGTGGGACAAAGCACGTATTAGTTAAAAGACCACTAAATTGGGGGCCAAAACCTCAGCACCCTACATCTTAGTTTTTTGAAGCCCTTCATCGACCCCACACTGGTTAGCTTCCTCAGGGGACGCCATGGAAGAACCCGGCCATTTTTTGCCAAGACAAACTGTTATTCCACAACAGCAGCAAGTTCCCTGTATCCCCCACTCCCGGCCCCCAAAAACACCAGGGAGCACGGCAGGGGTAAAAGCCCATACTCCGAAACCTGCAACAAGGCTCTGAATCGGATTGCAAAACTCCTGTCCTAAATGCTGTGATTCGGGGGGGTGGACAAAGTTTCCGTAACGATATCATTGTCAATCCCCAATAAAAGGGGCCAAGCCGTTTATTTCAGGCAAGCCGTCCCTGTCTGCAAAAGCATGTTGGGGAAAAATTAAACAGCGTACAAAAAGCCCTCAGTAAAAGGGTCCACCTGACCACCATGCGGACCAACCATTGTTATGACGCTAAACCCCCAGTAAGGAAAAAAAGGGAAAATTCCCCCCTACAAACAAAAAAGCTGAATCCCTACGATTAACGGGGAACCTGATCCGGCCCAGACCCCTAAACCTCCTAGTGAAAAAAAAAGCCTAAAGTTGGGGGGGAGTAATCCCTAAAACTGGGGACGGGAGAAAAGGTGGACACCTCCTACAAAAATTTTAGCAGGATAATTAAAAAAAAATAAATACTTTGTGACCCCAAAAATAAAACAAAACTCAAGTTAAGGCACCTAACACCCGGTAGTTAACTAGAAAAACAAGAAGTAAAACAAAGCCAAAGGCGGCCCCGAAAAAAAGGGAAAAAAAAGGCATGTGACCAGCAAACTGAACAAAACCTAAAAGGGTTTTAACACCCTGGCCGGGCAAAACCTTTCCCTCACGCCCTTGGGTCTGTTGTGCCCGGGTATGATCTTCGAGTGGCCTGTACGTTTTCCCCCACTCCAAGGATTGCGGGAATAAAATCTGTACAAAAATTGATTCCCCCTTTTCCCTTTTCCCAATCATCCGAACCGTCCGGTCTACCCCACATGGCCGTAAAAGTTTACCTGTTCCCCCCTATGAGCACAGCCGTGCCAAAAATTAAAAGGCCATCCTAAAATTTAAATTTTCCAGGGGGAAAAATTTTCCACACAGCGAGGGCTCTGAATGCCTAAAGCAGGGGCGCGGGGTTTTTTTTTGGGAAAGAGAATCTACAGGGGGGGTTGGTTGTGTGACAATGGCCGAAATCTGGGTCACCCTGGGCCCCTTGGGGCCCCAGTCACTACCATGTTGTCTATGTCTCAATTTGGGGCATGCAATTTTTTTTGGGGCTACCCGGGGCTTGATCACTGCTGCACAAGGCCCCCTAGGTGCGCCACTTGCACGTTCCAGCATGGCCAATTCTGATTGCAGCCTGCAACGCGATTTCACCTTCAGAAAATCCTTATAGGTTTACGAAAAACCCCCAGGGGAATTCCTTTCATAGTTGGGGGGGTTGTGTGGCAGCAGAACATAAGGAGTATCGCTGCATCAGGGCGTCAACTCGCAATTTGCGGTTTTCCTTTTCACCACTACTGAGTGGGCCTCTATAATAAGAATAAAATTTATTTTTTTATAACCCATAAATTTTCCCCGTGCTTTAATTTAACATTTCAAAACACGAGTCATAATAACAACTTAACAATACAATAATTAAAAAAAAAAATCAGCCGCCCCTGCTGGTGAAAGCTTCAATCTACAATGAGGTGGGGAGATACAAAGTACAGGTTTTTTAAACAGGGGGGTTTTTTTTCAATGAGGCAGCCATTTTAAGGAATGAGGGATGCATGGAGATAGTGATGGGGACAACACAGATTACACATAGAATACTTTGATTAGTGAATGTGTAGGCCCCCCTTAACAAATGTTTTTTGAGGGGGGGCCGAAACCATCCAAATTTCGGATAGTCCCCAATTTCTTTTGGGAGAGCATTCCAGGGAGGGGGAGCGCGGGGGGAAATCTTGGGGGTTTGGGTGGGAGTACGGGGTTTTGCAGAGGTTAGTCGAAGGGGGTTTGCAAGTGCGCATCGGTTAGGCCTATAAAATAAATAAGGAGGGGGTAGGGGGGGCGCCTGTGGAGAGCTTGTTGGTGGAACCATAATTGAATTGGTCCTATAAAAGGGCAATGCCGTGTAATGGGGGGGAATAAAACTAAAAGGATTCTGCCACGTTTTTTTGCGTTTTTGAGTCAAGCGGATGGCGAGTGCAATGATGCACTATCAGCCTACTGTCCCCCTTATCTGCCTGCCAAAAAACACTGCAAGCACTAAGGCATAGGTTTTGGGGAAAGGTGGGGATGAGGAGTCACAAATTTTCCTCACCTTCGGAAAGTCAGGCAAATGGTTCCCCAAAAGGGCGGGGACTTTCAAAGTACCAGTGTTTCAACAATTGAACCTCCGAGTCGCTGCTATTTTTAAAACCAAAACAAACTTTTGTATTTACAAAGCCATAATGACATTTTTTTTCTATCCTTTTGTAATGCTATTGTGTTTCCCCAAACTGATGTTCAGATTATGATACAAAGTTTTTAAAAATTTTAGTTTTAAATTTTTTTAAATTTTAAGTATTTGAGGCTTGTGGGAGATGGGGGATCAATGGGGGGGGAAACATCGTCCGGGGGGGTAGAAAAACTTATCATATGTAGACCAAGGGGGGTGATGACAGCAGGCGGGATGACCCTCTTTCAGGGGGAATTTTTTGGCCATTGGGAGTCTCACACATGTTGATTCATGCTGCATGGTGAGAAACGACCGCCGCATCGAACACATTCACACCCCCTCGATTATTGGGGGTACACCCTCCTAGACCCTCCTACCGGGGCAACTTACAAAAACCTCACACCCGTTAACCGGGGGGGTAAAAAAGCGGAATACCAGCACAAGGTGCAATCCATAATGTTCTCCATTCCAGCCGGAGCACTGTGCTGCACGATTTCAAAGCGCTCTGTGGTCGAGGAGTGGAGACAGTCTGCAAAAAGGGGAGCAAAGCGGCCCTCTCACAGGGCAAGAACATATGTTCCAAATGTGTCGAAGTTTTGTGGCAGCCCCCAATGTTACACCATCCAACGGTCCAGTCGAGGGGGAACATTTCCGTAAGATGGTGCGACTAAGTCTTGCCCTCTCGTGTACTCCCAATGGCTCTTCCCCATTCAAGTTTTGTGTCTTAAGCTGGATACATGGCCAGAGCTTAGCCGTATGCATTGGAGGTGCGGCTTGATCTGCTGGCAGTGTATTTCGGAGCGCGTTTTATGCTGCAGGGGGTGTAAACAGACCGTTGCATGCGACTAACCACGATAATGTGAACGGTTACTTTTCTGAAAAGAACAGGCAGGATCTCGCCTGAATTTGCCTGTCCGGTTTCAGATTAACTAAACTGGTTACAACGTTTTCCATTCTCCTGTTATGTTTCATCTTTCTACCACCTGAGCTATACTCCCTGGGCTACAACACTGCCATTGCTGCTCAGAAGTGTCGTGTCCACAACCAATAACACACTATGTGATAGTGGGGTTCAGAACGCCTGTGTTCCCCCTGTGTGTGTCCGGCAAAAATTATGCTACCTAGCTACACGTTTAAAAAAAACATGACATGTTAAATGCTAGTGCTACACATAGATATCAGGCTAACCCCTTATTTCTAAGCTGTAACAAGTGAACGTCAATTTAAAAACCATTCAATGATTATGTTTGGTAACAAATCTGTAACTAAAATTGTGAACATATTATGGCAGATATCCACATGTCTAACACAAATGCTAACACAAAGCATACTTATGCTATAGGGTACTGATGGTGAACCTTCTCACTCCATAACTTTGACCAATCCAACTCACATCATGCCTCAAATGCTGCAAGTTGGAAGTGCATAATGTGGGTTGAACTTGACAACACTGCAGTGCGAAGGTTATCCTTCTGTGTTCTTGGCTTTTAAATAAAAAAGCATACAAGTAAATATAATAATACATTGTTGATTAAGGGACATGATGTACACCTGTAATATTGTGCAAACAATGGATGTAGGACTATTCCTCTTCAACATTACTTATATTTGGTGTCATTTGAAAAAATACATATTTTAGTTAAAATTAAAAACCCATGTTCAGTAGCTGTGAAGGCCCGTTCGGTACTTTCTATAGTGTTTTGCCACCAATGTATTGTATACGGATGGAAGGCGTCACACATAATAGATTAGATTTATTTTAAATGGAATGTGCAGAACCAATTGGAGATAAATGAAAAGGATGAGCCACTGAGACACGCTCAGCAGGTACAAGCAGCAGTGCTTGAACATGTAACTGGAGCGTGATTGCACTAAAAAAGTAAAAAACACAGACTGAAGTGAACACTGAAACACAACTGTCCACAATCTGTGAAAAGCTCCTTTCTGTACTTCTATAGTGTTTGCAACCAATGTATTGTATACGGATGGAAAGCGCGTCACACTAATAGATTAGATTTATTTTAAATGGAATGTAGCAAACCAATTGGAGATAAATGAAAAGGATGAGCCCTGAGACACGCTCAGCAGAGTACAAGCAGCAGTGCTTGAACATGTAATGGAGCGTGATCTGCACTCAAAAAAGTAAAAAACACAGACTGAAGTGAACACGAAACACAACTGTCCACAATCTGTGAAAAAGCTCCTTTCTGTACTTCTATAGTGTTTGCAACAATGTATTGTATACGGATGGAAGCGCGTCACACTAATAGATTAGAATTTATTTTAAATGGAATGTAGCGAACCAATTGGAGATAAATGAAAAGGATGAGCCATCGGACACCTCAGCAGAGTACAAGCAGCAGTGCTTGAACATGTAACTGGAGCGTGATCTGCAACTCAAAAAAGTAAAAAACACAGACTGAAGTGAACACTGAACACAAACTGTCCACAATCTGTGAAAAGCCCTTTCTGTAAATTCTATAGTGTTTGCAACCAATGTATGTATACGGTGGAAGCGCGTCACCTAATAATTAGATTTATTTTAAATGGAATGTAGCAGAACCAATTGAGATAAATGAAAAGGATAGCCACTGAGACACCGCTCAGCAGAGTACAAGCAGCAGTGCTTGAACATGTAACTGGAGCGTGATCTGCACTCAAAAAAGTAAAAACACAGATGAAGTGAAACACTGAAACACCACTGTCCACAATCTGTGAAAAAGCTCCTTTCTGTACTTCTATAGTGTTTGCAACCAATGTATGTATACGATGGAAGCGCGTCACACTAATAGATTAGATTTATTTTAAATGGAATGTAGCAGAACCAATGGAGATAAATGAAAAGGATGAGCCACTGAGACACGCTCAGCAGAGTACAAGCAGCAGTGCTTGAACATGTAACTGAGCGTGATCTGCACTAAAAAAAGTAAAAAAAACACAGACTGAAGTGAACACTGAAACCAACTGTCCACAATCTGTGAAAAGCCTTTCTGTACTTCTTAAGTGTTTGCAACCAATGTATTGTATACGATAGGAAGCACGTCACACTAAAGATTTGATTTTTTTCTAATATAATGAGCTGCACCAATTCCACATAAATAAAAAAAAAAAAAAAAAAAAAAGTGACACGTGCAGATGCCTACAAACAGCGGTGGATGCAGAGCAAACTGCAGCGTCACCTGCACTCACACACACACCTTGCACAGGCTGTTAAAACAACACTGGCAAATGAAGCTTTACACAGCGGTTGGTAAACTAGCTGCCTCAAGCACAGTAGTACACAAAACGCAATATCTAACTGTTTCCTCAGAGTCAGCACAGCAGCGTTTCTGTCCCTAACTGAGTTCACAGCACAGTGACGCTAAAATGGCTGCGGCGCCTTTTATAGTGCATTCTGACATCATTTCAGCAGCCAATCACAGCCATGCCATTAGTTAAGATGACCGCATCATTACAGGATGTGCCCACACTTCGTAGGATTCCTCATTGGCTGACTAAAATCACATTGCCTCTCAAAGAATTATGGGAACTTCCGATTCCGGTATACAGATATGGAAAAAGTATCGGAATTAAGTATCGGAATTCCGATAACGCGAATATCGGCCGATACCCGATACTTGCGGTATCGGAATGTCAACACTACTCATGAGACATGACAATGTCATGTGAGCCCCAGGAGACATAGCACCGACGCCACTGTAACAGCGCCAGCACTGGAGGTGAGCACAGCCTGAAATTCTTTTACCTGAAGAAATATGGTGATTTTGAAGAGATTGTCCTATTAGTTGAGATTCCCTTTACATCTAGTGCTATGAGTATCTAAGGGCTTTCTCAGCTTATAAAATTTATGTTCTTTTGCTGCAGTTATTTATTCATTATACTGTAGTTTAAAACTTTGCTCATAAATCTTAAAAGGCTACATCTACTTTAGTTAATATTTTATTGCTTCAATGCATCAAAAATAAAAAAAATAATACTTTACAAATGCTCTAAATGGTAAACTACCAACTATTTGTATGACAGCAGTAGGCAAAAGTAAGGTTATGGCAGCATAATGAAACTCTGCACAGTTTGTCGTCTGTAGCCTTGGAAACACAAAGGTCGGCTCTGGAGTTAAAAACAAATACTTTTTTTTTAAATTCAATTAAGACTATATTCAAAGTTCCATTAGTTTTAATTTATTTTAAAAAAATAATTTCAATTAATATATCCTTTACATCTAAGTGATCACCCATACTGTTCTAATTGTGGTCCTTACATTGCCGCATCTTAGTATTCTGTGATTTTATTAAGATATCTATAATATTTACCATTAAACCCACACATTCTTCATTTTTACAAAACCTTTAGATGGGGCACTGCATACAGTATGGTAAGACTTTGAAAGGTAAAAGGACAATACTACTCAGTTCATTTTGTCACCTTTATAGCTATGGTTTATAACAAGATTTGGCTATAATTTTATAGCCTGACTATTAAAAAAACAAAAACAAAATAAAACAAAACATAAATTGAATTTCAAAAAGGTAAAGCAAACACAAAATATTGACGGCATAAATATCTTTAAAGTAAGTTTCTAATGGTATGGTTTGTATCAGTTGTTTAATATGTGATAAGGCCCAAGTGTCAATCTGTTCTCCCTTATGGGGCTTTCTGTTTAACAGTAGATGTTGAATTTCAACTTTTTTTGATGAAGCTTTCAATAAAAAAATGAAAAAGAAAAAGCGATGAGATGTTACGTTTTATGTTGTTACTTATGTACACCCAAATAGTAAAACTGTGCATTAAATGGTGTGGGAATATGCATCAATAAATACAGAATGGTTTCAGCTGAGTGGTCATAAGAACTTAAGGGCATACAGATGCAATATTCGGCTAGAATACATCACACAGGTCTGCTAATGGAAGTCTTCTCACCTGCTGTGTTATATGAAACAAATATGAGCAAGCCAGTAATTGAAACAGAAAAGGTAAGAATGAAGAGTTACCCAGAAATTTCAATTTAGTACAATTTTTTTTGTTAGGAGTGCTGGACATATATTGGGGGACTTATTATTGGCTGTGCTCAAGAGTTTCAGTGTAAAAAAAGTTTTACTTTTTTGTACACCTATCTCTATGAATAATAGTATTCTTTTTCCTTTTGTCATGACTCTCGAGCCTTTTAGAAGTCTTTAGTAGGCCAAATTTTTTTTAGTATTATTGTCAATGGAATTGGCATTAAAGAGGTGGTCCAAAATACAAATTAAATTTCATCCAAAATCCCTGTCTATTTAATGACATAATCTAAACTATTTTTTAATATACTTGAACTAAAAATTCCCTATGTTTCAGTAACTAAATTTTTTAATTATTTGGCTGGTCCCTGCTCAATATACAATGTGTAATGTGCACAACAACAACGCACTCTCTTGCAGGCTCTGATCAGCAGTAACTTGTGGGGGCTGTGCTGGTTGCTGCACTCAAGGTATTCTGACGACTCTCACTAACAGTGTGCTCTGTTGTTGACTTGTTACTACTGATCTTAGAAATCGAGAGAGCACTGTCATTGTGCACATCACACAGTGCACATCGCTCAGGGACTAACCCAGCCCTGTAAATGAAGGTTACTGATTGTTTCCGTAAGGGTGGAGAGGCTGTGGTCACAGCATGTACTTGGATTCTCATATGAAGGGTCATCAAACAGGAAGTAGGAAAATAAGAAAAGCAGTTAGTGTAGTAAGAGAAACATGGGGAACTTTTAATTCAAGTGTATTAGAAAATAGTTTAGATTATGGCTTTAAAGGGGACCTTTCACCAGGTGTGGCCAATAATAGATACAGCCATCACCTTTCAGGACTGATATAAAGCATTCTATAATGCTGTATATAAGCCCCAATCTGATCTGTAAGAGAGGAAAAATAACTTTTATTATACTTACCTGAGGGGTGGTCCGGTCCGATGGGCGTCGCTGGTCTTGGTCTTGCGTCTCCCTTTTTCTTGTGATGCCGCCCTCCTGCTTGCATTGTGTGGATGATGCATTTCCTTTGCACATTACTCCTGTGCAGGCGTACCTCTCTGCCCTGTTGAGGACAGAGCAAAGTACTGCAGTACGCAGGTTTCGGGAAAAGTCAAAGAGCCGGAGTGCATGCGCACTGAGTACTTTGCTCTGCACTCGACAGGGCAAAAAAGTACCCATGTTCAGGAGCGCTGTGTCAATGAGACTGTGTGGATGACGAAGCGATGCGTCATCCACACGAAGCAAGCAGGATGATGGAGATCGTAAGAAGATGGGAGGCCCTGGAGCAAGACCAGCAACACTCCTCGGACCGGACCGCCCACAGGTGAGTATAATAAAAGTTATTTTTCTTCTCTTACAGGTTGGGTTAGGGGCATATATACAGCATTATAGAATGCTGTATATCACCCCTGAAAGGTGATGGCCGTATCTCTTATCGGCTAAACCTGGTGAGAGGTTCCCTTTAAATAGATTGGGATTTAAGATAAAAATTAATTTGTATTTCGGACCACTCCTTTAAGTATAATACCTCACATTTTTACCATTCCCTAGAAGGCATCAACTTCTCTTTTTGGTGCATAAACAGAGAAAGATGTGCTGATTTTAAAAGAGAGTATGTGACATCTAAAAATTGTAAGTTCTCGTTAAGTTACGTACACGCTCTGTTTACAGCCTATGTCAGGTTTACACATGTTAGGGTCTGCGGAACGCACCTAATAGATATAGTAGAGAGGTGCATTCGCAGCCCGGGGTCCACCGTGCAAGCGAAGCCCGCTGCTAGTAAGATGGTGAAAGTAGCGAACTCTGTTATCCCGCAGAGTCGCTAAAATAAACGCCATAGCGCGCTGTGAAAGTAAGTGCGAACTCTGTTAATCCCCAGAGCTGCTAACGGAAAACCACAGCGCTATATGGCGATAGGTGTGAACTCACTTAGCTTCAGTGAGCCGCAAAGTAAAACGCTAGGGCGCTGAACCAGAGTTATAAAGCGAACCCTGTTGCATCACAGAGCCGCTGAGAAAAAGACTGTGTCCTGTTAACACCACAGGGATACACAGATAACTGCTGTGCGGATAGCAGTCCGTGATCATGCAGACAGCAACGCAATCAAGCAATCTCCTCACTGGAGAAGCCGGTATTCTAGGGGCTTATTTCAGCCGAGCCCTAACCACATGCGTGCATGATCACACTGGCGCAAAGCACATAATGCAATTGATACTAGCGCATGGCGGCCCAGCCATGCCACCCTTTTATAGTAACAGTTACAGGACCTGCCTGAAACAAGGACCAATGAAACTGTTCCAGAACACCAGTAGTCACAGGACCTTCCTGGCGGACCAATAGGAGCTGCTGCAGTACCTGAGCATGTGACCCCTGATCTCCAATGACAGATCTCACCCTGGGCATGCTCAGAAGGGGAAAACAAGGACTTTGTCCTAAAGACGTCTGCTCGCCGCTAACGAGTACTGGCCACAATAGCAGAGCCTGGAGGGGCAGCACTAATCCTCTGCACACTGTTAGACTGGGCGAGATGCTGGGACCAACCTCTAAGCTGAGCAGAGTCCACTGCGGCCTGAGACAAATGGAGACCGTAGCCGGGATGGCTCGAGATTCCCCTTGTGCAGAAGCGGGAACTCGACCCCTAAGAATACATTTGCTAAACTATAGATGTAAGCTTCTGTCCACTACAGGCACCCATTCAAAACATTAAAAAAGTACAGTACATGGACAGATGAGATAAATGCTGTCTATAGGAGGCAGTCTGAAGAAAAGGAAGTGGGGCAATTATGTTTTTAAGGGGAGCATGTCAAGTAGCCTGATAGAGGGTCACCCATAAAAGTCTATAAAAAAAATGGGTGCATTCGCATCAATCTGGAGGAGAGTGGGGAGGAGCATGGGAGATAGAGAAACCATGGAATACAGTTTTGTGTGAAACAGGGAAACATGGGTGAAGTCTGTGTAGGGGAAAATAGGAGGCAGTCTGAGAGTGAATAAGTCTTTCCTGATATAGGCAAGATGTTTGAGTCTCTATGGTTGAACAATACAAAAGATACAGATAAAGATGTTGTTAGGGCTGGCGGAACGCACCAGATAAATATAAATAATAGGTGCGTTCGCAGCCCGGGGTCCACCGTGCAGGCACAGCCTGCTGCTAGTAAGATGGTGGTATAAGCGAACTCTGTTACACCACAGAGTCGCTGAGGTAGAGACGCAGAGATAGAGACTGTGTCCTGTTAACACCACAGGGATAAACAGACAACTGCTGTGCGAATAGCAGTCCGTGTTCATGCAGTCAGCAACGCAAACAAGCAACTCCTCACTGGAGAAGCCGGTATTCTAGGGGCTTATTTCAGCCAGGCCCTGAACACGTGCATACAAATCACCGAACCGGAGGTGCCGGTATTCTAGGGGCTTATTTCAGCCGAGCCCTAACCACATGATCCCCGGAGCCTATCAAAGAGCTGGAGAGGCAGCAGAAATCCTCTGCACAATGTAAGACTGGGCGAGACTCTGGGACCGAAGTCTCTGCTGAGCAGAGTCCACTGTGGCCGGAGACGGATGGGAGACCGCAGCAGGCATGGTTCGAGATTCCCCTTGTGCAGAAGCGGGAACTCGACCCCTAACATTACCCCCCTCCTAGGGCCCCCTTCTTTGGACCTTGCTACGTTCAAAGGCAGCGATGAGCTGCGGAGCATGAATATGCTCGGCAGGCTCCCAGGACCTATCCTCAGGCCCATAACCCCTCCAATCCACCAAAAAAATGTTTTTGCCCCGTACCACCTTGCATCCAACAATGGTGTTCACCTCGTGATCGTCCGTAGACGAACCCGACGTCCTGGCAGATGACTCAGGCAACCGGGAGATGATCACGGGTTTTAGGAGGGACACATGGAAGGTGTCAGAGATACCAAGGCGAGGCGGAAAGGCTAAACGGTAAACCACCGGGTTCACCTGCTCAAGGACCTTGAAGGGACCCAAATAGCGGGGTGCCAACTTAGTAGACTCCACCCGCAGCCTGATGTTTCAGGCGAAGAGCCACACTAGTTCGCCAGGAGCAAATGTCGGAGTGGTACGCCGATGGGCATCGGCAGAAGACCTCATCCTCTCCTTGGAAGCCTGAATGGCATCCTGGGTGCGGTCCCATATGTCCCGTGCCTCCACAGCCCAGTCTGCCACCCTGGAGTCGGCGGAAGCCATGGGCATGGGCACCGGTACCCGCGGATGCTGGCCGTAATTTAAGAGGAATGGGGTCTGTCCGGTGGAGTCAGCCACAGCATTGTTTAGCGCGAACTCCGCCCACGGGAGCAAGGATGCCCAGTCATCCTGCCTGGCAGAGACAAAATGTCGCAAGTATGTGACCAAGGTCTGTTTGGTCCTCTCTACCAACGCATTCGTCTCGGGATGATATGCAGAGGAGAGGTACCGGTACCCGCGGATGCTGGCCGTAATTTAAGAGGAATGGGGTCTGTTCGGTGAAGTCAGCCACAGCATTGTTTAGCGCGAACGCCGCCCACGGGAGCAAGGATGCCCAGTCATCCTGCCTGGCAGAGACAAAATGTCGCAAGTATGTGACCAAGGTCTGTTTGGTCCTCTCTACCAACGCATTCGTCTCGGGATGATATGCAGAGGAGAGGTTTAACTCAATGCAGAGTAGACGACACAGCTCTCTCCAGAACCGAGACGCAAATTGGGGACCTCGATCGCTGACAATCTTGTCTGGCATACCGTGTAGACGGAAGATGTGTCTAATAAATAATGCTGCCAAGGCCCGTGTAGAAGGTAAACGTGGTAGCGGCCCAAGTGCACCATTTTGGAGAAGTGGGTCGGTGATCACCCAAATGATAGTGCAACCCCGAGACTTGGGTAAGCCCACCACAAAGTCCATCCTGACCATCTCCCAGGGAATGTCTGCCACCGGCAAAGGGAAAAGTAACCCAGTTGACCATTGTCGAGGGGACTTGTTCTTGGCGCAGGAGACACAAGCCTGAACATATTCCCTGACGTCACGGACCATATGTGGCCACCAGTATGTCCTCGCCAATAATTCAGTTGTCCTCTTTGCCCCAAAGTGTCCACCCACCTTGGACGAGTGTACCCAAGAGAGTACCTCTGGTCGCAAATTAGTGGGCACAAAAGTCTTGCTCGGAGGCACAGACTCTACCGAAACCGGGGCTACAGTTCTCAAGCTCTCTTCGGGGACTGTTGTGAATGGGTTTGAGATGAGTTCTGAGCAGAGGCTTCCTCTGGTGGTTACAAGCGGTGCTGGTCTGTCCAGTGAAGATTGTGAGGACTGGGAATCAGGTGTTACTGACTGGTCTTATATAAGGGAGTCACCTTCCCATCAGGGTTGCCGGTGATCAATTGTTCTGGTCTGAATCCTTCATTCCTGTTTCCCTTGTAGCCTGCTGTGTCGTGTCTGCATCTCCTGCTAACAGATAAGACATTTTCTTCTTTTTGTTTTTGTGCTATATTTTTGCATTTTGTCCTGCACTTCTGTGGGGGCCTTCAGGGTCCCCTCCGGGGCTTTTGCCCTCTCAGTTTAGTTCAGCCACTAATGTTTGTACTTTTGCTTTTTCCAGTTTTTTCATGGCTGCTGTTTTGATTTTGTTACACCAGAGAACTAATTTAGGTGGAAGAGGTCGTGTGATCTTAGGTGTTTTTGAAATTAGTAGAGTTGGTGCTTTTCAGGGTTTTCTGGGATTGCAGTAAGTACCCTTCCTATCCTTTTCTGTTTAGTTAGTTTGGGCACCAGCGTTTGCTCATACTATTTTCTTTCTGTGTCAGTATTTCATCTTGTCTAACCGCCATTACTTGTTTGGGGCTTTCTATTATCTTTGGGGTTCTGCTCCGGGGCAGATAGCTTTCCTATTTCTATCTTTAGGTGTAGTTAGTTTCTCAGGCTGTGACGAGGCGTCTAGGATCAACGTAGGAACGCTCCACGGCTGCCTCTACTTGTGGTGATTAGTCAGGGTACTGCAATCTCATAGATTCCAACTGCTCTGGTGTATTGCCTTTTTTACCTGCACTCCTCAGCTACCGAAACATAACAGTATCACCGGCCTAAAAATTGAAAATTGTATGGTACTCACAGAAGGGAAAAAATATTGTGAAAGAAAAAAGGTTGTCAGAGTTGTCAGAGATATTTTTCTCTTTGTTGCATTTTTTTCCCTCTGTATCTCTGGGTGCTGGGGAGGATCTTTTCTCTCAATGGAGCTTGCACAGTTGTCTGGCCGTGTGGATCAGCTCGCCGCTGAGGTTCGGAGTATTGCTACCTATCTTGCTAGGTTGCCTGTTGTGGAACCTAGGATTCCCATGCCAGATTTGTTTTTAGGGGATCGAGCTAAGTTTCAGAATTTCAAAAATAATTGTAAATTGTTTTTTGCCTTAAAATCTAAGTCCTCAGGGAACGCAGCGCAGCAGGTTCAAATTATCATCTCTCTCCTGCGCGGCGATCCTCAGGATTGGGCTTTTTCCCTGACACCTGGTTATCCTGTTTTGAGTGATGTTGATGCATTTTTTCAGGCTTTGGGGTTATTGTACGATGAGCCTAATGTCACTGATCAAGCTGAAAAAGCCTTGTTGGCATTAAATCAGGGGCCTTATGACGCTGAGTTATACTGTCAGAGATTCCGTAGGTGGGCAGTCCTGACCAAATGGAATGACGACGCTTTGGCAGCCCTTTTCCAGAAGGGTCTGTAAGATAATGTAAAGGATGTTATGGTGGGATTCCCTGTCCCCTCTGGTCTCAATGATTCTATGTCATTAGCGATTCAAATTGACAGACGTTTGCGTGAGCGGAGAAGTATGCGTGGAATGGTGTTGCCTTGTGAACCAGCTTCTGAACCCATGCAGTGTGATAGAGTGGTGTCTGGGGCACAGCGTCATGAGTTTCGAAAGCGCAATGGGTTATGTTTCTACTGTGGTGATGCCTCTCATGCTATTTCAGTCTGCCCTAAGCGGGGAAGACGTTTTGCACGCTCAGTTGTCTTGGGTAGTGTTCAGACTAAGTTTTTATTAACTGTCACTCTGATATGCTCTCTGTCCTCATTTTCTGCTCAGGCTTTCGTTGATTCTGGAGCAGCTATTAACCTGATGGATTATGATTTTGCTAAACGTTGTGGGTTTCCCTTGATACCCCTACAGAAGTCTATTCCCCTACTGGGGATCGATTCTACCCCTTTGGCTGAGAATAAACCCCAGTTTTCTACTCAGGTGATAATGAGGGTTGAACCTGATCACCAGGAGTGCTGCCCTGTTGGAAAATTGTTTGTCCCGGACCAGTGGAAAAAGAGTGTGATGTCTGAGATTCATTGTTCCGCATTGGCTGGGCATCCCGGAATTTTTGGTACCAGAGACTTGGTTAGTCGGTCCTTTTGGTGGCCTACCTTGTCTCGTGATGTCAGGGAATTTGTGCAGTCCTGCGGGACTTGCTCTCGCTCCAAGCCTTGCTCTCGCTCTAGTGGTTTGTTGATGCCATTGCCTGTGCCCAAGAGACCATGGACCAATATCTCTATGGATTTCATTTCCGACCTTCCTGTTTCTCAGAGAATGACCACCATCTGGGTAATTTGTGATAGGTTTTCCAAAATGATACATCTTGTGCCATTACCTAAGTTGCCTTCCTCCTCTGAATTGGTGCCGTTGTTTTGTTCCTTCAGCACGTGGTTCGTTTACACGGCATTCCTGAGAACATTGTGTCTGACAGAGGAGTCTAGTTTGTTTCCAGATTTTGGAGGACTTTTTGTTCTAAACTGGGTGTTCAATTGTCTTTCTCCTCGGCATTTCATCCTCAGACCAATGGTCAAACTGAGAGAACAAACCAGACATTGGAGACTTATCTAAGATGCTTTGTGTCTGCTGATCAGGATGACTGGGTCTCTTTTTTGCCTTTGGCTGAGTTTGCTCTTAATAATAGGGTCACTATACCAAAAATTTGCCTATTTTTATAATATCTGCTCTCAATCATATTAATAAATCCCCAAAAATCGGTGCATGTACTGCCCGAAATAAACGCAGATTCTTCAATATAATAAACATGAAATATTTATTGTAACAAAAATTCAATTCTATTATACAAAAGTGTTCAATATCAAAAATAGGTGCAGAGATAAAATGGGACACACCTGAGCTCACAATTAGAATATACAAAGGCCATACACACGGAGGTTAACAGCCACCGTTAGCAGTAAAAGCTGACAACAAGTCTCAAAGACCAGTCATATTTATGAGATGAATACATATATTAACAATGTGTCTTCAATGTGAAAACCCATCAGCCCTAAATTGGAGATGATGAACAACACCTATGTATCCATAAATGGCTAGGCACAATAGAAGACTTTCATTTAAATAGCATATCAGTGGCTGATGCCTTTACCTGAGTGTCGGCCGTAAAGTTGGAGTAGTGGGAGCTCCGGTCCCTGCGCCCCGACGCGCACGTTTCGCCCAGCTTCTTCGGGGGCGGATACCAGAGGCAAGTTACCAGTGAGTTTAAAAAGGGAGCTCCCACCAATCCAATGATCGACAATAAGGGGGTGCTGATGGTCAGCTGTGATTTCAAATGGCGCACATGCTGTTTTCACCCGATCCATTATAATAATGGCACTTCGGTGCGGTCGGCACTGATGTAACCGGAAGGATCACAAATCATGTGATCGTATCCAGCGTCATCAGATTCTCTGGCCGCACACATCATGCCTGGGCGGGTTCTAACACGCGCGTGCGCACTAATCGCATTGACCACAGACAGAAGACATTCAGAATCGTGGGATTATATCAGCCTCTACTCTAGATTCCATTGCATGACAAGGGAATTGAATCAACACGGCATTTTGATGTATGTCTCAATACTCTATATGTTAAACATCCCCAATGAAATGGAGATTTTAACGATAAAAAGGAGGGGGAGAGAAAAGAGAAAGGGGATATGAAGAAAAAAAGGGTTTTTTAGTGTAATATCCAAAACACTGTTATTAATATTCATGGGCAATTAATACTATATAATTTTTTCTATCCATATTACTCTCGGGGTATGTATACTTATGAAATCATATAGTATACTGATTATACCAAAAACCGCAATTATTCGTGGAGGCAAGAAAAATATATATTATCCTAATTAAATATGCACATAAACCTTATTATATCTTAATACAATCAGCCACCCCCATTTCTTGATGACAACCGGAAAAAATTTCTAATTAGTACACATACGGTGGTAAAAATGTCACAAAATGCAACAATAACCTGTTAGCTTTTAAAGAGAAAGAAAAGTCCGTGTTTCACAATATTATAGGGGAGATATCAGAAATGTCTTCTGAAGCTTTATTGATCCTTGATTTGTTTGTAGAGGAAGAACCCATCATCAGATATCCCACGTTGATCATGAAGAGGAGGTTCAGTCAATTCAAAGACACTCAACATTGGATGGTGGAGCTCAATAAAAAGAAAACAAGAATAAGGTAAGTAATCATAAATTAAAAACAATTAAAAACAAAAATATTTCCAACAACCAGGAGAGTTGAGCCCAGCACAAAGACGTCAATACCTAGACAAAAAATATATCAATAGATAAGTGGTTACAGAAAAGCCCCAAAGCCTGGACTTTCATTGAGTCCTTGTGGATGTAGAGCCCCTAATCTAAATATCCACTTACATTCCAGTTTGGCCAATTCTTTGGCTAGATCACCTCCTCTAAAACCCATTTTTAGAATATCAATACCCTTGATCTTTAGCAGATGGGATTTGCACTGGTGAAATCTCTTGAAATGTCTCGGAAGTGTTTTTAGCATAGTCTCATCTGTGATGGTTTTTGCTTTTTCTATGTCAAGACAATGTTCCCTCGTGCGAATCTTTAATTCGCGAGTTGTCAATCCCACATAGATCTTATTACATAGGCACCAAGCCTGATAGATAACTCCCTTGGATGTACATGTGATATGTTTCCGGATATCAAAAATCTTAGTGCCGTCATGGTTCTTAAAGGTATTCCCTTTTATTAAGTTGGCACACGCTTTGCATAAACCACAAGGGAAAAAGCCTGGATTGCCTATATGATTATCTTTTTCTCGGCCAAAGTGGCTATGCACCAATCTATCACGAATCGTTCGTGCCCGTTTGGCCACTATGGATGGATATGGATCCGAAATCCTGCCAAGTGTGGAATCTGTGAATAGTAGATTCCAGTGCTTTTTTAGAATATTTCTAAATTCCTCCCATTGGTTATGAAATGGGGTGATAAATCTAACTTTATCCGAATTAGAATGGTTTTGAGGTGATTTAACTAATAAGGATTCTCTAGTGGTTTGTTTCGCTCTCATGTAGCCTTTACGAATACTTTTACGGCTATAACCTCGTTCTTCGAAGCGCTGGCTCAGTTCTTTTGATTGTAATTCAAAATCAGCTTCATTAGAACATAAACGTTTAACTCTTAAGAATTGACCAATTGGTATGCCCTGGATTAGATTTTTAGGGTGAAATGATCCAGCGTGTAATAGTGAGTTTGAAGCTGTCTTTTTTCGAAACACTGTGGTGGAAAGAAATCCATTATCTGAAGCGGCTATAGCAATATCCAAAAATTCGATACTACAACCATATTTGAATGTTAAATGGATGTTGTATGGGTTACTATTTAAAATTTTTATAGTATTCTCCAAATCATTTACTGGTCCATCCCAAATAAATAGTATGTCGTCGATGAATCGAATCCAATTATGGATTCGATCCATACCCCTAATATTATCACTGTGAAAGATTTCCCTTTCCCAGAAACCCATGAATAGGTTTGCATACGAGGGGGCACAAGATGCCCCCATCGCAGTTCCCTGTTTTTGCAGAAAAACTTTTTTATTGAAGGTGAAAACATTATGTTTCAATATGAAATCTAATAATTCAATCAATAAATTAACCATGGGTTTTTGGATATTGCTGGATTCAAGAAACCATCTGGTGGCTCGGATGCCATCCTCGTGTCTTATTGAGGAGTACAGAGCCTCGACATCTGCCGTGACCAATATCATTTCATCACTCAGTTGTATGTGATTAAGACGGTTTAGGGCAGCAGTGGTATCTTGTATATAGGATGGGAGTTCTTGTACCAGTGGCTTCAAAAAGAAATCCACAATGTCACAGATGGTCTCACATAAACTATCATTGCCCGAGACTATGGTCTTCCAGGGGGGTTAGATATATCTTTATGAACTTTGGGAATTAAGTAAAATGTAGGTAGTTTAGGTTTTAAATTTTTAAAGATGTCTACCAATTTTTTTGGAATTATACTCTGTTCAAATGCCAATGTGAGAATTTGGATAAGTTCTAGCTGAAATCTACTTTTAGGATCATATGTTAATTTCCTATAGTTGCTCTCATTACTAAGTAATTTTTCGGCCTGCATAATATACATCTCATTTGGCCAGATAACGATGTTGCCACCCTTATCCGCCATCTTGAATACTACATCCTCCCATGATCCCATAATTTCCAAGGCCTGTTTTTCTTCTTTAGTGATATTATATGTTCCTCTCCGTTTATGTGCCAATGAAATGATGTCAGAAGACACCATTTTAGTAAAAACCTCTACAGCTGGAACTGCTGATAAAGGAGGAAATTTTTTTGATTTGCCCAATAGATGTTTAGGGATTTGGCTGCTCACCTCAGGTTCCTGTTCATCCAACAGAGACTGTAAGGTGGCTAAAGCCTCTTGTTCCTCTTTAGTAGGAAATGAAGAGAAATCATTTTTGCTATGCATTTTTTTCAAAATCAGTTTTCTGGAAAACAGGTGTAGATCTTTAATCAATGTGAATGGGTCTAGATGGGATGAAAGTGAAAAGGTTAACCCTTTTTGCAACACCGATACTTGTGTTGTTGTTAATTCATGTGTAGATAGGTTTATTACCTTAAGATGATCTTCTCGCTGATTCCTATTTGTAGATTGGTAGAATTGATTTTTCTTTCCAAATTGTCTTGTTCTGGGTCTGACCACAGGTTCTTGTATTTGACTACCGCTTTCACTCACAGAGGATATAGATTGTGTTGATGAACTTCTTGTAAATCCTCTTTTTATGGGACCCTTTTGTAGTTGCCAGCGGAAAATCTTGCCATTGGCATAGTCAGAATTGTCCCGTTCGAATTTTTTAAATTTGTCGCCACTAATGTTTTTTTCCCATTTTTCCATATCCTTTTCAAGATTAGTGATAGCTTCCTGAAAATTGGCTGCCGTCATTTCAGTTTGCATTTTTTCTGCAACTCATTAATCTCATCTTCTAATTTGGATAAGGTACGAGTGTCTTTTTCAATGATAATTTGTATGAATTCTAGGGAGCAAGTATTTGCTGCCTGAATCCACCTTTGGATGAGATTATCATCTTCCAGATCAAAGGTGGGGTAAACCTGAATGCGCAGGCCTCGCGGTATGATTTTTTGTTCCCAATAGTTTTGTAAGGCCGTTTTAGTCCACCACAATTTTGTCTTTTTGTGTAAGGCACCTCTGTACTTCTTCAACAATTCCTGATTGGAGAGAGATATGTGACTAATGCCTGATCCTGCACCTTTCTTGAAAACATCCATGGCTTTAGCTAGCCAGGTACTCTCTTTAGTTTTAAAATCCATAATATGGAGGCACACTGTTAGAATAAACAGTAATAAAGTCACTATACCAAAAATTTGCCTATTTTTATAATATCTGCTCTCAATCATATTAATAAATCCCCAAAAATCGGTGCATGTACTGCCCGAAATAAACGCAGATTCTTCAATATAATAAACATGAAATATTTATTGTAACAAAAATTCAATTCTATTATACAAAAGTGTTCAATATCAAAAATAGGTGCAGAGATAAAATGGGACACACCTGAGCTCACAATTAGAATATACAAAGGCCATACACACAGAGGTTAACAGCCACCGTTAGCAGTAAAAGCTGACAACAAGTCTCAAAGACCAGTCATATTTATGAGATGAATACATATATTAACAATGTGTCTTCAATGTGAAAACCTATCAGCCCTAAATTGGAGATGATGAACAACACCTATGTATCCATAAATGGCTAGGCACAATAGAAGACTTTCATTTAAATAGCATATCAGTGGCTGATGCCTTTACCTGAGTGTCGGCCGTAAAGTTGGAGTAGTGGGAGCTCCGGTCCCTGCGCCCCGACGCGCACGTTTCGCCCAGCTTCTTCGGGGGGCGGATACCAGAGGCAAGTTACCAGTGAGTTTAAAAAGGGAGCTCCCACCAATCCAATGATCGACAATAAGGGGGTGCTGATGGTCAGCTGTGATTTCATATGGCGCACATGCTGTTTTCACCCGATCCATTATAATAATGGCAATTCGGTGCGGTCGGCACTGATGTAACCGGAAGGATCACAAATCATGTGATCGTATCCAGCGTCATCAGATTCTCTGGCCGCACACGTCATGCCTGGGCGGGTTCTAACACGCGCGTGCGCACTAATCGCATTGACCACAGACAGAAGACATTCAGAATCGTGGGATTATATCAGCCTCTACTCTAGATTCCATTGCATGACAAGAGAATTGAATCAACACGGCATTTTGATGTATGTCTCAATACTCTATATGTTAAACATCCCAATGAAATGGAGATTTTAACGATAAAAAGGAGGGGGAGAGAAAAGAGAAAGGGGATATGAAGAAAAAAAGGGGTTTTTAGTGTAATATCCAAAACACTGTTATTAATATTCATGGGCAATTAATACTATATAATTTTTTCTATCCATATTACTCTCGGGGTATGTATACTTATGAAATCATATAGTATACTGATTATACCAAAAACCGCAATTATTCGTGGAGGCAAGAAAAATATATATTATCCTAATTAAATATGCACATAAACCTTATTATATCTTAATACAATCAGCCACCCCCATTTCTTGATGACAACCGGAAAAATATCTAATTAGTACACATACGGTGGTAAAAATGTCACAAAATGCAACAATAACCTGTTAGCTTTTAAAGAGAAAGAAAAGTCCGTGTTTCACAATATTATAGGGGAGATATCAGAAATGTCTTCTGAAGCTTTATTGATCCTTGATTTGTTTGTAGAGGAAGAACCCATCATCAGATATCCCACGTTGATCATGAAGAGGAGGTTCAGTCAATTCAAAGACACTCAACATTGGATGGTGGAGCTCAATAAAAAGAAAACAAGAATAAGGTAAGTAATCATAAATTAAAAACAATTAAAAACAAAATATTTCCAACAACCAGGAGAGTTGAGCCCAGCACAAAGACGTCAATACCTAGACAAAAAATATATCAATAGATAAGTGGTTACAGAAAAGCCCCAAAGCCTGTACTTTCATTGAGTCCTTGTGGATGTAGAGCCCCTAATCTAAATATCCACTTACATTCCAGTTTGGCCAATTCTTTGGCTAGATCACCTCCTCTAAAACCCATTTTTAGAATATCAATACCCTTGATCTTTAGCAGATGGGATTTGCACTGGTGAAATCTCTTGAAATGTCTCGGAAGTGTTTTTAGCATAGTCTCATCTGTGATGGTTTTTGCTTTTTCTATGTCAAGACAATGTTCCCTCGTGCGAATCTTTAATTCGCGAGTTGTCAATCCCACATAGATCTTATTACATGGGCACCAAGCCTGATAGATAACTCCCTTGGATATGTGATATGTTTCCGGATATCAAAAATCTTAGTGCCGTCATGGTTCTTAAAGGTATTCCCTTTTATTAAGTTGGCACACGCTTTGCATAAACCACAAGGGAAAAAGCCTGGATTGCCTATATGATTATCTTTTTCTCGGCCAAAGTGGCTATGCACCAATCTATCACGAATCGTTCGTGCCCGTTTGGCCACTATGGATGGATATGGATCCAAAATCCTGCCAAGTGTGGAATCTGTGAATAGTAGATTCCAGTGCTTTTTTAGAATATTTCTAAATTCCTCCCATTGGTTATGAAATGGGGTGATAAATCTAACTTTATCCGAATTAGAATGGTTTTGAGGTGATTTAACTAATAAGGATTCTCTAGTGGTTTGTTTCGCTCTCATGTAGCCTTTACGAATACTTTTACGGCTATAACCTCGTTCTTCGAAGCGCTGGCTCAGTTCTTTTGATTGTAATTCAAAATCAGCTTCATTAGAACATAAACGTTTAACTCTTAAGAATTGACCAATTGGTATGCCCTGGATTAGATTTTTAGGGTGAAATGATCCAGCGTGTAATAGTGAGTTTGAAGCTGTCTTTTTTCGAAACACTGTGGTGGAAAGAAATCCATTATCTGAAGCGGCTATAGCAATATCCAAAAGTTCGATACTACGACCATATTTGAATGTTAAATGGATTCCACACTTGGCAGGATTTTGGATCCATATCCATCCATAGTGGCCAAACGGGCACGAACGATTCGTGATAGATTGGTGCATAGCCACTTTGGCCGAGAAAAAGATAATCATATAGGCAATCCAGGCTTTTTCCCTTGTGGTTTATGCAAAGCGTGTGCCAACTTAATAAAAGGGAATACCTTTAAGAACCATGACGGCACTAAGATTTTTGATATCAGGAAACATATCACATGTACATCCAAGGGAGTTATCTATCAGGCTTGGTGCCCATGTAATAAGATCTATGTGGGATTGACAACTCTCGAATTAAAGATTCGCACGAGGGAACATTGTCTTGACATAGAAAAAGCAAAAACCATCACAGATGAGACTATGCTAAAAACACTTCCGAGACATTTCAAGAGATTTCACCAGTGCAAATCCCATCTGCTAAAGATCAAGGGTATTGATATTCTAAAAATGGGTTTTAGAGGAGGTGATCTAGCCAAAGAATTGGCCAAACTGGAATGTAAGTGGATATTTAGATTAGGGGCTCTACATCCACAAGGACTCAATGAAAGTCCAGGCTTTGGGGCTTTTCTGTAACCACTTATCTATTGATATATTTTTTGTCTAGGTATTGACGTCTTTGTGCTGGGCTCAACTCTCCTGGTTGTTGGAAATATTTTTGTTTTTAATTGTTTTTAATTTATGATTACTTACCTTATTCTTGTTTTCTTTTTATTGAGCTCCACCATCCAATGTTGAGTGTCTTTGAATTGACTGAACCTCCTCTTCATGATCAACGTGGGATATCTGATGATGGGTTCTTCCTCTACAAACAAATCAAGGATCAATAAAGCTTCAGAAGACATTTCTGATATCTCCCCTATAATATTGTGAAACACGGACTTTTCTTTCTCTTTAAAAGCTAACAGGTTATTGTTGCATTTTGTGACATTTTTACCACCGTATGTGTACTAATTAGATATTTTTCCGGTTGTCATCAAGAAATGGGGGTGGCTGATTGTATTAAGATATAATAAGGTTTATGTGCATATTTAATTAGGATAATATATATTTTTTTGCCTCCACGAATAATTGCGGTTTTTGGTATAATCAGTATACTATATGATTTCATAAGTATACATACCCCGAGAGTAATATGGATAGAAAAAATTATATAGTATTAATTGCCCATGAATATTAATAACAGTGTTTTGGATATTACACTAAAAACCCCTTTTTTTCTTCATATCCTCTTTCTCTTTTCTCTCCCCCTCCTTTTTATCGTTAAAATCTCCATTTCATTGGGATGTTTAACATATAGAGTATTGAGACATACATCAAAATGCCGTGTTGATTCAATTCCCTTGTCATGCAATGGAATCTAGAGTAGAGGCTGATATAATCCCACGATTCTGAATGTCTTCTGTCTGTGGTCAATGCGATTAGTGCGCACGCGCGTGTTAGAACCCGCCCAGGCATGACGTGTGCGGCCAGAGAATCTGATGACGCTGGATACGATCACATGATTTGTGATCCTTCCGGTTACATCAGTGCCGACCGCACCGAAGTGCCATTATTATAATGGATCGGGTGAAAACAGCATGTGCGCCATATGAAATCACAGCTGACCATCAGCACCCCCTTATTGTCGATCATTGGATTGGTGGGAGCTCCCTTTTTAAACTCACTGGTAACTTGCCTCTGGTATCCGCCCCCCGGAGAAGCTGGGCGAAACGTGCGCGTCGGGGCGCAGGGACCGGAGCTCCCACTACTCCAACTTTACGGCCGACACTCAGGTAAAGGCATCAGCCACTGATATGCTATTTAAATGAAAGTCTTCTATTGTGCCTAGCCATTTATGGATACATAGGTGTTGTTCATCATCTCCAATTTAGGGCTGATAGGTTTTCACATTGAAGACACATTGTTAATATATGTATTCATCTCATAAATATGACTGGTCTTTGAGACTTGTTGTCAGCTTTTACTGCTAACGGTGGCTGTTAACCTCTGTGTGTATGGCCTTTGTATATTCTAATTGTGAGCTCAGGTGTGTCCCATTTTATCTCTGCACCTATTTTTGATATTGAACACTTTTGTATAATAGAATTGAATTTTTTTTACAATAAATATTTCATGTTTATTATATTGAAGAATCTGCGTTTATTTCGGGCAGTACATGCACCGATTTTTGGGGATTTCTTAATAATAGGGCTAGCTCTGCCACTTTGATGTCTCCGTTTTTCTGTAATTCTGGGTTTCACCCTCGATTTTCTTCAGGACAGACGGAGGCTTCTGTCTGTCCAGGTGTTGACTCTGTTGTGGAGCGTATGCAACAGATTTGGGACCAGGTAGTGGAGAGGTTGTCCCTCTCTCAGGAGAAGGCCCAGCGGTTTGCTAACCGGCATAGGACTGATGGTCCTCGGTTTAAAGTGGGGGACTTGGTCTGGTTGTCCTCAAAGAATATTCCTATGAGAGTAGCATCTCCTAAATTTAAGCCTAGGTTCATTGGACCTTATAAGATCATGGAGATTATTAATCCTGTTTCTTTTCGTTTGCTTCTTCCAGGGACATTTAAGATCCATAACGTGTTCCACAAGTCCTTGTTGAAGAGGTTTGTTGAGCCAGTGGTTCCTGCTGCTCTGCCTCCTGACCCTGTTTTGGTTGAGGGCAATCTGGAGTATGTGGTTGAGAAAATATTAGATTCTCGTTTTTCTAGACGGAAACTCCAGTATTTGGTTAAATGGAGAGGTTATGGTCAGGAAGACAATTCTTGGGTGTTTGCTTCGGACATCCATGCTAGGAGACTTATCCGTGCGTATCATAGAACTCATCCTGACCGACCTGGTTGCTCAAATGAGGGTTCGGTGACCCCTCCTCAAGGGGGGGGTACTGTTGTGAATGGGTTTGAGATGAGTTCTGAGCAGAGGCTTCCTCTGGTGGTTACAAGCGGTGCTGGTCTGTCCAGTGAAGATTGTGAGGACTGGGAATCAGGTGTTACTGACTGGTCTTATATAAGGGAGTCACCTTCCCATCAGGGTTGCCGGTGATCAATTGTTCTGGTCTGAATCCTTCATTCCTGTTTCCCTTGTAGCCTGCTGTGTCGTGTCTGCATCTCCTGCTAACAGATAAGACATTTTCTTCTTTTTGTTTTTGTGCTATATTTTTGCATTTTGTCCTGCACTTCTGTGGGGGCCTTCAGGGTCCCCTCCGGGGGCTTTTGCCCTCTCAGTTTAGTTCAGCCACTGATGTTTGTACTTTTGCTTTTTCCAGTTTTTTCAGTGGCTGCTGTTTTGATTTTGTTACACCAGAGAACTAATTTAGGTGGAAGAGGTCGTGTGATCTCAGGTGTTTTTGAAATTAGTAGAGTTGGTGCTTTTCAGGGTTTTCTGGGATTGCAGTAAGTACCCTTCCTATCCTTTTCTGTTTAGTTAGTTTGGGCCCCAGCGTTTGCTCATACTATTTTCTTTCTGTGTCAGTATTTCATCTTGTCTAACCGCCATTACTTGTTTGGGGGCTTTCTATTATCTTTGGGGTTCTGCTCCGGGGCAGATAGCTTTCCTATTTCTATCTTTAGGTGTAGTTAGTTTCTCAGGCTGTGACGAGGCGTCTAGGACCAACGTAGGAACGCTCCACGGCTGCCTCTAGTTGTGGTGGTTAGTCAGGGTACTGCAATCTCATAGATTCCAACTGCTCTGGTGTATTGCCTTTTTTACCTGCACTCCTCAGCTACCGAAACATAACAGGGGACAATAAGCCGAAGCTCCTCTTCCTCCTCCTCTGATGACACTAAGGAGCGAGAGAGAGCGTAAGTCCGAATATTCTTCTCACCAGAGAGAAAATGGAGGGTGAAGTGGAACCGAGAGAAGAATAGGGACCATCTGGCCTGGCGAGAATTTTGCCGCTGAGCCATTTGCAAATATCCCAAGTTTTTGTGGTCGGTGAAGACTTGGAAGGGAAAACGAGCCCCCTCCAGAAGATGTCTCCACTCAGAGAAGGCCAACTTCATAGCCAGCAACTCCCTGTCCCTGATGGAATAATTCTTCTCTCCTGGAGTAAAGGTCTTAGAAAAGAAGAAGCAGGGATGCTTCCGACCTTGAACATCCTTTTATAAAGGACTGCTCCAGCACCAACAGAAGAGACGTCCACCTCTAAAATAAACAGCTTATCAACATCGGGCGATGTAATATGGGAGGACTGGCAAAATGCGACTTGATGGAAGAGAATGCCTTGGAGACCTCCTCAGACCTCAACTTCGGATTTGCTTCCTTCTTGGTGAGGGCTACCAAGGGAGCTACCAAAGTCGTGAAATGGGGAATGAACTGGCGATAATAATTAATGAACCCCATAAAGCGCTGCACCGCTTTAAGAGAATGGGGTTCTTGCCAGTCCATTACAGCCTGTAGTTTGGCAGGATCCATAGCCAATCCCTGGGCAGAGATGATATAGCCCAGGAAAGGTAAGGACTCCTGCTCAAACACACATTTATCCAGCTTAGCATAGAGGGAGTTTGCCCGTAAGAGGTCGAAGACTTTGTTGACATCCCTCCGGTGAGAGTCTATATCTGGTGAAAAGATGAGAATATCATCCAGATAGACTACTACAGAGGTGTAGAGCATATCCCGGAAGATGTCATTGACAAAGTCTTAGAAAACAGCGGGAGTATTACAGAGCCCGAAAGGGCATCACCAGGTATTCATAATGCCCATCCCTGGTATTAAAAGCTGTCTTCCACTCGTCCCCTTCACGGATGCGAATTAGGTGATAGGCACCATGTAGATCTAGCTTGGTAAACACCTTTGCTCCCCGGAGCCTATCAAAGAGCTGGAAAGGCAGCAGTAATCCTCTGCACAATGTAAGACTGGGCGAGACTCTGGGACCGACGTATCTGCTGAGCAGAGTCCACTGTGGCCAGAGACGGATGGGACACTACAGCAGGGATGGTTCGAGATTCCCCTTGTGCAGAAGCGGAAACTCGACCCCTAACAGATGTAGGCAAGTTTACCTTAACACAGATAACACAGCACTCAGATATCATGGCACAAAAAAGTAATATTTGGCACATAATTCATATGTCTTGTGCAATGTTATCTGTTGTGAATGTGTTCGAAATGAGTTCTGAGCAGAAGCTCCCTCTGGTGGTTGCAGACAGTGCTGAACCATTTAGTGAAGATTGGCAATCAGGAGTTACAGACTGGTCCTATATAAGGGAGGTTCCCTCCCATCAGGGTTGCCGGTGATCAATTGTTCTGGTCTCATCTGTGGTTCCTGGTTCACTTGGAAGCTTGCTGAATCTTGCCTCTTCTCCTGCTCTTAGATAAGACATTTTCTGTTTTTATTTTTGTGCTTGATTTTTGCATTGTTTCCTGCACTTTTGTGGAGGTCAGCCAGGTCCCCTCCGGGGGCTTGTGCTCCTCTCAGTTTTTCTGAGCCACTGTTGTTTGTTCATTTGCCTTTTCCAGTTTTTCTTCAGTGGCTGCGGCTTAGTTTTGTTACACCAGAGAACTAATTTAGGTGGTAGAGGTCGTGTGATCTCAGGTGTTTTTGCAATTAGTAGAGTTGGTACTTTTTAGGGTTTTTTGGGATTGCAGTAAGTATCCTTCCTATCCTTTTCTGTCTAGGAAGATTGGGCCCCAACGTTTGCTCATACTACTTTCTGTCTGTGTCTGTATTTCCTCTTGTCTAACCGCCATTACATGTTTGGGGGCTTCCTATGTTCTTTGGGGATCTGCTCCGGGGCAGATAGCTTTTCCTCTTTCTATCTTTAGGTATAGTTAACCTCTCAGGCTGTGACGAGGCGTCTAGGACCAACGTAGGTACGCTCCACGGCTGCCTTTAGTTGTGGTGGTTAGTCAGGGTACTGCAATCCAGTAGATTCCAACCTCTCTGGTGTATTGCCGTTTTTGCTTGCTCTCCTCAGCTACCAAATCATAACAGTATCACCGGCCAAACTGAAAATTATATGGTACTCAACAGAAGGGAAAAATAGTAAAAGGAAAAAGAAAAAAGGAAGTTGTCAGAAATTTTTTTTTTCTCTGTTTGTTGCATTTCCCTCTTTTTCTCTGGGTGCTGAGGAGGATTTTTTTTTTCTCTCAAGGAGTTTGCACAGTTGTCTGGCCGTGTGGATCAGCTTGCCACTGAAGTTCGGAGTATTGCTACCTATCTTGCTAGGTTGCCGGTTGTGGAACCTAGGATCCCCATGCCAGATTTATTTTTGGGGGATCGAGCTAAATTTCTGAATTTCAAAAATAACTGTAAGTTGTTTTTTGCCTTAAAACCTAAGTCCTCAGGGAACGCAGCACAGCAGGTTCAAATTGTCATCTCTCTCCTGCGCGGCGATCCTCAGGATTGGGCTTTTTCCCTGACACCTGGGCACCCTGTTTTGAGTGATGTTGATGCATTTTTTCTGGCTCTGGGGTTATTGTACGATGAACCTAATGTCACTGATCAAGCTAAAAAACCTTGTTGGCATTAAATCAGGGGCTTGAGGACGCTGAGTTGTACTGTCAGAAATTCCGAAAGTGAGGCAGTCCTGACCAAATGGAATGATGATGCTTTGGCAGCCCTTTTTCGGAAGGGTCTGTCAGAGAATGTAAAAGATGTTATGGTGGGTTTCCCTGCTCCCTCTGGTCTCAATGATTCTATGTCATTAGCGATTCAAATTGACAGACGTTTGCGTGAGCGTAGAGGTATGCGTGGAATGGTGTTGCCTTGTGAGCCAGCTTCTGAGTCCATGCAGTGTGATAGATGGCTTCTGGGGCACAGCGTCATGATGTGCAATGGGTTATGTTTCTACTGTGGTGATGCCTCTCATGCTATTTCAGTCTGCCCTAAGCGGGGAAGACGTTTTGCATGCTCAGTTGTCTTGGGTAGTGTTCAGACTAAATTTCTGTTGACTGTTACCCTGATTTGCTCCCTGTCCACATTTTCTGCTCAGGCTTTTGTTGATTCGGGAGCAGCTATTTACCTGATGGATTTTGATTTTGCTAAACGTTGTGGGTTTCCCTTGATACCCCTACGGAAGTCTATTCCCCTACTGGGGATTGATTCTACCCCTTTGGCTGAGAATAAACCCCAGTTCTCTACTCAGGTGATAATGAGGGTTGAACCTGATCATCAGGAGAGTTGCACAATTTTTGGTGCTGTATAACCTGCATGACATTATTGTACTGGGTTTCCCTTGGTTACAGTCTCATAATCCTGTTTTGGATTGGAAATCTGTGTCTGTGACCAGTTGGGGCTGCCAATGTGTTAATGCCAATACTCCTGTTTTTTCTGCCTCTCCCCAGGCTCAGGATGTTCCTGACTTTTTGACTGATTTTTCTGATGTGTTTAGCGAAAGTAAATCTGCATCCTTGCCCCCCCATAGGAGCTATGACTGCGCTATTGAATTAGTGCCTGGTAGTAAATTCCCTAAAGGTCGCCTTTTTACCTTGTCTGTACCTGAACATGACGCTATGCGGTCTTATATCAAGGAGTCATTGGAGAAGGGTCATATCATACCATCCTCTTCACCCTTGGGTGCCGGTTTTTTCTTTGTGGCCAAAAAGGATGGTTCATTAAGGCCGTGTATTGATTATCGTCTCTTGAACAATATCACTGTGAAATATCAATATCCGTTACTCTTGATTTCTGACCTGTTTTCCAGGGTGAAAAGTGCTACTTGGTTTACCAAGCTTGACCTCAGGGGGGCGTATAACCTTATTACTTATTAAGCACGGGGATGAATGGAAGACGGCGTTTAATACCCCAGAGGGGCATTTTGAGTACCTAGTGATGCCCTTTGGGCTCACTAATGCTCCTTCCGTCTTCCAGTCCTTCATGAATGACATTTTCAGGGATTTTGTGGATAAATTTCTGATTGTTTATTTGGATGATATCTTGATTTTTTCCAATGACTGGGACTCTCATGTGAAACATGTTCGGACTGTGTTCCAGATTTTGAGAGAGAATGCTCTGTATGTGAAGGGATCAAAGTGTCTTTTTGGCGTACAGAGGATCTCATTTCTGGGATTCATTTTGTCCCCATCTGTTATTGAAATGGACCCGGTCAAGGTTCAGGCCATCTGTGATTGGGTCCAACCTACTTCATTAAAGGCTCTTCAGAGATTCTTGGGTTTTGCCAATTTTTATCGTAAATTTATTGGTAATTTCTCTGTTATTGTTAAACCATTGACTGATTTGACCAAAAAGGGTTCTGATGTGGTGAATTGGCCTCCTGAGGCAGTCTCTGCGTTTCAGGAACTTAAGCAGAGATTCACTTCTGCTCCTGCTCTGCGGCAGCCTGATGTTTCTCTGCCATTTCAGGTGGAGGTTGAAACCTCTGAAATTGGGGCATGTGCCGTTTTGTCCCAAAGAGATCCGGAGACCTCTAAAAGTAACCCTTGTGCCTTTTTCTCTCGAAAATTTTCTCCAACTGAACGTAATTATGACTTGGGTAATCGGGAGTTATTGGCCATGAAGTGGGCTTTTGAAGAATGGAGACATTGGCTGGAGGGAGCCAAACATCAGGTGGTGGTCCTCACGGACCATAAGAATCTGGTTTATCTCGAGTCAGCCATGCGACTTAATCCTAGACAGGCCAGGTGGGCCTTGTTTTTCACACGTTTTAATTTTGTGGTTTCCTTTCTTCCTGGCACTAAGAATGTTAAGGCGGATGCCCTCTCGAGGAGTTTCCTTGCGGACTCTCCTGAATTATCTGATCCTGCTGTTATTTTGAAAGAGGGTGTGGTTCTTTCTGCCATCTTGCCCAATTTGAGACTGGCTCTGGAAGGGTGTCAAGAGGATAAACCCGAGCGCTGCCCTATTGGGAAATTGTTTGTCCCAGACCAGTGGAAGAAGAGTGTGATGTCTGAGATTCATTGTTCCGCGTTTGCCAGTCATCCCGGAATTTTGGTACCAGAGACTTGGTTAGTCGGTAGTGTTGAGCGATACGATAATGCAAATATCGGCTATCGGCCGATATTAGCTCTATCGGCCTTTCGATAATTCGTTTAGATATTTTCGTCTTATCGAATACCGGAATCAGATTTGTCACTGTCACTGTCTGTGTCCGTCGGTCGGGTCTGTCACTGTCAGTGTCCGTCGGTCGGGTCAGTCAGGAGTCAGCGGCACTTACCTGGCAGAAGATCTCTATCGGTCACATCCCGGACTGCTTAATGGCCGCCATCCTCTTCTCCCTGGCGGTCACATGCAGTTTCTCGCGATAGCTGCAGTGACTGCTGGGTAATCCCGGCCGTAAAGCAGTCAGTCCGATGACGTCACCGCCGGGGAACCAGGTAATCAGCTGTGCTGCGTCGCGATGACAGGCTCTGCCTGTCATTGCGATGTAGCAGAGCTGGATCGTCGTGGGACAATCGTTACTATGGACTGCGTCGGACAGGTGGTATACTGTTGGTTTGTTTTTTTTCTTTTTTTACAGGAAATCGATGGCGTCGCAGGAATGAGAGTACAATAAAAGAAATGAAAACTGTGTTGTCTCTTTTATTTCATTAAAATACTTTTTTCTTGCTTTGTCTTTTTTTTATGCATTTAATAACTTTGGGATTAATAATGGATCGGTGTCTTATTGACGTCTCTCCATTATTAACCGGGCTTATTGTCACCGTGCAATCAACGGTGACATTAACCCCTTATTACCCCGCTTGCCACCGCTACAGGGCAAGTGGGAAGAGCCGGGTAAAGTGCCACAATTGGCACATCTTTTGATGCGCCAAATGTGGGGCTGCTGTAGCCTGGTATTATCAGGCTGTTGAGGGCCAAAATCCATGGGCCTTGACAGTCTTTTAATACCAGGCCGCAGCAGTCTGCATTTTACTTGGCTGGTTAACAAAAATAGGGGGACCCCTACGCCGTTTTTTTTTCGAGGGGATCCCCTATTTTTGTTAACCAGCCAAGCTAAGCAGACTGCTGTGGCCTGGTATTATCAGGCTTGCAAGGTCCATGGATATTGGATCCTTACCAGCCTGAAAAACCAGGCCTCAGCGGTCTGCTTGATCTGGCTGGTTAACAAAAATAGGGGGGACCCCACGCCAATTTTTTTCGAGGGGATCCCCTATTTTTGTTAATCAGCCAAGATATGCAGACTGCTGTGGCATGGTATTATCAGGCTGGCAAGGTCCATGGATCTTGGCTCCTTAACAGCCTGAAAATCCAGGCCTCAGCAGTCTGCTTCATCTGGCTGGTTAACAAAAATAGGGGGGACCCCACGCCATTTTTTTTTCAAAGGGAACCCCTATTTTTGTTAACCAGTTCCCTCTGACGTCACTGATTGTGTCCCTGGCTGACCTGAAGTGAAAGTGGAAAGCAATCAATTAAGCTTTCCACTTCCTCTCCTGTCAGCCAGGAGAGGAACTCATTCATTTGGGGGTTTACTGTGAGGCTGCAGCATTAGCTGCGGTCCCTGCAGTAAACATTAACCCTTTCTGAAGGATTACACCGTGGGACCTGACTGTACATCGGATTGGTAAGAATAATTTTGCTTTATTATTTTATTTTTATTACAGGAAATGGTTTTAGCAGGAAAATAAAATATGGTCAAAAACTGTGTGATTATTTCATTAAACTTCTTTTTTATTAAAGTGTGTGTGTTTGATTTTTCTTTCATACAATAGGATTAATAATTGATAGTTGTCTAATTGACAGCTCTCAATTATTAACCTGGCTTAAAGTGACCTTTCAATTGCAAGGTCATTTTAACCCCTTATTAACCCATTCGCCACCGCTACAGGGCAATGGGAATAGACAGGCAAAGTGCCAGAAAGGGCAAATCTAATTAGAGATTTGCCCTTTCTGGGGTGTCTGGGGGCAGATGTTAGTAGCCGGGGGGGGGCAAAAATAATGGTCCCTCTCTGGGCTATTATTATCTGCCCCCACTCACTGGCTTTGTCTGTCTGGTTGCGAAAATAGGGCGGGAGCCCACGCATTTTTTTTCAGCAATTTTACACCTCATATATATATATACATGTCATTAAATTTGTGACACATATATATATATATATATATATATATATATATATATATTTTATATTTATAGTTCATACACTTCTACATAGTATAATAGCCGCTAATTCAATTGCCGGCTTTTGTGAAAACGCAGAACCCGACATGAAATGACACTTGGTTTACATAGAATTAACCATGTCTTTTCATGTAGTTTGATATCTGATTTGCACAAACAATTACATGAGTGTAAGTGTGCAAAATTTCACACCTGTAGGGGTTAATTAAAGGTGTAAATTCGTAGCAAAAAAGTCCGTTTTTTTTACAACGAATTTACACCTTTAATTAACCCCTACAGGTGTGAAATTTTGCACACATAGACTGATGTAATTGTTTGTGCAAATCAGATTGCAAACGACATGAAAAGACATGGTTAACCCTATGTACACCAAGTGTCATTTCATGTCGGGTGCTTCTGTCTTTTCACAGAAGCCGGCTTTACCCGGCAATTGAATCAGAGGATATTTTACTATGTAGAAGTGTATAAACTATACATATATGTATATATATATGTCACAATGACATGTATATATATATATATATGTATTCTATGTGTGTATATTTAGTGTTTACAAGGAAATAAAGGTTTTTTTTAGTTTCGATATTTTGTTCCCATAGACTTACATGGGACTTCCGCTATCGAAATCGGATATCGACGATATTTAGTGATATCGGCGATACAATTTCGATACGATATTTTTAGATATCGAGCAATATCGCTCAACACTATTAGTCGGTCCTTTTGGTGGCCTACCTTGTCTCGTGACGTCAGGGAATTTGTGCAGTCCTGCGGGACTTGCTCTCGCTCCAAGCCTTGCTCTCGCTCTAGTGGTTTGTTGATGCCATTGCCTGTGCCCGAGAGACCATGGACCCATATCTCTATGGATTTAATTTCTGACCTCCCTGTTTCTCAGAGAATGACCGTTATCTGGGTGATTTGTGATAGGTTTTCCAAAATGATACATCTTGTGCCATTACCTAAGTTTCCTTCCTCCTCCGAATTGGTGCCTTTGTTCCTTCAGCACGTGGTTCGGTTACACAGCATTCCTGAGAACATTGTGTCTGACAGTGGAGTCCAGTTTGTGTCCAGATTTTGGAGGAATTTTTGTTCTAAACCTGGTGTTCAATTGTATTTCTCCTCGGCTTTTCTTCCTCAGACCAATGGACAAACTGAGAGAACAAACCAGACATTGGAGACTTATCTGAGGTGCTTTGTGTCTGCTGATCAAGATGACTGGGTCTCTTTTTTGCCTTTGGCTGAGTTTGCTCTTAATAATAGGGCTAGCTCTGCCACTTTGATGTCTCCATTTTTCTGCAATTTTGGGTTTCACCCTCAATTTTCTTCGGGACAGACGGAGGCTTCTGTCTGTCCAGGTGTTGACTCTGTTGTGGAGCGTATGCAGCAGATTTGGGACCAGGTAGTGGAGAGGTTGTCCCTCTCTCAGGAGAGGGCCCAGCGGTTTGCCAACCGGCATAGGACTGATGGTCCTTGGTTTGAAGAGGGGGACTTGGTCTGGTTGTCCTCAAGAAATATCCCTATGAGAGTTGCATCTCCTAAGTTTAAGCCTAGATTCATTGGACCTTATAAGATCATGGAGATTCTTAATCCTGTTTCCTTTCGATTACTTCTTCCAGGGACATTTAAGATCCATAACGTGTTCCACAAGTCCTTATTGAAGAGGTTTGTCGAGCCAGTGGTTCCTATGGCTGCGCCTCCTGACCCTGTTTTGGTTGAGGGCAATCTGGAGTATGTGGTTGAGAAAATATTGGATTCTTGTTTTTCTAGACGGAAACTCCAGTATTTGATTAAGTGGAGAAGTTATGGTCAGGAGGACAATTCTTGGGTGTTTGCTTCGGACATCCATGCTAGGAGACTGATCCGTGCGTATCACAGAGCTCATCCTGACCGACCTGGTTGCCCAAATGAGGGTTCAGTGACCCCTCCTCAAGGGGGGAGGTACTGTTTTGAATGTGTTAGAAATGAGTTCTGAGCAGAAGCTCCCTCTGGTGGTTGCAGACAGTGCTGAACCATTTAGTGAAGATTGGCAATCAGGAGTTACAGACTGGTCCTATATAAGGGAGGTTCCCTCCCATCAGGGTTGCCGGTGATCAATTGTTCTGGTCTCATCTGTGGTTCCTGGTTCACTTGGAAGCTTGCTGAATCTTGCTTCTTCTCCTGATCTCAGATAAGACATTTTCTGTTTTTATTTTTGTGCTTGCTTTTTGTATTGTTTCCTGCACTTTTGTGGAGGTCAGCTAGATCCCCTCCGGGGGCTTGTGCGCCTCTCAGTTTTTCTGAGCCACTGTTGTTTGTTCATTTGCCTTTTCCAGTTTTTCTTCAGTGGCTGCGGCTTAGTTTTGTTACACCAGAGAACTAATTTAGGTGGTAGAGGTCGTGTGATCTCAGGTGTTTTTGCAATTAGTAGAGTTGGTACTTTTTAGGGTTTTTTGGGATTGCAGTAAGTGTCCTTCCTATCCTTTTCTGTCTAGGAAGATTGGGCCCCAACGTTTGCTCATACTATTTTCTGTCTGTGTCTGTATTTCCTCTTGTCTAACGCCATTACATGTTTGGGGGCTTCCTATGTTCTTTGGGGATCTGCTCCGGGGCAGATAGCTTTTCCTTTTCTATCTTTAGGTGTAGTTAACCTCTCAGGCTGTGACGAGGCGTCTAGGACCAACGTAGGTATGCTCCACGGCTGCCTTTAGTTGTGGTGGTTAGTCAGGGTACTGCAATCCAGTAGATTCCAACCTCTCTGGTGTATTGCCGTTTTTGCTTGCTTTCCTCAGCTACCAAATCATAACAGTTATCTTAATCCTTAAGTGAGATAGCTTCTATGACAAGTTATCAAGATGGTGCATTATTTGTCAAGTTATACTTGACTGACTATATCTCTATGTAACACTAACCCATTCTATTTCTTCTTTTGGCACATTTGGAGGGTTTCTAGACCCCAATGATGTCTTGGAAATCCATTAGTGTTCTGCAATTCGTACTTTTCAATCGCAGGTTGCTAACAGAGGTCTCCTCTTTATTTTACTACAAAGCAACACTGTTTATTAACTAGGTAATGAATTGGCTGAATTCTAAGCTATCTTTAAGTTATGAATGCCATTTACTACACTGTGTGTACAATTATTAGACAAGTGAGTATTTTGACCATACCATCATTTTTATGCAGATTTTCCAACTCTAATCTGTACAAACTTGAATGCTTATTGGATGAAGCAGATCAGGTGATGTGTATTTATGTAATGAAGGGAGGGTGATGCCTAAAACTAATATCACCCTTGATCAAGGTGTGCATAATTATTAGGCAGCTTGTTTTCCTCACACAAATCGAGCAAAAATTGATTTAACTGACTGAAAAGTCTTTCAGTAAGATGCAGAACTCTTAAACTCCTAAGATACTGGTGTGTGATTTAGGAGAACGGAGCATAAGAGGCAAAGTTTTGCAAAGCCGTGCGGCCTCCAGACTTGAACAAAACCCTAAAGAACTATTCCCAAGGAGAAAAGTTGCAGAGGGGACAGAATAACAGAATTAGGCAGGTGACAGTGACAAAACCAGCCTTTGATATGAAAGGTCAGCGCATCAAAATGGGAGGAGATTTGGCATAAAGGTGGCAGATACTCTCGCTGCAGCTCCCGCAGCAGAGATAGTTGACCACAGCCACTGGTACCAGTTACATCTGGGCCTAGACTTCGACGGTCAAGCACCAAAGACCACAGCTACGCCGGTCAAGGTCTAGACTGCATTCGTCAATGGTCAAGCACTGAAGACTCAAAATTCAGCAGTCAAGGTTCTCGATCTAGACAGCACCGTTCAACAGTTTAGGACCAGCCCCCACCTATACTGACTGAGGGGACACTCATCAACACCAAAAGCACTGAAGAGGTCCTGTGAATATCTGGCCAGAAACTCCAGCCTGGGCCAGTGATTGAAGGAGATGTGTGAGGCAGGCCATCACTTCCATGACAGACTTACGACACCAGATATGGATTGGAGGAGGGCTGCGGACCAGATCTATCTGGCGAGCGTTGATAGATTTTGTAAGAAAAATGTGCAGCTAGTGAGACAGCAGCTGCCCTGATCAAGGCCCATAAAGCCACAGAAACTTCTGGAGACTGTTCCCAACAAATACTGGGCTTGCCCCCCCACTAGAACAAGGTTGGACTACTACTCAGAAATGATTCTGGAGTTTGTTGCTGAATACTAATCCATATACCTCTGTTATATAATTATTGTCAAATACAATGTAAATATCGACTTTTTGCGATTTGTCATTTTTAGTATCTCTGTTTCTATTTCATATTGTTAATTCAATACGTAAATTGTTGTTTCTACATGATGCCCTCACTGTTATATTTAGTCACCTGCTTACATGATCACAGAACCATCAAAAGTTTTGTTGAAAATAGTCAACAGTGTCACAAAAAACGAGGTTGGAAAAAAGACAAAAGACACACATCAATAAGACTTGAGAAGAATCACATTTTAAGTGACCAAAAACCCATTATCCTACAGTCCTGTCATATTACAGAACTGAGGTTCTTTATATATATATATACATATATATACTGTATATATATATATATATATATATATATACTGTATACAGGGCTGCCACCAGGAATTTCAGGGCCCCATACTGGCAAAATTTTCAAGACCCCCTTTAGACTCCGCCCAGGCTCCACCACAGCCCCGCCTCCACCCATCAAAGCTTGCACAGTCCCACCTCCCTCTCTTGGAAAAACTACAAAACTCCACTTCTGCACCACATCCTCACCAATCACACATTAACGGTTTCCCATCAGCAGATCACATACATAGCCAGCAGCCTTTGTTTGGTCAAAAGATTTTTATATCCACGACACGACAAGGTAGACTCTTTTGGCCGGGCTCTAATCTACTGTAACTTATTAAACATTTTTTAAAATATCCAAAACTCTTTAGGTATATTTTTATTTATTTTTCAATTTTTAAAGTGACCAATAATATCACACACAAAGGTCAAATACCACCACACTATGACTAGACCACATATTGCCACCACAGTCACCGAATAATACTACATACAAAGAACAAATACCACCACACAATGACCAGATCACATATTACCACCACATAGTGACTTAATACTACAATATTGATCATTAATAAAAAACACAATAATAATATCACCCTAAATGCCATTATACATAGGAAATCTGCACTTAGTATACAGTGTCTGTGTACAGGTAATACAGTGATTACTGGTAACATTATACAAAGGAGCTCTGTATACAGTGGCAGTGTACAAGTAATACAGTGATCACAGTGGTGACATTATACACAGGAGCTCTTTTCCCGGATGAAGCATTTGTCAAACGATGTAGGTGTTGGGGATGTGTAATATCCTGGTCTCCCTCAAGTCATTACTTCTAACCAATCTCAGGTGATGTAATTCTTCTAAGCTTGTTAACTCTTCATTGCACTTACAATGTCGATAATTATTTCACTCTTTGTTTCATTGCAGCCATTTGGTAAATTCAAAAAAGTTCATTTTTTTCTCATTAATATACACTCTGCACCCCATCTTGACTGAAAAAAGCAGAAATATAGAAATTTTTGAAAATTTATTAAAAAGAAAAACTGAAATATCACATGGTCATAAGTATTCAGACCCTTTTCTCAGACACTCATATTTAAGTCACCTGATGTCTATTTCCTTGTGATCCTCCTTGAGAATGGTTCTACTCCTTCATTGGAGTCCAGCTTTGTTTAATTAAACTGACAGGACTTGATTTGTAAAGGCACACACCTGTCTATATAAGACCTCACAGCTCACAGTGCATGTCAGACGAAATAAGAATCACAAGGTCAAAGGAACTGGCCAAGGAGCTCAGTGACAGAATTGTGGCAAGGCACAGATATCGTCAAGGTTACAAAAGAATTTCTGCAGTACTCAAGGTTCCTAAGAGCACAGTGGCCTCCATAATCCTTAAAAAGAAGAAGTTTGGGACCACCAGAAGTCTTCCTAGACCTGGCTGACCAGCCAAGCTGAGCAATTGTGGGAGAAGAACCTTGGTGAGAGAGGTAAAGAAGAACCCCAAGATCCTTGTGGCTGAGCACAACAGATGCAGTAGAAAGATGGGAGAAAGTTCCATAAAAGTCAACTATCACTGCAGCCCTCCACCAGTCTGGACTTTATGGCAAATTGGCCTGACGGAAGCCTTTCCTCAGTTCAAGACTTATGAAAGCCTACATAGACTTTGCTAAAAAACACATGAAGGACTCCCAGGCTATGAAAAATAAGATACTCTGGTCTAATCAGACGAAGATAGAACTTTTTTGTGATAATTTTAAGCGGTATGTGTGGATAAAACCAGGCATTGCTCATCACCTGCCCAATGCAATCCCGACAGTGAAACATGGTGGTGGTAACATCATGGGGGTATTTTTCAGCTGCAGGGACAGGACGACTGGTTGCAATTGAAGGAAACATGAATGCGGCCTAGTACAGAGATATCCTGGATGAAGTGCTCTGGACCACAGATTTGTCTGAAGGTTCACCTTCCAACAAGACAATGACCCTAAGCACACAGCTAAAATAACAATGGAGTGGCTTCAGAACAATTCTGTGAACGTTCTTGACTGTCCCAGCCAGAGCCCTGACCTAAACCTAATTGAGCATCTCTGGAGAGACCTGAAAATGGCTATCCACCACATTCACCATCCAACCTGGAAGAACTGGAGAGGATCTGCAAGGAAGAATGGCAGAGGAGCTCCAAATCCAGGTGTGAAAAACTTGTTGCTTCACTCCAAAGAAGACTCATGGCTGTAATAGCTCGAAAGGGTGCTTCTACTCAATACTGAGCAAAAGGTCTGAGCAAAGGGCGCTTTGACAAAGAACACAGCATGTGTTCGAAATGCATTGCTGCGTGTACTGGGTGCCATATGTAATTTGGTACGTTTTTACCATTTTTGAATAAATTCAGTCTTTTAACCCCTTCAAGACCCAGCCTATTTTGACCTTAAAGACCTTGCCATTTTTTTCAATTCTGACCAGTGTCCCTTTATGAGGTAATAACTCAGGAAACTTCAACGGATCCTAGCAATTCTGAGATTGTTTTTTCGTGACATATTGGGCTTCATGTTAGTGGTAAATTTAGGTCGATAATTTTTGCGTTTATTTGTGAAAAAATGGAAATTTGGCGAAAATTCTGAAAATTTTGTAATTTTCAAATTTTTAATTTTTATTCTGTTAAACCAGAGAGTTATGTGGCACAAAATAGTTAATAAATAACATTTCCCACATGTCTACTTTACATCAGCACAATTTTGGGAACAACATTTTTTTTTGTTAGGAAGTTATAAGGGTTAAAAGTTGACCAGCGATTTCTCATTTTTACAGCAAAATTTACAAAACCATTTTTTAAGGGACCACCTCACATTTGAAGTCACTTTGAGGGGTCTATATGGCAGAAAATACCCAAAAGTGACACCTTTATAAAAACTGCACCCCTCAAGCTACTCAAAACTACATTCAAGAAGATTATTAACCCTTCAGGTGCTTCACAGGAACTAAAGCAACGTGGAAGGAAAAAATGGACATTTTAATTTTTCCAACAAAAATTTTCTTTTAGCATCAATTTTTTCATTTTTACATGGGCATCAGATAAAATGGATCTAAAATTTGTTGGGCAATTTCTCCTGAGTACACAGATACTCATATGTGGTCATAAACCACTGTATGGGCACACGGCAGGGCTCAGAAGGGAAGGAGCACCATTTGACTTTTTGAATGGAAAATATGCTAGAATATTTAACGGTTGCCATGTCGCATTTGGAGAGTCCCTGTGTGCCTAAACATTGGAGCTCCCCCACAAGTGACCCCATTTTGGAAACCAGATCCCCTAAGGAACTTATCTAGATGCATAGTGAGCACTTTGAACCCCCAGGTGCTTCACAAATTGATCCGTAAATAAAAGAAAGTACTTTTTTTTCACAAAAATTTTCTTTTAGCCTCAGTTATTTTCATTTTCACATGGGCAACAGTATAAATTGGATCCTAAAATTTGTTGGGCAATTTCTCCTGAGTACACAGATACCTCATATGTGGTCATAAACCACTGTTTGGGCGCACGGCAGGGCTCAGAAGGGAAGGAGCGCCATTTGACTTTTTGAATGGAAAATATGCTGGAATATTTAGCGGTTGCCATGTCGCATTTGGAGAGTCCCTGTGTGCCTAAACATTGGAGCTCCCCCACAAGTGACCCCATTTTGGAAACTAGACCCCTAAGGAACTTATCTAGAGGCATAGTGAGCACTTTGAACCCCCAGGTGCTTCACAAATTGATCCGTAAAAAAAAGTAGTTTTTTTTCACAAAAATTTTCTTTTAGCCTCAGTTTTTTTCATTTTCACATGGGCAACAGTATAAATTGGATCCTAAAATTTGTTGGGCAATTTCTCCTGAGTACACAGATACCTCATATGTGGTCATAAACCACTGTTTGGGTGCACGGCAGGGCTCAGAAGGGAAGGAGCGCCATTTGACTTTTTGAATGGAAAATATGCTAGAATATTTAGCGGTTGCCATGTCGCATTTGGAGAGTCCCTGTGTGCCTAAACATTGGAGCTCCCCCACAAGTGACCCCATTTTGGAAACTAGACGCCCTAAGGAACTTATCTAGATGCATAGTGAGCACTTTAAACCCCCAGGTGCTTCACAGAAGTTTATAACGCAGAGCCGTGAAAATAAAAAATCATTTTTTTTTCTCAAAAAATGATTTTTTAGCCCACTATTTTTTATTTTCACAATGGTTACAGGAGAAATTGGACCCCAAAAGTTGTTGTCCAGTTTGTCCTGAGTACGCTAGTACCCCATATGGGGGGGGAACCACTGTTTGGACACACGTCAGGGCTCGGAAGGGATGTAGTGACGCTTTGAAATGCCGACTTGATGGAATGGTCTGCGGGCATCTTGTTACGTTTGCAGAGCCCCTGATGTGCCTAAACAGTAGAAACTCCCCACAAGTGACCCCATTTTGGAAACTAGACAACGCAAAGAACTTATCTAGATGTATGGTGAGCACTTTGAACCCCCAAGGGCTACACAGAAGTTTATAACGCCCGGGCATGAAAATAAAAAAATCATATTTTTTCCACAATCAGGATCTTTTAGTCCCCAATTTTTTTATTTTCCCAAGGGTAACATGAGAAATTAGACCCCAAAAGTTGTTGTCCAATTTGTCCTGAGTATGCTGATATCCCATATGTGGGATAAAACTACTGTATGGGCACACGTCGGGGCTCGGATGGGAAGTAGTGACGTTTTGAAATGCCCACTTGATGGAATGGTCTTCGGGCGTCATGTTACGTTTGCAGAGTCCCTAATGTGCCTAAACAGTAGAAACTCCCCACAAGTGACCCCATTTTGGAAACTAGATCCCCCAAGGAACTCCTATAGATGTGTGACAAGCACTTTGAATCTCCAAGTCCTTCACAGAAGTTTATAACGCAGAGCCGTGAAAATATAAAATCATTTTTTTTCCACAAAAATAATTTTTAGTCCCCAATTTTTTTTCCCAATGTTAACAGGAGAAATTAGAACCCCCAAAGTTGTTGTGCAATTTCTCCCGAGTACGCTGATACCTCATATGTGGGGATAAACCACTGTTTGGGCATACGTCGGGGCTTGGAATAAAGGGAGCACTGTTTGACTTTTTGAACGCAAAATTTGCAGGAATCAATGGTGGCGCCATGTCACGTATGGAGACCCCCTGATGTGCCTAAATAGTGGAAACCCCTCAATTCTAACTCCATCCCTAACCCCAACACACCCCTAACCCCAACCCTAACCCCTACACACACCTAACCCTAATACAAACCCTAATCATAACCCTAACCCCAACACACCCCTAACCCTAATCCCAACTCTAACCATAAACCTAACCACAAGCCTAACCCTAATTCCAACCCTAACCCTAATTCCAACCCTAACCCAAATTCCAACCCTAACCGTAATTCTAACCTTAACCCTAATGCTAACCCTAACCCTAGTTCTAACCCTAAGGCTGGGTTCATTTTGCGTTTTACCAGCCCGTTCAACACGTAGCGTTGACCGGCTGGTAACGGTATAGCATAACGCGATCGCGTTATGCTATACCCGCTAGCGCAGATGAATCAGCAGATAATCAGTCGCGGATCAGCAGCAAAATCCGCCGCGGATCAGCAGCAAAATGCGCCGCGGATCAGCAGCAAAATCAGTTGCGGATCAGCAGCGAAATCCGCCGCGGATCCGCAGCTAAATCCGCAGCGGATCCGCAGCGAAATCCGCCGCGGATCAGCAGCGAAATCCGCCACGGATCAGCAGCGAAATCCGCCGCGGATCAACAGCGAAATCCGCCGCGGATCCGCAGCGAAATCCGCCGCGGATCCGCAGCGAAATCCGCCGCGGATCAGCAGCGAAATCCACCGCGGATCAGCAGCGAAATCCGCCGCGGATCCGCAGCGAAATCCGCGCGGATCAGCAGCGACATCCGCCGCGGATCCGCAGCGAAATCAGCCGCGGATCAGCAGCGAAATCAGCCGCGGATCAGCAGCGAAATCAGCAGCGACATCAGCCGCGATCAGCAGCGAAATCAGCCGCGGATCAGCAGCGATATCAGCCGCGGATCAGCAGCGAAATCCGCCGCGGATCCGCAGCGAATCAGCAGCAAAATCAGTTGCGGATCAGCAGCGAAATCCGCCGCGGATCCGCAGCGAAATGCGCAGCGGATCCGCAGCGAAATCCGCAGCGGATCAGCAGCGAAATCCGCCGCGGATCAGCAGCGAAATCCGCCGCAGATCCGCAGCGAAATCAGCCGCGGATCAGCAGCGAAATCAGCCGCGGATCAACAGCGAAATCAGCCGCGGATCAGCAGCGAAATCCGCCGCGAATCCGCAGCGAATCAGCAGCAAAAACCGCAGCGGATCGGCAGCGAAATCCGCAGCGGATCGGCAGCGAAATCCGCCGCGGATCGGCAGCGAAATCCGCCGCGGATCCGCAGCGAAATCAGCCGCGGATCAGCAGCGAAATCAGCAGCGATATCCGCCACGGATCGGCAGCGAAATCCGCAGCGGATCAGCAGCGAAATCCGCCGCGGATCAGCAGCGAAATCCGCCGCGGATCAGCAGCGAAATCCGCCGCGGATCAGCAGCGAAATCCGCCGCGGATCCACAGCGAAATCAGCCGCGGATCAGCAGCGAAATCAGCCGCGGATCAGCAGCGAAATCAGCAGCGACATCAGCCGCGGATCAGCAGCGAAATCAGCCGCGGATCAGCAGCGATATCAGCCGCGGATCAGCAGCGAAATCCGCCGCGGATCCGCAGCGAATCAGCAGCAACATCAGTTGCGGATCAGCAGCGAAATCCGCCGCGGATCCGCAGCGAAATGCGCAGCGGATCCGCAGCGAAATCCGCAGCGGATCAGCAGCGAAATCCGCCGCGGATCAGCAGCGAAATCCGCCGCGGATCCGCAGCGAAATCAGCCGCAGATCAGCAGCGAAATCCGCCGCGGATCCGCAGCGAAATCAGCCGGGGATCACCAGCGAAATCAGCCGCGGATCAGCAGCGAAATCAGCCGCGGATCAGCAGCGAAATCAGCAGCGAATCAGCCGCGGATCAGCAGCGAAATCCGCCGCGGATCCGCAGCGAATCAGCAGCAAAATCAGTTGTGGATCAGCAGCGAAATCCGCACGGATCGGCAGCGAAATCCGCAGCGGATCAACAGCGAAATCCGCCGCGGATCAGCAGCGAAATCCGCCGCGGATCAGCAGCGAAATCCGCGCGGATCAGCAGCGAAATCTGCAGCGGATCCGCAGCAAAATCAGCCGCAAAATCAGTTGCGGATCCGCAGCGAATCAGCAGCAAAATCAGTTGCGGATCAGCAGCGAAATCCACCACGGATCGGCAGCGAAATCTGCAGCGGATCGGCAGCGAAATCCGCAGCGGATCAGCAGCGAAATCCGCCGCGGATCAGCAGCGAAATCCGCCGCGGATCAGCAGCGAAATCCGCCGCGGATCAGCAGCGAAATCCGCCGCGGATCAGCAGCGAAATCCGCCGTGGATCCGCAGCGAAATCAGCCGCAAAATCAGTTGCGGATCCGCAGCGAATCAGCAGCAAAATCAGTTGTGGATCAGCAGCGAAATCCGCAGGGATCAGCAGCGAAATCCGCAGCGGATCAGCAGCGAAATCCGCCGCGGATCAGCAGCGAAATCCGCCGCGGATCAGCAGCGAAATCCGCCGCGGATCAGCAGCGAAATCTGCCGCGGATCCGCAGCGAAATCAGCCGCAAAATCAGTTGCGGATCCGCAGCGAATCAGCAGCAAAATCAGTTGCGGATCAGCAGCGAAATCCGCCACGGATCGGCAGCGAAATCTGCAGCGGATCAGCAGCGAAATCCGCAGCGGATCAGCAGCGAAATCCGCCGCGGATCAGCAGCGAAATCCGCCGCGGATCAGCAGCGAAATCCGCCGCGGATCAGCAGCGAAATCCGCCGCGGATCCGCAGCGAAATCAGCCGCAAAATCAGTTGCGGATCCGCAGCGAATCAGCAGCAAAATCAGTTGTGGATCAGCAGCGAAATCCGCCGTGGATCCGCAGCGAAATCCGCCGCGGATCAGCAGCGAAATCCGCCGCGGATCAGCAGCTATACCCGCCGCGGATCAGCAGCAATATCCGCCGCGGATCAGCAGCAAAATCCGCTAGGAAAAAAAAAAAAAATTCTTTATTTTTTTATTTGTCCCTACCTATGATAAAGGGGGGGTTCATTTACTTTTTTTTATTTTGATCACTGTGACAGTTTATCACAGTGATCAAAATAAATTTTTGAACACTGGGGGGCGCACTGCGCATGCGCCCGCCATTTTCCAAGATGGCGGCGCCCATGAAGAGGCCCGGGCAGACACCGTGACCGATCCAGGGACATCGGTGGATCGGGAGAGGTGAGTAGGGGGGTCGGATGGTTAGGGGGGGGATCGGAAGGTGGGGGCAGCGGAGCAAAGGAGGAGGGGAGCAGATAGTGACGGCGGTGACCGATCACCGCCATCTTTTGGTGGCGGCGGCCGATCGCCGCCGTGACTACGTGTGGGGGGGTCAGGGCTCGGAGTCCAGCCATGGCCGATGCTATTGCAGCATCGGCCATGGCTGGATTGTAATATTTCACCAATTAAATTGGTGAAATATTACACATTGCTCTGATTGGCTGTTTCACTTTTAACAGCCAATCAGAGCGATCGTGGCCACGGGGGGGTTAAGCCAACCCCCCTGTGGTGAAGCACAAAGGGTCCTGTAACTGCGGGTCGGGTGACCTTTGAGTGACCCCGGTCTCCCGGCCCGCAGGAACGCGATCCTTTCATGACGCAGGGTATACGTCATAGGTCGGATTGGCACCGACTTTCATGACGCATACGCTGTGTCAAAGGTCGGGAAGGGGTTAATAAGCTGGACTCACATCATCGTTTTTTCTGAATACTTTTGACCATGTGATATTTCAGTTTTTCTTTTTTAATACATTTGCAAAAAAATTCTACCTTTCTGTTTTTTTTTCAGTCAAGATGGGCTGCTGAGTGTATATTAATGAGAAAAAAAAATAATTTTTTGAATTTAGCAAATGGCTGCAATGAAATAAAGAGTGAAAAATGTAAATAGGTCTGAAACTTTCCATACCCACTGTATACTACCTAGGTGTGACAGGGCAGAATAGCAGTTTGAGCAGTTGCATGAGGTATCGGGGCTCCCAGTAAAGCAGACTTACATCACTTCCTCACCAAAGTCATCTTAATTGAAACTTACATTCAAAGATGTAAATGCTGGCCCAGACCCTAATACATCATGCATGGCCCATGGCTGACTGCTGCTTTGCCATTACCAAATTTGTACTGTGGGTTAATTGATGCCACTTTTCCTGTTGTCTGCCCCTAATTTTTGGAAATGTTTGGACTCCAAGTTTGGTCTCTTTCATGTGTTTTGCCTGAACTTGGCAGGCCTCGCAGAGCACCAGTCCTACACCTGTCACTCATCCACCTGTTACTGATCTATGTTTTAACTAGAAATGCTGGTCCAAGCCCTGTCCCATGCATCCATGCTACGCAACTTTACTATTTGGGTCAATTGATGCCACTTTTTCTGGTGTCTGCCCCTGGTTTGATGTGTTTGGGAATCTTTTTGACCCCCTTAAGGTGTTGTCTATGCCTTTAGTTTTACCTCCCATTGAATTCAATGGGGTTAGTGTATGTTCAATGAACTGTTTGGCGTACATGTTCAGCAAATATCAGGACATTCACAAAACTGTAACTTGAAAGGTTCGCTCATCATTGCTCTGAAGGAGCTGCAGAGAACTACAACTCAGGTGGAAGTATCTGTCCAAAGGACAGCTATGAGTCATATTTCACAAATCCAGCTTTTATGGAAAAGTGGTAAGAAGAAAGACATTTTTGAAAGAAAGAATAGATGATGAATTACACCGGAGAGACCAAACAGACCCCACCATTTCCACGAATATATGATGAACTGCACCTCGCAGTCCGCCTAACGTCACTATTATGTCCATGGGGATATTAGAGATGGTGGACCTTGCATCTGCTGGCATAGCACAACACTCTCTCAAAACCCTGACAAGCTAAGAGGCCCATTTCACTAGCACCAGTGAAACAGAGACCTGCCAGACCAGTAGGACTGACACCATATCCTTGTTAGATATAAGCCCGGCCTGTTAATGGGATTGTATTGGGCCAGAAACCAGCCTCGGTAGCATGTGAAGTTAAACTGAGAACATGGACATATGGATTTGTGGATCGAGATAAAAGAAGTGCTCAAGATTGAACTATATATTTAATCTCCTTAAGGGCACACTAGACATAACACTATATACACAATGGTTATACATATACTGTACAGTGTTCAGATATGCAAATACAGTTGTTAGTACACATGGTATAAGCAGATGAAACATGTCCGTTACCAGGTTGCTGTTCGGCCTTGGAGCTGGACCATTTTGAGTATGCAAAAATCCATGTAGGGGACACACCTAGCATATGGAAGAAGGTGCTCTGGTCAGATGAGACCAAAGTAGATCTTTTTGGGCTAAATCTAAAACGCTATGTGTGGTGTAAAACTAACACTACACATAATCCTAAAAACACCATGGTGTGAGAATCCTTTTCTGTGAGGAACAGGGAAGTTGGCCAAATTGATGGGAAGATTATGGAGCTGAAAATAGAGCAATCATGGTGGGAAACCTGTTAGATGCTACAAAAAACTTGAAACTAGTTGCCAGATTTACCTTGCAGGAGGACAATAACCTTAAACATACTGCCAGAGCTACAATGGAGTTCTTTAGATCAAAGTATATTCATATGTTTGAATGGTCCAGTCACAGTTCAGACCTAAATCTAACTGAGAATCTGTGGCACGACTTGAGAATTTCTGCTCACAGACGCTCTCCATCCAATCTCACTGAACTAGAGCTTTGCAAATATGAATGGGCAAAAATTTCAGCCTCTAAATGTGCAAGTATTAATTGCAGAGAAAGGTGGTCTTACAAGGTATTGACTCGGGTGGGGACTAAATACAAATGCACAACACAATTTTCAGATTTATATTTTTAAAATATTTAGAAAACCATGCATCATTTATTTTACCCTTCAGGATTCAAGGGGTACCGTCTCTTTGTGGAGAGCTACATGTCAAGCCTGACATGCCGAGATAAGGAGTCTTTTAAGCCACAATGCTCCTCTAGGAAATATGCAAATTGTCTCTTCAGAGAGGAAAAGGATTAGAACTCTAGTGCCACCTATAGGAAGTAGCAATCCTAAAAGTCAATATTGACCCTTTAACAAGCCTTGACACATGACTTAAGGGTATGCCACACTAAACGAGATCGCTAACGAGATCGCTAACGAGATCACTAAAACGTTACTATTTAGCGATCTCGTTAGCGACCTCGTTGTGTGTGGCATGTAGCAACGATGTGGCCCCTGCTGTGATGTCGCTGATCGTTCACTAGTGTTCTGGACCGTTTTTTGATCGTTGGCGTCCCGCTGGTGAGCCTATATCGCTGTGTTTGGCACCTTTTGCGAACGACGAGCGACCTCGTTTGTGACGCATATGACTGTTTTTAAGCGTCACGGAGTGGATCGCAATATCTGTAAGTTCTCTTTTGCGTCACAGAGAGGATCGCAGAAGTTGCAAAGCAGGCTAGCAGGACGCAGAGAGCAGGAGCGATGCTGGAAATTCCTATGAATCAGAAGCGCTCAGTACATGCTAATGACAGATCCTAACGACCGCCAAAGTCGTTAAAGAGATCGCTGACCGCTGATGAGTCGCTTATGAGATCTCCTGTTTGGCAGCTACTAGCGACTTAAAAGAGATCACACCAACGATCTCGTTAGCTTGCGTCGTTATCGAGATCGCTAACGAGATCGCTAAGTGTGGCAGTACCTTTAGGATAAAAGCCAAAACCAAAATCTTGATCTTTTACACTTCACAAATACTTACTACTTTGTGTTGGTATATCATGTAAAATCCCAATAAAATACATTGATGTTTGTGGGTGTACCTTGAAAGAATGTGGAATAGTTTACGAGATTAAAATTATTTTTGAAAGAACTGTATATCTTGCTTGTTTATCACTGCACTCTAGAATGGAAAATTCACATTATTCCTGTTTAGAAATAAAATGTAATGTCAGATAGCTACTTGTTATCTACTGAATACTGAATTATTAACTACAATAGTATGATTTTAGAAAAAAAATGGCTTTAATATAATCACTATTAATATTCTGAGGAATCGCAGGCTAGCAGTTAGCAGTCAGTAAGACTGCATGGAGCTTAAGTGTATGAGCAAAACTATTAATCACTGTGACAATTTTTTTCAGTTCCTTGTCAAATATAATGAGAGGGATCCCATTTTCTTCAGGCTGCACAATGCTAACATGTTAATGATGCTAATGATTTGTAGCTTAGGATATTGAAGATTGCAGTGAATCCACATTTATTAGAAGAGTAGAAAAAAAGTACATTTTGTTTTATAAAGCCATACGTTTCTGGGAATGTAATTTATAGCACATTTTAAAATCTAAAAATACAATTACAATCTTAATATGCAGAGTATGCTAATGCTTCTCTAGAACTTAGTTTAGTTGCTTAAAGTTTTAATAATAGTTTTGCTATTTTCAGAAAGAGAAAGTCTTGTGTATGACCAGACAATTGATTATTACATTGGTCCTCTGTGGCTGAGCGGGATTTGTTGGATTATACTTGAACTGGACCTTGAACTGGACCTGACCTTGGCTAACACAACTTTTTGTACAGTTTATCGCACATTCATTCATCTATTGTCAGCATTACAAACTGTCTTTTTCTTAGCATTGCTTAATATATGGGCTATTATTTGAAGGTGACTTTTCATAACATGTTTTATTTTAAACTATACATATCACCAAAAATTAACTGAAATGTTGACTAAAACTATGTTTTCCTCACTGCATTGCTGAATATTGACTTTTATGTTGCACTAAGAACAGAAGAATTTTTGTGGCCTCTGTAACAGGTCTCTATAACACACTAGATACTACAAACTATTTTAAAGTCAGGTCCCCTACTGTATGACACTAGGAACAGAAGGATTTTTGTGGCCTCTGTAAGTGGCCTCTATAACACACTAGATGCTGAAAACTTTTAAAGTCAGGTACCCTACTGTATGATGTTTAGCAACTGAAAACATTTTTCGGTTATGTGCGTGAGATCTGCTTAATTTCAACCCAACAAAATGACAAAGTGTGATACAGCGGGCAGTCTAATGTTTTGCAACTGAAAAATTATATATTTTTCTTTAATGTGTCTTAGGTCTGCAGACAGTTTTATATCACTACAGCACTAAAAGACAATAATTCTGAAGCTGTTTGTAAGGGTCTGCGGAACGCACCAAATATTTGATGAAGAGAGGTGCGTTCGCAGCCTGGGGTCCACCGTGCAGGCGGAGCCTGCTGCTAGTAAAATGGCGCAAGAAGCGAACTCTGTTATCCCTCAGTCGCCGAAATAAACGCCGTAACGCGCTGTGGCAATATGGGCGAACTCTGCTATTCCACAGAGTCGCTAGGAGTGCCGCAGCGCTATATGGCGATGTGTGCCAACTCACTTAACACCAGTGAGTCGCAAAATAAACACGCTAGGGCGCTGTCTAGCGTTGAAAGCGAACTCTGTTACGTCATAGAGCCGCTGAGACAAACTTCTGTGTCCTGTCAGGCACCCAGGTACACAGTTGACTGCTATGTGAACATAGAACATGATCATGTGCTAATGTCCTCGCGGGAGTCACCCGCAATCTATGGAGTCTGAACGCCAGACCCTGAATACGGCAATCAAACTCCTCACCGGTTATGCCCGTAATCTAGGGCATCTAGGACACCGACCCTGACCAGCTAGCATACCAAACTCCTCACCGATTAAGTCGGTATTCTATAGGCTTATTTCAGCCGGGCCCTAACCACACACACACATGACCACACTGGCGCAAAGCATATAATGGTTGATACTAGCGCATGGCGGCTCAGCATTGCCACCCTTTTATAGCAACAGCTACAGGACCTGCCAGAAACAAGGACCAATGAGAAACTGCTCCAAAACACATGCAGTTTCAGGACCTTCTGGCAGACCAATAGGAGCTGCTGCAGTACCTGAACATGTGACCCCTGATCTCTAATGAGAGACCTTACCCTAGGCATGCTCAGAAGGGGAAACGCAGGACTTCGTCCCAAAGACGTCTGCTCCAGCACTGGCTATAATAGCAGAACCAGGAGAGGCAGCAGCAAGTCTCTGCACAGCACTGGAACAGGCAAGACGCTGGGACCGACGTCTCTGCTGAGCAGGCTCCACTGCGGCTGGAGATGAATGGGGGACCGCAGCGGGACTGGTTCAAGACTCCCCTTGTGCAGCAGCGGGAACTCGAACCCTAACACTGTTTTACTTACATAGGACTTACTTTGTCAGCTTTTAGCCCCCCAAAATGATGTACAATAATAAATTATATTGTGGTACCGTGTTAGCCAGAAAAATCGATGTGAATACTTTTCCGTCCATTGATGACAAAAGTATTCTCGGAGTGATACATTTATTGGCTAACCAGAAAATAATATGCTTGCAAGCTTTCAGAGCACAGAGGCTCCTTCTTCAGGCAAGATTACATTTGGATTTATGGCCCCCAAAAATGAAATAGTTAAATATACTTTGCTTTCTTTTTACAACGAACAAAACTTATAATATAAAATATCAAAATTATTGAGGCAGTGCAAAAGGAGCACCTATTAGAGATTATGATTTTAAAGGTTATTCAAGTATATTGTTTTCTTTTTATGATATTTTATGTTTTTGCTGAACAAGGTTATCGCATACATTTTATTTAATGCTTCACTTCCAGTATGTAAATTTATTAATCATCCTCAAATGATTTACTGTGTTCTGAATAATATTTGTTGCTTGTTTGTCTTTGCAATTCAGCAAATTAGACTATAAAAAAGACATATAAAAGACAGCAACATCTTTTGTTGGCATAAAACTGATTCCATGGCAATTCCATATATTATTGATTTTATCATTCTCATTCCTCAGGAGTATATTGTGGGTGGTGCACTGTGCTGTCCTACTAGAGATGAGAGAACCTTTTAAGGTTTGGCTACGTTCGCAGAACTTCCCAATGTTCGTCGAATAGTTTGCCGAACATAATCAAACACCATTAAATTCAATGGGAGGAAAAAGCAAACGCATAAACAGCACCTTCAAGGGGTTCCAAAAGCTGCCAAAGCAGCTCAAATTAGGGACAGACACCAGGAAAAGTGGCATAAATTGACCCATTAATTGCACTCTAAATTAATAATTTAAAAAAGATTGACGTGGGTTCCCCTGTATTTTTGATAACCAGCCAGGCAAAACTGACAGCTGCGGGCTGCAATCCTCAGCTGTCAGCCTTAGCAAGACTGGTTATCAAGAATAGAGAGGTCCCCATGCTGTTTTCTTAATTATTTAAATAAATAATTTTAGAAAAAAAGTGTAGGGTCCCAGTGGAGACACAGCATAGTATCTTAATTAACCAGATGACTATTTTTAGCAAGTCAAGAAGAAAAGGCTGTTATCTGTATGTTGGCTTTTGAATTTTAGTATTTCTTTCTGGCTGGTCAAGAAAACAGACTTTTGTTTGTGTAAGCCTGTAATATTGACTTGTAAGCTGATATTTCATATAAGATATTGTGCTCTTACCTTGATTACTAGTGATGCTTGCTGATATACTAATTATGCATTGTGGTATCCAGCCAGTTTGTTGATTTTGAAAACAGAGGAGAAAAAACTATGCAAATAGATTAAATAATCAAGTAACGCTACTGGATCTTCTCTCCATTCTTACCCTTTATTTAAACACTGAATGAAGGACACAAGTGTAAAAATAGGTTACATGCCTCATTATAGGCTGACAGAGACAGAGAGAGAGAGACAGCCAGAGATTCTGCCAAGACAGCCATACATCAAAAGGACCAGAGATAGGACAGCAGCCAATATATCATGGTTCATCATGAGGGACATGGATCTATCATTCTACAGGAAACAACCTACAGGTTCTCGGCCTCAGTGGAAAGAATACAGACTTAATCCATTGACTATCGGTGAACCATGGATAAGTTTGGAATAAGTAGTTAACAAGCTTTCAGCAAATCAACAAACATCACTTTAATAGTTAACATTCAGGCTCATATGAACAATAGCTTGTTTCTTGACCTACTGAAAAATACATCTGGCATAATTAAGAATCAATGCTGTGTCTTCACTTTCCTTCTTTTTATTAATTAGCCTGACTTCCGATCATACTTCTCCACTTGTCAGGGACAGTCCATCGACATTTCTTTCAGCACATACATGAATGTAACAGCTTTCACCTTCATGAGAATGAAACTTTGTACCATCCAGTTTCCTCAAAGCATATTCCATGTCTTCCTTGTGAATAAACTTCATAATCCTCATTCTGTCCTTGTGTACATCAGCATCGCCCACATGTCCAGCTTCTCTCATATGATCTTTTAGATCCTGCCAACCCTCTGATGGGGTTAGCTCTGAGACGAAGATTCAGTTTGCCTGTAAAGGGGTCAGTTCATCCTGCGGGGTCCTCCCTATTCTCTGAAATCAGTGGTTGAAAGGAAAAAGACTGGCACTACTGTTACACCTGCAGCCAGCTTATATGTTCGTTAGAGGAAAGCTATTCATACCTTATCCCTGGGATCACTGGTGCTCAGCACAAGAAAAAACTATTCAAGCAATGTCCATAATTTAGAAAAAAGGTGGCATTCACCCTCCCACTAAAAAGTTCCTTTTATTTGTTCATGCTAAAACATACAAGCAGGAAGGTATCCTGTAGTACACACCTGACAACGGCAGTTTTATGCCTCGTTGGTTGAAAAGTTTGATATGAGTTTTTCTATCATACAAACATTATGTAAACATGTTCTTCATTCCAATTGTTTTTAAGTTTTGCTATGTCATACCTTTGTTTAATTGTTCACGATTTTATGGAGGTGTATCTGCAATACAATGACTCATTGGGTGGAGAGGTTCCTTGGTTACCTGCATAAGATCTCTGTCACTTCCCTGTTGTGAATGGGTTTGAGATGAGTTCTGAGCAGAGGCTCCCTCTGGTGGTTTTAAAGCGTGATCATGTGCTAATGTCCTCGCGGGAGTCACCCGCAATCTATGGCATCTGAACGCCAGACCCTGAATACGGCAATCAAAACTCCTCACTGGTTATGCCGGTAATCTAGGGCATCTAGGACGCCGACCCTGACCAGCTAGCACACCAAACTCCTCACCGATTAAGTCGGTATTCTAGTGGCTTATTTCAGCCGGGTCCCTAACCACACACACACATGACCACACTGGCGCATAGCATACAGTCATGGCCAAAAGTTTTGAGAATGACACAAATATTAATTTTACTGCTTCACTTTTTCTAATGGCAATTTGCATATACTCCAGAATGTTATAAAGAGTGATCAGCTTAACAGCAATTACTTGCAAAGTCAATATTTGGCTAGAAAATTAACTTTATCCCCCAAAACACATTTCAACATCATTGCAGCCCTGCCTTAAAAGGACCAGCTAACCTCTTTTCAGTGATTGCTCCATTAACACAGGTGTGGGTGTTGATGAGGACATGGCTGGAGATCAATCTGTCATGATTAAGTAAGAATGACACCACTGGACACTTTAAAAGGAGGCTGGTGCTTGGCATCATTGTTTCTCTTCTGTTAACCATGGTTATCTCTAAAGAAACACGTGTAGTCATCATTGTAATGCACAAAAATGGCCTAACAGGGAAGAGTATCGCAGCTAGAAAGATTGCTCCTCAGTCAACAATCTATCGCATCATCAAGAACTTCAAGGAGAGAGGTTCCATTGTTGCCAAAAAGGCTTCAGGGCGCCCAAGAAAGACCAGCAAGCGCCAGGACCGTCTCTTAAAAGTGTTTCAGCTGCAGAATTGGGCTACCAGCAGTGCAGAGCTTGCTCAGGAATGGCAGCAGGCAGGTGTGAGTGCATCTGCACGCACTGTGAGGCGAAGACTCTTGGAGCAAGGCCTGGTCTCAAGGAGGGCAGCAAAGAAGCCACTTCTCTCCAGAAAAAACATCATGGACAGACTGATATTCTGCAAAAGGTACAGGCAGTGGACTGCTGAGGACTGGGGTAAAGTTATTTTCTCTGATGAATCCACTTTTTGATTGTTTGGAACATCAGGAAAACGCCTCATTCGGAGAAGACAAGGTGAGCGCTACCACCAGTCTTGTCTCATGCCAACTGTTAAGCATCCTGAAACCATTCATGTGTGGGGTTGCTTCTCAGCCAAGGGAATCGACTCTCTCACAGTCTTGCCTAAAAACACAGCCATGAATAAAGAATGGTACCAGAATGTCCTACAAAAGCAACTTCTCCCAACCCTCCAAGAGCAGTTTGGCGATCAACAATGCTTTTTCCAGCATGATGGAGCACCTTGCCATAAAGCAAAGGTGATAACTAAATGGCTCAGGGAACAAAACATAGAGATTTTGGGTCCATGGCCTGGAAACTCCCCAGATCTTAATCCCATTGAGAACTTGTGGTCAACCATCAAGAGACGGGTGGACAAACAAAAACCAAAAAATTCTGACAAAATGAAAGCATTGATTGTGCAAGAATGGATTGCTATCAGTCAGGATTTGGTCCAGAAGTTGATTGAGAGCATGCCAGGGAGAATTGCAGAGGTCCTGAAGAAGAAGGGTCAACACTGCAAATATTGACTTGCTGCATTAACTCATTCTAACTGTCAATATAAGCTTTTGTTACTCATATGTTTGCAATTATTATATTTCTGTCTGTGATAAAAACGTCTGTCAAACACACATGAAAACTAGAGGGCAGCAGATCATGTGAAAATATAATATTTGTGTCATTCTCAAAACTTTTGGCCATGACTGTACAATGTGTTATGTTTCGGTAGCTGAGGAGTGCAGGAAAAAAAGGCAATACACCAGAGCAGTTGGAATCTATGGGATTGCAGTACCCTGACTAACCACCACAACTAGAGGCAGCCGTGGAGCGTTCCTACGTTGGTCCTAGACGCCTCGTCACAGCCTGAGAAACTAACTACACCTAAAGATAGAAATAGGAAAGCTAACTGCCCCGGAGCAGAACCCCAAAGATAATAGAAAGCCCCCAAACATGTAATGGCGGTTAGACAAGAGGAAATACAGACACAGAAAGAAAATAGTATGAGCAAACGCTGGGGCCCAAACTAACTAAATAGAAAAGGATAGGAAGGATACTTACTGCAATCCCAGAAAACCCTGAAAAACACCAACTCTACTAATTTCAAAATCACCTGAGATCACACGACCTCTACCACCTAAATTAGTTCTCTGGTGTAACAAAATCAAAACAGCAGCCACTGAAAAAGCTGGAAAAAGCAAAAGAACAAAACTCAGTGGCTGAACTAAACTGAGAGGGCAGAAGCCCCCGGAGGGACCCTGAAGGATCCCCACAGAAGTGCAGGACAAAATGCAAAAATCAAGCACAAACACAAAAGCAGAAAAAGACTTATCTGTTAGCAGGAGAAGCAGACACGACACAGCAGGCTACAAGGGAAACTGGAATGAAGGATTCAGACCAGAACAATTGATCACCGGCCACCCTGATGGGAAAATGACTCCCTTATATAAGACCAGTCAGTAACACCTGATTCCCAGTCCTCACAATCTTCACTAGCACCGCTTGTAACCACCAGAGGGAGCCTCTGCTCAGAACTCATCTCAAACCCATTCACAACACTTTCCCATCAGTATAGGACCCGTTGACGTGCACGAAGCATGAAACAGTTGTCATCTGCCGTGTACCACATGATACCTTCCTGCTTGCATGTTTTAGCATGAACTAATAAAAGTAACTTTTTAAAAAGACGGTGAGTGCCATATCCTTCATATCCTTCCCCTGGTCTCCATCTTGACTGGGGAAACGTCACACGTAATTGACCTGAACCAGATTCGTATTTACTGCGTCCAAACACGGCGTCTTCCACATCCCATGGATCCTTGAAGCTCATGTAGGCGAACAGTGTGGCACTGCTTCTGCTGTGATTCTTCAGCTCGTTGGTATTGATTAGCCAGTATAGATGGAACAACTCCTCCAGTTCTTTCTACCGTACATTAGCTGGTAAATTGCCCACATAAATGCTCCCATTTCCCGAGCACTGATACTAACCCGGAGATGGCTACTTGGCATCCTGGTAAATGGTGTTCTAGGGGACAATATCTGGGCTGACCAGGGTGAAGGGAGACTCAGTATTCTGGTGTCTCTGGGCCTGAATATCACTGACTTTATCAGGCTGGATATGGCGTAAGCAGGTGTAGGTTGGTCAATCTGCCATATAGTGTGGACAAGGTATATCACTTCATACACTGATGATGTATCCTGGGGGTTGTAATCCTCTGACCCTATTGGCTCATGTTGGCAGATGTTTACAGGATGGACCAGCAGACATGCTCCAGGCATGCTGCCCCGGCCCTGTATACAATATTTGAACATGTTTCCAAGGTGCCCACATGTATACCAGCGCTACAAATCCATAAAAAATACTAGACTTTATTGAAATAATAATGAGAATCAAAGCAAAAAGTTGTAAAGAGACATGGATGGCAGTGGTGAACTCGACTAAATTAGAGACACGGCCACAAAAGGGGCATACAGTCAGGACACATGTAAAATTGTAATTAAAGTCTGCTTAGAAAAGTATAAATGCATATATATTTTTATTCCTTCTATATTTCCTTGTCTTTCCCCATATTTGATTGCACTCTGTGCGCATGCGCACCTGCTCCCGGATACTTACAATGGCGATGGCGTCTTTTCTCGGCTCTAGACTTGTTTGCGTCATCGCCCAGCTCACGTGACCTAAGTGGGCGTGCTTTCATGCCCTCTGTGCTTCTGATTTCCGGGACAAGCCGATGACTCATGCGCCGTTTATGAGTCACATTTTCCCTGACTCTGCGGTGATTGGTCACTTAAATATACATATAGTGTCAGCCTTTAGTGAAGCCATACACCAGGAAGAAGGCACTGCGCTGAAATGAGCGTTGGGTGTTTGGAGCCAGGGTCCTTTTAGGTAAATTTGTAAGACACTTATGTTACCTTTTACTTTGTTCTGCTTGGTCATTTTTGTGGTATTTCAACCTCTTTTAGACCCATGTTTGCATATTTAGTGTTGATTTATATGGACACTATTGTGTTACTAGTAACACTTTTTACAGTCGCTAACCAAAAATGCTGTGGCGCTATATGATGATATAAGCGGACTCTGTTACCTCCCAGAGCCGCAGTGACAAAGACTGTGTCCTGTCAGACCCAGATGACTGCTAAGCGGATTGCAGTCTGTGGTCATGCAATCAGAACACAAGCAATAAACTCCTCACCGGAGTAGCCGGTATTCTAATGGCGTTTTTCAGCTGAGCCCTGAACACGTGCATACAAAACTCATCACCGGAGGTGCTGGTATTCTAGTGGCTTATTTCAGCTGAACCTAACCACATACATGACCACACTGGCGCAAGCACGTAACAGATTTGATACTAGCGCACGGCCGTAAGGTCATGCAAGCTTTTTTTAGCAGCAACAACTGCAGGACCTTCCTGGAAGAACCAATGGAAGCCTGCCCCAGATCTCAAGCAGCTTCAGGACCTTTCTGGAGGACCAATGGGAGTCACTGCAGTGCCAGAGCATGTGACCCCTGATCTCCAATGAGAGACCTTACCCTGGGTATGCTCAGAAGGAAACACACAGGACTTAGTCCCTAATACTATGTAGTGAAAGTATATCGTAGCATGAAGGTGCTACCGTGAAGGTACACAAGTAGGTTTCCCAACCAAATTATTGTGAATAGATAAACTTGGCACTCAACTTTAGAAGATAAATTCCAGATTTATTGCAGTCAAAGTACAGATGGAAACGTTTCGGTTCAACAGGGACCTTCGTCAATCTGACGGCAATAGAATATATTACAATATATTACACAACAAAGTATCATAAAATTAACACAAAACAAAAAAGCAAAAAAATATATACACATTCTTGTGTCAGAAACGGCCTATTGAAAGGTGGATAACAAGGAAGAGACCCTCCATCGTGAGCTATTCCTATTGGGTGCAAGTGATGCCGCGTCAGACAGGAGAGACCAGCGCTTCAGTCCCAAACTACTCTGTAAGTATCTCAAACTCACTGCCACCAATGTTTACCTTATTATTTAAGTGTGCCTTATTAATATGGCAGTTTGGATTTGGGATATACACTGCCACCAATGTATATTTCATTACTTTGGGAGCCCCCTGCCACTAATGTATATTTCACTACTAAACGTTCCTTATCATCACTAGAGACCTATTTGTTGGACACACTGCCACCAATGTTTACCTTATTATTTTAATATGCCACAGTAACATGGCAACTTCGATTTGGCATGCATACATACTACCACCAATATTCATCTCACTACTAAGTGAGCCTTCTGCCACCAATGTATATTTCATTTTTAAATATGCCCCATTATCACCGGAGACTTACTTGACAGATACACTGCCACCTGAGTCCACATATATTTGCTGACTGTCATATTATATAGGTGCCTGGACACCATATGACATATATACAGCAATAGTCTTTATATGCATCTGACTTCCATTTTAGGTCACCACTATGCCGCATGTATATGACCATATATTGTCCGTATACTGGACTTATAATATTAGGTTGCTAATCTTGTACATATATATTCAATTTAGGCATATTTTTGCCAATTTCAGGACTGGTTGAAAGCCACTCTGGCCCTTATATCTTACATTGGATTACATTAAGAATAAAAGTGAGTGTAAATGTTACGTGGTGATTCCATACCATAATACAACAACATGTTGTTCCTGTACATAACTCTATATGTTTGATACCCTAATATCGATCTATGTATATGGTTTAAGTATGGCATATTTTTGCCAGTTTAGGTTATATCTAGAGCCATTCTGGCCCTCTCTTCTACATTTGGATCTCATTTGAAACAATGTGAGTTTTTCATACATTTATTCTTTCTTATATATACTCCTATTTCCCATGATTATGATAAACTAATCTTATTACCCTATACCATAGGCCCTAATTAGGGACAATTACTAAGGAACCCAAATAATAAAACCATAAAAGGAATTTCTCCCCAAAGGTAATTTTATGTCATTTTTTCCTATGATATTATAGGGTTAAATATACAAGGTAGAATTTTTTCTACAATACTATAGGGTTAAACAAACAATGGAGTACTCTATTTTCTTCTCAGGCAAGCTGCCTTTTCATTCATACTATTCCCTCGTCACAAGCAGTCGGGTAAGTATTGGAACTTCTCTAATCACATTTTAAATATATCTTGCACCCAATAGGAATAGCTCACGATGGAGGGTCTCTTCCTTGTTATCCACCTTTCAATAGGCCGTTTCTGACACAAGAATGTGTATATATTTTTTTGTTTTTTTGTTTTGTGTTAATTTTATGATACTTTGTTGTGTAATATATTGTAATATATTCTATTGCCGTCAGATTGATGAAGGTCCCTGTTGGACCGAAACGTTTCCATCTGTACTTTGACTGCAATAAATCTGGAATTTATCTTCTAAAGTTGAGTGCCAAGTTTATCTATTCACAATAATTTGGTTAGTCCCAAATACGTTAGCTCGCCGCTGACCTGCACTGGTTATAATAGCAGGACCTGGAGAGGCAGCAGTCATCCTCTGCACAGTATTAAACTGGGCAAGTGCTGGGACCGATGTCTCTGCTGAGCAGGCTCCACTGGGGCAGGAGACCGATGGGGGACCGCAGCGGGACTGGCTCGAAATTCCCCTTGTGCAGCAGTGGGAACTCGATCCCTAACAATTATTTTCTATCTTTTACAGGGGATAAAGGCTTAAATGGAATAGGTGTAAGGTGAGTATAACTATGCGTCTTATTTTTATTTCAAAGAATAGAGTCTGTGTCTTCCTTTCATTTAAAGGAATTTATTCTGGCTGTGTCTTTTTTACAATCTAACTATGGGTTAATAATGGGGCATTGTATAGATTCCTCTCCATTACTTACCAGTGGGGTTGATGTCAGCTGCAATAAAACAGCTGACAACCCAGCAAACATTAACCCACTCCTGTGGTACATTTCAGTGGCAGATAACAGTCAAAAAAAATTGAAATTTTTTCTGAATTAATCCATAAAGTATTGCATGATTTGTGGTATAGAATGGTGGTATTAAAGTGCTAATGATGGTGCTAAGGACATGGGGCAGGTATGACTACGCCTGTTGCTGGAACACCAGAAACACGACCATACACGATACATAGGTTCCTGTCCCTCTGTAGGGAGGCACAAGTACACCACTTCTGAAGTCAGAGCAGTGAGAACAGGTAGTTGGTTGGATAGCTTACAATGCTTCCAACATGCTTGGCAGCACAACCCAGTCTTCCACATGGTCCAGTCACACCAGTCAACAGTCTGGATCACTTAATCATCTCCCTAATCCTCCTTTCACCCACCATGTTGAGTCCCAGGAGACTAGTGATCCCACACTAGGACAATCCAGGGAGCTCTTCACCACATCACTTCTTGATTGTGCCTCTCAACCTGCATGTTCCAAGAAGGACAGGAGGAGATGCTGTTTAGTGATGACAAAATTTAGAGTAGCAAAGGCCACAAGAAAATGAAGGTTGTTAAGTCACCAAATCAGGAGGACCAGGGTGCCGTGTTGGAAGACGAAGTAGTGGATGATGAAATCACTGACCCAAGATAGGAATGTGACATACATAACAAAGACAGACGCTCTGAGGTGGATGGATCAGCAGCACTGAAACAGGCAGGAAGAGGCAGTGGGGTGACCAGAGGGAGAAGGTGGGCAACTGTACCTCAGAGCAAAGACACTCCTGAATTTCTCCATTAAAGCATTATCTGCTCCCCAGTCTGGAATTATTTTAAAGAGTATTCTTTGACAAAAAATGGTCATTCGCAACCTTTGCCATGCCAAGATGAGCAGGGGCCTGACCACTAAGAGCCTAACTATCACCAACATGATAAGGCACCAGTCATCTAAACATGAACGCCTAGGTCAACAATTGGTCCAGCAGTGCCAGCTGGTGAAACCACTGTCTCTTCCCCTGTTACTTTTTTCCAATCCTCTGTCCATGACACTGGCAGATGCCTCCAAACCTGCACCTGTCCTCGCACATTCTGATGCACCATAATCAGGCACTACCAAATCTTCATCCCAGCACAACGTACAGCTGTTTCTATCCCAGTCATTGTAATGAAAGAGCAAGTTTCCAGCCACCCACCCACAGGACATTTCCAGCTGCTTGCCTAAGAAATGTTGTCATTTAAGCTTGTTGACTCATGGTGGCAGTCATCTTTTGGTACTCGATCCCCAGCCGCCACTTTTTCCTCCTGTTGTGGCGCCCCATCTTGTATCAGCACTTGTCCAGGAACATCAACTGGATAAGTGGGCATGCCCTTATGCCCTTACCAACACAGTTACTGGAATTGTCCCCTTAATGACTGACACGTGGACAAGCGCTTGTGGCCAGGGATGCTACATTTCCCTGATGGCACACAGGGTGAACATTGTGGAGGCTTTAAATGAGGCCCAACCAGGCATATCACAAAACCAACACCAAGGATTGCTGGTCTTACTGCTATTAGGGTTTCCTCCATGTCATACGTCAGTTCCTGCACCCTCTTCTCTTCTTCCTTCTCCAATGTGCTTCCTGAACATCGTCCACATCAGCTGGAAGCTCTGCAGCACTGCCTAAGCAAAGCGGCAACAGATTCTGCTGAACCTAATTTGTCTAGAAGACAAACAGCACACCACAGCAGAGTTACTTAACCTCTTAACGACCGCCGATACGTCTTTTAACAGTGATATCACCCAAAAAAATGCCACTGTCATTATAATGCTTATACAACAATTAGATAATCCAATCCCTTCATGTTAACTCCGGGATACATAAAGCAATGATTAACGCATGAAAAAGTTTTCTTGAAAAATATTTCCAACTTTATTAATATAAAACATATACAAAAGATTTTTATAAAATTGAAAAAAGGATGCAAGGTAGAAAAAAGAGGGACCTTAGGCACTCCTTAGTATACAAAATGCTGCATGGCAAAGCAAAGATCTTATTGCAATCTAAATCTGACCAAAATAGAAAAAAGTATATAAACAAGGCAACTGCCAATAATGGATTATCCTACCCTGTGTGTCGCTGTGCACGGAATTATAGCCTGCACATTGCTCATACTAATCCTGGTTCTGAATGCAGATACCGTTGTTGTAGCACATTAGGGGGAAGATGATAGTGTAAAGCACGACACTTAGATCTAATGTTCAGACTTAGGCTGGTGCAGCCTTGCAGCCTAAGTCTGAACATTAGATCTAAGTGTCGTGCTTTACACTATCATCTTCCCGCTAATGTGCTACAACAACGGTATCTGCATTCAGAACCAGGGATTAGTATGAGCAATGTGCAGGCTATAATTCCGTGCACAGCGACACACAGGGTAGGATAATCCATTATTGGCAGTTGCCTTGTTTATATACTTTTTTCTATTTTGGTCAGATTTAGATTGCAATAAGATCTTTGCTTTGCCATGCAGCATTTTGTATACTAAGGAGTGCCTAAGGTCCCTCTTTTTTCTACCTTGCATCCTTTTTTCAATTTTATAAAAATCTTTTGTATATGTTTTATATTAATAAAGTTGGAAATATTTTTCAAGAAAACTTTTTCATGCGTTAATCATTGCTTTATGTATCCCGGAGTTAACATGAAGGGATTGGATTGTCTTTTAACAGTGGCAGTTAAGGGTACTTAAACCACAGCGCCGCTAATTAAATGCGCTGAGGCAAAAGTATAAGAGAAACAAATGGAAACAATGGCTAGATATTGGCAGACTGAAGTCATTAATTGCCTCCATGTGGAAGCCATCTAGCTCAGACTACTATAATCAACCCATCGTCCGACATAAACATGCAAAAAACAGTGATGTGACCATCACAAGAAAGACGATAAAGGGTGCCAAATGGGTAAAAATGGTATAAATCTTTATTGAAATATTCACAAACAAGTGCAAATTATGTATATAAGAGACAAGGACAGTTGAAAGCAAATGGACGGCATAAACAAATGCACCACCTACATACGCGGAAGACGAACCGATCCCAGCAACCTGAGAAACTGGTAAATACTTCATATACTGAGGAAAGGGGAGGTCTATGACCCGTTGTCTATGGAGCAATAAAGTTGAACGCGCTGATCCCGACTTCTGAGCACATACTTCACAGAGAGGTAACAATTTGGCACATGCCATTGATTTCTTTTTGCCACTTTTGGCTTATTGCTTATATTTGCCTCCTGTGTTACTGATTAAGTCTATTTGGGGGTCTGGAGGTAGTTCAACTTTATTGCTCCATAGAGCAAGTTCTTGAATGTGGTTTTGAGTACCTTGAGAGGTGCAGTTTTTAGAATGGTGTCTCTTTTGGGTATTTTCTGTCGTGTACATGTTAGGGTCTGCGGAACGCACCTAATAGATATAGTAGAGAGGTGCGTTCGCAGCCCAGGGTACACCGTGCAGGCGAAGCCCGCTGCTAGTAAGATGGCGAAAGTAGCAAACTCTGTTATCCGGCAGAGTCGCAAAAATAAACGCCGTAGCGCGCTGTGGCAGTAAGTGCGAACTCTGTTAATCCCCAGAGCCGCTAACGGAAATGCCACAGCGCTATATGGCGATAAGTGCGAACTCACTTAGCTTCAGTGAGCGGCAAAGTAAAATGCTAGGGCGCTGAACCAGCGTTATAAAGCGAACCCTGTTGCGTCACAGAGCCGCTGAGAAAAAGACTGTGTCTTGTTAGACTCACAGGGATACACAGATAACTGCTGTGCGGATAGCAGTCCGTGATCATGCAGACAGCAACGCAATCAAGCAATCTCCTCACCGGAGAAGCCGGTATTCTAGGGGCTTATTTCAGCCAAGCCCTAACCACGTGCACCCAAATCTCCTCACCAGTGGTGCCGGTATTCTAGGGGCTTATTTCAGCCGAGCCCTAACCACATGCGTACATGATCACACTGGCGCAAAGCACATAATGCAATTGATACTAGGGCATGGCGGCCCAGCCATGCCACCCTTTTATAGTAACAGCTACAGGACCAGCCAGAAACAAGGACCAATGAGAATCTGTTCCAAAACACATGTAGTTTCAGGACCTTCCTGGTGGACCAATAGGAGCTGCTTCAGTACCTGAACATGTGACCCCTGATCTCCAATGAGAGATTTACCCTGGGCATGCTCAGAAGGGGATTCGCAGGACTTCGTCCCAAAGACGTCTGGCTATAATAGAAGATCCAGGAGAGGCAGCAGCAAGTCTCTGCACAGTATTGGAATGGGCAAGACATCTCTGCTGAGCAGGTTCCACTGCGGACCGAGATGGATGGGGGACTGCAGTGGGACTGGTTCAAGACTAGCCTTGTGCAGCAGCGGGAACTCAAACCCTAACAGTACACCCCTTAAAGTGACTTCAAATGTGATGTGGTCCCTAAAAAAAATGGTTTTGAAATTTTGTAAAAATGAGAAATCGCTGGTCAAATTTTAACCCTTATAACTTCCTAATAAAAAAAAAATGTGTTTCCAAAATCGTCCTGATGTAAAGTTGATATGTGGGAAATGTTATTTATTATATTATTATTATATATTTTATGTGACATATCTCTCTGATTTAAGTGCATAAAAATAAAAAGTTTGAAAATTGCAAAATTTTTGCCATATTTCCATTTTTTTCATAAATAAACGCAAATCATATCAAAGAAATGTTACAACTAACATGAAGTACAATAAGTCACGAAAAAGCAGTCTCAGAATCAGCAAGATCCATTAAAGCGTTCCAGAGTTATAACCTCATAAAGTGACCGTGGTCAGTATTGTAAAAATTGGCTTGGTCATTAAGTACCAAATTGTCTCTGTCACTAAGGTGTTAAATGAATAATTGACCAGACAGATCTGAGTCTTTTGCTGCAGGACTTCCAGCCAGGTATGATCGTGTGTGATAATGGGTGTAATCTGGTGGCGGCTGTGAAGCTTGGCAAGCTCACACACGTACCATGCTTTGCCCACATGCTCAACTTGGTAGTTCAGCGGATTCTGAAAACCTACCCAGAGTTGCCAGAGCTTTTGGTGAAGGTACGTCACGTCAGTGGCCATTTCCACAGTCGGCCATAGATGCCGCTGCTCTGGCAATGCTGCAACAGTGCATGCAAGCACCAACTGACCGACTGGTTGTGATGTGACCACATGCTGGAACTCCACACTGCACATGCTGGCAAGGCTTTGTGAGCAACAGAGGCCAGCTATTGAGCACCAGCTTCAATATGCCCATCGGCATTCTGGTCAGCCTCCACACATAGCAAGGGGGCATGGATGTCTGACACTTGTGTAGTTTTCCAAGACTTTGAGGTCTCCAAAAAGATGGTGAATGGCCATGACGCAATAGTCAGCACAACAATCCCATTTCTGTGCCTACTAAAACAATTGCTGCTCACAATTATCCATGAAGCTATGCATGCAGACCAGGTGGAGATGGAGGAAGACAGGTGACAGGGAGATACTATCTAGCTCAACCTCATCTCATCTACTCAGCACAGATTGGGTAACAATGAGAAAGTGCAGGCTGTGGAGGAGGAATAGGAGCTTTTGGCTAGCACAACAGAGGCTAGTACACACACAAAATATATCCCATCTCTTCTATGTGAATAGGCAAAGGATGGGAATGAGTAGGAAGAGATTGAGGAGGAAATGGAGATCGTCATCATGATGGAGACAGGGAAGTGTTGACTGTAGGTACCTTGGACCGTCGTGTTGCATTTATCTTGACCAAAAAAGAAAACTGCTTGTACACCCTGATAGATCCAAGCTACAAGGAGAACTTTGCATCTCTTCTTCCTGAGGCGGAGATGTTGGTAAAATGTTGCTATACCAGAAGGCCATTGTGAAAAATATGTTGAAAAAATTTCCATCAGACAATGCTAGCAGCAGAGGGCAAGCTTCCTTGCTCAACCAAGGAGGATAGGCAAGGAAGACACACAGCAGAGGCAAGGGTACACTGTGAAAGGCTTGGGCCAATTTCATGACATCAGCCAGCATCCAGGGCCTGAGAACAGGGTATTTTTGACAAGGGGAAACATTTTTAAAGATACTCAAGCAAAACCTGGCTGACCAAAGCAGCTAACTCCTTATTCTCCTGCATCCTTCAACTATTAGGTCTCAAAGCTGGACACCTGACATGACTGTCCATCTGTGCCTTCGAGGTGTTGTGCTGCCCTGCTGCTAGCATTTTGTTTGAGTGGATTTTTAGTGCTACCAGGGGGGTCATAACAGACAGGAGTTTCACCTGTGAACAGAAAGTGCTGACAGGCTCATTCTGATAAAAATGAACAAAGACTGGATTAGACCCAACTTTTCTACAACACCAGATGAAAGCAGCGCAGAGTGTTTTTAATGATCAATAATTTAATGAGGCTTGCCAGTTGTTGCCTTCTAGGGTCTGTGAATGACTGGATGACCCTCCTTAAAATTTTCTCTGGCTTTGCACTTTGTGCAAAACCTGTATGACTGTCGAAGAACCACAACTACACTTTCTTATTTTTTTAAGAGGTTCTTAATAGAGTTGAGCATTCCGATATCGCAAGTATCGGGTATCGGCCGACATTCGCTGTATCGGAATTCCGATACTTAGTTCCGATATTTTCCATATATGGTATACCGGAATCGGAAGTTCCCATAATTCTTTGAGAGGCAATGTGATTTTAGTCAGCCAATGAGGAATCCTAAGAAGTGTGGGCACATCCTGTACTGCTGCGGTCATGTTAACTAATGGCATGGCTGTGATTGGATGCTGAAATGATGTCAGAATGCACTATAAAAGGCCGCGCCATTTTAGCGTCACTGTGCTGTGAATTCAGTAAGGGACAGAACTCTGCTCTGCTGACTCTGAGGGACAGTTAGAGATTGCGATTTTGTGTACTGTGCTCTAGGCAGGCTAGTTTACCAACCGCTGTGTAAAGCTTCCTTTTGCCAGTGTTGTTTTAACAGCTCTGTGCAAGGTGTGTGTGTGAGAGTGCAGGTGACGCTGCAGTTTGCCCTGCATCCAACGCTGTTTGTAGGCATCTGCACGTGTCACTCACAGACTCATTTTTTTTTTCTTTAGTGTAATTCTTGCTGCTCCGTTCAATTGAAATTATAGTGTGACGCGCTTCCATCCGTATCCAATACATTGGTTGCAAACACTATAGAATTACAGAAAGGAGCCTTTCAGAGATAGTGAACAGTTGTGTTCAGTGTTCACTCTAGTCTGTGAGTTTTTTTTTTTTTTTTAAGTGCAGATCACGCTCCAGTTAGTTCTTCAACCACTGCTGGTTGTAGTCTGCTGAACGTGTGTCACTGCCTAATGCTTGTCATTTTTCTCTAATTGGTGCTGCTCCATTCCATTTCAAATAACTCAAATCTATTAGTGTGACGCGCTTCCATCCGTATCCAATACATTGGTTGCAAACACTATAGAATTACAGAAAGGAGCCTTTCAGAGATACTGAACAGTTGTGTGCAGTGTTCACTGCAGTCTCTGCGTAATAACCACACTTAGGCCTTATAACTTTTCTGACTTTCTTTAACAATCTACCAAGATGAAGAAGGCAGGGAGTAAGGCACGTGGTCGTGGCCGTGGAGTTTCATCAGGGAGAGGACGTGGGGATTCTGTGGCTGCTGCCGCCCCCAGTGACACAGCATCCACCAGTTTTTCCCTTGAGCGTTCCTTTATGTGCAGTTTTGTAGGAGCTCGGCGTACCCCCCTGCTGCGGGAAGAACAAATTGAAGCCGTTGTTGGTTGGATGGCAGCCAATGCATCGACTTCAATTGCTTCCACCTCCTCTCAGGACCACAACACTGTTGAGCAACCATCTGTCTGTTCACCGCCTGTCAAATTGCCCAGGCAGTCAGAGAGTTCTGAACTGGAGCCAGCTGAGTCTCTGCTTCTGTTCTCAGAATCTGTTGGCTTGCAAACAGGGGCCCAGCCAAGCAGCATTCTGGAATTTGAAGAAGAGGGAGTATGCAGTGATGCGCAACAGCTGTGTCTCTCTGAATCTGAAGAGGTGGGTGAGCCAGTGCCGATGGTCAGCACACCGCAGAACGCATCTGATGATGATGAGACTCAGTTGCCAGTTTCTGTTGAGCATGGTGCTGTCCAGACCACCCAACATCAGCAGGTGTTGGAAGAGGGTAGTGGAGATGATGAGGTCCAAGACCCAACATGGCGTGAGGAACAGGAAGGTGGTGGGAGCAGCTCTGAGGAAGAGATTGGCCCAACGGTACAAACAGGATGGAGAGGTAGGCTGCAGACTCGGTTGCCTGTAGCCTCCAGTTTGGCACCTGTTGGGAGCAGTTCTCTTCCAAAAGTCAAAACGGGCGCTCCCAGGACTTGCACTGCGTGGTCCTTTTTTGACACACTTGCAGATGATATTTGCTATGTCAAATGCAAGCTGTGTAAGCAAAAAGTAAAAAGAGGTAAAAGTGTCAGTAACCTCAATACCACTAATATGTGGAAACATGTGCGGACAAAGCACGTAGTTGAGTTACAAAGACACACTGGAGATGAAGGCCAACCTACAGCAGGACCTACATCTTCAGCTCGTGTTGGAGCCTCTTCCTCCAGCTCACACACAGCTGGTTCGGCTTCCTCACACGATCGCCATGGAAGAACCTCGGTCACTGTTGTCCAGAGACAAAGTGTTATTCCACCCACAGCTGCAAGTTCCCTGTCATCCTCACACTCCCAGGCCACAAAACAGCCATCGGTAGCACAGGCATGGGATAAAAGACGGCCATACTCGGCAAACCATCCACGAGCACAGGCTCTGAATGCTGGCATTGCAAAACTCCTGTCCCTTGAAATGCTGTCATTCAGGCTGGTGGAGACTGACAGTTTCCGGAACTTAATGGCATTGGCAGTTCCATAATACAATGTGCCAAGCCGATTTTATTTCAGCAGGCAAGCCGTCCCTGCTCTGCAAAAGCATGTTGAGGGAAAAATTAAACATGCGCTACTAAACGCCGTCAGTAGCAAGGTCCACCTGACCACCGATGCGTGGACCAGTACCCATGGCCAGGGACGATACCTTTTCCTCACTGCCCATTGGGTCAATGTTGTGGAGCCGGGTACAGATCTTGCGAGTGGCGCTGCACGTGTTCTGCCAACTCCAAGGATTGCAGGAATCCAGTCTGTACACATTGATTCCTCCTCCTACTCCAGTTCCTCAGAATCATCGCTGCAGGAGTCGTCACGGTCTACCTCCACATGGACCCGTGAACGCTTACCTGTTGCGACCGATATGAGCACAGCCGTGGCCAATCGTCAACAGGCCGTCCTGAAATTAATTTCCATGGGGAATCGAAGCCACACAGCGCAGGAGGTCTGGAATGCCATCAAGCAGGAGAGCGAAGTGTGGTTTTTGCCAGCGAATCTACAGCCAGGCTTGGTAGTGTGTGACAATGGCCGAAATCTGGTGGCAGCTCTGGCCCTTGGCAACCTCACTCACATACCATGTCTGGCACATGTGCTCAACTTGGTCGTGCAGAGTTTTTTGAGGGACTATCTGGATGTTGATGCACTGCTGCACAAGGTCCGCCTAGAGTGCGCTCACTTGCGACGTTCCAGCATGGCCAGATCGCGCATTGCAGCTCTGCAACGCAGATTTCGCCTTCCTGAACATCGCATATCATCATATGTGACGTACCCACCAGGTGGAATTCCACGTTACATATGTTGGAGCGGTTGTGTGAGCAGCAGACAGCAGTAATGGAGTATCAGCTGCAACAGGCGCAATCAACACGCAATTTGCGCCGTTCACACTTCACCACTACTGAGTGGGCCTCTATGAAGGACATCTGCCACGTTTTGCGTGCGTTCGATGAGTCAACGCGGATGGCGAGTGCAGATGATGCACTAGTCAGCCTGACTGTCCCCCTTATCTGCCTGCTTCAAAAAACACTGCAAGCACTAAGGGATGAGGTTTTGGAAGAGGTGGAGGATGAGGAGACACAAATTCCATCACTGTTATGATTTGGTAACTGAGGAGAGCAGGCAAAAAGGGAAATACACCAGAGCAGTTGGAAACTATGAGATTGCAGTACCCTGACTAACCACCACAACTAGAGGCAGCCGTGGAGCGTTCCTACGTTGGTCCTAGACGCCTCGTCACAGCCTGAGAAACTAACTACACCTAAAGATAGAAAGAGGAAAGCTATCTGCCCCGGAGCAGATCCCCAAAGAACATAGAAAGCCCCCAAACATGTAATGGCGGTTAGACAAGAAGAAATACTGACACAGACAGAAAATAGTATGAGCAAACGTTGGGGCCCAAACTTACTAAATAGAAAAGGATAGGAAGGGCACTTACTGCAATCCCAAAAAACCCTGAAAAGCACCAACACTACTAATTTCAAAACACCTGAGATCACACGACCTCTACCACCTAAATTAGTTCTCTGGTGTAACCAAAAACAAAACAGCAGCCACTGAAAAAACTGGAAAAAGCAAATGTACAAACAACAGTGGCTGAACTGAACTGAGAGGCAAAAGCCCCCAGAGGGGACCCTGAAGGCCCCCACAGAAGTGCAGGACAAAATGCAAAAATCAAGCACAAAAACAAAAAGAAGAAAATGTCTTATCTGTTAGCAGGAGATTCAGACACGACACAGCAGGCTACCAAGGAAACAGGAATCAAGGATTGAGACCAGAACAATTGATCACCGGCAACCCTGATGGGAAGGCGACTCCCTTATATAAGACCAGTCAGTAACACCTGATTCCCAATCCTCACAATCTTCACTGGACAGTCCAGTACCGTTTGTAACCACCAGAGGGAGCTTCTGCTCAGAACTCATTTCCAGCCTATTCACAACACATCACCTTCTGGACAGTCAGCGCAACGTGGTTCCTCCCAAAGGGCTTTGCAGGGCTCACTTTGTGAGGAGGATGAGGAGGAGTCAATTGAGGAGGAAGAAATCGCTACAGAGGGAGGTACACAACGCTCTAGTCAGTATGTAGAGCGAGGGTGGGGTGATGCAGAGCAGGTACAGATGACGCCTCTTACAGAGGACAGCGTTTGTTGGCCAGTTGGGAGTCTGCAGCACATGGTTGATTTCATGCTGCAGTGCCTGAGAAACGACCGCCGCATCGCCCACATTCTCACCACGTCTGATTATTGGGTGTACACCCTCCTAGACCCTCGCTACCGGGACAACTTACAAAGCCTCATCACACCGTTGAACCGGGAGCATAAAATGCAGGAGTACCAAGACACACTGGTGAAATCCATAATGTTCTCCATTCCAGCCGAGAGCAGTGCTGCTGATACTGCTTTACAAAGCAGCTCTGTGCGTGGAGGCAGTGGAGACAGCTCTGCAACAAGAGGGAGCACAAGCAGCGCCTCTGCACAGGGGGGCAAGACCAGTATGTTCCAAATGTGGCGAAGTTTTGTGGCAGCGCCACCAATGTCTACACCATCCGAGACGCCTCCAGTCACCAGGAGGCAACGTTTCCGTAAGATGGTGACAGACTACTTGTCTTGCCCTCTCAGTGTACTCCCAGATGGCTCTTCCCCTTTCAAGTTTTGGGTCTCTAAGCTGGATACATGGCCAGAGCTTAGCCAGTATGCATTGGAGGTGCTGGCTTGCCCTGCTGCCAGTGTATTATCGGAGCGCAACGTTTAGTGCTGCAGGTGGTGTACTAACAGACCGTCGCATGCGACTATCCTCCGATAATGTAGACCGGCTTACTTTTCTGAAAATGAACAAGGAATGGATCTCGCCAGAATTTGCCTGTCCGTTTTCAGATTAAATAACTGGTTGGCAACGTTATCAATTTCTCCTGTTATGTTCATCTATCTACCACCTGAACTCTACTCCCTGGGCTACAACACTGCCAGTCTGAGGGGAATGATCAGTTAACAACCAAAATGTTCTCCCCAACAGATAGTAGCGCAACGACTCCAGTGCCCACTTGATCGCCAGGCACTCTCTCTCTCTACAATGCTGTATCTGGTTTCAGCTGGAGTTAGCTTTCGACTCTGGAAAGTAATGTGATGCTCCTCCCCGTTAACCTCCTGAGACAAAACGGCACCCACACCTACCTCTGACGCATCAGTCTGGACAATGAATTCTCTTTTGAAGTCGGGTGTGATCAAAAATGGTGACACACACAGTGCCCCTTTTAGTTTTACAAAACGCTTCTTCAAGCTGATCATTCCATCGCACCATTACTAACTTCCTGCCTTTTAGGCAGTCATTTAACGGCGCCGACAGTGTTGCAAAATTGTGAATAAACCGCCGGTAGTATCCCACTAACCCCAAAAACCCTTTCACTTGTTTTGTGGTGAGGGGACGGAGCGAGTTTGGATTGTCTCCACTTTGTTTATTTGGGCTTTGATAACTCCTCTCACAATCACATACCCCAGGTAGCGAGCTTCCTCCAACCCTATGGAACACTTCTTTGGGTTGGCAGTTAGCTCTGCTTGTCTCAGCGAATCTATCACCGCCTGTACCTTGGCTAAGTGACTTTCCCAGTCTGTACTGTACACCACAATATCGTCCAGATTGGCCGCGGCATATCGGCGATGAGGACGAAGAACAACGTCCATTAACCTCTGTAATGTCGCTGGAGCGCCATGCAACCCGAAGGGTAGGACTATATACTGGAACAGTCCCTCGGGTGTTACAAAAGCCGTTTTCTCTCTCGCTGCTTTTGTTAGTGGCACCTGCCAATACCCTTTTGTGAGGTCAATGAGTGAAAAATAACGTGCCTGCCCAAACCGCTCTATTAACTCATCGACCCGGGGCATGGGTAGGCGTCAAAGTTAGAAATTTCATTCAGTTTTCTGAAGTCATTACAGAACCTTAGTGTCCCATCTGGCTTTGGTATTAGGACTATTGGGCTGGCCCACTCACTCTGGGACTCTTCAATGACCCCTAACTGCAGCATCTTCTTGACCTCTTCCTTGATGGCTTGTCGCCGGGCCTCAGGCACCCGATATGGCTTTAATCGTACTTTGCCCTGCGGCTCAGTGACAATGTCATGTTGTATTAGGGAGGTACGACCAGGAAGTTCCGAAAAAACATCTGTATTTCGGCTAACAAACTCTCGGACTTCCTGAACTTGTCTGTGCGACAAAGTGTCTGATATTTTGACGGCGGAGAGGACTTCTCTTGCCTTCTCTGAGGCAAGGAAGCCATCTGTACTGGAAATGCAGGCCGTGGACAATCCTCACCAAGAGGGTCTCTGTCTTTCCATGGTTTGAGCAGATTCACATGGTATACGTGTTCTGGCTTTCTCCGCCCTGGTTGGTGTACTTTATAGTTTACTGGTCCCACCTTCTCTATAATGTCGTAGGGTCCCTGCCACCTTGCAAGGAACTTACTATCCACTGTAGGCACAAGTACCAACACCCGATCCCCAGGGTTAAAGGACCTTACCCGTGCCTCCCGGTTATAGACCTGCCTCTGTGACCTTTGTGCTGATTCCATATGTTCTCGGACTAATGGTAGGACTGTCTCCATTCTCTCTTGCATTTTGGCCACATGTTCTATCACACTTTTGTGGGGAGTTGTATGGTTTTCCCAGGCCTCTTTAGCTATATCGAGTAAGCCACGGGGATGTCTGCCTATATAATAGTTCAAAGGGCGAGAACCCCGTAGATGCCTGGGGCACCTCCCGCACTGCAAACATCAGGTATGGCAACAAGAGATCCCAGTCCTTAGCATCTTTAGAGACTTTTTTTTTCAACATATTCTTCAGGGTTTTATTGAACCTTTCTACTAAACCGTCTGTTTGGGGATGATAGATCGATGTGCGCAACTGTTTAACACGTGGCAGAGTTCCTTCATGATTTTTGACATAAAGGGGGTCACCTGATCTGTTAAGATTTCTTGAGGGATTCCCACCCGAGAGAACATACCCATGAGTTCTTTTGCGATCAGTTTTGCCGAGGTGTGTCGCAGGGGAATAGCCTCAGGATACCTGGTAGCTAATCTAGAACTATCGAGGATGTGTTGATGACCCCTTGCTGATTTATTAACCGTCCACACCAGATCCATAGGCTATTTCTCTCAAACGGTACCTCTATAATTAGTAATGGCACCAAGGGACTCTGAAAATGAGGCTGCGGACTGGTTACCTAGCACACGGGACAAGAGTAACAATACCGTTTAACTTCTTCATAGACCCATAGCCAGTAAAACCATTGTAGAATTCTGTCTAGGGTTTTCTTTGGTCCCAAATGTCCCCCTAGTACATGCGCATGCGCTAAGTCCATTACCAACCTCCGATATGACTGCGGTACCAGCAATTGCTCGACAATTTCCCCATGTATTTTTCAACCCCATCAGCAAATCTTGGTTCAGCTCAAATCGGGGAAATACTTTAGCTGCCCTGGGGTGTTGGGGTTCCCCATTGACAACCAGTACATTTTCCCGGGCTCGAGTCAATGTAGGGTCCCGTAGTTGCGCCGTACCAAAATTGTCACCTGCCACATTTAAGTATGACAATTCTGGTCCCGGTGGCAAATCTTACATCTCCCCACCTAACACTTCTATAGGAGAGGGGTTTTCCTCCTCCACCGAATGCAAAGGTACTCCTACCGCCAGTACATCTTCCTCTGGGCCACCAGGTTCATGCCCGATTTCTGGAGAATGCAACCTGTTTGCCACTGGTGCCGACGACTGTTCTGTTGGAGGGGTAATTACAGGCCAAAGCACAGAAAATAACGGAAAATCTCTCCCAATTATTAATGCAAATTAAACCACCCCCACCTCGTGTCACCTCCTCCCCGCTGGCGTGTTTATCATCACCAGGGTGGTAGGATAATGTTTTAAGTCACCATGCATACACAACACACCCATTTTCACAGCAGTATACTCGCTGATTTGGACGTGGCTGGCTCGTATTAGGGTCACTCACGAGACTCCCTGAGTCCACTAGAGCCACAGCAGGTTACCCTCCACCTGCACTTTACACAAATGGTTCATATTGGGTCCTTCTGGTTTGACCACTGCACACATGTGTTCTGCATAGTGAGACTGATAGTAGCCAAAGTTGTTGTCTATGGGCTCTGTCAGGTGGGGGCAAACAGCTCTCACATGTCCTGGTTGTTGGCACCGCCAACAGATTATGGGGCCCCTTTCGTTCCCCGACCCGTCCTGGGCGGCCCTCCGAGTCTCTGCTCGACGAGCTGTGGGTGAAGGTTTGTGAATTTACTTGGTACCTTCCGGGTAGTCTCTCCCTGTATCTCCTTGGTAGCCCCATATCTTTCAATGAGGTCTACCATTTGGAGACCATCAGTAGGGGCTGCCTGTCCAAGCCATGTTTGAAGGGTGTGTGGCAAATTTCTCAAGAATTTATCAGTCACTATACGATCCAGCATAGCGCGGGGTGACAACACCTCCGGCTGCAACCACTTTTCTATCAGGTGTAGTGTTGAGCGATACGATACTGCAAATATCGGGTATCGGCCGATATTAGCTGTATCGGGCTTTCGATTCCGAGATCCGATATTGTCATCTTATCGGATACCGGAATCGGAATTGTAAAAGTCACTGTCAGTGTCGTCGGTCGGGTCTGTCAGGAGTCAGCGGCACTTACCTGGCAGAAAGATCTCGGCGGTCACGGCCTGGACTGCTTGATGGCCGCCATCATCTTTCCCCGGCGGTCACATGCAGTTTCTCGCGATAACTGCAGTGACTGCTGGGTAATCCCGGCCGTAAAGCAGTCAGTCCGATGACGTCACCGCCGGGGAAGCAGGTAATCAGCTGTGCTGCGTCGCGATGACAGGCTCTGCCTGTCATTGCGATGTAGCAGAGCTGGATCGTCGTGGGACACTCGTTACTATGGACTGCGTCGGACAGGTGGTATACTGTTGGTTTGTTTTTTTCCTTTTTTACAGGAGATCGATGGCGTCCAGGAATGAGAGTATAATAAAAGAAATGAAAACTGTGTTGTCTCTTTTATTTCATTAAAAGACTTTTTTCTAGCTTTGTCTTTTTTTTATACATTTAAAAACTTGGGATTAATAATGGATCGTGTCTTATTGACGCCTATCCATTATTAACCGGGCTTATTGTCACCTGCAATCAACGGTGACATTAACCCTTATTACCCCACTTGCCACCGCTACAGGGCAGTGGGAAGAGCCGGTAAAGTGCCACAATTGGCACATCTTTTGATGCGCCAAATGTGGGGCTGCTGTAGCCTGGTATATCAGGCTGTTGAGGGCCAAAATCCATGGGCCTTGACAGTCTTTTAATACCAGGCCGCAGCAGTCTGCATTTTACTTGGCTGGTTAACAAAAATAGGGGACCCCTACGCCGTTTTTTTTTCGAGGGGATCCCCTATTTTTGTTAACCAGCCAAGCTAAGCAGACTGCTGTGGCCTGGTATTATCAGGCTGGCAAGGTCCATGGATATTGGATCCTTACCAGCCTGAAAAACCAGCTCAGCGTCTGCTTCATCTGGCTGGTTAACAAAAATAGGGGGGACCCCACGCCAATTTTTGTTTCGAGTGGATCCCCTATTTTGTTAACAGCCAAGATATGCAGACTGCTGTGGCCTGGTATTATCAGGCTGGCAAGGTCCATGGATCTTGGCTCCTTACCAGCCTGAAAAACCAGGCCTCAGCAGTCTGCTTCATCTGGCTGGTTAACAAAAATAGGGGGGACCCCACCCAAATTTTTTCGACGGGATCCCCTATTTTTGTTAACCAGCAAAGATAAGCAGACTGCTGTGGCCTGGTATTATCAGGCTGGCAAGCAGGGTCGGACTGAGCCACCGGAGAAACCTCCGGTGGGCCCAGCTCCTGCGTGGTGGGCCCTGATTTGAAAGGATAGGTCGCGGGGCAGAGGGGGCGGTGGCCCCGGGCCCCGCGCTCTGAGGGGGCCCACCCGGAGCTACGCTACAGTAACTGTATCGGCGTGCACAGCACGCCGATACAGTTACATTCTGCGGCAGAGCAGGGAGAATCGATCTTCCTGCTCTGCCGCCCAGAAGCTATGGGGCCTGAACAGGCGTTGGGGGGGCCCGGTGCCAGCAGTGGGCCCCCCACCCATCATCGGAGGGTCAGCTGTATCGGCATCCAGCCGATACAGCTGACCGCATAGAGAGAGAAGGAGCGAGCGCTCCTTCTCTCCCATAATCCCCTCTCAGCGTCTGACAGCGGGCGCGATGACATCACCTGCCGGCGCCCGCTGTCAGACGCTGAGAGGGAGAACAGTGAGCAGCACAGGAGCCGGGAGGTGAGTATTTTTTTTTTTTTTTAATGGGGGTGCATTATACTACAGAGGCTGTATATGGGGGGTGCATTATACTACAGAGGCTGTATATGGGGGCTGCATTATACTACAGAGGCTCCATATTGGGGTGCATTATACTACAGAGACTCCCTATGGGGATGCATTATACTACAGAGGCTGCCTATGGGGTGCATTATAATATAGCGGCTGCCTATGGTGGTGCATTATATTATAGACTCTGCCTATGGGGTTTATTATAATATAGAGGCTGCCTATGGGGGTGCATTATACTATATTGAGGACTATCTGGTGTATTATGCTGTATGGATGCTATCTAGGGGCCATCATACAGTGTTGGACCCATTAAATAGTTTGGGGACATTAAGGGGTCAGTATATATCCAGTGAGGGGCATTATTCTGTGTATAGGGGAGATGTACAGGGGGAGACTTGGGACATTATTAAATGTAAAGTGGACACTTATTGTTATAGGGGAACTCGGGTTACTGTGACTGTCAAAGGGGCACACAGGCATTATTACAGTCTAGGGGACAAAATGTGGTCACTGTTTTCTAGGGCACTTGCACCGGCATTACTATATTCTAGAGGGGTGCTTTAAAATTTAGAGGTCACACAGAACCACACAGCAGGTGCAGTAATAGGGACACATACGGCAGCAGCAGCAGCTCAGTATTGGGGTATCACGTGCAGTAATAGGGACACATACGGCAGCAGCGGCTCAGTATTGGGGTATCAGGTGCAGTAATAGGGACACATACGGCAGCAGCGGCTCAGTATTGGGGTATCAGGTGCAGTAATAGGGACACATATGGCAGCAGCGGCTCAGTATTGGGGTATCAGGTGCAGAAATAGGGACACATATGGCAGCAGCGGCTCAGTATTGGGGTATCAGCAGGATGAGGAGTTTGTGCAGGTTGAGAATAGTCCAATTGGTGACCAAGACAGTGCTAAAAATATGAGAAGTGAAATGTGTCTTTGTTGTAATCTCTGCAGTCGAGTCCTGGCTGGAGAAGTCGTCATGTCGGTCTGGGCCAGATGGAAAAGAAATGAAAAGTGAACAATTCCATTAGAAAGAACATCAGCGGTAAGTCTTATCTGTACCTGTGCTGTAATCTATTATATGTTCTGTAGGACTGGTATTATTTACCACAGACCATATGGCGGTAATATCAATATTGGTCTTTTTATATATAGATTATTTTTGGCAACAGCGCGGTCATTTGCTGAGGTTCTCTGATTAGGGGCCCACTCAGAAGTTTCGCCCCCACTAAACCAAAACCCTAGCTACGCCTCTGGCTCTCTCTCTAGTCTTTCTTTCTCTCTCTAGTCTTTCTCGCTCTCTGTTCTTTCTTTCTCGCTCTCTGTTCTTTTTTCTCTCTGTTCTTTCTTTCTCTCTCTCTTTTCTTTCTTTCCTCTCTTTCTTTCTCTGTTTGTTCTTTCTCTCTCGCTGCTCTTTCTTTCTTTTCCTCAGTACCAGCCACTGTGCCCTCATTACCAGTCAGTGTGATCAGCAGTGCTAAATGGGTACGCTTGGGGCCAGGATATGGGTGTGATTAGCTGTTAAATGGGTGTGGTCGGGGCGTGGCCTAAAATTTGCAGCGACGCCCTACGCGGCCGCAGCCTTTAACCCTCTTTCCTGTCTTCAAAATTTGGGAGGTATGCTGTATGACCTCACTACAACTTCTGGCCATGCTCCTGATGAGCGCGACGGATGGTCTCCTGAGGGATCTCCTCCCACACCTGGACTAAAGCATCCACCAACTCCTGGACAGTCTGTGGTGCAACGTGGCATGGCCTAAAATTTGCTGCAGCAGGCACAGCGTGCCACAGCCTTTGTCCCTCTTTCCCTTCTTCAAAGGTTGGGAAGTATGATGGTGGGCCCCAAGAATATTTTTTCTCTGGTGGGCCCAAGGTACTCCAGTCCGACGCTGCTGGCAAGGTCCATGGATATTGGCTCCTTAACAGCCTTAAATACCATGCCTCAGCAGCAGGGGCGTACATAGAAATCATGGGGCCCCATAGCAAAAGTCTGAATGGGCCCCCCCCCAAAAAAAAAAAACCCAGAGCCATTGTAAATGTAAAGTGCCAGCACAGTGAGGGGACACATTAAACAAAAAAATGTATTATGCCCCCATAGATTGTGCCCCCATAGATGCTCCATAGTATAGGCCCTTATGCTGCCGCAGCTGCTGCAACCAAAAAAAAAAAAAAGACATACTCACCTTTCGTCGCTGGGGGCCAGGTGCCGGTGTCCTGAGCAGGGGGTGACACCAGGTGCCGATGTCACCGCTCGCTCAGGGCCCCGGCACCTGAGATATTTACCTGTCCTCTCTCCACTGCTGAGTGCCGCTGTCTTCGGGGTCCTCCAGCAGTGAATGATCAGGCAGAGGGCGCGGCGCGCACTAACGACGTCATCGCGCCCTCTGACCTGAACATTGCAGCAAGAGGACGCGAGCAACGGTGGAACGGGACAGGTAAATATCCCTTATACTCACCCTTCCGCCGGCGCGGTCTGTGCAGCCCCTGCTCTTCTCCCACGGTCTCCGTCGCCAGTGTTCAGCGGTCACGCGGGACAGCTCATTAAAGTCATGAATATGTGCGTATTCATGACTGTAATGAGCGGTACCACCTGACCGCTGAACACAGGCGTCGGAGACCGTGGAGAAGAGCAGGGGCTGCACAGACCGCACCAGGAGGGGTGAGTATATAGAAGAGCTGCGCTCCCCCTCCCCCGCCGACCCACTGGTAGTACTGTGTCAGCACAGCTACCCGACCGTCGAGGGCCCCCTCACCTGTCCGGGCCCCATAGCAGCTGCTTGGTCTGCTTCATTCACGGTACGCCACTGCTCAGCAGTCTGCTTCATCAGGCTGGTTAACAAAAATAGGGGGGACCCGACGCCATTTTTTTTTCGAAGGGAACCCCTATTTTTGTTAATCAGTTCCCTCTGACGTCACTGATTGTGTCCCTGGCTGACCTGAAGTGAAAGTGGAAAGCAATCAATTAAGCTTTCCACTTCCTCTCCTGTCAGCCAGGAGAGGAACTCATTCATTTGGGGGTTTACTGTGAGGCTGCAGCATTAGCTGCGGTCCCTGCAGTAAACATTAACCCTTTCTGAAGGATTACACTGTGGGACCTGACTGTGCATGGGATAGGTAAGAATAATTTTGCTTTTTTATTTATTTTTATTACAGGAAATGGTTTTTGCAGTCAAATAAAAGATGGTCAAAAACATGTGTCTTTATTTCATTAAAATGATTTTTAATTAAAGTGTGTGTGTTTTATTTTTATTTCATGCAATAGGATTAATAATTGATAGTTGTCTAATTGACAGCTCTCAATTATTAACCTGGCTTAAGGTCACCTTTCAATTGCAAGGTGGCTTTAACCCCATATTAACCCATTCGCCACCGCTACAGGGCAATGGGAATAGACGGGCAAAGTGCCAGAAAGGGCGAATCTAATTATAGATTTGTCTTTTCTGGGGTGTCTGGGGGCAGATGTTAGTAGCCGGGGGGGGCCAAAAATAATGGTCCCTCTCTGGGCTATTATTATCTGCCCCCATTCGCTGGCTTTGTCTGTCTGGTTGCGAAAATAGGGCGGGAGCCAACGCATTTTTTTTAAACAATTTTACACCTCATATATATAATATATACATGTCATTGAATTTGTGACACATATATATATATATTTATATTTATAGTTCATACACTTCTACATAGTATAATAGCCGCTAATTCAATTGCCGGCTTTTGTGAAAATGCAGAACCCGACATGAAATTACACTTGGTGTACATAGGGTTAACCATGTCCTTTGCTATCTGATTTGCACAAACAATTACATCAGTCTATGTGTGCAAAATTTCACACCTGTAGGGATTAATTAAAGGTGTAAATTTGTAGCAAAAAAGTCCGTTTTTTTTACAACGAATTTACAACTTTAATTAACCCCTACAGGTGTGAAATTTTGCACACATAGACTGATGTAATTGTTTGTGCAAATCAGATAGCAAACGACATGAAAAGACATGGTTAACCCTATGTACACCAAGTGTCATTTCATGTCGGGTGCTTCTGTCTTTTCACAGAAGCCGGCTTTACCCGGCAATTGAATCAGAGGCTATTTTACTATGTAGAAGTGTATAAACTATACATATATGTATATATATATATGTCACAATGACATGTATATATATATATATAAATGTATTCTATGTGTGTATATTTTGTGTTTACAGCGAAAGAAAGGTTTTTTTAGTTGCGATATTTTGTTCCCATAGACTTACATGGGACTTCCGGTATCGGTATCGGGTATCGCCGATATTTTAGTGATATCGGCGATACCATTCGAATCCGATATTTTTGGATATCGGAAAGTATCGCTCAACACTAATCAGGTGTATCAAGTCATAATACTGTGACCGAGCTGGCTCGGAAGGGGAAAAGTTCCACTTGTGTACCCGCTGTGCCCGGACCAAAACATTTACTCCAAGACGCTTGACGCTCTCATAGTCCTCCTGTTGCTCGGGGGGTAGGTCCCTAGAGGCTTTTGCGGGTCCTGAATTAAAAAACGGAGCCACGATCTCGGCCCACTGGTACCGGGGCAGTCTCTCCCTTTTAGCCACGCCTTCAAACATCTCCAGGTACACCTCGACGTCATCTGATTGCTCCATCTTTCAGATCACTGTACGCACCGCTTTCCGGACATCCTGCCATCCCCGGGCAGCTCCTGCTGTCTGCGGCGTGTGATGTGCTGCATCACTAGACTATTGGTTTCCTGTTGCTGTCGATTAAATATCTGCTGCTGCTCCATAGCCTGCTGCTGTATAGCCTGCTGCTGCTCCATAGCCTGCTGCTGTATAGCTGCTGCTGCTGCTGCTGTGCATAGCCTGCTGTTGCTGCCGCATGGCCTCCTCCAGCATTTTTACTGTGTTCTCCATCTTGGGACAGTTATCCACCGGGTTTTGCGTCACTTTATTTACCTAGGACATTTACTGTCATGCAGGAAAAAACAGCCTGACCTCACTGCGTTGCCCGCATTGAAGCCACCAATTGTAGGGATCCGCTCTGGTAGGCAGGGCTGGGCCGCAGTAATGAGGCAAAGCACACTGCCTTTTACTTCAAATTTCAGTGGTTTTAATCATGAGTTCAACAAAAAGTCCAGATAACAAAATAAAAACGGAACATAAATCACCCCAGTTTGGAGAACCACTGGTGCCAGACTCACCCTTGCTTGGGACGGGCTTAACTAAGCGGCTGCAGGTCAGCAGAGACCGCCAGTCCCATTCCGGGTGGTCTGGTACTCGCTTCCTGCTGCACACTGGCACACAGTAACAAAACAATCTTCCAGGCTCACTCCAGCCAAACTCCTTCCTTCCACACACCAACTACAACAGCTCCTTGTTTTATAGGCCTACTCCACACCCTCAGGTGAGGTACACATCAGATGACCAGATCACGTGACTATGACCTTATCACAGGTCCTTGTGATCATGAAAATCCTGAGCAAACTTCAGTCTGCTAGAAGAAATATATCTCACATCCAGCAAGATCCCCTTTGGTGTACCACAGCGGCAAGAAGTCTCCTGTTCCCTCACATGCACAGAAAAACCCATGTCGAACATGCTCCAAATAGGGAAGAGCCGTCACCCTGATTGTTATGCTTAAAACAGGAAAGATTGAAGTTTTCAAGGGCTAAAATGAAAAATTTTAATAAGAAATATGGACAATATTAATTTGTCATCACAGCGCATATCTGCACATGGCTAGTAGAAATGGTAACAAAAAATAAAACATAGTGTTTACTTTTTTAAATTAATGCATAAAAATAATTTCATAATTATCAATTAATGCTTCTTAAGGAACGTTATCTGTACCTGTAAGATAATGCAGTCAATGGATGTACGAATCATAAACATCATCATCATCATCATCCTCACGAGTTTTATTAATGACAAACATAATAAAATACACAGACTGAGGACAACTGTAACTTCACACACCATATATGAAATGGCCATCATGTAAACCTGGTAATAATGCGCAATAATAAATAATTACACCAAGAAAGTGCATCATGCATACAAACAATAGGTAGTTAGACCTGCAAGTGCTGTTGAAACAACCACAACAGATTTAAATTAATAATGCTATATAGCTATCACAGTGCATAGTTACTCATGGACAATGTCGATCTAATACTGTACCTCAATAAAGGCAGCGTCACCCATGATGCTTGTTTGTCTTGTAGATTATTGAAGAGGGAATTTTTTTTTTTTTTAAAGTTCCTTTTTATTTGGATTTTCAAAAACAAAAAGGCCACATAAGGCGGTACACAATCTCGGTCGCAGCCGATATGGTCATAAAATAAACATTCTAAAAGTCAAAGTAACAAGAGAACAAAAAACCGAAACTCGTTAATAATTGTAAGGAAACCCCTAACTTGTAGGATTCCTCCCGTCATCTTCCTTCTCTAACTTTGCTGTGATCCTGATTAAACTATTTCACTCGTCACCCTTCTGTGGCGTGTATTTTTTCAAAATCTCGCCACCTTTACATTCATTTCTCCGATCATGTTAAAATATAAGGCTTTCCTCAATATCACCATGATCGTTCATCATGATCCCATGTTTACTCATTAACGCTGTAATATGTTGAGGAATGTGATTTGCTTTCGCTAGTCGTGCTAATAGTATCCCTGATTTGCTACCATAACGATATAGATCGGCTCTATAATTCAAATTAATGGTTCTCTCGCGTCGATCTACAAAGAGGTCAAAGTCAGCCTTAGCCTGCTTCCATCTATTTTTATCCTGTGTCCATGAAGTTGTCATACTAGGCCTCTGCCTACACCCTCCTTGACCCTGTGCTCCAACACCGCCAGTTGTTGCTCGGAAGTGCTGTTAGCACAGTCAACACTTGCTCCTGTGTTACTGGGGTTCAGTAATGTCAGCTGTTCCCCTGCTGTGTGTACGGCAAAAAGTCTGCTGCCTCCACCCTGTTCTCTTCTCATCCCTGGGCTCCAACACCGACAGTTGTTGCTCGGAAGTAATTGGCAGGGGTACTGACTCCTGCCTAGCCTGGTTACAGCACGACAGCTGTTTCCTGGCAGTGTCAACGTCAATTAGCCTACAATAAGTTGTCCTGTCGTGTTGCTTTCGGGTTAGCCGACTGTATGGTGCCTGCAGTTTAGGTGATTCCTATGTGTGCTGTGTGATAAGTAAATAAAGGCTGTTTCCGTTGTGACAATAAGACAAGCACCGACTGTAGGACTGTGTGATTCGGTAACTGCGGACGGCTTGCGGCCTGTCAAATTACATTTTCATGGGTGCCTTCTGCTACCCGTCCGGGTTCCAGTACCGTCAACTGGTTCTCCGCAGTGCCTATGGCCTAGGTGCCTCCATCTCGGTATCCGAGTTCCAGCAACGTCTGCTGGTCCTTGGTAGTGCTTTGGAGCACAGGTACCTCCTGCTTAGTAACCGTGTCCCAGTAACGTCAGCTGGTCCTCGGTTGTGCCATTGGCTCTTTTCCTTCTGCTGCCCCTCCGGGTTCCAGCACAGTCAGCTGGTCCTCGTTACTTCCATTGTCTCTTGTACCATCTGATACCCGTCCGGGTTCCAGTAACATCAGCTGGTTCTCGGAAGTTAGTCAGCCTTCTTGTACCTTCAGCTACATTTACAAATTGAATATTTTTTAAATGTTTTGTTGGGTAATCACTATGGATCTCCAACAATGAAGACGACGACCCTGATGACCACCCGAAGAAGTGATGACCACAAGGACGACGAGCATGAAGCCAACCAGCCTGAACACCATCACAAAGAAGAAATAAAAGATTACCCAGAAGAAGATCACCAACAGGACAAAGAAGGTTAAGACAAACTACAAGATACAGAACAAGAGACAGAAGAACAATAAGCAGAAGATGAAAAAGCATAACAACATGAAGTATAAGACCAAAATGAAGAGCAAAATATATGCTCTAAATTATAAGCAGAACAAGACTAAGCAGTGTATGGGGGTGAGTCCGTTTCTCCTCGTGGTGCCCCTGGAAAATGCCTGCTGCTGCAGGCTAAACTCAACACGGACAAATACTGTTGTAATTTAAAACTTTTGTGACAGCAAGAACGCAAGGATGAAAAATTCATACTTTTACAGATTACAAGTACAGGAATCTCTGTCAAAAATAAGAATATGATGAAGAAGATGAAGATGAAGTAGAATATGAAGAAGAATAATAGTTGAATAAGAACAATATGAGTAATGTTAACAAAAAGATGAATAGCAAGAAGTTTAAGAAGAAGATAAAGAAGGTGAAGATGAAGAATAATTTGATGAAAAAGATGATGCTGCTGAAGATTATGAAGGAGAAAGTGTGTCAAAAGTTAAAAAGGTGAAGAGCATGGAAGTTGTGAAACATACATATTTGCCAAAATAGAAAAAAGGTTAACAACATTGTCAATTTGTTCGTTAATCCGAACATCTTTACAAAAAAAAATATTAATGCTATTCCATTTGATTGGGTTAAATATCTATACCTTTAATGTCTCCTCAACCTCCCCCAATACATTCTACATTACTCTTTGTTGTTTTCCTTCATGTACAATTAACCAACAAGGCAAGACTGGGCTTTTTTTAATTCCGATATTTTGTTCCCATAGACTTACATTGGATTTCCGGTATCGGTATCGGGTATCGCCGATATTTCTTGTGTATCGGCGATACCATTCCGATCCGATACTTTTGGATATCGGAAAGTATCGCTCAACTCTAGTTCTTAAGTTGGTGCCTTCAAGGGTATATGTATAAAACTGCTTTTAATTAATGGCAAGCTCTGTACTGTGTGCAGAGCTTTTCAGAGTGTAGGAATACCACAACTATACCTTGTTCACAATATTTGAATGAGGTAATATGGTTGGTGCCTTCAGGGGTGTATGGATGACCCTCCTTGTAATTTTTGGCAGGATTTGCACTTAGTGCATAGACTTTATGAGTCTAGGAGTACTACTACATGACAATTTGAACAGAATGTTTATATCTAATACAGGGAGTATCTGAAATTTCCAATTTTTAATACAAAATTCAAATTTTGGTTTACTTAAATTATTTCTTTTCATAAATCCTTTTAAATTTTGCCTTATATATGATACTGTAAAAGTCAGAAGGCCGGTAAAATCTAGGATTTACCGGTCAATCTGTACATTTACCGAGGCCATCGGTAAAAGCTCAAAATGAAAAGTAAAATTGGACTTTTACCGGTGAAGTCTTGGTAAATTATTATTATTATTATTATATAGATTTTTATAGCGCCATTTATTCCATGGCGCTTTACATGTGAAGAGGGGCAAATATAGACAAGTACAGTAAACATGAGCAATACAAGGCACACACAAGTACAGAAGGAGAGAGGACCCTGCCCGCAAGGCCTCACAGTCTACAGGGATGGGTGAGGATACACTAGGAGAGGGAAGAGCTGATCGTGTGGTGGTTCAGTAGACTGATGATCACTGCAGGTTGCAGGCTTGTCGGAAGAGGTGGGTCTTCAGGTTCTTTTTGAAGGTTTCCATGGTAGGCGCGAGTCTGATGTGTTGGGGTAGAGAGTTCCAGAGTATGGGAGAGGCACGGGAGAGAAGCTTTGTATGCGGTTGTGGGAAGAAGAGATAAGAGGGGAGTAGAGGAGGAGATCTTGAGAGGATCGAAGGTTGCGTGTGGGTATGTACTGGGAGACCATGTCACAGATGTATGGAGGAGACAGATTGTGGATGGCTTTGTAGGTCATGGTTAGGGTTTTGAACTGGAGCCTCTGAATGATAGGAAGCCAATGAAGGGCTTGGCAGAGAGGAGAGGCTGGGGAATAGCGGGGAGACAAGTGTATTAGTCGTGCAGCAGAGTGCAGGATGGATTGGAGTGGTGCCAGAGTGCTAGAGGGAAGGCCAGAGAGTAGGAGGTTGCAGTAGTCGAGGCGGGAGATGATGAGGGCATGCACTAGTGTTTTTGTACTTTCATGGTCAAGGAATGCACGGATCCGGGAAATATTTTTGAGTTTGAGACGGCAGGAGGAGGCTAGGGTTTGGACATGTGGCTTGAAAGAGAGGGCAGAGTCGAGGATCACTCCGAGGCACCGAGTGTGCGGGACTGGGGAAAGTGAGCAGCCATTGACGTTAATGGACAGGTCTGGTGGGGGGGTAGAGTGAGATGGGGGAAAGATGATAAATTCTGTTTTGTCCATGTTCAGTTTTAGAAAGCGAGCAGAGAAGAAAGCAGAAATAGCAGACAGACATTGTGGGATTTTGGTCAGTAAGGAGGTGAGATCAGGTCCAGATAGGTAGATCTGCATGTCGTCGGCGTAGAGATGATACTGAAGACCATGGGATTCTATGAGCTGTGCCAGGCCAAGGGTGTAGATGGAGAAGAGTAGGGGTCCTAGAACTGAGCCTTGGGGAACACCGACAGACAGGGGGCGAGGTGAGGAGGTGGTGTGGGAAAGGGAGACACTGAAAGTTCGGTTTGCTAGATATGATGAGATCCAGGATAGGGCCGAGCCTGTGATGCCAAGAGATGAGAGAATCTGTAACAGGAGGGAATGGTCCACAGTGTCGAAGGCAGAAGACAGGTCCAGGAGAAGGAGGACAGAGTAGTGAGGCTTGCTCTTGGCGGTTAGTAGGTCGTTGGTGACTTTAGTTAGGGCAGTTTCAGTTGAGTGATGCAGTCGGAAGCCTGATTGTAAGCGGTCAAAGAGGGAGCAGGAGGAGAGGTAGGAGGACAGTTCAAGATGGACATGCTGTTCCAGTAGTTTTGAGGCATAAGAGAGAAGAGATATCGGGCGATAGCTATACACAGAGGATGGGTCAAGGGAGGTCTTTTTGAGAATGGGTGTGATCGAGGCATGTTTGAAGGATGAGGGGAAGACACCATTTGTAAGTGAGAGGTTGAAGAGGTGTGTTAGAGTAGGGGTGAAGACGGTGGCGAGGCTAGGGATGAGGTGGGATGGCAGCGGGTCAAGCATGCAAGTGGTGAGGTGTGATCTTGATAGGAGGGTGGAAAGCTGATCTTCTGTCATGGTGGAGAAGTTGGCTTTGGAGGAAGAGGGTTGAGCAGCTAAGAGGGGCAATGGGGGCTGTGGGCCAAAGCTTTCTCTGATCGTATCGATCTTCTGCTTAAAGAAAGAGGCAAAGTCTTCAGCAGAAATGAGAGGAGAAGGGGGAGGTGCTGGGGGACAGAGTAGAGAATTGAAAGTGTTGAAGAGCTGTTTAGGGTTGTGAGACAGGGAGGATATGAGAGATGAGAAGTAAGTTTGCTTTGCAGCAGTGAGTGTGGATTTGAAGCTGGTGAGGGACTGCTTGTATGCGGTTAGGTGCTCGGCAGAGCGGGATTTTTTCCATCTCCGCTCAGCAACCCTGGAAGCCCGTCTCAGTTCTTTGGTGAGGCTGGTCAGCCAGGGCTGCCTGTTGATTGTACAAGTTTTGCTATGTGTGAGGGGGGCAGCCGAATCAAGTGCTGCTGTTATTGCAGTGTTATAAAAGGTGGCAGCAGAATCTGTGTCATGAAGTGAAGATATGTCTGTAAGAGGGAGGAGGGACTCAGAGAGCATTGGTAAATTGAGGTGTTTGAGATTTCTGCGAGGGTGAGTGAGTTTGTGGAGTGGGGGTTGTGCACTAGAAGAGGAGAGAGAAGAGAACGTCAGTAGGTTGTGGTCAGACAGGGGAAGGGGTGAGTTAGTGAGATTAGTAAGGGAACAGAGGCGGGTGAAGATAAGGTCGAGCGTGTGACCGTCTTTGTGAGTGGCCACAGAGGACCATTGAGTGAGGCCAAAGGAGGCAGTGAGCGATAAAAGTTTAGAGGCGCTGGGGTGGAAGCATCAATGGGGATGTTGAAATCACCCATAATGATAGTGGGGATGTCAACAGAGAGGAAATGGAGCAGCCAGGTGGTGAAGTGATCGAGAATGTTAACATTTCTCAACAGCGTTGGTAAAAGTCAGATGTATTCCACATAAACGAACGATTTTGGACTTTTACCTGGGCAAATTGGTAAATCTTTACATTTACCAGCATGTGTTGGTAAAAGTAACTTTGAGTCACAGAATTCTGACTCTTACCAGCAGATGATGGTAGTAAAAGTTAACTAAACGCAATTTCCGACTCTGATGAAGGCCTTAATCATTAGAAATATTTTTATTCTTCACAATGCAAATGCAAATGAACAAATACAAATAGGAAAATGCAAATAGAAAACATTTATGTAGGAAAATACTTCTCAAAAATGACAAATTACCGCAAATACAAGAATAACGCAACTTCAAAACTATGTAATTCTGAATTCAAATAGGAAACATTTATGTAGGAAAATACTTCTCAAAAATGACAAATTAGCGCAAATACAAGAATAACGCAACTTCAAAACTATGTAATTCGGTAATTGTGACTAGGGATAAGCGGATAGATCCGTCCAGACCCGTTATCCGAGCGGATAACGGGCTGTACAGATACGGATAATCCCGATATCTGTCGGATATATCCGTGCCTTCCGATAATGCATGTTTCATGCATCATCGAAAGGCATGGATGGTGCGAGTGTGCAGGGCAGACAGGTATAAAGCTAAATTGCTACTTACCGGAGGTTTCCCAGGTCTCGTCGTCCGCGTTCTCCTTCTGGGTCACATTACTGCATATGTCACCACGCAAGTGACAGGTGCATAAGTCATGTGGCACGAGTTGTGTCACATGACTTACGCATACGTCACTTGCATGGTGACGTATGCAGTCGTGTGACCTGGAAGGAGAACGCGGACGACGAGACCTAGGAAACCTTACCTATTGCATTTTTTCTGTGCTGTGTGGTGTATAAATATGTGATTCTTCAAATTTTGTATTAGTTTAGCCTGATGAAGAGACCTGAGTAGTCTCGAAAGCTTGCAATTTGTTACCATCTTTTCAGTTAGCCATTAAAAGGTATCAACCACTGAGGACTCTCAACTCTAAATATTTTTCTATCTACTGGCTAACACGGTGCAAAGATATACATCTTTACTGTATCCATCCATTTCAACATTTTCACTGCCCCCAGACCTTCCTATTGGGTCTTCCAGAAATATGCTCATATTTCCCATTGACTCCCATTATACTCGTTACTGAAAACAAGCACCCGAGCATTAGAAACTGCTTGGTTCAGGTAACGAGCATCTGAGTATTTTAATGCTCGCTCATCTATATTAAAGAGCTATCAGCAACACTGGGCCAACCATCACTAGGGACTTTGTGATGCATATGGCTAACAAACAGTATAAAAATATATATCATTAGTTTTAGCTAGAAGTAGCTACAAGTAGTGAGAATTTTGTCTTTTAATGAGTCAATCCAAACAAAAAAACAATTTATCTCCCAGCCATGGAATAAGTTATAACTTACTGATCACTGATGGACTAACTGTTGTTCAGTGATCCTAAGTTCAAGGCCCTGGAACTACAGGAACAGGGGCTGTGCAACTCAATCTTGAATGGAAAAGAGGTATTCATGCTCATGCACAAGTGTGCATGGTCAAATTCTACTCGTTTCATTGTTTATGGGACTGCCAGATAAAGGCGAGTGCTGCCCAAGACAGTTGGACCTGTAGCAATCAGTAAGTTATCTCTTATCGCCTCAATGAGACAACTTGCTTTTTTAAGAATAACTCTTTAGCTCTATGACAGTGTGAAGGCAAACAAATAGTTGTAAGCCTATATACAGGAATATACTATGTTTGAAGGAACATGTGAGATCAGGATTCTGTAACGGTCAGGGTGGTGGAACCACTGTGCCAAAGCCCAAGTAAGAACTGGAGGGGTGTGACTAGGAGCCTCACCCAATTTGACCACGGACACATAGCAGCTAACGACACTGCAGTCTGTGGAGAGGCAAGGGAGGTGATCCTGGTGCTACTCCAGGACTGACCTTGGGTAGATGGCAACTGACCCTAGGAATGGAGAGCTGGAATGGCCCAGAGAAATGACCAACAGATGCAGACAGGCGGATAAGATGACAGGAGCCGCAGGTGCAGACATTGAGGTGAGCACTGGTGGGTGCAGCTGGCTCTGCTGCCATTGAGGTGAGCACTGGCTGGTGCAGCTGCTTCTGTTGCCATTGAGGTGAGCACTGGCAGCTGCAGCTGGCTCTGTTGTCATAGAGGTGAGCACTGGTGGGAGCAGCTAGCTCTGCTGCTGTTAAGGTGAGCACTTGCGGGTGCAGCTGGCTCTGCTGCTGTTGAGATGAGCACTGGCAGGTGCAGCTGGCTCTGCTGCCATTGAGGTGAGCACTGGCGGGTGCAGCAGACTCGGATACAAGTACAGGGATCTGAGAGCTCTGAGAACTGTCAAGCGTGTTAGGAACAAACTCACAACATTGCACAGGCACCTCCATGTTTGAGGAGGCGATTTAAATAGAAAGGGACCTCCAGCCATTGGCTGGGGACACTTTAGAGGTCCCTTTAAGAAAGAGGAACGGTGAGCACGCTTCAAGCACAGTGCTTGGAGAACTGTTTGGAGTGCGTGCACCCCAGGCAGCAGCAGACGCGGAAGGGGCAGGACAGGATCCTTGGCGGTTAGTACGCTGATGTCTCTACAGAGGAAGAGGGAGTGCAGGCAGAGATGCCGGTTCCCTATCTAAGTAAAGGCACAGGGATTACAATTTGCATCCAGAGAATGTCCATGTCAAAAGAAGTAGTTCTCAGTGAAAGCAGAAAATTACATTGTACTCACACTGCCACCTGCTCTACAGGGTACTTTTTAGGATATGATCAGATATCTAAATCAAACATCAGAAGTAAGTTTTAGGCTAAATACCCTATCTGAGAACTGACTTTTTCAACTGAATTTGACATCTTTCTTTGACATCTGACTCTGAGATCTGCTTCTGGCTGAAGGTACTGCCACACTAAACAATCCCGCTAGCGATCACAATAACGACGCATACTAATGCGATCGCTAGCGGGATTGTTTCTATATCGCTAAATGCGGCCACATTTAGCGATATAGTTAACGATGCTATCGCCGTTAGCGATCTTCTTAACGACTTTAGCGGTACAAAAGTACCGCTAAATCGCTAAGAAAAGGTGCCACACAGCGATAAGATACTTACCCAGCGGGAGCGCCAGTGATGAAATAGGGTCCGGAACGATTCCAGCGACGAGCGAGATCACAGCAGGAAGCTCGTCGCTGGAAGCTGCCGCACTGAACAATATCGCTAACGGGATCGCTAAATAGTGACGTTTTTTAGCGATCCCGTTAGCGATATTGTTTAGTGTGGCATACCCTTTAGAGACAGAGACTTTTGGGTTCAAGTAGCAGAAATTAAACTTCTTTTATTCTTATAATCCTTTCAAACCAAAACTATGTGTGACATAGATGCCTTACCATTAAGTTATAGGTTCATTACTTATTTGATTAGATATTTATATATAGTAATAAATAATAAGCAAACAATAAGTTAGGTGTCAAAGTAAGATGTCAAAGTCAGATATCAGATGTAAACATCAGATATCAGATTAAGATGTCAAAGTCAGATCATAGAATCATAGAATGTTAGAGTTGAAAGGTTCCTCCTGAGTCATCATGTCCAACTTTCTGATGTTTGTCCAACCTCTGTTTGAAGACTTCAAATGAAGGAGAACTCATCATTTGTCATGGCAGACTATTCCACTCATTGATCACCCTCATGGCCAAAAAACTTTTTCTAGTATCTGATCTTCTCCCTTTCAGTTTCATTCCATTGCGTCTCGTGCTTCCATGTGTAAATGAGAATAAGTATAATCCCTCTATACTGTGACATCCCTTCAGATATTTGTAGACAGCTTCAGAACAGATTAAGATGTCAAAGTCATATATCAGATTCAGATGTCAAAGTCAGATGTCAAAGTCAAATATCAAATTCAGATATCAAAGTTAGATGTCAAAGCCACATATCAAAGCCAGATGTCAAAGTTAGATAACAGATTCAGATGTAAAAGTCAGATATCAGATTCAGATTTCAAAGGTCTGATATCAAAGTCAGAAATCAAAGTCACATATCAGATTCAGATCAGATTCAGATGTCAAAGTCACATATCAGATTCAGATGTCAAAGTCAGATGTCAAAGTCAAATGTCTGATTCAGATGTCAAAGTCAGACATCAGATTCCAAAAATTCCTGTGAAGCACTTGAAGGGTTAATAAACTTCTTGAATGTGGTTTTGAGTACCTTTAGGGGTGCAGTTTTTAGAATGCTGTAATTTTTGGGTATTTTCTGTCATATAGGTCCCTCAAAGTCACTTAAAATGTGAGGTGGTCCCTAAAAAAAATGGTTTTGCAAATTTTGTTGTAATAATGAGAAATTGCTGGTCAACTTTTAACCTTTATAACTTTCTAACAAAAAAAATATGTTTCCAAACTTGTGCTGATGTAAAGTAGACATATGGGAAATGTTATTTATCTATTTTGTGCAATATGACTCTGTGATTTAAGGGCATAAAATTAAAAGAATAAAAATTGCAAAACTTTCAAAATTTTTGCCAAATTTCCAATTTTTTAACAAATAAACGCAAGTCATATCAAATAAATTTTACCACTATCATAATGTACAATATGTCATGAAAAAATGTTCTCAGAATCACCGGGATCCGTTGAAGCTTCTAGTGTTATGACCTCATAAATTGACAGTGGTCAGAATTGTAAAAAATAGCCTGGTCAGGAAGGTGAAAACAGACTTCGGGGTGAAGGGGTTAATTTAAAATATATTCAAACCATGCAGGAAAAGTATTGGTGATACTCAGGCACTACCATAAAGTGAAGACAAAGGTGTATGTTCTCTGAATCTTTATTCATACATTGCGCTTTGAAGTTGAGTTGATGCTTTCATCAAGTGTAATATATTATACAGGGCCACCTCCCTTAAATATGGGAGGCAAGTACACAGATTAAAGCAATAAAAAAATAAATTATTACGACTAACAGTTTATACAAACAACATATGTAAAATTTGCAGCAAAATCCAAATATTTGTTATGTATAAATGTGAATTATGTAGACTATATGTATGATATCACACAAATACATAGATGACATTGTCAGTTAATAAGGGACGCGTGACGCCTACTGGAGTCCTTTAAAGAGTAACAAAATTTGTCATTAGAAGCATGTGTGGAATCAGCAATGAAATACTGTAAATATTTATCCTGGAACAACGAAAGGTCACCAATTTGCACCCAATCGAACTAGCCACCCACCTCCTAGTTGAACACTGTACTGCTGTTACCAGGGATGGCATTGCTGCCCTAAACTGCCAAACATCTCTTTGGCTTCAGCAGGAGCAGCATGATGGAAAATTAATATGGGGCAGCCAATGTACAGCGACACCAGCCACACACTTCCTCTCTGTCCACTACGTTCAATAGTATTTGACTATACTGCTGCCGGGGTTGCTGTTATTGGCCCTAAACTGTCTAGCATCTCCTTGCCTGCCCTATCTCTAACTTGCTGCTCATGCTACAGCCACTGTACAGCCATGTCCCTCACACACACCCTGGCTGCCCATTGTGTTTCACAGTGCTTGACAGTACGACCGCTGCTAGGGCTGACATTGTTTGCTCAAAAACTCTCAAACATTTTCTTGCCTGCCCCATCCTAACTATCTCTCATGCTGTTCCTGCTGCAGTAACTGCACAGCTATGCCAACCACACACTTTTTGACTGCCCACTGTGTTTCATAGTACTTGAGTGTACTGCTGCTAAAAGGGCTTCTGTTGATGGCCCTAAACTCCCAAGCATCTCGTTGCCTTCCCTGTCTTAACTTTCTACTGTACTCTTAATGCTGTATCCACTAAACAGTCATGCCAGCAACACTTCTCTTGGCTGGCTACTGTGTTTCATAGTGCTGAAATGTATTACTAATGCTGGTAAACATACTTTCATGCTTTTGTACTCTCAAGAAAATGCTCTCATAACAGGGCTAATTTTTGGCAAGGCTTCATGACAACAGGCCAGAAATTTTACACATTCAAAATAGTGGCACTGTTTTGTCCGCAATAATAAGGGGGTAACTTTTGAATGCGTTGAAAAAAGCCTTCGATTTTGTGATTGGCAAACTAGTTGTGGACCCCAAAAAAGAACTAACTTTTTTTTACTTCTGGTTTAGAAGGCATTACTACTTCACATTCAAAACCATACAGTATATCTATTTTGTTGTCCTACTAAAGGGATTTTTTTGGGGTGGTTTATAAAAAAAAGCTATTGATTTTTCTTTTAGAAAAGTGAAAATCTCTTTATACTTCCCAACAGGGATAATTGTTGCACCAAAATTTGTAAAAATATTATTTATTATTATTTATTTATATAGCTCCTTTGATTGCATGGTGCTGTACATGACAAGGGGTTACATACAAATTACAAATATCGCTTACAGTAAGGAAACTAACAATGACATACTAATACAGAGGGGAGAGAACCTTGTGGGCTTACATTCTACAGGATGGTGGGGAAGGAGACAGTAGGTTAAGGGGATTGCAGCAGCTCCAGTGTTGGTGAGGTGGTAGCTTCGGTAGTGGTGAGGAGGCAGAAAGGTCATTGCAGGCTGTAAGCTTCCTTGAAGAGGTGGGTTTTCAGGTTCCGTCTGAAGGATCTGAATGTGATTCATGGTCAGACGTGTTGGGGCACAGAATTCCAGAGGATGGGGATATTCAGGAGAAGTCTTGGAGGCGGTTTGATGAGGAGCGAATAAGTGTGGAGGAGAGAAGGAGGTCTTGGGAGGACAGGAGATTAGGTGAGGGAAGATATCGGGAGATTAGTTCAGAGACATATGGGGGAGACAGGTTATAGATGACTTTGTAGGTCAGTATTAGTAATTTGAACTGTATACACTGAGGGAATGGGAGCCAGTGAAGAGATTTGCAGATGGGAGAAGCGGAGGAGTAGCGAGGAGAGAGATTAATTATTCGGGTAGCTGTGTTAAGGATGGACAGGAGAGGTGCGAGGGTGTTAGCATGGAGGCTAGAGAAAAGGATGTTGCAGTAGTCGAGGCGGGAGATGATGAGGGTGTGCACAAGCATTTTAGTAGATTGAGGGTTGAGGAAAGGATGGATTCTGTAGATATTTTTGAGCTGGTGGCGACAAGAGGTGGAAAGAGCTTGGATGTGCGGTTTAAAGGACAGAGCAGAGGCAAGGGTTACTCCGAGGCAGCAGACCTCCAGTATGGGGGAAAGCGTGATGTCATTAATTGTGATAGATAGATCAGGTAAGGAAGATCTATGAGATGGAGGAAAGATAATGAGTTCAGATTTATCCACATTGAGTTTGACAAAGCGAGAGGAGAAAACAATATCATGGCTTCTTCCATTTGCATCCCCTGTCTACAAACAACAGCAATACATGCATATGCCACCCAACATAGGGATAATTTTTATACTGCATATACAATTTAGGTAGCGTAAAAAGTCTGATACAGCAGTGTGTTCTTAAATACATTACTGGATACCTCTGGCTGCCATATGTTCTCTCCTAGCCAGATACAGTATGTGAAATTCATTAGGACATTTAAAAGGCTGTGTTTGTATTACAGAGCTTAAAATATGTTCAATTGACTGTAAAGGGAACTCATAATGTTCTACACATATTTTACAGGCTAATTTGAGGCTTTTTAGTTATACGATTCATACAAATTTATTTACTGAAAATCAAATTTTAGGGTGAAATTTGACAAACCTTGCGTATTCAAATGTCAAAAGATCTGCTCACCTCTAGTCAGGAGTCAATATAACTCTAGAAACTTTGACAATTTTAAACCTTGTCAGTGATCAAGTACAGAGTATCACAGACATATGTATAGTTAGGGTCTCTTTGTTTAGATTTGGTCTGATTTTGCAACTTTTGTTTGCTTCAATGCATTTAAAGGGAAACTGTCACCAGATTTGGGCTATCTCATCTGAGAACAGCACAATGTAGGAAGAAAGACTTTGACTGCAGTGTAGTTTACTGGGTGCAGCAGTTGTGATACAATTAGAGCTTTTGGATGCAGCATGTAGCAGAGCTCAGAAAGCTAACTCCTCCCACTCAACAGCTTTCTGTCTGCATTGTATATTAACAGAAAGCGGTGGGGGTGTGGTCTGACCAGCTGGCACTCTGAAGTTAGTCTGGCAGTGATTATCTCATGCTAAAAAACGCTCATTATATTGAAGCAATATCACACAGCCTAATAAGTTACACATCAGTGAAATCAGTAACGCAGTCTCTACCTTCATGCAGAACTCAAATTAAATAACAAAAACCTGACGACAGATTAAGTATAAAATAAAAAATGAATAAAATGTAAATTTACCAGCATTTTCTAGTGTCCTAGCATATTGTGTATACAGGTGTCATACAGTGACTCCACAGCTACAGACAGAAAACAAACCCTATATGAAATCTGATTCTGCAGTGTTGCATGTCCACCTGCATAGTTTTTTATTGCATGTAAGTTAGTAAGAAGAGTGAGGAATTGAATTGGAGCAATACATGCTTCCAGGATCTGACGACGCACAAAGTTTTCAGCCTGTCCATGGGGACACATCATATAGTAGCTTTATATCCATAATGCTAAGGTTCCATTCACACCTGCATTGAAGCCTCTGTCAGAAGAGTCTGTCACAGATATTGTCATTTATACTAGAACAAATGCTGCAATATTAGTTCTCGCAAAATGCTGGACAACATGGAAGAAACGGAATGGACCTCATTAAAGTTAATGAGATCAGCTGGTGTCCAGCATTCAAGGGTTCAGCACTGCCATTATCATGGGACTTCTGTTCTATAACAGAAAAAGAAACACTGGTGCTATGGACAACATTTTCTTTGTTAGATATATTTTCACAAATAGGCCGGCGTCACACTGGCGACAAAATCGGACGACTGCAATGCGATGAAATATCGCATTGCAGTCGGACCAATGTTAATCTATGGAGCAGCTCCCAGTATCAGATATTTTGTGGTCCGTTTTAAACGTCCGAGTGCAATCGCAGCATGCTGCGATTGTCACCGATTGTGGGTCGACTATCGTCAATGTAAGTCTATGGGAGCGATGAAAAATCGGACTACAAACGGACCACACGTGTGACTTGCGATTAAATCGCACCTGTGTCCTTTAGAAAAGCCGGCAATTCATCCCCTGTTATACTGTAAAATCACACTGACAACTTTAATAAAGAATAAAATCAATACATATACACACATAGAATACATATATATATATATATATATATGTATATATATGTATATATATATATACATATATATACATATATATATATATGTCATTGTGACATATATAGATATACATATATTTATAGTTCATACACTTCTACATACTGTAATAGCCGCTAATTCAATTGCCGGCTTTTGTGAAAGTACAGAACCCGCCATGAAATGACACATGGTTTGCATACAGTTAACCATGTCATTTCATGTATTTTGATATATGGTTTTCACTAACAATTACATGCGTGTATGTGTGTGAAATTTCACACATGTAGGGGTTAATTAAAGATGTAAATTTGTTGTAAAAAAAATGCGTGGGCTCCCGCTGTATTTTCTCCACCAGACAGACAAAGCAAGAGAGTGGGGGCAAATAATAATAGCCCAGGGAGGGTGCATTTATGTTGTGCCCCCCTGGCTACTAACATCTGCCCCCAGACACCCCAGAAAAGGCAAATCTATAATTAGATTTGCCCTTTCTGGCACTTTGCCCGTCTATTCCCATTGCCCTGTAGTGGTGGCGAATGGGTTAATAAGGGGTTAAAGCCACCTTGCAATTGAAAGGTGACTTTAAGCCAGGTTAATAATTGAGAGTTGTCAATTTGACAACTCTCAATTATTAATACTATTGTATGAAAGGAAAAAAAACACACACATTAATTATTAATCCTTTTAATTAAATGAAAACACAGTTTTGGAACATAATTTATTGCTCAGCTGTAATCCCCTGAATGAATAAGTTCCTCTCCCAGCGACAGGAGAGGAAGTGATTAGTGTGTGAAGCTTAATTGATTGCTTCCCAATTTCACTTCAGGTCAGGTCAGGGTGACCTGACCTGAAGTGAAAGTGGGAAGCAATCAATTAAGCTTCACACATTAATCACTTCCTCTCCTTTCGCCGGGAGAGGAACTTATTCATTCAGGGGGTAACAGCTCAGCAGGCAGCATTAGCTGCCTGCTAGCTGTAACCTGTTAACCCTTTCTGATGGATTACAGCGTGGGACCTGACTGTGCATCGAATAGGTAAGAATCATTTTGCTTTTTTATTTTATTTTTATTACAGGAAATGGTTTTAGCAGGAAAATAAAAGATGGTCAAAAACTTTTTGATTATTTCATTAAAATGATTTTTTATTAAAGTGTGTGTGTTTTTTTTCCTTTCATACAACTCTCAATTATTAACCTGGCTTAAAGTCACCTTTCAATTGCAAGGTGGCTTTAACCCCTTATTAACCCATTTGCCACCGCTACAGGGCAATGGGAATAGACGGGCAAAGTGCCAGAAAGGGCGAATCTAATTATAGATTTGCCTTTTCTGGGGTGTCTGGGGCAGATGTTAGTAGCCAGGGGGCACAAAATAAATGTACCCTCCCTGGGCTATTATTATTTGCTCCCACTCGTTTGCTTTGTCTGTCTGGTGGAGAAAATACAGCGGGAGCCCACGCATTTTTTTACAACAAATTTACACCTTTAATTAACCCCTACATGTGTGAAATTTCACACATATACACTAATGTAATTGTTAGTGAAAACCATATATCAAAATACATGAAATGACATGGTTAACTGTATGTAAACCATGTGTCATTTCATGTCGGGTTCTGTAATTTCACAAAAGCCAGCAATTGAATTAGCGGCTATTACAGTATGTAGAAGTGTATGAACTATAAATATATGTATATATATATATATATGTGACAATTACATGTATATATATATATATATGGGTTCTATGTGTATATATCTATTCTTTCTTTTGTGATTTAAATACTATTTATTTGGATCCATTATATGTCCGTTTTGCAAGCCTGCGAGAAAATCTCGCAAGTCGGATGTAAATCGGATGTTACAACTATGGTCAGATGCGACTAAATTGCATCTTTCCAGGAAAATCGGATGCCAGACGGATGTCTGTTCATTACATTTTGGTCCGATAATCGACCGACTAAAACGGTCCGATTTTTTGTAGTTTTGTGTGACTCCGGCCATAGTTACAAAATCTCAAACTGTCTTTAAGGCCCCTTTCACACATCAGTGGCTCCGGTACATGTAGTGACAGTTTTCTTACATACCGGAGACACTGACACACGTAGACCCATTCAAATGATTGGGTCTATGCACATGTCAGCGTGTTTTCACTGACCGTGTGTCCATGTGCAAAACACGCAGACATGTCCGTTTTCACCAGGACACATGGGCCGCAAAACTTGCCGCACACGTGCACATGGAGAGCAGTGCACACTGTCCTCCGTGTGCACGGACAGCCACTGGGGATGAAGCTCTACTGTAAGCACCCTTCCCCGGTGGCAGGCGATCAAGACAGCTGCCATTCTCCCCTGCTTTGCTGCCTGGAGATTTCTTCCAGGAATTCCCAGCACAGAGCTTAGAGAGTACGTGCCCAGCTCTGCCCCCTGTCTGCCAGACACCAGCCCTGTCCTCTAGCCCCAGCCACCCACACTCACTCGCAGACTCCCCAGTGCCCGCTCCCGTCTCAGACGGCCGCCAGCAGGGAAGGGGAGAATAACAGCCGGCTTCAGCACCTGCCGCCAGGGAATAGCGCTTACAGTAGCACTTCTTCCCCGGTGGCCGACCCTGTGGTACTGATGCGGCACACAGGTGGCACATGGTTGCCACACGTATTCTGCACGTAGTACACACATGGACACACGGACATATGGACACTGATATCTCCGGTATCGGTTTTTCCGGTACTGGAAATTTCAGGACGTGTGAAACCGGCCTAAATTGGTGCAAAATTTTTTTTGCAACATTGATAAATTCAATATTTAACATGATAAGAACAAGTGTCCAAGCCAAGTAAATGCCTTAGGATGACAGTAATGAGGGCTAACCAGTTTAAAATGATTAATAATATAAATAATTATTAATAATAATAATAATAATAATAAAATATAGCTCCATCATACTTTGAAGCAATTTACAATTCTGAGGGTACGTTTAGAAAAAAATATCAGACATCAAAGCATCAGAGTAGAGTCAGCTGTCAGTCAGTGACAGGGGTATGGTTACAGCTTCCACGGTATCTGAAGCCATGCCGGCCACACATCGATGACTGAAAGGTGGAGGCTGCCAGGAGAAATAAATTTAATTTCCTCCCAGCAGCTGAGTTTCTAGTGCGATGGCCAAATGGGTTTAGAAGGCGATTAAACTGCAGATTAACCTCATATCCCTTTACCAACTTTAACGCCATCCTGTAAAACGTTAATATCACGTTTCTGCACTCCACAACTGTGAGAGAAACATGGAGCACTGTGATTTCAATGTGTCTCTACTCTGAAATGTTTGTTAATATTAATTCTATTACTCTTAATTTTGCAAAAAGTGAGAGCAGAGAAAGCATCTGCACAACACAAAACTGGTATTCCCATTGTGCAGACTACAATAGTGTTTAAAAAAATATAATAAAAATGACACTTGCAATCAACCATGCTACAATAAAGTAGTTTGCAGATATATAATATAGAGCAAATTGTGCATGAGAAAAATGTTTTTTACCCACCAGATGGCGCTACAGACTGCAAGCAAGTCAAGTTTAATGTTCTATGTATGATTCTTGCCGCTAAATTAAATGGACAAGCTGGAAATCTCCTATTGATAATGTTGTTTGGAAATTCTGCCTGTAATGCTTCCATTTACTTAAAAAATAAGGTGGCACAAGGAAGCAACCTTAAGCTTGACTGATTTTATTTATTTGATTTGCATTTCTTGCCAGTAACCCAGCAGGATGTGCTGCAGATCAAGCAATGGTACAGTAATTTTAGCAGCATGCTGAAGCTAAACCACAGACACATCATTTTATATTCCAAACATAGGCATGTTATTAGCTGCTGCTTAAAAGAACCTTTGCCTTATCGTCTTGTGTAATAAGTAATAAGTACTTAAAACTGCAATAAAACACCCATCTCTTCATTTGTTCACGTTGCTGCCAGTTTAATTGTATTTGCCCCTTTGCCTTACAAGATAGTGGTATTGTAATTGGCAGACGGTACGTGATGGAGTCTGATTTGAATTGGGACCAAAAAGATGATCATCAGCCTCAATGTTACAGCACACGTTAGTAGCTGGACATGACATTTCAGGAAACCACAGCTATCAAAGATGCCAGCTTGTTCAGAGTCATTAAGCAGCATTATCATCTGCATGTACAGGTAAGAGGGTGAAGATGGTGTCTAGTCATATCATTGGTGCAATGTGTGCAGCCGCACTGGAACCCAATTGGTCAGCGGCCCAAGTCATCCTCCAAAACAGGTGGAATTGTGCATTATGAGCTAGTAGACTGCAAAAGGCCCATATATTGTCTCTACACAGGGGTCCTCATTTGCCTGTGCCCCTCAGTGTCTCTAGCCATACTAGTTAGACTATTATCATTATGTTCTGCTTGTTGCTACTATGATTTTGCAGTGTTCTTTCGCACTGTATGTTTCCATATGCTGTTGTATTTTATAGCCAAGACACAGCAGGAAGATGATGACCTGTGAGATTTATGATTACAGTGCTCACATGGACTTACAAGACGTAAGGGTAATATCTTAAATTAGTGAGCGAAAGACGTGGGTTACTTGGGGGATTCCACAGTCTGACTACTCTAACTGTAAAGAGCCCTTTCCTGTTTAGCTGCCGAAATCGCCTTTCTTCCAGCACTAATGAGTGCCCCCTGGTCCTTAGTATAGTCTTTGGAAGGAAAAAGTCATGTGTCAGACCTTTGTACTGACCACACATACTGTATATTTCTACATATAAATCAGATCTCCTCTGAGGTGTCTTTTTTCTAAGCTAAACAAGCCCAACTTTTTCAACCTCTCATCATATGAGAGGCCTTCCATCCCTTGTAATAATCTAGTTGCCCGCCTTTGAACAATCTTCTGAATATCCTTTTTAAAATGTGTTGCCCAAAACTGAATCCCATATACTAGAGGTGGCCTCAACAGTGATTTATACAGGGGCAACAATGCGATGGGATCACAGGATTTTATCTGTTTTTATAAACTTTAACCCCTTAACGAACGCCGATACGCCTTTTAAGGCGGTAGTTAAGGGTACTTAAACCACAGCGCCATTAATTAACGGCGCTGTGGAAAAAGCCTATAGCGCCCCCCAGAGTCTGAATTTCTCCGGGGTCTCGGCTGCCGGGGTAGCCGAGACCTCAGAGAACATGATTTGAGTCTGTATTTACCGACCCCTGTGTTGCGATCACCGTTATTAACCAAATAACGGCGACCGCAACAAAAAAAAGCAGCAATTTAGCATTTAATTTCTCTCTCCTCTGATGTGATGCACATCAGAGGGGAGAGAAATAGAGTCCCCGGGACCCCCGATCTGTCCCCCATACCTCCCGGTGTCCCTCCCGTCCCCCCACAGCTCCCGCAGCTCCCGGCATCTTCTTCCTGTAAAGAAAATGTGTGGCGCATGCGCAGTGCACCAGCCGAATCTGCCTGCTGGCAGATTGCATTCATTCATTCAATGTACATTTTGATCACTGTGATAAACACTATCACAGTGATCAAATTCGAAAAATAGTAAATAACCCCCCTTTATCACCCCCTTAGTTAGGGAAATATAATGAAAAAAAGAAAATATATTGATTTTAATTTTTCCATTAGGGTTAGGGTTAGAATTAGGGTTAGGGTTGGAATTAGGGGTAGGATTAGAATTAGGATTAGGGTTAGGGTTGGAATTAGGGTTAGCATTGGAATTAGGCTTATGGTTGAAATTAGGGTTAGTATTATGGTTAGGGATTAGGGTTAGGGTTGTGATTAGGGTTAGGGGTGTGTTGAGGTTAGGGTTGGAGCTTGAATTGAGGGGTTTCCACTATTTAGGCACATCAGAAATGCCACACGAAACACAGCCATGTGGTCTCAAAACAACATCTTTATTAATACAAAAAGACATAACAGGATAAAATTGGAACAGGACAAATTGGAACAAGGGAGAAGTGCGCAATTGCGACGGCAAACATCATAACAGTGAAAAATAGCACGGGTGAGAAAACAAACAATGCTCTCTAAATATGTAATCTATAAAAAAGGACATAATACATGATGAAGAAGATACGAGGTAAATATAGGACCAAAGGTCAGAGGATACTAGGCATGATAATGAAAATATACTAGTCAAAAAGGTATAATAATAATAATGACCTGCTGGTACCTATATATAACTGGGAGCGATACTAATGTTATGGCTTTATAGCCACATGTAATATACCTAAATAGCTTAAATCATTGTAAAGAGCAAACCCAGTATATAGAGATAATATGAGGGCTACCAGCAGAGTAAATAGCCTCTATACCCAAAACTGTCCGTCCCTCTCAGGCAGTCCCTGTATCCTTGGCACACATGGCCATGTAGAATAAACATAGATGCATATCTAATGAAAGTGCCACAGGAGATAAATGAAAAATTGCAGAGTGTTACCTCGGGAGAGCAGAGTAGCGTCCTGAACCCACCCCAACGCGCGTTTCGGAGCCTGGGATGCTCCTTCCTCAGGGGCTTAAGGTGATCTGAAGAGCGCCTCCATTTGTACTGATACTGCCGGAAGTAAGGCGGTGACGCTGCAAATGCATGCATCCGAACCAGGCACCTCCCACCGCAGCGCCACACATCCAGCTGGATAATGACGAAGCGGAGGGAGAGGCGTCAGCCAGAGATGCGCGCATGCGCACACGATAAATAGGGTAACGCCGTCATTTTGACAAAGGGCAACGGGGGAATCAATGACAAAGGTGAAATAAAAATAAAAACAATAGCAACACCAAAACGGACCACATGTCCACATGTCCATACGCTGAAAGTAATTCTATGTGGGGCCCCACACGAACAACCATGCGCAGGACACAGGGCTAGTTGGCCGTAGGTGTTTATGCAAAAAAGTACAAATACATAAATAGATACTATATGCCCTAAATAATGAAAAATAGCTGAAACGACAGCATAATATGGAAGCGAAACATTTAGCATGAAAAAATCGAATGCAGCCACAGTATACTTGCATAAGAGATATGCTACATAAATACAAAAAAACCCACTGTAAAAAAACACCGTACAAATCACAAAACACAGATGTATATATGTAAACATTCATACACATACATCACGTCATATATAATATCATACAATATACATCAATGGCCATAGATGCCCACAAATATGTGCATCCATGACATCAGGTTGGGCAAGAGTTCATCTTTATTGTAGCATCACTTGAAAGTCATGTGTAGAATATTCTCCAATATGAGGCTGCAACGAACTGAAGGGAAGTAGAGATATAATATCCAACGAACAACTATATAAAAAATAAGATAAAATTGTAAGCGTAATAAAAACGAAACATCTGTACGATGGTTACTGTCACAATCAGACAACAGAGGTCACAAGAATGGAACAAAGGATAGATTTTCGTTTAGCCCGTCTGGAGCAATGGTACCTAAAGTCCAGACTAGTATATTTTCATTATCATGCCTAGTATCCTCTGACCTTTGGTCCTATATTTACCTCGTATCTTCTTCATCATGTATTATGTCCTTTTTTATAGATTACATATTTAGAGAGCATTGTTTGTTTTCTCACCCGTGCTATTTTTCACTGTTATGATGTTTGCCGTCGCAATTGCGCACTTCTCCCTTGTTCCAATTTGTCCTGTTCCAATTTTATCCTGTTATGTCTTTTTGTATTAATAAAGATGTTGTTTTGAGACCACATGGCTGTGTTTCGTGTGGCATTTCTGTATTCAGTACAGTTGGTCTCTTTATCTAGTCCAGTATTCACATGCCTATATTAATTGGTCTAATATAAGAATAAATAAGATACAAGCCATTTGTATGTGATATGTCGGCCACATATATTTTACAGTTAGGCACATCAGGCGGTCTCCAAACGCAACATGACGCCCGCAGAACATTCCATCAAAGTCTGCATTCCAAAGCAGTGCTCCTTCCCTTTCGAGCTCTCCCATGCGCCCAAATATTGGTTTCCCCCACATATAGGGTATCAGCGTACTCCGGACAAATTGCACAACTTTGGTGGTCCAATTTCTCCTGTTACCCTTGGGAAAATAAAAACTAGTGGACATTTTTTCCCAAAAAGCTTGACTTTTGTCTTATCTGACCAGAGAACATTCTTCCAAAACGTTTTAGGCTTTCTCAGGTAAGTTTTGGTAAATTCCAGCATGGCTTTTTTATGTCTCAGGGTATGAAGTGTGGTCTTCCTGGGTATCCTACCTTCAGTCCCTTTTCATTTAGACGCCGACGGATAGTACGGGTTGACACTGTTGTACCCTCGGACTGCAGGGCAGCTTGAACTTGTTTGGATGTTAGTCGAGGTTCTTTAGGTGGATAAAGAACCTCGACTAACATCCAAACAACAACGACAGATTTCAACGCAAGATTGTGCAAGATTGTGCGGATGGTGGAATCCGCACAATCTTGCGTTGAAATCTGTCATCAAATTTTCTTTTCCTTCTACATCTAGGGAGGTTAGCCACAGTGACATGGGCTTTAAACTTCTTGATGACACTGTGCACGGAAGACACAGGAACATTCAAGTCTTTGGAGATGGACTTGTAGCCTTGAGATTGCTCATGCTTCCTCACAATTTGGTTTCTCAAGTCCTCAGACAGTTCTTTGGTCTTCTTTCTTTTCTCCATGGTCAATGTGGTACACACAAGGACACAGGATAGAGGTTGAGTCAACTTTAATCCATGTTAACTGGCTGCAAGTGTCATTTAGTTATTGCCAACACCTGTTAGGTGCCACAGGTAAGTTACAGGTGCTGGTGATTACATGAATTAGAGAAGCATCACATGATTTTTCAAACAGTGCCAATACTTTTGTCCACCCCCTTTGTTAGGTTTGGTGTGGAATTATATCAAATTTGGCTTTAGGTCAATTCTTTTTGTGTTTTTTCATTGAAGACAAATTAAATGAAGATAATAATACCAAAGAATTTGTGTTTGCAATCATTTTCAGGAAGAAACTGAGTATTATCTGACAGAATTGCAGGGGTGCCAATACTTTTGGCCACCACTGTATATAAATAAATAATAAATCTTAGGTCTGACTTTTGGCTGCAATTCTTCCATGAAGAGCATTTCTGGTCAGACTTTTCACAACATTAGGCTCTGGTCAGACTTTTCAGAACATTAGATGGATGTAGCTGAGTCCTACTTGTTGCTAGAAGTCTTGAGATGATGGCACTGCTGGTTATCTTCCAATTTTGAAGGGAAGTGTTTTTCTGCTGCTGCAGTAAGTTTCATTGAACAAACACTATGTTGGCCGACCTCTACGTTGCCGATTTCTTGGGGCTTCTTCAGAAGTACACATAATTTTTATCATCATGTTCGGAATGATCTAATCTATAAAACTATTTTATGATTTAAACAGTTTAATGAACACCATACAAAAATAAAAATCATGTTAAAAATATAGATTTTACTCATACTGTCACATGAAGTAAAGAAAAAAATTGCTAAAAAAAATCATGTATAAAAATGTCATCTTGTCCCGCAAAAAGTAAGCCCTTATATAGCTCTGTCAGCAAAAAAATAAAAAAAAGTTACAGCTTTCAGGATATGGTGATGCACAAATTTACAGTTTTTAGTGTGGAAAAGTACCAAAACATAAACATATCATATTGACCCGAAGAGTAAAATTTTATTATAACTTTTTCCACACTGTGGATGTCATGAAAAATAAATAATAAAAACAATTTATGAACCTCTGGTTTTTATTCATGCTGTCACCCAAAAATGTTAGGGAGCCCAAAATGGCACCAATAAAAACTTCAACTTATCCTGCAAAAACGACCGTATTTTTCGGACTATAAGACGCACCGGACTATAAGACACACCCAGGTTTTAGAGGTGGAAAATAGGGAAAAATATATTTGAAGCAAAAAATGTGGTAAAATATTTAATAACAGAAATAACATACTATTATATGTGGTGTCATTCTATATAATAGTATGTTATTATGTTGGAAGCTACGGATAGGAGATGGTGCTGCGGGACCAGTGTGGTGTCTGTAAACTACTATGTGAAGACGCTGGAGGGTGAGTATAAGGCCGGGGTCACACATGCGAGAAATTTGCAAGATTTTTGTGCGAATCTCTCTCTTGAACACCCGGCACTGCCGCTGGCACTCAGACTGGAGCGTGCGGCTGCATAGAAAAACATGCAGCATAGAAATACATGCAGCCGCACGCTCCGGTCCGAGTGACGGCGGCAGTGCCGGGTGTTCATGCGAGAGATTCGCACAGAAATCGTACAAATTTCTCGCATGTGTGACCAAGGCCTAAGAATGGGGGCATAGGGCATATATTTAAAGCCACACTCCAGCACTGATAACACTGGAGTGCTGCTTTAAGATCCCATGGGAGAACTATAACTCCAAGCATGTCCTGCAGATCCTATTGGCATGCTGGGAGTTATAGTCCACCATAGGATGGCAGAGTGATTTTTAATGTGCTGTCAATACTAACCTTTTAATTATTTTTTTCTTGTACAGTGTGTCTGAAGGACCTGTGATGACATCATGAAGAGGCAGGGCTTTGTGTGGTCATGTGATGCTCCTGCCCGCCCTCTTCATGACCTCATCACAGGTCCTCCACAGAGCATTCAGCATCGCATCAGCACAGCCCTGTGCTGTCAGGTATGCGATGCCTCCTGCTGCACTCTGCTCCTTCTGCCCTTCTCCTTCCCACACAGCTGCTGCAGGAATCAGGCGCTGGGGAAGCATGTGGCTCTGTCATTTGCTGCTCCCCACTCTCTGCTCAGCTGATAGGTGGGCGGGGAAGCGGCTAATTAATATTCACTGCACTTAAGTATCGGGACCAGTAGTTTCCCCAGCGCTGGACTCCTGCAGCCGAGGGGATATTTTTCCTGCCTCCTGCGATCCCACTCCACCGCTGCCTCCTGCCCCCTTCCCCACATGTTACATTCCGAGCATAAGACGCACCCACACTTTCCTCCGTCTTATGGTCCGAAAAATACGGTAAGTCCCCACACACTTCTTTCGGCAAAAAAAATAAAAAGTTAAATCTTTCAGGACATGGCACTTCAAAAAACCAATACACTTTTGTAAATCAGTATTTTTAGTGCACAAAAATAACAATCTTTAACCCCTTCGCCACCCAGCCTGTTTTCACCTTTCTAACCCGACCAATTTTTACAATTCTGACCACTGTCCCTTTATGAGGTAATAACTCTGGAAATCTTCAATGGATCCACTGATTCTGAGAAAGTTTTCTCATGACATATTGTACTTTATGAAAGCAGTAAAATTTCTTCTATATGACTTGCATTTCTTTGTGAATAAAACGTTTATTTGGCAAAAATTTTGAAAATTTTGCAATTTTCCAAATTTTAATCTTTATGCCCTTAAATCAGAGAGTCATATCACACCAAATAGTTTATAAAAAACATTTACCACATGTCTACTTTACATTAGCACAATTTTGGAACCAAATTTTAATTTTGTTAGGAAGTTATAAGGGTTAAAATTTGACCATCGATTTCTCATTTTTTCAACAAATTTTACAAAATCATTTTTTTTAAGAGACCACATCACATTTGAAGTGACTTTGAGGGGTCTATATGATAAAAAATACCCAAAAGTGATACCATTCTAAAAACTGAACCCTCAAGGTACTCAAAACCACATTCAAGAAGTTTATTAACCCTTCAGGTACTTCACAGGAATTTTTGGAATGTTTAAAAAAAATGAACATTTAACTTTTTTTCATAAAAATATTAATTCAGATCCAATTTGTTGTATTTTACCAAGGGTAACAGTGGAAATTGGACCCCAAAAGGTTTGTACAATTTGTCCTGAGTATGCCGATAACTCAAATGTGGGGGCAAACCACTGTTTGAGCGCATGGCAGAGCTCGAAAGGGAAGGAGCGCCGTTTGACTTTTTAATGATAAATTGGCTGGAATTGAGTTCAGACACCATGTCGCGTTTGGAGAGCCCCTGATTTGTGCCTAAACAGTGGAAACCCCCAATTCTAACTCCAACTCTAACCCCAACATACCCATAACCCTATTTCAACATTAACCATAACCTGAACCACAAACCTAACCCTAACACACCCCTAACCCTAACCCCAAACCTAACCCTAATTCCAACCCTAACACTAATTCCAACCCTAACCCTAATTCCAACCTTAACCCTAACTTTAGCCCCAACCCTAACCCTAATGGGAAAATGGAAATAAATACATTTTTTATTTTATTATTTTTCTCTAACCAAGGGGGTGAAAAAGGGGTTTTTTATTTACTATTTATATCAGGTTTTATGTTTGGCAGCTGTCACACACTAAAACATGCTTTTCATCGCAAAAAATTGTTTTAGCAGCACCACATTTTGAGAACTATAATTTTCCATATTTTGGTCCACAGAGTCATGTGAGGTTTTGTTTTTTGAGGGACGAGTTGACATTTTTATTGCTACCATTTTCTGGCACATGATTTGATTCTGGCACATTTTTTGATCGCTTTTTATCCCAATTTTTGGGAGGCAGAATGAACAAAAACCATTCCACGTGTAGTAAAATTGATAAAGCAGTTTTATTTGGGTCAGTATGATTATGGCAATACCTCATTTATATAAATTTTTTATGTTTTGGCGCTTTTATACAATAAAATCTTTTTTATAGAAAAAATAATTATTTTTGATCGCTTTATTCTGAGAACTATACCTTTTTATTTTTTCTGCTGATGGCACTATATGGTGGCTTGTTTTTTGTGGGACAAGATGAGGTTTTCAGCGGTACCACGTTTATTTATATCCGTCTTTTTGATCGCGTGTTATTCCACTTTTTGTTCAGCGGTTTGATGATAAAGCATTGTTTTTTTGCCTTGATTTTTTTTTAATGGTGTTCACTAAAAGGGTTAACTAGTGGGACAGTTTTATAGGTGGGGTCGTTATGGACGTGGCGATACAAAATATGTGTACTTTTATTGTTTTTTTTATTATTTACAGTGCCTACAAGTAGTATTCAACCCCCTGCAGATTTAGCTGGTTTGATAAGATGCAAATAAGTTAGAGCCTTCAAACTGCAAACGAGAGTAGGATTTATTAACAGAAGCATAAATCTTACAAAACAAAAAGTTATGTTGCTCAGTTGAATTTTAATAAATTTTAAACATAAAAGTGTGGGTCAATTATCATACAACCCCTATGTTTAATATTTCGTGGAATAACCCTTGTTTGCAATTACAGCTAATAATCGTCTTTTATAAGACCTGATCAGGCCGGCACAGGTCTGTGGAGTTATCTTGGCCCACTCCTCCATGCAGATCTTCTCCAAGTTATCTAGGTTCTTTGGGTGTCTCATGTGGACTTTAATCTTGAGCTCCTTCCACAAGTTTTCAATTGGGTTAAGGTCAGGAGACTGACTAGGCCACTCCAACACCTTGACTTTTTCCCTCTTGAACCAGGCCTTGGTTTTCTTGGCTGTGTGCTTTGGGTCGTTGTCTTGTTGGAAGATGAAATTACGACCCATCTTAAGATCCTTGATGGAGGAGCGGAGGTTCTTGGCCAAAATCTCCAGGTAGGCCGTGCTATCCATCCTCCCATGGATGCGGACCAGATGGCCAGGCCCCTTGGCTGAGAAACAGCCCCCCCACAGCATGATGCTGCCACCACCATGCTTGACTGTAGGGATGGTATTCTTGGGGTCGTATGCAGTGCCATCCAGTCTCCAAACGTCACGTGTGTGGTTGGCACCAAAGATCTCGATCTTGGTCTCATCAGACCATAGAACCTTGAACCAGTCTGTCTCAGAGTCCTCCAAGTGATCATGAGCAAACTGTAGACGAGCCTTGACATGACGCTTTGAAAGTAAAGGTACCTTACGGGCTCGTCTGGAACGGAGACCATTGCGGTGGAGTACGTTACTTATGGTATTGGCTGAAACCAATGTCCCCACTGCCATGAGATCTTCCCGGAGCTCCTTCCTTGTTGTCCTTGGGTTAGCCTTGACTCTTCGGACAAGCCTGGCCTCGGCACGGGAGGAAACTTTCAAAGGCTGTCCAGGCCGTGGAAGGCTAACAGTAGTTCCATAAGCCTTCCACTTACGGATGATGCTCCCAACAGTGGAGACAGGTAGGGCCAACTCCTTGGAAAGGGTTTTGTACCCCTTGCCAGCCTTGTGACCCTCCACGATCTTGTCTCTGATGGCCTTGGAATGCTCCTTTGTCTTTCCCATGTTGACCATGTATGAGTGCTGTTCACAAGTTTGGGGAGGGTCTTAAATAGTCAGAAAAGGCTGGCAAAAGAGATCATTAATCCACACATGTGAAGCTCATTATTCTTGGTGCCTGAAATACTTCTTAATACTTTAGGGGGACCAAACAGAATTCTTGGGGTTTGAGGGGTTGAATAATAAATGACACTCTGAATTAACTTTTAACGTTTTTAAAAAAAAAAAAAAAAATTAAAACAAAAATTGTTGCTGCAGTGCATTTCCCACTTCCAGGCTGATCTACAGTACAAATGTCACAATGCCAAGTTAATTCCGCATGTGTCAACCAGCTAAATCTGCAGGGGGTTGAATACTACTTGTAAGCACTGTACATAAATAAATGTATTTATTGGTAAAATATTTATTTAATTTTTTTTCTTTATTTGGGGATTTTTTTTATATTTTTACACATTATAATTTTTTTTTTTACTTTATTACATTGTCCCAGAATGGGACATCACGATATTACATCAGATCGCTGATCTGACACTTTCCACAGCACTGTGTCAAATCAGTGATCTGACAGGCAGTGTAGGAGGCTTGCCGTTTCCTGCTCTCAGCAAGCACTGACAAGCCACCTCACTGAAGGACCCCGCAGCCATCTTGGAGCCAGGGGTCTCCATGAAGACCACCGGAACAACGCCGTAGTAGTACTGCTCTGGACAGAAATGCAATTCCCGTAGAGCAGTATTAGTACGGCAAAGGTCAGGAAAAAGACATAAACTCAGAGTTTCTGTAATCATATTGACCTCAAGGCCACATGCACACATTGAGTAATTGTTGAGTTTTTTACCTCAAAGACAAAATTAGGAATGGAACAATCAGAGGAAAAGTATAAGGCTGGAGTCACACTACCGTATAACATGGCCAAGTGCTATGTGATAAAAAATTGAATAGCACTCAGCCCAGTGTTGTGCTATAGCAGCTCAGATCTGCGAATATTTTCTCATGCCGATACAGCATGAGAGAGAAATGGAAGCATGCTGTGAGTGGCAGCAAGACTCAGCTCATCGAACTGCTTCACCCCAATGCAGTCCGATATACGCCGATTCAGGCCACTGAGGAGATGGAAAAATTACTTTCTCATGTGAGAGAATCGCAGCCCAGTAGCATGACACTTGGCTCCCACCTGCAGCAGAGCAGGAGCCGAGGATCACCAGCATATCACTCTCGCATTGAATGCCATACGCTGGCATGATTTTCTCATAATTTTCATTTGGTCTGACATGCACTCTGAGCTGTGAGGTCTTATATAGACAGATGTGCACCTTTACAAATCAAGTCATATCGGTTTAATTAAACACAGCTGGACTCCAATGAAGGAGTAGAACCATCTCAAGGAGGATTACAAGGAAATGGACAGCATGTGATGTAAATATGAGTGTCTGAGCAAAGGGTCTGAATACTTATGACCATGTGATATTTCAGTTTTTCTTTTTTAATAAATTTGCAAAAATTTCTACATTTCTGTTTTTTTTTTAATCATAGATGGGGTGCAGAGTGTACATTAATGAGAAAAAAAACCTTTTTGCATTTACCAAATGGCTGCAATGAAACAAAGAGTGAAAAATTTAAAGGGGTCTGAATTCTTTCTGAACCCACTGTATAATGCACCCCATATTTCTAACATCATAGTGATATTGTTTAAAAAACACACCCCCAGAATATAGTCCTTTATTTGAAATAATGACACAGACTCATTTATTGACTCAAAATTAAACCTTATATCATTGCCTAGGCTACTGAAGCCAATTTCACCTGCAAATAATTTGAAATAATAAACAACCATATTCTCCACCCATCTGAAGTAAAGAGATAATCCTTAATGTCCCATAATGATCCTGACTATTGTGACTTCTCTACCTGGCAGCCGGCGACACACTGACAGGAGCGTGTAATCACAGTGCTGAGCTGTGGAGAGAAGGTTCACAGAAGTTCATCAGCTGATGAGCGCTGGTGATCTCACGGCAATGCTGCTGTTTGAGAACTTTCATGCGGTGGTGCTGTAAATGAGATTTCCTGCCTCATAAACTGATGAACTCCAGTGAACTTTCTCATTGCAGCTCAGCGCTACACACTGCCGGAGTGATTAAATGCTCCTGTCAGTGTGTCGCCAGCTGCTGCGTAGAGCAGTCGCATCAGCTGATGTGACTACTCTACAAGTGATCCGAATCGTCACAGGATAGTATGGATTAAGGCAGCTAGGTGAGGGATATGGTGCTTTAATACTTTTACTCTTTTCCAGGTGACATGAGCATTGGGGATTAGGCACTAAGGTGAGTATATATTTTTGTTATTTTTAAATTTTCACAAAAGACAAGGGCTTAAGGGATTGGGTGTAAGGTGAGTATCTGCTATATTTTTTATTTTATTTCAATATATATTTCTCTATTTTAACTTTTTTTCTTTACTTTGAGCACAAACTCTGGCTGATGACTACACCACCTGTTCCCACTGTTATCAGCGACAGCAGGTGTAGGCTGATGGGAGTAGTAGTCTCTCATCAGAAAACGTCTGTGGCCTCCGGTAAGCTTTTCAATGCAAGTCATAGTGATGAGCGAGTTTGTTCAGAAAACGATCGCCAAACATAAATTTGGCACAAATATGGCACATTCAGATTCGTGATCAGAAAGCCGAGCAAAATTTTATGAAATCCGTACAAATCGGTAACATTCGGTAAAAGTGCGGGAAAATATTTGCGTTGCCACAATAATATTTTCAGCACTTTATCCACGATAATGGTGGTGTATCATGAGTGTTTGGCACATGTTCGATGAGGGGAGGGGGTTTTCAGAGGCACGGCATTCTTTTAAGCACAGCAGTCATTTTTTTTTCCTAACTTTATGTGTGCACATTGCGGCTAGCTAATCAGGGCGCAGGAAACACCCACAATGTCCTGACACAACGGCTTGTGTCATTGGCTGCTGAAATCACATGTCCTTATCCATATAAATAGCAGACATCTTGTTTTAGCGCCATTTTGACACTGAAAAATCGCAGAGATGCTGGCACTGTTAACAGTAAAATTTTAGCTAGTTAGGTGGTTGTATATCAGTCAGATAGTGTAGATAGATAGTGTCCAGTGTGGCTGTAAAATTTACCTTCTGGAATTTTTTTTTGTGGCCATTGCTGAGGTTCACAGACAAAGCCAGCTGGGCTCATCTCCTACGGATGTGTTGTGCACTGCTTATATTGTGTGCCATGCACAAGTTTAGCATTCTAAATAATATTTTTCACTAGCTAAATGTGAAAAAGCCTGCTGTATCCACATTTCATCTACTTAGATAGGTCGTGTATACAGGGGTGGCTCCAGGTTTTTATGGGCCCCGGGCGAAAGAGCCTCAGTGGGCCCCTTTAACACAGACCACGATTCATGATGCACAGATACGGCAGAGAAATATAGGTACAGTACAATGCCAAACACTTCTCTTCTTTCCCTTACATGAGTGATATCTATTGTAAATTGTACAATAGCTCAAAAACCGCCAAATCCTCACAGCGCACAGTACAGACTGGAAAGTACAGTCCTCCATACAATATTATGGGCACTACATAGTCTCCCCTCATCACCCATATAATACCCCATGCAGGATGTCACCCCCACCACCCACCATATAATGCTCCATACAGAATACTGGACCCAAAATAATGCTCCATACAGAATACTGGACCCAATATAATGCTCCATACAAAATATGGAGCTCTTCTCTGCGCTTTGCTGCGTTCTGCACTGTTACGGCTCAGGAAAGGGCGCTGTGGAAAGACTCCCCATTATCATCATCATTGAATCCCCATCATCATCATTGCCTCCCCATCATCATCATTGCCTCTCCATCATCATCAATGCCTGCCCATCATCATCATCACCTCCCCATCATCATCACTGCCTCCCCATCATCATCATTGCCTCCCATTATCATCAATGCCTGCCCATCATCATCATCGCCTCCCCATGATCATCATTGCCTCCCCATAATCATCATTGCCTCCCCATAATCATCATTGCCTGCCCATCATCATCAATCCCATCATCATCACTGCCCTCCCCCCACCACCATCACACATACAGCACCACACACAGAGAGCACCCAAGCACTCTCTCACATACACACACACAAAGTACCGCACTACATACACACACACAGATACACACAGACACACACACACCCACACTGATACACACAGACACATACACTTCACATCTCACCTGTCCGGCATCCGTGCGCTCTTGGCAACAGCCGGCCACTGAATGATGACGTCATACAGCGGTGCTGCTGTGAGAGGAAGCGCAGGCGCCACCTGGAGCCCAGAGCTGCGGCAGATGAGGCACGGGGAGAGGTAAGTATTGTGCCAGCTGCTGCCGGGGCCCTGAGCAAGTGGGGGGGCCCAGTGGCGGCGCTGACACCGCTCTGGTCCGCTAACGGGCACCGGGGTGCCCGACAGCGAGTGGGCCCCCCGCCTGCTCAGGGCCCCGGCACTTGCCCGGGTATGTCGGGTGCTGACGCAGGCCCTGGGTGTATATCAGTCAGATACTGTAAGTAGCTAGTGTCCAGTGTGGCTATTAACCCCTTTCTGCCATAGGATGTACTATCCCATCCATGGTACCTGGGCCCGTATGACCATGGACGTGATCGTACAGCACATGCGATCGGACGCGCTCCCGAGTGCGTCCGATCGCGGCAGGGTGGCAGCTGATTATCACAGCTGACACCTGGCACATTAACCCTGGCACACTGTGATCAAACATGATCGCAGTGTGCCAGGGGCACAGGGAAGCATCGCGCAGGGAGGGGGCTCCCTACGTGCTTCCCTGAGACCCTGAGAACAGGGCGATGTGACCTCGCTGTTCTGAGGGCTTCCTTCCTGCAGGGAGGCGGCTTCCTCAGTGCCTGCTAAGAGCAGGCGATGAGAAAGCCTGCAGCACTGCCTGTCAGATCACTGGTCTGACAGAGTGTTGCACAAACTGTCAGACCAGCAATCTGACCTTATTCAGTGATGTCCCACCCTCGGACAAAGTAAAAAAAGTTAAAAAAAATAAAAATTACATGTGTAAAAAAAAATTCCCAAATAAAGAAAAAAAAATATTCCCCACTAAATTCATTTCTTCATGTAAATAAAAAAAAACAATAAAAGTACACATATTTGGTATCGCCGCGTCCATAACGACCCGTCCTATAAAATTGTCCCTCTAGTTAACCCCTTTAGTGAACCCTTTAAAAAAAACAAAAAAACAAAGCAAAAAACAATGCTTTATCATCATACCGCCGAACAAAAAATGGAATAACATGTGATCAAAAATATGGATATAAATAAACATGATAGTGCTGAAAACGTCATCTTATCCCGCAAAAAACAAGCCACCACACAGCATCATCAGTGAAAAAATAAAAAGTTATAGCTGGCAGAATAAAGTAATGCAAAAATAATTATTTTTTATATAAAATAGTTTTTATTGTATAAAAGCGCCAAAACATAAAAAATGACATATATGAGGTATCGCCATAATTGTACTCACCCAAAGAATAAAACGACTTTATCAATTTTACCACATGCAGAATGGTTAAACGCCCCCCCAAAAAAATTCATGAATTGCTGATTTTTGTTCATTCTAACCTAAAAAATCTAACCAAAAATCGTAATAAAAAGCGATCAAAAAAATGTCATGTGCCCAAAAATGGTACCAATAAAAACGTCAACTAGTCCTGCAAAAAATAAGATCTCATATGACTCTGTGGGCCAAAATATGCAAAAATTATAGCTCTCAAAATGTGGTGATGCAAAAACTGTTTTTTTGCAATAAAAAGCGTCTTTTAGCATGTGACAGCTGCCAAACATAAAAACCAGCTATAAATAGTAAATCAAACGCCCTTTATCACCCCCTTAGTTAGGGAAAAATAATAAAATTAAAAAAATGTATTTATTTCCATTTTCCCATTAGGGTTAGGGCTAGAGGTAGGGTTGGGGCTAAAGTTAGAATTAGGGTTAGGAGTGTGTTAGGGTTAGGTTTGTGGTTAGAGTTATGATTAGGGTTGGGATTAGGGTTAGGGGTGTGTTGGGGTTAGGGTTGGTGTTAGAATTGGGGGGTTTCAACTGTTTAGGCACATCAGGGGCTCCCCAAATGTGACATGGCGTCTGATCTCAATTCCAGCCAATTCTGCGTTGAAAAAGTCAAACGGTGCTACTTCCCTTCTGAGCTCTGCCATGGGCCCAAACAGTCATTTACCCCCACATATGGGGTATCTGCGTACTCAGGATGAATTGCACAATAACTCTTGGGGTCTAATTTCTTCTGTTACCCTTGGGAAAATAAAAAATTGAGGGCGAAAATATCATTTTTGTGGAAAAAAATTATGATTTTTTTTATTTTTATGGCTCTACGTTTTAAACTTCTGTGAAGCAATTGGGGGTTCAAAGTTCCGCCCACACATCTAGATAAGTTCCTTGGGTGGTCTAGTTTCCAAAATGGGGTCATTTGCGGGACCAATTTTATCTGTTACCCTTGTGAAAATAAAATATTGGGGGTGTAAAAATCATTTTTGTAAAAAATAAAATATATTTTTTGTTTTAACTGCTGTACATTATAAACTTCTGTGAAGCACTTGGGGGTTCATAGCGCTCACTACACATCTAGATAAGTTCCTTGGGGGGTCTATTTTCCAAAATGGGGTCACTTGTGGGGAGTTTCCACTGTTTAGGCACATCAGGGGCTCTCCAAATGTGACATGACTCCGCCAGACCATTCCATCAAAGTCTGCAATCCAAAACGTCACTACTTCCCTTCCAAGCCCCGACGCGTGCCCATACAGTAGTTTTCTCCCACATATAGGTTATCAGCGTACTCAGGACAAATTGGACAACAACTTTTGGGTCCAATTTCTCCTGTTACCCTTGGGAAAATAAAAAATTGAGGGTGAAAATATCATTTTTGTGGAAAACAAATTATGATTTTTTATTTTTATGTAACTATGTTATAAACTTCTGTGAAGCACTTGGTGTTAAGGTTCGAGTTCCCACTGCTGCACAAGGGGAGTCTTGAACCAGTCTCCCTGTGGTTCCCCATCCATCTCCAGCCGCAGTGGAGCCTGCTCAGCAAAGACGTCGGTCCCAGCGTCTCGCCCGGTCTAATACTGTGCAGAGACTTGCTGCTGCCTCTTCAGGTTCTGCTATTGTAGCCACTACTGGTCAGCGGCGAGCAGACGTCTTTAGGTCTAAGTCCTTTGTTGCTTCATCTGAGCATGCCCAGGGCAAGATCTCCCATTGGAGATCAGGGGTCACATGCTCAGATACAGCTGCCACTCCTATTGGTCCATCAGGAAGGTCCTCCGGCTGTTGATGTTCTGAAGCAGCTTCCCATTGGTCCTTCCTGGAAGGTCTTTTTCTCGTGGCTGCTATAAAAGGCTGTCCTTACCGTATGGCCGTGCGCTAGGATCAATTGCATTATGTGCTTTGCGCCAGTGTGATCATGCACGCATGTGGTTAGGGCTCGGCTGAAATAAGCCCCTAGAATACCGGCACCTCCTTTGAGGAGATTTGAGTGCACGTGGTTAGGGCTTGGCTGAAATAAGCCCCTAGAATACCGGCTTCTCCGGTGAGGAGATTGCTTGATTGCGTTGCTGTCTGCATGATCACGGACTGCTATCCGCAGTTATCTGTGTATCCCTGTAGTGTTAGCAGGACACAGTACCTATCTCTGCGTCTTTACCTCAGCGACTCTGTGGTGTAACAGAGTTCGCTTATATCGCTATATAGCGCTGCAGCATTCCCGCTAGCGGCTTTGTGGATTAACAGAGTTCGCACTATCTGCCACAGCGCGCTACGGCGTTTATTTTAGAGACTCTGCGGGATAACAGAGTTTGCTACTTACGCTATCTTACTAGCAGCAGGCTCTGCCTGCACGGTGGACCCCGGGCTGCGAACACACCTCTCTACATTATTTATTAGGTGCTGTGAGACAGTGAAGGAATATGTGGTGAATGAGGTGTATATTTCACCTAAGTACCTTGCTGACTGGTATGAGCGAAATGTGTGGCTTTGTAAACCTGGTGGTAAAGAAAGGTCACTACACCTGCCATTCAGTACACGCTTGCAGCTCAGACCTGAATCCACTCAGGTGTTGATTAGGAAGCCAGAAGTAGGTGCTTGGGAGCACAGTCAGAGAGCTCATTCAGTCTGGACAAGGGGTCCAGACACAGAAGGTGTCTCCAAGAGTGTGGGAGCTGTCTTTAGCCCGGACACAGGGAGGTGTCCTGGCACAAGGAAGCAGTCTCTAAGAGTGTGAGCTATCTCAGTCTGGGTGCAGGAAGTACCCCGGACACAGGAGTAGTCGCAGTGAGAATCCGTGCGAATAGCGACTGAATAGGAGGTGACCTCTCTCAAGTCTGGACATTGGAGTTGCCTTCGGACATAAAGAGGAGTGTCTGTGAAACTCCATACTGGTAACATATGTGATATGTGTTGTTTTGGGCACAGACTGGTAGAGTCTGGGTCCCGGATAGAGAGGGCCATCTATCTAAGTGTAATTTAGTGGCTAGACAAGCCCAGGTTTTCTGTTTATGATTTGTTTTTATCTGTGTGCTGTGGACTTTAATAAAACTGGTTGTGGCCAGTTTTCACCAAACTGCTGTCTGAATGAACTGTTTCCGTGCCATTCTGTCTACCCAGACAGCGATCCTAGAGCTAAACCCCCCGGAAAGCTTACAATTGGTGAAGAATGCTGGGGCAGCGCAGGGCCTGGTACAGTTAGTGCTGGAGTGTGCATGCAGCACAGTGGCGAGAGACAGCATTAAAGGTGAAGTCTATTGAAATAGCAGCAGAAAAAAAAAAAAAGTGTGTGTCAGCAGAAACGTCTGTTTGGAGCAGTCTTGGAGAGACAGTGGCCCTGATAGGGTCTGCAGAAAGAAAATGTATGCACAGCAAAGCTGAACTTGTTGTGAAAATGACTGTGGAATGTGCAGCAACAAAAGAAAAGTTTGTGGAGCAGTCTTAAAGAGACAGTAGCCCTAATAGACTTTGCAAAGGAAAAAAAAAAAAAAGTGTTTGCACAGCAAGGCTGAATTTTTCTGTGGAAAAAAAAAAAAAAAAAAAAAAAAGGCTGTGTAGTGTGTATGTCTTCAGTGAAGACTGCAGTTGTGAAGACGGAGAAGTCTGACAGCATGGATGACAGCATGGAGGCGCTGTTTGAACAAATGGCGCAAGTTAATGTGCAACATAAGACTGCTGTGATTGAGACAGATGAGTCCGGCAGTATGGAGGAACTCGTTGAGTACCTGGTGCAGGCCCAGCGAAGCATGCAGCAGAGCATGGAGCAGCAGCGCCTGCAGCACCAGCAGCGCATGCAGCAGGCCCAGCAGCAATTCCTGCAGCAGCAGGAGAATAACCGGTTGTTTGTTGAGCAGATGACAGCACCAAAAAAGGATTTCGGTGCCGCGTCCCGAAGTAATGTTGTGAAGGCACCGGCGTTGTCCGCTATAAAGAAGGCGGTAAGACGGTCCTTGAGAAAAATGACACCTCGTGATGATGTGGAGGTATATCTTACTAGGTTTGAGAGACTGGCAGAGAAGGAGAATCTGCCACTATCTGAATGGGCCATGGCGGTCGTACCCTATCTGATTGGGGAACCCCAAAAAGTCTGGGCTGACCTGAGCAAGCAGGACAGCGAAGACTATGCCAAGTTGAAAGCGGCGATTCTTACCCGGCTGGGTGTTACGGTGACAGCCCGTGCCAGGGGAGTTCGTGACTGGAGATACAGTTGGGAGTCTGCAGTCAGCAGGCCTGATTATGGAGTTGAAAAGGTGATAGTGGACCGCTACACCCAAGCACGTCCTCCTGAGGTACAGCCGTCTGAGAGGTCGTCACTTCGGAGTTCCCGGACGCTGAACTCTCGCGGTAAGAGCGTTCCAGCTGTTGGGGACATGGGGTATGCTGATAAGCGGGTTCAGGCCCGAGGGGACATGTGGGTGGAGAGGTGTGATGGACAGTGTTGGAGCTGGCGTGAAATTGCAGCCAACTGTCCAATAGAGGGGGAGCCTATGTGTTGTGATGATGGCAGATCCCTCTCTCTCTGCGCAGAACCTGTGTGTGTGTCCACCTCAGCCGAAGAGACTGGACCACAGGGGTCCCCGGTGGTTGTAAGTGACTGCCCAGCACAGGCCCTCTTGGACTCAGAGAGTCCAGTGACTTCCGTATGTGACAGCCTGAGTGATAGGGACTTCATCCCTGATAAGCACCTGAGTGTGGTGTACATCCATGAAGACACCAAAGTCTACCCAGAGACTGCCGTGGACTTGGTCCCCAAACTCGGGGAGGTTTCATATGAAGTGGGGGTAGTGAAGACCCTGGTGCACCCCGTTATATGGGGTAATGACTTTCCCCGGTCTAAGGATCTCTGGGGGAAAAATGTTTCTGATGGACAGTGTGATGAAGCTCCTACTGAGGGTGCGCAGTCCCGAGGGGCGGAACACAATGCTAGTGGGCCGTTAAACTTATGTGATAATGATGATGACCATGATAATATTGATAATGATAATGATGATCATGATGATGATGACCATGATGAGGATGCTGATATTGATAATGATGATAATGCTAATCATAATAGTGATGATACTGATGATGACCGTGATAAAGATGACATTTCTTTGCAGGTGATGTTGGGAGACGAGGATGGTGGTCCTCGGGAACCGAGTGTCCCTGACCTGCCTGGCTCCTGTGACAATTTTGGGAGTGAGCCGGTGCGAGACCCCACTCTTAAAACGGCACAGGAGAATGTAATTGTTCTGAATGAGGTTCCCCAAGAGCCTGGCTCTGAGGAAAGGTTTCCTCATGCTGCCATGAACAATAACCTATTGTATAGGGACACTGAAGTCCAGGGAGAGGTCGTGAGTCAGCTCCTGGTACCTGAGCTATATGGAAGTATAGTGCTGGGGTTATCACATAGTCACATACTTGAGGGACCACCTGAGGGAAACCAGGGACCAGATGGTGAAGTTAATGTTGTGGATGACATGTTAACTAAGGTTCCCGATCAAGATGTGAATGAAAATGAATTGTATAACCCTGACAGTGAGCCGGATGTGAATGAGAATGAATTGTATAACCCTGACAGTGAGCAGGATGTGAATGAGAATAAATTGTATAACCCTGAAAGTGAGCCAGATGTGGCTGAGAAAAGGGGGTCAGACAGGGATAGTGGTGGTGATAGTGAGTCATCTGATGACAATAAAGCAACCAGTGCAAGTGAGGAAGGCATGGTAGCAGAGGAGATTGAGAGTCCTGAGAGGAAGGCTGAGGCTGACCTTGCAGTCGGACGGAGGATGGCATCTGAAGATGTTGTACAGTTGGTCGGTTCCCTGGCGAAGACTAAGGTGAAAGACAGGACTCTGAAACTGAACACAGCACAAGGGGATGCTGTTGAAAATGAGAAGTTATCAATGTATGGTGTGGATCTGCATCAGGCCAAGGACTCTGAAGGTGATGCTGCAGAGGTGGAAAAAGCCATGGAAGTGGTGGTCACCAAGCCAGATGCCTCATCAGAAGCTGAGGTTTCAAGTGAAGCTGTGAGGAACAAGACTGAAGATATGGGGACTGACTCTGTCCAGGAATCTGTTTCTGCCGAAGACAGCGGCGTGGACGGGTTACGGTCCGGATCAGTAGCTGGCATTGGTGAGCTCAAGCGCACTTTCAGGGAGGCTACATCGGAGCCACGTCCCAACAAATGGGAAAAACGATGTGTCACTCCGTTGCCACTGCAGACACACGGGAGCCCAGATGGGATGCAGAACGTGGCTGAAGAGGTAAAGAAGACTGATGGTAGGGCTTCTGAGCATGTCCTACCAGAAGAGCCTGAAGAAAGGGCCGTAGACGTAAAGGACGTCCAACAATACAGGAGAAGATGCGTAGCCATGAGGATCTCCTGGAGAAAGAAGTAAGAGCTCTGAGTCTTATGCAAAGTGAGCCTGTACCAGAAGAGGATAAATTATGTGTACCGACCAAGAAAAACGATCAGCTCCCTCTACAGTGCCAATCGTTTGAACAGTGTGGCTCGGAATGGTCAGAGACCATGACAGAGGCGCTTGGGTTCTGTGAGGTAGAATTTATGAATCAACTGATATTTAAGAAAGTAGATGTGCTAAAGAAAGTTCAGGGGGAATTAGAGAAAACCCCTATACCTCCTGTGACAGTTGGTGACACAGGGTCAGTGCCCCAAAGGCAGGAGGTACGAAAGTTTCTGAGGAAGAATCAGCAGAGCTGTTCTGACGTGCCTGGTCGTACTTATCTGGTGAGCCACTATACTGAGACTGAGGCTGGCACTAAGGTCAAGATGAAGCAGTGCAGGATACCCGAGGCCCGCAGAGAGTATAGGCCTGGGAGGGTACAGGGTAGTGCGGATGCTTCAGATGAAGAGAAAACTGATGTTGGCTATGACAGTGGTGAGGATGAAGCTGATGAGGGCCATGACTGGTCCAGAGTTCACTGTCTCTGTTGGATTGTTGACCAGCCCTCCGGTCTGGATGACCAGCCCTCCGGTCTGGAGAAGAGGGAGGGATATGTGAGACAGTGAAGGAATATGTGGTGAATGAGGTGTATATTTCACCTAAGTACCTTGCTGACTGGTATGAGCGAAATGTGTGGCTTTGTAAACCTGGTGGTAAAGAAAGGTCACTACACCTGCCATTCAGTACACGCTTGCAGCTCAGACCTGAATCCACTCAGGTGTTGATTAGGAAGCCAGAAGTAGGTGCTTGGGAGCACAGTCAGAGAGCTCATTCAGTCTGGACAAGGGGTCCAGACACAGAAGGTGTCTCCAAGAGTGTGGGAGCTGTCTTTAGCCCGGACACAGGGAGGTGTCCTGGCACAAGGAAGCAGTCTCTAAGAGTGTGAGCTATCTCAGTCTGGGTGCAGGAAGTACCCCGGACACAGGAGTAGTCGCAGTGAGAATCCGTGCGAATAGCGACTGAATAGGAGGTGACCTCTCTCAAGTCTGGACATTGGAGTTGCCTTCGGACATAAAGAGGAGTGTCTGTGAAACTCCATACTGGTAACATATGTGATATGTGTTGTTTTGGGCACAGACTGGTAGAGTCTGGGTCCCGGATAGAGAGGGCCATCTATCTAAGTGTAATTTAGTGGCTAGACAAGCCCAGGTTTTCTGTTTATGATTTGTTTTTATCTGTGTGCTGTGGACTTTAATAAAACTGGTTGCGGCCAGTTTTCACCAAACTGCTGTCTGAATGAACTGTTTCCGTGCCATTCTGTCTACCCAGACAGCGATCCTAGAGCTAAACCCCCCGGAAAGCTTACAGTGCGTTCCGCAGATCCTAACACTTGGGAGTTCAAAGTTCTCCCCACACATCTAGATAAGTTCCTTGGTGGGTCTATTTTCCAAAATGGGGTCACTTGTGGGGGGTTTCACTGTTTAGGCACATCAGGGGCTCTCCAAATGCGACATAACGCCCGCAGACCATTCCATCAAAGTCTGCAATCCAAAACGTCACTACTTGGGGTGAAAAAATAATTTTTGCAAAAAAAAAAATGATTTTTTGTTTTTACAGCTGTACGTTATAAACTTCTGTGAAGCACTTGGGGGTTCATAGCGCTCACCACACATCTAGATAAGTTCCTTGGGGGGTCTATTTAACAAAATGGGGTCACTTGTGGGGGGTTTCCACTGTTTAGGCATATCAGGGGCTCTCCAAATGCGACATGCCGTCCAGCCAATTCTGCTTTAACCCCTTAGTGACAGAGCCATTTTGCAGCTTAATGACAGGGCCAATTTTTACAATTCTGACCACTGTCACTTTATGAGGTTATAACTCTGGAACGCTTTAACGAATCCCGCTGATTCTGAGATTGTTTTTTCGTGACATATTGTACTTCACGTTAGTGGTAAAATTTCTTTGATATGACGTGTTTATTTATGAAAAAAAGGAAATATGGCAAAAATTTTGAAAATTTAACAATTTTCAAACTTTAAAAATTTATGCCCTTAAATCAGAGAGATATGTCACACAAATTTCTTAATAAATAATATTTCCCACATGTCTACTTTACATCAGCACAATTTTGGAACCAAAATTTTTTTTTGTTACGAAGTTATAAGGGTTAAAAGTTGACCAGCGATTTCTCATTTTTACAACACCATTTTTATTTTAGGGACCACATCACATTTGAAGTCACTTTGAGGGGTCTATACGATAGAAAATACCCAAAAGTGACACCATTCTAAAAACTGCACCCCTCAAGGTGCTCAAAACCACATTCAAGAAGTTTATTAACCCTTTATGTGCTTCACAGGAACTGAAGCAATGTGGAAGGAAAAAATTAACATTTAACTTTTTTTGCAAAAACTTTACTTCGGAACCTATTTTTTTTATTTTCACAAGTGTTAAAGAAAAAATGAACCACAAAATTTATTGTGCAATTTCTCCTGAATAAGCCGATACCCCATATGTGGGGGTAAACCACTTTTTGGGCGCACGGCAGAGGTCGCAAGGGAAGGAGCGACATTTGACTTTTTCAACGCAGAAATGGCTGGACGCCATGTGGCGTTTGTAGAGGCCCTGATGTGTCTAAACAGTGGAAACCCATCACAAGTGACCCCATTTTGGAAACTGGACCCCCTAAGGAACTTATCTAGATGTGTGGTGAGCACTTTGAACCTCCAAGTGCTTCACAGAAGTTAATAACATAGAACAGTGAAAATAAAAAATCATATTTTTTCCACAAAAACAATCTTTTCACCCTAATTTTTATTTTCCCAAGGGTAACAAGACCCCAAAAGTTTTTGTGCAATTTGTCCTGAGCATGCCGATACCCCATATGTTGGGGTAAACCACTGTTTGGGTGCATGGCAGAGCTTGGAAGGGAAGGAGCGCCGTTTGACTTTTTCAGCGCAGAATTGGCTGGACGTCATGTCGTGTTTGTAGAGGCCCTGATGTGTCTAAACAGTGGAAACCACCCACAAGTGACCCTATTTTGGAAATTAGACCCCCTAAGGAACTTATCTAGATGTGTGGTGAGCACTTTGAACCTCCAAGTGCTTCACAGAAGTTTATAACATAGAGCCGTGAAAATAAAAAATCATATTTTTTCCACAAAAACGATCTGTTCACCCCAATTTTTATTTTCCCAAGGGTAACAAGACCCCAAAAGTTTTTGTGCAATTTGTCCTGAGCATGCTGATACCCCATATGTGGGGGTAAACCACTGTTTGGGTGCATGGCAGAGCTTGGAAGGGAAGGAGCGCCGTTTGACTTTTTCAACTCAGAATTGGCTGGATGCCATGTCGCGTTTGTAGAGACCCTAATGTGTCTAAACAGTGGAAACCCCCCACAAATGACACCATTTTGGAAACTAGAACCCCTAAGGAACTTATATAGATGTGTGGTGAGCACTTTGAACCCCCAAGTGATTCACAGAAGTTTATAACTCCCGGGCATGAAAATAAAAAGTCATATTTTTTCCACAAACCTGATCGTTTAGTCCCCAATTTTTTATTTTCCCAAGGGTAACAGGAGAAATTAGATCACAAAAGTTGTTGTCCAATTTGTCCTGAGTACGCTGATACCCCATATGTGGGGTGGGACCACTGTTTGGGCTCACGGCAGGGCTTGGAAGGGAAGGAGCGCTGTTTGACTTTTTCAAACCAAAATTGGCTGGAATTGAAATTGGACGCCATGTCACGTTTGGAGAGCCCCTGATACGCCTAAACAGTCGAAACCCCCCACAAATCACACCATTTTGGAAACTAGACCCCTTTAGGAACTTATCTAGATGTGTGGTGAGCACTTTGAACCCCCAAGTGCTTCACAGAAATTAATAAACTTAGAGCCGTGAAAATAAAAAATCATTTTTTTCCTCAAAAATGATTCTTTAGCCCGCTATTTTTTTTATTTTCCCAAGGGTAACAGGAGAAATTGGACCCAAAAAGTTGTTGTGCAATTTTTCCTGTGTACGCTGATACCCCATACGTGGGGTGAAACCGCTGTTTGGGCGCATGGGAGTGCTTGGAAGGGAAGGAGCGGCATTTTGTAATGCAGACTTTGATGGAATGTTCTGCGGGCGTCATGTTGTGTTTGCAGAGCCCTTGATGTACCTAAACAGTAGAAACCCCCTGCAAGTGACACCATTTTGGAAACTAGACCCCCCAAGGAGCTTATCTAGATGTGTGGTGAGCACTTTGAACCCCCAAGTGCTTCACAGAAATTTATAAACGCAGAGCCGTGAAAATGAAAAATCATTTTTTTTCTCAAAAATGATTTTTTAGCCAGCTATTTTTTTATTTTTCCAAGGGTAACCGGAGAAATTAGAACCCCAAAATTGGTGTGCAATTTGTCCTGAGTACGCTGATACCCCATATGTTGGGGTAAACCACTGTTTTGGCGCACGGCAGGGCTCGGAAGGAGGGAGCGCCATTTGACTTTTTGAAAGCCACGTCGTGTTTGGAGACCCCCTGATGTGCCTAAACAGTGGAAACCACCCACAAGTGACCCCATTTTGGAAACTAGACCCCTTAAGGAGCTTATCTAGATGTGTGGTGAGCACTTTGAACCCCTAGTGCTTCACAGAAATTTATAAACGCAGAGCCGTGAAAATGAAAAATCATTTTTTTTCTCAAAAATGATTTTTTTAGCCAGCTATTTTTTATTTTCCCAAGGGTAACCGGAGAAATTAGAACCCAAAATTGGTGTGCAATTTGTCCTGAGTACGGTGATACCCCATATGTTGGGGTAAACCACTGTTTGGGCGCACGGCAGGGCTCGGAAGGGAGGGAGCGCCATTTGACTTTTTGAACGCCACGTCGTGTTTGGAGACCCCCTGATGTGCCTAAATAGTGGAAATCACTCAATTCTAGCTCCAACCCTAATCCCAACACACCCCTAACCCTAATCCCAACCCTAATCCTAACCTAAATCCCAACCCTAATTGTAACCCTAACCTTAATTATAACCCTAACTCTAATTGTAACCCTAACCCTAATTTTAACCCTAACCCTAATTGTAACCCTAATTTCTAACCCTAATTATAACCCTAAACCTAAGGCTAGGTTCATTTTGCGTTTTACCAGCCCGTTCAACACATAGCATTGACGGGCTGGTAACGGTATAGCATAACGCGATCGCATTATGCTATACCCGCTAGCGCAGAGGAATCAGCAGATGATTCATCTGCGCTAGCGGTGACGGAGCCCAAACGCTGCAGCCCGCGTCCGAGGCTCCGTCACTGAATGATGGCACGTCGCAAACGCGCGATGCGCCCTCAAATGGGGGTGAATGGCAGCGTTAACGGACTGCGTTACACCGCGTTATACTGCGGTGTAACGCAGTCCGTCTAACGGACTGCCATAACGCAGTATGAACCCAGCTTAACCCTAACGCTAATTATAACCCTTACCCTAAGGCTGCTTTCACACTTCCGGCGGGCGCCTATCGGCGCCCCCGGCATTTTGCCGCAGCGCCGCATCAGAAACCTGATGCGCCGCCGGCGGCCGCATGTGTTTTTTTGACGGATGGTTTCTGATGCCCGGAGACATCAGAAACCATCCGGCAAAAACAAAAAACGTTACATGCAGCGTTTTGTCCGGCCACCGCAATGTACATTTGCGCCGCATCCGGACAAAACCGCATGCAACGCATTGACATGCGGCGCCATCCGGCGCTAATGCAAGTCAATGCAAAAAAAACGCATGCGGCGCATCAGATTTTCTGATGCGGCGCTGCGGCTAAATGCCGGGGGCGCCGTCAGGCGCACACCGGATGTGTGAAACCAGCCTAATGCTAACCCTAACCCTAATTATAACCCTAACCCTAATTATAACCCTAACCCTAATTATAACCCTAACCCTAACAGAAAAATGAAAATAAATATAATTTCTATTTTTTATTATATGTCCCTAACTAAGGGGGTGATAAATGGGGGGGTTATGTACTGTTTTTTTTATTTTGATCACTGTGATAGTTTATCACAGTGATCAAAATGCACTTTTCTGAGAATGAATGAAAAAATTTTTGAATCTGCCGCCAAGCAGATCGGCGGGCGCACTACGCATGCGCCCGCCATTTTTTTTTTGCAGGAAGAAGACGCCGGGATCCTGGGGCCTGCGGGAGGACGGAGGACACCGGTAAGTATATGGGGGGGCGATCGGGGGACCGGGGGACCCTCATTTTCTCCCCTCTGATGTGCGAATACATCAGAGGGGAGAGAAATCATTTTTTTATTTTTTTATTTTTTTTTTGTGATGCAAGCATAGCCACGATCGCAACACCGGGATCGGTGAATACCGACCCGGATCATGTTCTCTGGGGTCTCGGCTACCCCCGGTAGCCGAGACCCCACAGAATATTTGCCCACCCCCCCACCAGCACAGCGGCACATAGCGGCGGGCGCACTGAGCATGAGCCCGCAATTTTCTGAACAGCGCCGGCACCGGGGGACACCGGAGGGCCCGGGGGCCACATGGGTTGGATCGGGGGCCACATGGGGTCCTGGGGACCCTTTTTCTGTCCTCTGATGTCCGATGACATCAGAGGACAGAGAAATGAAATGGCACAACTTTTTTTTGTTGTTGTTGCGGTCGCCGTTATAGGGTTAATAACGGCGATCGCAACATCGGTGTCGGTAAAAACCGACCCGATTCATGTTCTCTGGGGTCTCGGCTACCCCCGGTAGCCGAGACCCCGGAGAAAATGCGCCTCTGGGGGCGCTATTCACTTTTTCCACAGCGCCGTTAATTAACGGCGCTGTGGTTTAAGTACCCTTAATGACCGCCATTAAAAGGCGTATCGGCGGTCGTTAAGGGGTTAAAAAAGTCAAACGGCGCTCCTTCCCTTCCGACCCCTGCCATGCACCCAAACAGTGGTTTACCCGACATATGGGTTATCAGCGTACTCAGTACAAATTGGAAAACAACTTTTGGGGTCCAATTTCATCTGTTACCTGGTGAAAATAAAATATTGGGGGTGAAAAAATCATTTTTGTAAGAAAAAAAATGATTTTTTGTTTTTATGGCTGTACGTTATAAACTTCTGTGAAGCACTTGGGGGTTCATAGCGCTCACCACACATCTAGATAAGTTCCTTGGGGGTCTATTTTCCAAAATGGGGTCACTTGTGGGGGGTTTCCACTGTTTATGCACATGAGGGGCTCTCCAAATGCGACATGGCATCCAATCTCAATTTCAGCCAATTTTGGTTTGAAAAAGTCAAACGAGGCTCCTTTCCTTACGAGCTCTGCCGTGCGCCCAAACAGTTTTTTTCCCCACATATGGGGTATTGGCGTACTCAGGAGAAATTTTGCAACAAGTTTATCTATCCATTTTCTCCTTTTACCCCTGTGAAAATAAAAAAAAAGTTTGTAAAATATCATTTTTGTGATTAAAAAGTTAAATGTTCATTTTTTCCTTCCACGCTGCTTCAGCTCCTGTGAAGCACCTGAAGGGTTAATAAACTTCTTGAATATGGTTTTGAGCACCTTCAGGGGTGTAGTTTTAAGAATGGTGTCACTTTTGGGTATTTTCTGCAATATAGACCCCTCAAAGTGACTTCAAATGTGAGGTGGTCCCTAAAAAAAATGGCTTTGTAAATTTTGTTGTAAAAATGAGAAATCGCTGGTCAACTTTTAACCCTTATAACTTCCTAAGAAAAAAAAATTTTGGTTCCAAAATTGTGATGATTTAAAGTAAACATGTGGGAAATGTTATTTATTAACTATTTTGCGTGACATATTTCTCTGTTTTAAGGGAATAAAAATTCAAAATTTGAAAATTGCAAAATTTTCAAAATTTTCGCCATATTTGTGTTTTTTTCAAAAATAAACGCAAGTTATATCGAAGAAATTTTACCACTAACTCTCAGAATCGCGAAGACCCGTTGAAGTGTTCCAGAGTTATAACCTCATAAAGAGACAGTGGTCAGAATTGTAAAAATTGGCCCGGTCATTAACGTGCAAACCACCCTTGGGGGTAAAGGGGTTAAATTTTCCTTCCAGCATTTTTTTTCTTCTTTGGCCATTCTGAGGTCCACAAAGAAAGCCAGCAGGGCACGTGTTGTGCTCTGCTTCTACTGTGATTCATGCACGAGTTTAGCATTCTAATTCACATTTAGCTAGTAAAAAAATAATAAACAGTCTGCTGTATCCCACCTTGTCATTTATTGCTGTGGTGATATAAAACTGTCTGCAGACCTAAGGAACATTAAAAAAAAGTTATAATTTTTTTCTATTGCTAAAGGTGAAACAGCCTGCTGTATCCCACGTTTTCATTTTGTGGTGGTGATAAGAACCTGTCTGCAGACCTAAGGCACTGTTGGCAGCGAATTATTCAGGATACTCTCCAAGCATGTGACAACAGAGTTCTTTATTCAGGAACATACAGGAACAATATAGGATATATGATAAGCTTAATAGATCAGGAATAAATCATTTGCATGTCTCTATCTGTGCATCATCTGCAGCAGGCTGCTTCTCTCATACACAGACAAAGGAAAACAACAGGAAATACAGTCACATGCTCTCCCTGTGTGAGCCTCTGGGAGTTATTTTTTGTTCTAACTTTATAAACAGCATACAAATCTAGCAACTAAACACTCATAGACAGGAATGGAATTGTTGCACCAAACATATTCCAACAGGCACATAAAAAAAATTATAATTTTTCAGTTGCAAAAAGTTAGACAACCTGCCTTATCACACTTTGGTTGAGTTGAAATTAATTTTCAAAATTTTCGCCATATTTGTGTTTTTTTCAAAAATAAACACAAGTTATATCGAATAAATTTTACCACTAACGTGAAGTACAATATGTCACGAGAAAACACTCTCAGAATCGCGAAGATCCGTTGAAGCGTTCCTGTCATGGTCTGCTGAGTATCTGGGATTAGGTGGTTTTAGGGTTAACCGGGATGGCCTCACTCTGGGATTCTGGGAGGCTTTTTATAGCCTCATTGTGGGGCCATCCTCTGTTGCTTATACTCAGACCCTTGGCCGAGTGTGTGTGACTCTGTTGTGCTTGTGCCAGTGCTTTGTGCCTGTGCTACGTTTTGTCTGTCTGGTTCTGATTTGGCTGTGTCCCTGTTTCGAGTTTTGCCTGTCCCTTTTGTACTCTGCTGCCCTCTACATGAATGACCCTTGGCTATGTTCTGACTCCGCTCTGCCTGCTCCTCTTGTACTTCGTCGCCCTCTATGTGTATGACCCCTTGGCTACGTCCTGATTATCCGTTCTGTATATGCCCCTTGGTAACTGTGTCCCGTAGTTACCCTTCTAGGAGTTTTCCTTCACCTCATAGCTCTCTGGAGCTTAGGCCACGCCCACTAGCAGTCACATGCTGCAGGTCCTCCGGCCTGAAGCATTCTCTATCTGCTACCTGCTACGTGTGGCCAGCTCCGCCCCTTGGCAGTCACATACTGAAGGTCCTGTTCCTCAGAAACACACGTCTTCCCTGCTGCGGCTCTGCTATACAGGTATCTTTGGGCACAGTTTGTTCACTCAGGACACACGCACTGGCTCAGTGACCAAGTGCAGTGCGGTGTCCCTGACAGTTCCAGAGTTATAACCTGATAAAGAGACAGTGGTCAGAATTGTAAAAATTGGCCCGGTCATAAACGTGCAAACCACCCTTGGAGTTAAAGGGGTAAAATTTTCCTTCCAGCATTTTTTTTCTTCTTTGGCCATTCTGAGGTCCACAAAGAAAGTCAGCAGGGCACGTGTTGTGCACTGCTTCTATTGTGATTCATGCACGAGTATAGCATTCTAATTCACATGTAGCTAGTGAAAAAATATTAAACAGCCTGCTGTATCCCACCTTGTCATTTAATGCTGTGGTGATATCAAACTGTCTGCAGACCTAAGGAACATTAAAAAAAAATTTATAATTTTATTCTGTTGCTAAAGGTGAAACAGCCTGCTGTATCCCACGTTTTCATTCTGTGGTGATGATATGAACCTGTCTGCAGACCTAAGGCACTGTTAGCAGCGAATTATTCAGGATACTCTCCAAGCGTGTGACAACAGAAATTCTTTATTCAGGAACAAACAGGAACAATATAGGATATATGATAAGCTTAATAGATCAGGAATAAATAATTTGCATGTCTCTATCTGTGCAGCATCTGCAGCAGGCTGCTTCCCTCATACACAGACACAGGAAAACAACAGGAAATACAGTCACATGCTCTCCCTGTGTGAGCCTTTGGGAGTTTTTTTTGTTCTATCTTTATAAACAGCATACAAATCTAGCAACTAAACACTCATAGACAGGAATAGAGTTGTTACACCAAACATATTCCAACAGGCACATTAAAAAAAATTATAATTTTTCAGTTGCAAAAAGTTAGACAACCTGCCTTATCACACTTTGATTGAGTTGAAATTAGGCTGTAGAGGCCTGATTCACAGGTCACAAAAATTCTTCTGTTATTAACCATCATACAGTAAGGGACCTGACTTTAAAAATAGTTTGTAGCATCTGGTGTGTTATAGAGGCCTGATCCACAGGCCACAAAAAAAGTATTCTGTTATTAACGTCACACTGTAAGGGACCTAACTTTAACCCCTTAACGACCGCCGATACGCCTTTTAAACGGCGGTCATTAAGGGTACTTAAACCACAGCGCCGTTAATTAACGGCGCTGTGGAAAAAGTGAATAGCGCCCCCCAGAGGCGCATTTTCTCCGGGGTCTCGGCTACCGGGGGTAGCCGAGACCCCAGAGAACATGAATCGGGTCGGTTTTTACCGACACCGATGTTGCGATCGCCGTTATTAACCCTATAACGGCGACCGCAACAAAAAAAAAAAAAGTTGTGCCATTTAATTTCTCTGTCCTCTGATGTCATCGGACATCAGAGGACAGAGAAAAAGGGTCTCCAGGACCCCCATGTGGCCCCCAATAAGATCCATGTGGCCCCCGGGCCCTCCGGTGTCCCCCGGTGCCGGCGCCGTTAAGACAATGGCGGTCGCATGCCCAGTGCGCCCGCCGCTATGTGCCGCTGTGCTGGTGGGGGGATGGGCAAATATTCTCTGGGGTCTCGGCTACCGGGGGTAGCCGAGACCCCAGAGAACATGATCCGGGTCGATATTCACCGATCCCGATGTTGCGATCGCGGCTATGCAAGCATAGCCGCGATCGCAAAAAAAAAAAAAAAAAAAATGATTTCTCTCCCCTCTGATGTGATCGCACATCAGAGGGGAGAAAATGAGGGTCCCCCGGTCCCCCGATCGCCCCCCCCATATACTTACCGGTGTCCTACGTCCTTCCGCAGGCCCCAGGATCCCGGCTTCTTCTCCCTGCAAAAAAAAAATGGAGGGTGCATGCGCAGTGCGCCCGCCGATCTGCTTTGGCGGCAGATTCAATTTTTTTTTCATTCATTCTCATAAAAGTACATTTTGATCACTGTGATAAACTATCACAGTGATCAAAATAAAAAAAACAGTACATAACCCCCCATTTATCACCCCCTTAGTTAGGGACATATAATAAAAAGTAGAAATTATATTTATTTTCATTTTCTGTTAGGGTTAGGGTTATAATTAGGGTTAGGGTTATAATTAGGGTTAAGGTTATAATTAGGGTTAGGGTTAGCATTAGGCTGGTTTCACACATCCGGTGTGCGCCTAACGGCGCCCCCGGCATTTAGCCGCAGCGCCGCATCAGAAAATCTGATGCGCCGCATGCGTTTTTTTTTGCATTGACTTGCATTAGCGCCGGATGGCGCCGCATGTCAATGTGTTGCATGCGGTTTTGTCCGGATGCGGCGCAAATGTACATTGCGGCGGCCGGACAAAACGCTGCATGTAACGTTTTTTTGTTTTGCCGGATGGTTTCTGATGTCTCCGGGCATCAGAAACCATCCGGCAAAAAAACGCATGCGGCCGCCGGCGGCGCATCAGGTTTTCTGATGCGGCGCTGCGGCAAAATGCCGGGGGCGCCGACAGGCGCCCGCCGGAAGTGTGAAAGCAGCCTTAGGGTAAGGGTTATAATTAGCTTTAGGGTTAGGCTGGGTTCATACTGCGTTATGGCAGTCCGTTAGACGGACTGCGTTACACCGCGGTATAACGCGGTGTAACGCAGTCCGTTAACGCTGCCATTCACCCCCATTTGAAGGCGCATCGCGACGCATGCCGTAAAGCGGCATGCGTTTGCGACGTGCCATCATTCAGTGACGGAGCCTCGGACGCGGGCTGCAGCGTTTGGGCTCCGTCACCGCTAGCGCAGATGAATCATCTGCTGATTCCTCTGCGCTAGCGGGTATAGCATAATGCGATCGCGTTATGCTATACCATTACCAGCCCGTCAACGCTATGTGTTGAACGGGCTGGTAAAACGCAAAATGAACCTAGCCTTAGGGTTAGGGTTATAATTAGGGTTAGAATTAGGGTTAGGGTTACAATTAGGGTTAGGGTTATAATTAAGGTTATAATTAAGGTTTGGGTTACAATTAGGGTTGGAATTAGGGTTGGGATTTAGGTTAGGATTAGGGTTGGGATTAGGGTTAGGGGTGTGTTGGGATTAGGGTTGGAGCTAGAATTGAGGGATTTCCACTATTTAGGCACATCAGGGGGTCTCCAAACACGATGTGGCGTTCAAAAAGTCAAATGGCGCTCCCTCTCTTCCGAGCCCTGCCGTGCGCCCAAACAGTGGTTTACCCCAACATATGGGGTATCAGCGTACTCAGGACAAATTGCACACCAATTTTGGGGTTCTAATTTCTCCGATTACCCTTGGGAAAATAAAAAATAGCTGGCTAAAAAAATCATTTTTGAGAAAAAAAATGATTTTTCATTTTCACGGCTCTGCGTTTATAAATTTCTGTGAAGCACTAGGGGGTTCAAAGTGCTCACCACACATCTAGATAAGCTCCTTAAGTGGTCTAGTTTCCAAAATGGGGTCACTTGTGGGGGGTTTCCACTGTTTAGGCTCATCTGGGGCACTGCAAACGGAACATGACCCCCACCAACGTCTGCATTCCAAAACGTTATTACTTCCTTTCCAAGCCCTGCTGTGCGCCAAAACAGTTCCCCCCCCACATATTTGGTATCAGCGTACTCAGGACAAATTGGACAACAACTTTTGGGGTCCAATTTCCTTGTGAAAAATCAAAAATTTGGGACTAAAAAATCATTTTTGTGGAAAATTGATTTTTTTTTTTCACACCCAGGCATTATAAACTTGTGTGAATCACTTGGAGGTTCAAAGTGCTCCCAAAACATCTAGATAATTCCTTGGGGTCTATTTTTCCAAAAATGGGTAAATTGTTGGGGTTTCCACTGTTTAGGCACATCAGGGGCTCCTAAAACGCGACATGCATCCAGCCCAATTCTGCTTGAAAAAGTCAAACAGCGCTCCTTCCCCTTGCGACCTCTCCCGTGCGCCCAAAAAGTGGTTTCCCCCCCCACATACGGGGTATCGCATCCAGGGAAATTGCACAAAAACTTTTGCGGTCTTATTACCCTTGGGAAATTTAAAAAAATTGGGTGAAAAGATCATTTTTGTGGAAATTTTTTTTTTTTTTTTTTTCACGGCCTGGTTATAAACTTGGTGAAGCCTTGGAGGTTCAAAGTTCCACCACACATTAGATAAGTTCCTTAAGGGTTCTTGATAAAAAAATTGGTCACTTGTGGGTGTTTCCACGTTTGGGCCCACATCAGGGGCATCTAAACGCGACATGGCATTCAGCCAATTCTGCGTTGAAAAAGCCCAAACGGGCCCTCCTTCCCTTGCGACCTCTGCCACGCCCCAAAAGTGGTTTACCCCCACAATATGGGGTATCGAAGTATTCAGAAGAAATTGCACAAAAAATTTTTTGTGGTTCTTTTTTTCTTTTAACCTTGTGAAAATAAAAAAACTTGGTTCCGAAGTAAACTTTTGCAAAAAAAGTTAAATGTCAATTTTTTCCTTCCAAATGCTTCAGCTCCTGTGAAGCCTTGAAGGGTTAATAAACTTCTTGAATGGGTTTTGAGCACCTTAGGGGTGAGTTTTTAGAATGGGTCACTTTTGGGTATTTTCTATCATATAAAACCCCTCAAAGTGACTTCAAATGTGAGGGTCCAAAAAAAAAATGGTGTTGTAAAAATGAGAAATCGCGGTCACTTTAACCCTTATAACTTCGAACAAAAAAAAATTTTGGTCCCAAAATGTGCTGATTAAAGTAGACTGGGGAAATGTTTTTATTAAGAATTTTGTGGACAAAACTCCTGATTTAAGGGCAAAAAATTTAAATTTGAAAATTGTTAAAATTTCAAATTTTCGCCATTTTCCATTTTTCTCATAAATAAACACAAGTCATACAAAGAAATTTTACCCACTAACGTGAATCAATATGCCGAAAAACAATCTCAGAACAGGGGGATTCGTTAAAGCTTTTCCAGAGTTATAACCTCAAAAAGTGACAGTGGTCAGAATTGTAAAAATTGGCCCGGCATTAAGCTGCAAAATGGCTCTTCCTTAAGGGGTTAAATGTTTGTACACTTGGTTATAAAGGCCGATCCAAGGGTCCAAAAAAAATCTTTCTGTTATTAACGGCATACATAAGGACCTGACTTAAAAAGTTTGTACTCTAGTTTTTAAAGAAGGCGACCTAGGCAACAAAAAATGTTTCTGTATAACGCAACAATAAGGGCCTGGGTTTAAAATTGTTTGTACTAACTTCTTTGCCATACAGGTCTCATCCACACCAAACAATTTTTTTTTTTTCGTGACTAACACATAAAGCACGCCAATTTCACTTTTAATTTCTGTCCCCTGAAATTCAGATTTTTTCAGGGGTGGTGGCGGGAAAAACTGCACCGCAGTTTTGCACATAACTGGGCTGAAATGTAAATATAATTTGTAGGACCCAAAACTGATAATTGGGAACAATCTCACCCATTCATGGAGCGTCACTTTTCGAAAATCATCTCCTATAGATAAAGATACCGGTCATCATCCAGAGTGAACGACCTTTTCCCAACGCTTTTCTTCCCTTAGGATTCACAGGGGGTATGGCAACAAATTGTTTCATATGCATCTCCTCATGCAACATATCCCCCCCATAGTTAGATTTGGAAAATGCTGACTACGCGTTGTCCTTTATTATCCACATAAAAACCAAATTTTCCAGATGATTGCTGCCCTAAAAGGAATCCCAAATGCAAAGTATTGAAACACGCTTTAAACAACCTTAAGAGATTTTTTCCCCAAGACAGTAGTGAGCCACGTTCGCATCGCAGCGTAGACTTCCAACCTCTGGCCTGTCAATTTCGTCAACACCAAAACATTAGCAGCAGAATCACAACATGGTGGAAGTGGAAGAAGCAATTTTTTTGAGTCCTTTTACACTTTTTTTAACCAACTCGCACCAGCACAACAGAATCCAAGCTTCACGGGAAACTAATGAGAGGGGTGCAGGAGTACTAGAACTAAATATCAATACCTCAGGGGGTTGGACCATTTCACATTTTGGTCTATCCTTATTGGTTATGGCCGAGCTCGCCTCGCATGCCTTGGAAGTTTTAATCATGCCCGGCCCCCAGCGTCTCTCAAACGTGGCTTTAATATGCGGTGGTGCCTACGGTAAGCGCATCCGGGTGCCCCTGAAAGTGTAGATCGCCTAACTTTCTTAAATGACGAGTCATGGATCCCAAGGACTTCGAACCCCAATGAGACGTACAACTAGGTGATATTGCATTTATTAGTGGGTGCATTAATGTCACGTAACTGCACTCGTGATACTTAGTGTGGCTTCTGTGGCTGCCGATTAAAAAACAAAATTTGGGGGAATTGTGAAAAGTCATGGGTTGGTCACATCTGCTGGTTAGCTGTAGTGGAAGACGGTCGGTCCCTTTATACATTTCCTTTTTCCCTTATAATTATTCCACTTCGGGGGTTTCAGGCCCTCATTTTTTTAAAATATGAACACTGCTGGTTGGGGGTTCCATCGCTGGATTGGTTAATGGAAAACGTTGGTTTCCCATTAACATTTCTACTGGGGAAATTGTTTCCCTTTTTGTGGTTGTAAGGCCCCAATTCTTTAAAATGAACACTCCTGGTTGGTGTTCTTCTGCTGGGTGGGTGTAGCGAAAATCTGTCGGCCCAATTGTACTATTTCACTTTGGGGAATTTGATGCCACTTGGTTGTCTGTCAATAATTTTTGGAAAAGTGAACACTCATGGTTGGGTCCCTTCAGGTGTTTCCGTAGCAGTACCCCCATGACCATCAGGCCCCACTTCCTGGCTCACACCAA